>OX101809.2:25842399-26511594 GCA_944452925.2 Chrysolina oricalcia
GAATGGAATGGAATGGAATGGAATGGAATGGAATGGAATGGAATGGAATGGAATGGAATGGAATGGAATGGAATGGAATGGAATGGAATGGAATGGAATGGAATGGAATGGAATGGAATGGAATGGAATGGAATGGAATGGAATGGAATCGAATAGAATAGAATAGAATAGAATAGAATAGAATAGAATAGAATAGAATATAATATAATATAATATAATAGAATAGAATAGAATAGAATAGAATAGAATAGAATAGAATAGAATAGAATAGAATAGAATAGAATAGAATAGAATAGAATAGAATAGAATAGAATAGAATAGAATAGAATAGAATAGAATAGAATAGAATAGAATAGAATAGAATAGAATAGAATAGAATAGAATAGAATAGAATAGAATAGAATAGAATAGAATAGAATAGAATAGAATAGAATAGAATAGAATAGAATAGAATAGAATAGAATAGAATAGAATAGAATAGAATAGAATAGAATAGAATAGAATAGAATAGAATAGAATAGAATAGAATAGAATAGAATAGAATAGAATAGAATAGAATAGAATAGAATAGAATAGAATAGAATAGAATAGAATAGAATAGAATAGAATAGAATAGAATAGAAGAATAGAATAGAATAGAATAGAATAGAATAGAATAGAATAGAATAGAATAGAATAGAATAGAATAGAATAGAATAGAATAGAATAGAATAGAATAGAATAGAATAGAATAGAATAGAATAGATAGAATAGAATAGAATAGAATAGAATAGAATAGAATAGAATAGAATAGAATAGAATAGAATAGAATAGAATAGAATAGAATAGAATAGAATAGAATAGAATAGAATAGAATAGAATAGAATAGAATAGAATAGAATAGAATAGAATAGAATAGAATAGAATAGAATAGAATAGAATAGAATAGAATAGAATAGAATAGAATAGAATAGAATAGAATAGAATAGAATAGAATAGAATAGAATAGAATAGAATAGAATAGAATAGAATAGAATAGATAGAATAGAATAGAATAGAATAGAATAGAATAGAATAGAATAGAATAGAATAGAATAGAATAGAATAGAATAGAATAGAATAGAATAGAATAGAATAGAATAGAATAGAATAGAATAGAATAGAATAGAATAGAATAGAATAGAATAGAATAGAATAGAATAGAATAGAATAGAATAGAATAGAATAGAATAGAATAGAATAGAATAGAATAGAATAGAATAGAATAGAATAGAATAGAATAGAATAGAATAGAATAGAATAGAATAGAATAGAATAGATAGAATAGAATAGAATAGAATAGAATAGAATAGAATAGAATAGAATAGAATAGAATAGAATAGAATAGAATAGAATAGAATAGAATAGAATAGAATAGAATAGAATAGAATAGAATAGAATAGAATAGAATAGAATAGAATAGAATAGAATAGAATAGAATAGAATAGAATAGAATAGAATAGAATAGAATAGAATAGAATAGAATAGAATAGAATAGAATAGAATAGAATAGAATAGAATAGAATAGAATAGAATAGAATAGAATAGAATAGAATAGAATAGAATAGAATAGAATAGAATAGAATAGAATAGAATAGAATAGAATAGAATAGAATAGAATAGAATAGAATAGAATAGAATAGAATAGAATAGAATAGAATAGAATAGAATAGAATAGAATAGAATAGAATAGAATAGAATAGAATAGAATAGAATAGAATTGAATTGAATTGAATTGAATTGAATTGAATTGAATTGAATTGAATTGAATTGAATTGAATTGAATTGAATTGAATTGAATTGAATTGAATTGAATTGAATTGAATTGAATTGAATTGAATTGAATTGAATTGAATGATGAATTGAATTGAATTGAATTGAATAGAATTGAATAGAATTGAATAGAATTGAATAGAATTGAATAGAATTGAATAGAATTGAATAGAATTGAATAGAATTGAATAGAATTGAATAGAATTGAATAGAATTGAATAGAATTGAATAGAATTGAATTGATTGAATTGAATTGAATTGAATTGAATTGAATTGAATTGAATTGAATTGAATTGAATTGAATTGAATTGAATTGAATTGAATTGAATTGAATTGAATTGAATTGAATTGAATTGAATTGAATTGAATTGAATTGAATTGAATTGAATTGAATTGAATTGAATTGAATAGAATAGAATAGAATAGAATAGAATAGAATAGAATAGAATAGAATAGAATAGAATAGAATAGAATAGAATAGAATAGAATAGAATAGAATAGAATAGAATAGAATAGAATAGAATAGAATAGAATAGAATAGAATAGAATAGAATAGAATAGAATAGAATAGAATAGAATAGAATAGAATAGAATAGAATAGAATAGAATTTATTCGTACTGCCACAGCAACCACCATAGGTGGATATACACGTCAAAATAAAGCTATAAGTTTAAAATACATATAAAAACTATAAATATAAGTCACATGTCAGTAAACAAAATCAATTCACAATACGAAAGCACCAGTTGCTAATATAAGTACATAAATATCATTTAAAATCAACAACAACAATAATTTCATAGTAAGCTCGATGTATAGTACTCATCGATGCTATAATATGCTCCCTTACCAAGCAATTGTTTCAGGGCATTTTTAAATTTACCTTTTGGCATATCTCTGATTACTTGAGGTAGGTGGTTATATAGCTTATAAGTGTTTTTATGTAGTTTTTTATCTTGCAGTAGACAGTTAGAATAAACACTCTGAATTGTTCACCTCGCCTTTTATTCCATTATTTTATGAAGTGAAATTCACCCTCATATTAGGGCTGAATATATCACAGAGTGGCGACGAGTATTTTTTGTGTGTATCAGGTTGAGGCGAAAAGTGTTATCTGAGTTCCGGAATAAATTTTACAATGACGGACAAGATCGTACAGTATACGGGCCATATTCAGGAATTCCATCCTGCGAGCTCGGACTGGTCGATTTACAAAAAGCGGTTACAAAATTATTTTGTGGCCAAATGCCATTAAGGAGGATGATCGTAAGCGCGCAATTCTTCTCAGTCTTTTGAATGAACAAGCATATAAACTCTTACATGATATGTGCATTGCTAGTGACCCCGAGTCCTCCGAGTCCTGCAGATTTTTGGACAGGTATAAATGGAAGAATTTTTCATCAAAACTTTGTTTCTAAGAAAACCTTATGTCTTCAAACTCCAAATATAAACAAAGATAATTTTTGGTTTGTAGCCAAATATAAGCATGTCACTGGCATTACCTTGGCATTACTGTTACAAGAAAGAAATTAATTGTTACTATTTAAGAATTGTGTTACTGTTATGTTTATTGTTCATGAATCCTTGTCATTAAAATGTTGTTATATCAAAAAACCGAAAGAAAACTGAAAATAACTCATATTATAGTGGAAAACAAAAATTTGTTCCACAAAATAGAGTTCACTGTAATATTGAGCATCATGAGAATGAAGATTCCAGTGATTCGGAACATTCTTTTCATTTATTGGTCAACAATATAACCAATGTTCCAACAGTAGTCATTAAACTGAATGGTGAAAAGATTAAAATTATAATAGACACTGGCACATCTGTCAACCTCTTCCGTTTTGACACATTCACAAAATTTCCTAATCAAGAACTAACTGAAGGTACGAGTACCAAATTTCCATATTGTAGCAATACCAAATTAGATATTCTTGGGAAATTCAATGGAAAATTCGAATATGGATCTAACAAAGTTGAAGCTGATGTATATGTTGTCAAAGGAAGATGTGAATCTTTATTGAGTTATCAAACATCTGCAAAACTGAAATTATTTAATATAACAGTTCATAATATGACTAAAACCATTGACAATGATTATGTTAAACAAAAATTCCCAAATATTTGTAAAGGCGTTGGAAAACTCGTAAATTTTGAAATATCGCTTCTTATAGACGAAAATGTACCTCCTCTAGCTCAAAAACATCGCAGAATAGCATTCCATTCACGAGAGACATTTGAACAAGAACTCAAGAGAATTTTGATGAGATCAGCTTCTAATTTGTTATTTTAATTGACTTAGCTCTATAAAAACTCAGTTTATTAAGTTAAGGTAAGTACTCATTTATCACTTTTTGAATTAAAAAAACATGAATGTTTTCAAATTCTTAATCCAAATGATTTTATAACAAATTGATCATGTCCCAACACAGCTAAGTATGCGAAAAGAGCCTTTTCTATTTTAAAAATAATAGCTGACCTTCATATTTTGAAAGAATTCCTGATAAGGAAAATACCTAATAAAACAGGTTTTTTTTTCAATTAGGAAGTGCAACATTATCCTCAATTGTTATTATGCTTAACGCTACACAATGGGTGCAGTAAAAGTTCAGCATAGTATAGGGACTCATTGTTTCGGAATTTTTGGCAAATAAAACTCAAACTTGTGCATACCCATATAAATAATAAATACTTCTGAAAGTTTGTATAGATAAGAAAAATTGTATAAAATATTTGCAGAAATATTATAATTTGTTTTTGAAGGAGAAGATGAATTAAGATTCCAAAACATGGACAGTTGTTCATTTTATAGAAGAAAACATGGTTGAAACTGCGCCTTTTACATGGATAGGAAAAAATAAATGCCTTTGGCCGCCACATCAATGAACATCAGATAAAAGAAGACATTGTATTGAATCTTGTACATTTGATACCTGCTGGGAGTACTACAATGTCAAGATTTTCAAAAATGCTACTTACATTAAGTTTCATAAACGAAATGGCACCATTTCTAAAATATTGATGTTTTTTTGTTGATTGTCTGATGTAGCCTATGACTAATAATTTTTTTTGTTTTAGGTGAACTAGCTTATAAAAAAAACAAAAAAAGGTGAATTATGCAGTGACCTAAACACCGACACAGAAATGGACAGAAAAAGAAAAAGGGTGCCTTCAAGGAGATTTGCCAGCTCTTCATCAGAAAATGATCAGGACTTTCAGCCTCTCTCTTATTTGAAAGAGCCCCCTAAATTTAAAAATTTCGACCAATGTAAGTATTGTACATTTTAATAATTATGATTTACTTTTTTATTTTGAAGCTAGAAATTTGCAAAATTTACATTTTTTACAGCAAATAAATCTTCCATAGGAACTGGATTCCAGTGTACTACGAAAAAGAAGTTGACTAGTCCATTTAATAAACTTCTTGAATCAAGAGCTATCGACAAACCAGTGATATTCAACATTCGAATTCAGGTATTTTGTCTTCAACAATTTTGTTCTTTTAAAAATACTGGTACATGCAAGATACCTACTTGTTTTAGAGTTGAAGTGACAAATGGCCCAGGGGAGATTTGGCTCAGCAAAATATGAAAAAAAGTTCTCATGAACATGGATAAAGGGAGTTACTGATAACTTGAAAACTCTTTAGCAGATTATCATGGAACTTTCAAGGTTTATTGGAACGAACTTAAGACACCTACTGGAAGAATCAGATTTGCTCTAGTATTTTATGGGGCATTCCCAAGCCGGTTGTTTTTTTTTCAACAAAAAAGTATCTTATGGTTGGTTTTCCACATTTTTTTTTCAATTATTCAGATAAATCCACCATAAAAACAACATTTTCGTCTCCCGACTTTTCTTGGTGTCTCACTTCGTTTTCGATAAAAAATATAATACCATACCTGAGTACGTGTAGCAGTGTATTTTTGATACCTACTCTGGAAGTTTTCAATTTCCTAGGTATGAATTTAAAAAATCTGATATTTTTTTGTTTTCATAAATAAACACATTGCGATAATTTTTATTTTTCCTTATGGAGTTTATGGTTTAGAGACGTGTCGAGGTACGGTATTGTAATTTTTTCTTGAAAACGAAGTGAGACACTAAAAAAGTCGAGAAAAAAAAAATGTTGAATTTTCAGAGGTTTTATTTGAATAATTGATAAACCGTAAAAAACTACAGGGTGATATTTTTTGTACAAAAAACAACTAGCTTGCAAGCTGGGAACTCCACTGGAAATTCTGGATCAAATCTAATTGGTCCAGAAGTTATCTGCAGATTGCTTAAATAAACCGTAAAAAATTCATTGGGATTGGCTGAAAGCTATCAATAAAACCTCTTCTTTTTAAATTCCTTACCTTTCATCTCAGAAACGATGAAGCATTTTCGGACCCATCTTCATATGAACATTTTTTTTTCATATTTGTTGAGGGAAATCTCCCCTAGGCTTTTGACACCTCAACTCTGAAACCTGTATTACATTTTATTTCAGCTAAATCTTTTCAAGGCACATCATTAGAGCATATTTCCAATTCATCTGAAGAAGCACCACTCCAGTACACTTTGAATACTGGAAGAAATAATTCTATTAACATTCATGGCAATAGGGATAGAGACCATTACACTAGTGACTGTGGAAATTGCTGTCCTTATCAAAGTAAGTTACCAGAAACTTTGTGAATATTTATTTGTGAGTTCGATCTTTTTCCCTCTCCATCACCACCAAAAACTATTGGCTTTTCGCCTGCTCTATATACTTTGATTTAATTCCTGATCGTAATGAATAGACATAAATTACTGATTTGGTTCTTTTGTAACCCAAACAACTCATTTTTCATAAAAGTTAAAGAAGATATAGCCTCCATATATGTATATATTAAAATATGTTGACAATATATTCAACTGCTCTTGTGTATAGTAATGTACAGTTTTCGTTACTGAATGTTTATATATTTCAGTTGGATCAATCAAAACTCTTATAAAACAGCAAAAAATGATCAAAGATGTTCATAGGAATTATGAAAATATACTGAATAAACAAGAAAACAAAATAATCTCTCCTGCAAGCAAACAGACTGTATTCAGGGATTTTACCTTTCCATTAGAATCCCACAGCAAATTACAACAATTGGATGACTACTTAAAAGATGAAAATAACTTTGAAAAAGCTGTAAATAAATAAAACAATCGGCCCAAACCATCATTATTCAACTAAAATTTGTGTTTTAGATTCTGGAAATATCTCGATTTGGAGGAAAGGACAATGCAGATTTTGTAAAGAGATGTCTTCATCATATTGTGTCCAACAAGGTTGCTGTCAATTATAGTTGGCTAGGGCGCCGTGAAGAGTAAAATTTTAAGGATATATTCAAGAATATTGTGAATTTAATTGTTGGTAAGTAAAATTTTTCATTTCAGCAAAACTTGATTGAAATGAAAAAAAGTTTGAATCTCTAGAAATACCTAATCTAATCTAATGAAAGACTTTTCGAAAAATGAGAAATAAAACTTTCTATGTTTTTATACCACTTCTATTTGTAACCAACGTTACTGCAGTTTCGTCCTATATGGACGACAATAACAATACAATTGTTTGATAATGTCCATATAAGACGAAACTGCAGTAACGTTGGTTACAAATAGAAGTGGTATAAATGAAAACATAGAAAGTTTTATTTCTCATTTTTCGTGATGATTTCCTACCACGTAGTAACGGCTACATCCATCAATTTATTGAAAGACTTTTCCATTATTGTTAAGGTAAAAATGGGACACGCTTTTATATATTGGTGAATTGGAATGCATTCAGCCAATAGCAACACTGCATATTTTGAATTGACGAATCAGTGGGCATGTTTGCAATCCACCATACCAATTTGGTGAGTATAGAAACGTGCCATACCTTCAATTTGAAACCAGTCATTTTGGAAAATTATCCCCCCGCCCCTTTTTTTCCTTTCTATGGGGGGTTGTTTGTTACTCCTTCAAAATGGAACCAATGAATATGGATATAGGTGCAATCTCCAATGAGTCTATTGTGGTTCACCTCTTGGGTTTTAAAATGAATTTTAATGAATGGAATGTAAGGTATCATAGGTATTTATAATTGATATTGATTTTATTTTGTTTTAGTAACAGCAGAAAAAAGCTAAGGATCGAAAAGAGACTGAAGAATTTATTAAAGCATGGCTTAGAAGGGCTGCCGAAAGAAAAAGAAAATCATATGATTAATAAAACGTAATATGTTGTAATTTTTATTTAGAGTTTGTAATTTCACATTTTTTCAAAGAAAGTAATATTATTTTAATATATTTTGTTTTATATATTTAGTTTTATTTTAAAAAATGCAGTTGATCTTGTGAAACCTAAGGACGTACAGTATTTACATTCATTTCAGGTACTATGTATGTACTATACGTCCCTATTAGGTTCCAGTTATGACCATCACAGTACGTACATGATTTAGATCCATTGTACGTACAATGTGCGTAAGTTTCTGCTTAGTACGTACAAGTGTTTGGAAAATGTACGTACGAATTACGTACTTCGTTCGTAAAATGGATTTTGGGTACGTACCACGAACGTACATTACGTCCAATGAGTATGTACAATTCACTTACATAGTACGTATGTTTGCTGTCTGGGAATGAATGGCACAATAATGGTCGGAGTTCTTGTCCAGCAATAACATTCAATTGCCATTCTTGTAGAAAATAGGGACATTTTGCAATAGACTGTTTAACAAAAAACCGAAATAAAACTCAAAAGAACTCATATTATAGTGGGAAACAAACATTTGTTCCATAAAATAGGGTTCACTGTAATATTGAGCATCATGAGAATGAAGATTCCAGTGATTCGGAACATTCGTTTCATTTCATTTATTGGTCAACAATACAACCAATGTTCCAACAGTAGTCATTAACTTGAATGGTGAAAGGATTAAATTTATAATAGACACTGGCACATCTGTCAACCTCATCAAGTTTGACACATTCACAAAATTTCCCAATCAAGAACTGACTGAAGGTACGAGTACGATATTTCCATATTGTAGCAATACCAAATTAGATATTCTTGGGAAATTCATTGGAAAATTCGAATATGGATCTAACAAAATTGAAGCTGATGTATATATATATATATATATATACAGGGTGTTAATTAAGTACGTTGACAAACTTCGGGAGGTGATTCTTTGAAAGTTTTCAGGACGAAAAGTTCATATAAACATATGTCCCAAACGGCTTGGTTTTTGAGATACAGGGTGATAAAAATACATTTTTTTCAAGATTTTTTGGAGTTAACTTCGACATTTTCGACAATAATCAGTTCAAATTAGGCAAGTAAAATCCATTCAATACTACGCACGATACAAAATAATGCGTTTCTCAAATAATTCACAGAGTCCTCCTTTTTCCAGAGTCAAGCTTTGTTCAACCCTTCAGATTTTTTTTTCCGCAGCCACTGTCATATTATGAGAAAGAAATAATCAATATTGTTTTATTTAACATCTTTTTGTTTAATCTCTGGAAGAAGCCCATTTTCACATATTTTTTTTTATATATGTTTTTGTAAAATTTATTATCATGCCGCATGGTAAGTTGTTACACAGATCATAATCACAATGACTATATTTCCCTCTCAATTCTAGGGCATTGGACATAGTACCCCCATTTAATTTTTGTTTGTTTGTAATTCATTAAAAGGAATTTTTCCTCTTCATGTAAGTAACTTTGGTTCGGTTGTAACTACATATAGGTAGCCCTTTCATATTTGATTTGTTGTAGAACTTGTATAAGGCTGAATATGGATTCTTGTTGAATCCGAAACATGTACCCCCCCCCCCATTAGTTTGATGTAGTCAAATTAAAGTTGTAGAGATGATTTTGTGATATTTCTTCCCGCTTCATCTTTTTGTTTTCTTGAATTTTTTCATTTACTTGTACGGTTCAGGAGCTATAATGAAAATATTAATTTTAACATTTCCCAGTGTCGCATAACATTAGAAAATTTGAATATTAAACATTCTCAATCATTGTAAATTGATGGAAATATTTTTTCAGAATTTGAAATATCTACCATGAATAAAAATTATAAAATAAAAAATACAAAGACAAGCTTTTATAAAAAATCTTGAAAAAAATTTATTTTTATCACCCTGTATCTCGAAAACCAAGCCGTTTGGGACATATGTTTATATGAACTTTTCGTCCTGAAAACTTTCAAAGAATCACCTCCCGAAGTTTGTCAACGTACTTAATTAACACCCTGTGTATATATATATACAGTCACTAGTTGAAACTTAATTTGACACGAACCAACGAATCCAAAGTTAGATGTTTATCTACTCATTGACAGGCAGCCAACAATTTGTTGTTCTGACAAACCCAAGGTTCAATCAAGTTTCTCGTACGTTAAGAGGAACGCAAGCAGAATCTAAGTGAAAATAGAGTATTTTTCGTTTTAATTCCGAGAGTTCTAACCTTTGACAGCTGTTTCGTGCTAACGCACTCATCAGAAAGGATTTATGGAGCTCTCGAAATCAAAACGAATCCACTCAAGAATTAATACCGTGAAGGCAAGACAGATATAACAGAAAATTACTTATGACATCTACAGTCACTAGTTGAAACTTAATTTGACACGAACCATAAATCCTTTCTGATGAGTTCGTTAGCACGAAACAGCTGTCAAAGGTTAGAACTCTCGGAATTAAAACGAAAAATACTCTATTTTCACTTATATATATATATATATATATATATATATATATATATATATATATATATATATGTTGTCAAAGGAAGATGTGAATCTTTATTGAGTTATCAAACATCTGAAAAAGTGAAATGAGTTAATATAACCGTTCATAATATAACTAAAACCATTGACAGTGATTATGTTAAAAAAAATTCCAAATATTTGTAAAGGCGTTGGAAAACTCGTAAATTTCGAAATATCGCTTCATATAGACGAAAATGTACCTCCTCTAGCTCAAAAACATCGAAGAATACCATTCCATTCACCATTCACGAGAGTCAGTTGAACAAGAACTCAAGAGAATTTTAATGAGATCATTGTTTAAATAGAACAGATCATCTTCTAATTTGTTATATTAATTGACTTTGTGGTGTTCACTGTAGTTAATATTCACTCTTAGTACACACTTCAGGTATTCGGGTATTTGGAATAACACTAACACTCTAGATTTGTACCCGCACTCAACTCCGTCGATGTCCGTATCAAGACTGGGCCGACTGAGTCAAGAGCTGGGATTCTTTATTCCCTAAATCATGCATGAGTAATAATCACAATTACGTGTACATCACATCTCTCCTTTTTTCCAGTATGTCTTAATATGAAATACGAAATTCTATTTAGGATATATATATATATATATACACACATATATATATATATATATATATGAGTTAGAAACCTAACAATAACAAAATCATGATTACTAAATAATACAATGAGATACATCAACAAAAATAACAATTTCTCCAATAAATATTATATACAAATTTAACCATATAGATGACAGGATTTTGATGGTATGGATCACCTGAAATCATAGTATATTTAAGTAAACTAAAATATAAGAATACATTTTGTCTGGAATGTCATAATCAATACATACCGAGTACATCATATTTCCATTCGGTTTGTTTTTTTTTTTTCATTTTTTTTTTTATATATTTTTTTTATTCCATAGGTTCATCATTCAGTATTTTCCAGGTTCCTTCTACTTTTTTCAGATAGACTATATTCCGCCGATATTCGTTTCCTGAGTTATCGTCCCTGATTAACGTATCACTTCCGTTTTTTTCTATGACCGTATGGGGTGTCGAATCAAAGTTTGGCGTGGTTTTATTCGGTTTTATCAGATTCTTCTGATATACTTTATCCCCCACTGCTATCTCTATGTTATCTGTAGCTTTTCTCTTGCGGTCTTCGAGTTGTTTACCTCTTTCTTTCTGAATCCGATCTCTATCTATCGTTTCACCGTCCGTTATGATATGTTCCGTATCAGTAGAGCTCGGAAGTTTATCTCTAAACTGACGACGGAAAAATAATTCACATGGAGTTTTACCAGTCGTAGTATGAGGAGTACTGTTGTACATTATTTGGTAATCCAAGAGTTCCTGTTGCCAGTTTTTCTTTAAAGCTTGACTAATTTTGAGTCTTTTCAAAATGTCCCTGTTCTGGCGTTCAACTTCGCCGTTCATTTGAGGCCAATAGGGTATAGTGTGATATAGTTTGATACCATTTTCAATGCAAAATGCTTTTATTTCATTGCTTGTGAATTGTGTTCCATTATCGGATGTTATGGAAACTGGAAACCCAAGCCTAGCAAAAATTTCCTTTAAGACATTGATTGTATTCGTTGACGTGATAGATCTCATGATTTTAAGTTCTTTATATCGGCTGAAATAGTCAACTATCACGAAAATATAATCACCATTTAGTAGTGGCCCCATAAAGTCAATGGCAACATCTATCCATGGCCCACTTGGAATTTGTCTCCTCTTCATCGGGTTAGGAGCCATTGGTGTCGACACAAGAGTGCACCCTTTGCACGATTTAACAATTTTTTCCGCATGTTCATCAATTTTAGGCCACCACACCTTGGTACGAAGTCTGCTTTTCATAGCCACAATACCCGGATGTCCCTCGTGTGCAGCATCTAGAACTCTTTGTCTCAAGATTCTCGGTATAACGATTTTATTGCCCCTTAATAGAATACCCTCACACAAACAAAATTCTGCCTGAAAAACTTGACAATGCTTCACTGTCTCACCCCAAACATTTTGTTCAATGCCTGACTTTATTCCTAGAATTTCCTCATCTGTTTCTGATGATTCACGTATTTCTTGTAAATTAACAGCAGTTGGACGAGAGTACTCGACAAATTGGTAAATGTAACCATCGCTTCCAAATGGAGTACATGAATTTGTTTGACATAAACGAGACAGGGGATCAGCGATGTTGCTTTTTCCAGGACGATATAGAATTTTGTAGCTGAATGACTGCAGACGCAGTACCCATCGTTCTATACGGGCACAAGGTCGTGACCTTGGTCCGAAAATTACTTCTAAGGGCTTGTGGTCTGTAATAAGATCGAACTCCTTACCGTACAAGTAAATTTTGAAATGTTCGACTGCCCATACGAGAGCAAGAGCTTCTTTTTCAGTTTGACAATAACGCTTTTCGGAATCGGAAAGACTTTTGTTACCGTAAGCAATTATCCTGGGACCGTTCTTGTCAAACTGTATCAACACACGCCTAGCCCCACTGGACTTGCGTCTGCCACGACTTGGGTTTTGTCGTTCGGATCATAGTATCCTAATGTAGGAATATTCGCTAAGAATTCTTTGAGTTTTCTGAATGCATCTTCCTGATCGTTACCCCAATGTTTTAAGATGTTAACATGTTTACCCAATTTCATTCTCAATAACACCCGTAATGGTTCAGTCAAAGTGGCAAGATTGGGAATCCACTTTCCGATAAAGTTAACCAGTCCTAAAATGCTATGAACTTCGTCAATCGTTTTAGGTGTCCTAAACGATTTTATACCATTAATATAGTCCTCTAATGGTCTTATTCCTGTTGGTGATAATGTATGCCCCAGAAACTTGACTTTTTTCATTTTAAAAATGCATTTATCTTTGTTCAGTAGCACGTTATTCTCAGATAGTAATTCCATTGTGAATTTAACTCGTCTATCATGTTCTTCTTTTATTTTGCGTGCGGTATAATTGTAATTTGGTAATTTCACTTCATAAATGGTCCTGCAAACTCTTGGACAGGTATAAATGGAAGAATTTTTCATCAAAACTTTGTTTTTAAGAAAACCTCATGTCTTCAAACTCCAAATATAAACAAAAATGTTCTTTGGTTTGTAGCCAAATATTAGTATGTCACTGGCATTACCTTGGCATTCCTGTTATAAGAAAGAAATGAATTGTTACTATTTAAAGAATTGTTTTACTGTTACGTTTATTGTTCATGAATCCTTACTTGTTATTAAAATGCTGTATTATGGTGGAAAACAAAAATTTGTTCCACAAAATAGAGTTCACTGTAATATTGAGCATCATGAGATTGAAGATTCCAGTGATTCGGAACATTCATTTCATTTATTGGTCAACAATATAACCAATGTTCCATCAGTAGTCATTAACTTGAATGGTGAAAGCGTTAAATTTATAATAGACACTGGCACATCTGTCAACCTCATCGGTTTTGACGCATTCACAAAATTTTCTAATCAAGAAGTGACTGAATATACGAGTACCATATTTCCATATCGTAGCAATACCAAATTAGATATTCTTGGGAAATTCAATGGAAAATTCGAATATGGATCTAACAAAGTTGAAGCTGATGTATATGTTGTCAAAGGAAGATGTGAATCTTTATTGAGTTATCAAACATCTAAAAAAATTTAATTAGTTAATATACCCGTTCATAATATGACTAAAACCATTGACAATGATTATGTTAAACAAAAATTCCCAAATATTTGTAAAGGCATTGGAAAACTCGTAAATTTTGAAATATCGCTCCATATAGACCTCCTCTAGCTCAAAAACACCGAAGAATACCATTCCATTCACGAGAGACAGTTGAACAAGAACTCAAGAGAATTTTGATGAGATCAGCTTCTAATTTGTTATATTAATTGACTTAGCTCTATGAAGACTCAGTTTTTTAAGTTCAGTTAGTAGTAGTAGTAGTAGTTCTTTGAGGAGGCCGCGACCGCAGCCAGGCAAGTAGGCCCTCATGGACCCTTTTTGCCATCCCCTGTTCTCCACTTATCTACATTCATCCTCTTAGTTTTCCTTTTCGAACCTTTGTGACCTCCTAATGAAGGTCAGTATGTCCGACCAGTCCAAGTCGATTAGTTCCTCTTGTTGGAGTTTGTCAACTCCGAAGGTTCCAAATCTTAGCCTCCCGTATGCCTCACACTCGCCGAGGTTTAGTTAATTACTCATTGTTTTATTTTATTTCTCATTTTATTTTGTGTTCAGTATGAACTCTCCTTCACAAAAAAAAATTATTGTGACATTTGACAATTGGTAATTTTAATTCATAAATGGTCCTGCAGATTTTTGTTTCTAAGAAAACCTCATGTATTCAAACTCCAAATATAAACAAAAGTGTTTTTTGGTTTGTAGCCAAATATTAGTATGTCACTGGCATTACTTTGGCATTACTGTTATAAGAAAGGAATGAATTGTTACTATTTAAGAATTGTGTTACTGTTACGTTTATTGTTCATGAATCTTTACTTGTTATTAAAATGTTGTTATATCAAAAAACCGAAAGAAAACTGTAACTTTGACTATTTACATCGTACTCTGGATCATGCTAAGAAGAGACATTGTCGCATATTTCCGTTTTCACTCGTGTTGAATTGTTAAATATATAAATAATAATATATAGCATTGGAAAGCACGTATGACGGAAGCTGTCTAATTTTTTCTTTGAAATTCAGTATACGGAGTGCTACTACACTCCGCCTTGGTATTTCCATTTTAGTTAGGAATTAACCAGAAGAACAGGATATAATTGAAAAATCAGTTGGACCAACTGCATGGGTTTCGCCACTTGTGATTGTTCCTAAACACAGCAAACCAGAGTCGATTAGGATTTGTGTCGATATGCAAGCACCAAACAAAGCTATACTTCGTGAAAGATACATCACTCCTACTATTGATGATATAATTCAGCAAGTGAACGGGTCCGTTCTGTTCAGTAAAATTGATATCAAGGATGGATATCATCATCTGTCTTTGAAATAAGAAAACAGGCATATTACCAATCTTTCCACGCATAATTGTCTATTTAGATACAAGCGGTTAAGTTTTGGAATCAATGTAGCTGCTGAAATATTCCAAAATACAATCAGACAAGTTCTTGTTAATATACCAGGTGTAATCAACTTGAGTGATGACATGCTAATCTTTGGAAAATCTGTATTGGATCACAACAAATCTGTAGAATCAGTGCTCATAGCTCTTAATGAATCCAATCTCACATTGAACGTTTCAAAATGTCTTTTTAGCACAACAAAAATTGAATTTTTTGGGTTAATTTCATATCCAGAGAAAGTTCATAGTTTCAGCAACCTACAGCCACCAAAGAATGCCAGCGAAGGAGAAGTCTACTTGGTATGCTGAATTACGTAGGAAAATTTTTGCCAAATTTAGCAGAAACCACAAAAACTTTACAAGAGCTAACATTAAAAAATATTTCGTGGAACTGGACACAAAAATATAATGAAGCTTTTCATTATTTGAAAAAAAAAATTGACTGACGCAACTAAACTAGCCTATTTTGATATAAGGAAGTTTAGTCATCTCCATCTTAATGCACGACCAAACGGAATAGGAGCTATATTACCACAACAAGATGGGACAATGACAAATATTGTGTCCTATGACAGCAGAACTCTGTCCAACACTAAAAAACGGTACAGTCGAATTGAAAAGGAAACATTAGCTGTAACCTGGGCGATACAACATTTTCATGTATATTTGTATGGTAGTATATTCACCTTACATACATCATTTACCACTAGTCAGATTAATTCAAAATTTCAAAACAGCACTATTATTAGAATAGAAAGACTATCACTAAGGATTCAACCATATCAATTCAATATCGAACACCAAAAAGGAGAAACCAATCCATCAGACTATTTATCAAGATATACCAAAATTAATGAAGAAACTATTGATGAGAAAATTGATGAATATGTAAATTTCATTCTGAAAAACACTGTACCGAAGGCAATGACAATAGAAGAAGTAGAAGAACATACCAGAAATGACAACATCTTGTGTTTACTGATGGAAGCCCTAACTAATAGCAAGAAAGAAACATGGAATCATCCTAAGTTAACCCCATTCCATAACATCAAAGAAGAACTGAGTTTTCAGAGAAATATCTTTACAACGAAAAGCAATTGAGATAGCACATAAGGGCAATCAGGGTATTGTTAAAACAAAACAGCTACTGCGGACAAAAGTTTGGTTTCCAATATACTCTCTGACAGAAATGTACATAAATAGCTGCGTAGCCTGTCAAGCCGTTACACCAAGTAATCGAAGAGACCCCATCATATCATCCAAAATACCGGAATTACCTATTCAAAATCTTGACGTGGATTATGCTGGTCCTTTTCCGAACAGAAAATATGTATTCTATTGATCGATGAACACTCAAGATATCCAATAGCAGAAGTAGTCTCATCTACAAAATTTTGCGATTTGAAACATATATTGGAAAAAACATTTTCTACATTTGGAATACCAAAATCAATAATATCTGGTAACGAAAGTGAATTTTCAGAAATCCTTTAAGAATATGGAATAAAACATGTTAAAGTGACTCCCTATTGGTCAGAAGCGAATGGTATGGCAGAAAGATTTGTCAGGACTTTAAAAAAATCTCTAAAATGTGCTCAACTAGAAACGAGAAAGTTTGACTCACAAATTAATCACTTTCTGATGAATTACCGGATCACACCAAATTCTACTTTAGGAAAATCTCCATTCGAAATTGTCTCTGGAACAAAAATCAACAATTTTTTGCCCATAATTATCATGTTACAAATTTTAAAGTGAAATTGCAAGATAGAAAGAAGAAAGAACAACAGAAAAAGTATGCCGATATTCGAAGCCACACCAGAACTGTTAATCTCAAAATTGGAGATCGTGTACTGTGTAAACAAATGAGGCGAAATTGTTTGACGTCATATTATGATCCCGATCCTTTCATTATCACTGACATCTGTGGTACGAAAATAACGGCAAAGAGAAGAGGAGAATTCACTACCTACTACTAAACAAACGACGATTCTTGATAAAGTATTGACTGGAGTGTGGCTATTCTTTTACAATTGGTTTTGCTTTCAATTAATTAGCTTCAGTAATTCCCATTACAAATAAAAATAAATGTAGGGTAACTGTATTAGTAATGGACATTGCACTAGTAATGGTCACTCAAGGTCAACTAAATCCTTGCAAGTTGTACTGTACCCACTTCGGACATGAAACAAAGTAGTTCTAAGGTCCGGTAGGTTATACTGCACAACTGACATTTGACACAAACCTTCACGTCAGCCCATTTGTCAGTTATAAAATTTTTTTAAATGGCGATCGTGTCATCAGCTGAAAGTGGTGCAGAAGTTGTAGCAAATTGTTGAAATTTCACAGACTTCCAGTGGTTATTTTTACTTTTTATTTGATGCAGTTATATTGTTATAATCAGGTGAGTCAAGTGAAAGTGTAATTTGTGAAAATTGACTCCCAACCTCAAAGAATTAAGTTTTAGGAGGGGGTGACCACTACTAAAACATAAATTTAATTAATGTCTGGTAGTGGACATATAGGGTGTCCATTTCTGAACAGATAGAATTCAATAACGGACACCCCACTCCTATACTATGTATGACTAGTTATAGAGAAGTGAACGATAGGTTATTACTTTTCTGTTCGATTTTGGTTTATTTACAGATCATGGGAAAAACTAAAAACGAAAGCAAAACGAAAAAAAAATTTTTTTGCTATGAGGATGAAAAAATGCAGCAACCAATAAATGCTGTGAAATATGGTGGAATAAGCAAAAAAAAAGCATCACAACAATTTGGTGTTCCCCGTTCCACACTCATTAGGAAGCTTTCTGGTCAGGTTCCACTCAGTCGCAGAATGGGGCCTACTCCTGAATTGAATCATGAGGAGGAGGAAGTATTTGTTAATTGGATTCTTGCCATGGGAAGAAAAGGATTTCCTGTACATAGGTCTAATTTGATGTTGTCAGTGCATAAATATCTTTCAACTAGAGGGGAATCTAAATACATTAAAAACTTTACACCGGGTCGTTCTTGGTTCAAAGGGTTCTTGACTAGACACCCAAATATAAAAGGAAGGTATTCGGAAACAGTTTCTAAAGCACGAGCTGCTGTTACCCAAGATAGAATCTGCAGTTGGTTCAATGAAATACGTGGATATCTACAAGAAGAAAAATTAGAGGATGTATTGAAAGAACCTAGCCGCATCTTCAATGGTGATGAGGCTGGATTTCAGATTTGCCCAAAAAGTGGGAGAGTATTGGGACCAGCAAAACTAACTGAGGACTTTTACGAGAGGGTTTCTTGTGAAAAAGAGCAAATTACTGTGTTGGCAACGTTTTCAGCGGATGGAAAGGTTGTTCCACCTATGATAATATTTCCATACAAAAAGATCCCAAAAGCAATTTCTGAATCTGTACCTGAAGATTGGGCACTTGGCCGATCTGATAGTGGATGGATAAACTCACAAGTATTTTTCGAATACATGTCAAACATTTTTTTGCAATATTTGAAAAGTAGTAATATAACACGCCCTGTTATCTATTTCATGGATGGGCACCGGTCACATATGACCCAAGAAATAAGTAAATTCTGTGACGACAATGGCATAGTTTTGATTTCATTATTGCCTAATTCGACCCATATACTACAACCAGCAGATGTATCGGTTTTCAAGCCTCTCAAAGCAGGATGGGTCTCAGAAGTTAGAACATGGAAATTCGAAAACTTTCCCAAAGACGTTACCAGGTATACCTTTGGTTCTATATTGAAACTGGTTTTTGATAAATATGCGAATGAGGCAACGATCAAAAATGGGTTCAGGAAAACTGGTCTTTACCCATTTGATGAAAATAATGTAGATTTCACTAAATGCATCCCTAATCGGAAACATGTAACCCACGAAAATGATCATAGTAAGGACTATTTGAAAGCTGTACTCAGAGAAATAGAAGACAGGATTGATAAAGAAGAATTGGAGATATTTTCAAGAACTTGCAGGAAGAATGAAGAATGGAGTGGACATTTGGAGTCAACTAACCTCTATAAAATTTGGAAACAAATCAAAAGTGAATGTGAAAATATTTCTTCAGAGACATGTGAGAAACAACAAGAATCAAAAGCAAAGAAACACACGGCAAATGATGCAAATGATGAAATTGAAATGATACCGGAAAGTGATTCCAACAAGGAGGCAGAAATTGAAAATGATACAAAAAAAGAAAATCAGATGCCACCTGAACCAGGAGCTTCTTGCTCATATACCGTAAATGCTTCCAAAACTCCAGAAGACAATAAAATTGGTTATATTGCAACACCAGAACGTTCCTGGAAAACTCCAGAAGGTATTCAGTATAAGAGGTATGAAGATAAAGAGAAAGAAGGTTATAAAATACCAACTCCTTTCAAAAAAATTTTAGTATTTCCTTGTACTCCGGAAAATAAACCCAAACGGAGAAAAACCATTTTCTCAGCTGTTGTTTCCAGTGGCAAATATCGTGAATATTACCAGCACGAACAACAAAAGAAACTCAAAAAAATATAAAAACAAAGCGAACAAAAATACCCCAGATGAAAGAAAAATTAAATTAAAAAAATGAGAGCTCTTCAGATTCCGAAGAAAATGTTCAATATGAAGATGAAGACCTTGATTGGAGTGACAATGAAGATGATTTGATATATGAAATATGTTATAATTTTCTACGAAAATGAATACTTTCCAGGTTAGTGCCTACTTATCAATTAATGAACATTTTCTTTCATCATATCGCTGCTCCGAATTAAATTCTTCAAATTGGCATTTTAACATCTAGTAATTTATCTTTTCTCCTGTTTTAATTTTATGGTTTGATCCGATATTTTCCTGAATATGAGGATATTATTTGTTCCAGGAAAGATTTTGAAGAGTGACAGTGGAGGAGCGGAAGTGAGTGCTATGGTTACTGCTGGTGCGGGGTCCTGGAAATGGCCCATTAAGGAAGATATTTTGTATTATTTTATAGAGGATATTATAAAGGAAATAAATGAACCCATTCTCAAAAACAACAGAGGACATTATAATGTGCCTGATATGAACATGTTATAAACAATTTCAATAAAGTTTGCTTATATTCACACCGTGTCCACTACTCATCCTAGGTATGTTCATTACCTACGCAAATATGTCCATTAGTGGTATATTTGACATTTTTTCAATTAATTATATATAAACAAAAATTGAGCTCAGAAAATCAACTATTGACAATATTAACATAATATATTCATTAGCTTATACATAGGCATTTCTTATTTTTTTTTGAAAATTTTTGTGACTTCCAGCTGAATTCTAAATGAAAAGTTTGTCCCGAGTGTCCATTACTGGCACAGTTACCCTATCTGTAACTCCTAGAGAGAAATAATTAACATAAGAAGTAGGGACCAAGACTCATCCTGCTGGGTATTTACTCAATTATGGGGGTCAAGACTCTGGATACTCGAAGTGTCAGTCATGCATAAAGTACAATAATAAAGTACCTAACCTAAAAAACCGAAAGTATTTTTCCTACATACAAGAAACATTCTAATTCAATAGGAAAATCAGCAGCTGTTAGCAACTTTGCATAACATTAAGTCATTATAATGACGTACGGTACCTCATAATGATGAAATAATTCAACTCATAGTCTAGTTGTCTCCTTATAATGAGAACTAAAACTCATTATGATGAGATGAAAATTCTACCATGTCCATTCAGCACCTTCGGATGTTCTCTACACGTCTGTCCACTTCTCTAAGTTTATGAATTTCTTCAAATATTAACGTATGCAGAATAATGTTATTTCTGCAGAGGTAGGTGATTGAAGGACCTTTGAAGTGATACTCGATTCCCCTTCTCATCAAATATTTTAGAGGCTGATTCCACTCCTGCTGGATGGTTGATGTTGATATAGATCAACTAGAAATTAGTTAAAAACATAATAAAATTCAGGCGTTTTTACATATTTTCATATCTCGTAGGCTCACAGAAATAAACATTAAGTTTGCACAGTATTCTTTCCTACTTATAGGTTCATCGGTATTAAGACCAAGAACATTTTTTACGCCTGAACCACAGTTGTATACTGTGCCTGAACTATCCATTAATAATTTACTCATTCATCGTAATTCTGAAGGTCGTATTTCCTTTGATGGTTATGACATCTTGTGATTTGAGTTTTCTAGGCGTTCAAATGCAGATCATTGTTACTGCACTAATCCGGCATCAACTTTGGATAATTTTCGTTTCTTGATAAACACAACTATTGTTTCTTTGAGAAATTTCTATAACGCGTCGTCTACATAATATATTGTAACACGAACACCTATAAAGAATATATCCAAATTGTTAGAATGAAGTAGAAACCGTTGCTTCACGAGGACGCGAAGTTTTATCAGGTTAGCAGACTGTAACTGACGTGATCTCAAGAATATTCGATGGTCACCTGAATACTGGAATATGACAAATACAGTGATATCACGGGTGGTGATTAAGCGATGAGGCAGGAGGGACGTAACGAATTCGACAGGAGGCCGGCAGTATACTAGTGCTCGCGACGGAGATCACTTCTTATTAATGTTAATGTGTTAAAGTTATTTTGGGTGAATATAGTTTCGGGTTTAATTACGCGTTTATTTTATTCATCTGTTCTGGTCACTGTGTAGTTTACAGTACGACTCTTTAAATTACTTATTCCTTCTGTTGGCAACGGTTCACGATAGTATAACAACTGATTTCAAACTTGCTGCGATACCACGACCTTCTTGGACTTTCAACAGACGACAACTGTTTTGTGACTTTTGTGGTTTCAGTGAATATTCTGAAGGATTCACGTGATCATATGCGTAATGATTATGTGTTGTCTAATTGTCGACTAATGACCAATCCTATAAAAAAATTTGTTTGTTATATTGAATTGCTTTTGGGCATGAAAAGAGTTTTTTGCGTTGAAAATTAGGCGTGTGCTGTATTTATATTTGCTGTTATGATAAACCCAACAAACTACCGAGTTTACAATTGTTTACACGTTTATGATATAGGTAAAAAAACTCTATGTACTAGAAACCCTTGAAATCAACGAGACAATTAAAAATTCTGATTTACAAAGTGTATCAGTTAACAGACTCATTTTGATAGCCTAAAGCTCATTAATTCCTATCTATTTTGATCTCCTATTTCTGAACCGAATATCATCACGCATCTCTATGCCTATTTACATCCCTCTTGTTGCATTTGAATCTTTAGAAGTTTCGTAAGACATATATCATGCTTAATCCACGTTATAAGATATACACAGACGCATCAAAAACGGAAAATGACATTGCAGCAGCTTTCATGACTCCACATGATGAAATGGCATTTAGGCTCATTAACACCTGTAGCTCCAGTGCCGGATTTATATTTTTCATGACTGTAGGCCACGTTATTTCCGCCACTCCGTGTACGTTTCTGAAATAATAATTTTCCATTTCTGCCGCCCCTAGAACGCTGCCGCCCATAGGCTGCGGCCTATACGGCCTATTGGCAAATCCAGGACTGTGTAGCTCAATAACACCTGGCGAACTTCTCGCTATCCTCAAGGCTCTAGGGTACACAAAACACATTAACCTACGAAAAATCATCATTATATCCGACTTTCTCGATAGTATATCCCAGTTGTTCCCGAAAAACCCAATACTAGATACTCTAAAGAACGAATTACACAATTTACAACTGATGCAGAAAACCAGCTAATTTTTATGGGTGCCATCTCATATTGGCATACAAGGCAATGCAGAATGCAGAAAGATTGGCAAAGTGTACAATCCGTGACGACTTGCTCCCAAAAATTGAGGAAGTCGTACATACGGACTTCAAACGGACTGTCAAAGAATCCATACTGAACGAATGAAAAAACCGGTGGAATAATAAAAACTCCAAATTACTCCAAGTGAAGGAGCATGGCAATCGTATCCCACTACGGGAAAGGATCAACTCGTCCTCACCAGATTGAGAATCAGCCATACCCGAATTACCCACGGATACATCATAACCCACAATGACCCGCTAATATGCGAAGTATGCCAAACCCAACTATCCGTCCTACGTATCATAGAAAGAATGCCCGAAATATAGTACTCAGCGACGCAAGCATCAGATCTCACAATCCAGCAAAATGATGCTGAACGAAGGATGTGACATGGGAAAACTCACAGCATTCCTCACAGACATCGAAATCCTGAATGACATTTACTTTTTATGAATTCTCCTGATTATTAATTTTTTTATTTCCTATCCGTCTTTAATAACCTTCTTGGTTGATAAGACAATAAACAATTTAAAAAAATTGCTAATCTTCAATCCATAACTTAATACTTATCAGTCATATGCAGAAGATGGTCAAGTATTTTCAGTTTCAAATCATTCTTAATCTTTTTTAAATAAATAATGCTACACACACTATGGTTGGTTATATTTCACTATTGTTTTTAATAATTTAATTGTAACATTTCACTTTTCTATAGATATGCTAAAACTGCAACTAATGTTGGCGAGAACCACTCACGGTTCCCAACAGTAGTGTTCCCTCAATTGTTGCGGTTATGTATTTATTCCCACTTGAATTAGTTAATTTTTTTATAATTTAATGTGATTTTCCACGATACAATGGCAGATTATACTTTACTAATATTTTTAGCCATTTAATTACAATTTTTCACTTTTCTGTAGAGCGGCATCTTTGATTGTGTATGATTGAGGATTATCGTGTTTCATGGAACAGCCATTTCTCTGCCACCTTGAATCTTGACGTTTCCTATGACAGATGTCAAACTTTAACTTGGTCCTTCACGTACGCTGTTCGGATCTCAGATTGATTTGGTTGCGCCGTAAGTACGCTCTGGCCTGCCGTCCAAGACAGACGTGCTGCACCGAAATTGTTTTTCGCGCATGCGCAACAACTTTCACCACAAAAGTTGAAATTTACTCCATTATCAAGTGTATATGTCAATGTTATTGAGGATAATATTCATAACCACATACCCAAGACGAGAACATCCAAACGCAAAAACACCACGAAATGAGTACCCACTTCAATAACTAAGTGCAGAGACTTTTGGTAATTGAATACCGAAAGCCCTGCACGAAGTTTGAAAAGCGTCCAGACCTTGGTCCTCGAAATCACGCCGACCAGATACACCCAAAAGCTGTAATATAGTAAATCCCAGTACAGAAACCAACAAGACACGCCAACCACATAAAAATGGACAAATGGGCAAAGGAGATCGCCAGACAGCAAAGGGTAGAAAAACAAAGAAAAGATGAGAAAAAGAAAGAAAAGGCGAGAAACAAAAGGAAGAATGACAAAAACACGAAGCAAGCAGAAAACTCGCAGAAGACCTTAAAATGCAGCAGGAAGAATAAAAGGAACCAAATACTACAACACAGGAAGTTTAAGAAAGAATACCAGGGAGTATCTTTCACACAATGGGAATCCCTGGCCACAGAAGAAAGCGAGTACAAGGAGAAAGAATCGGATAGTCCAACAAGTCCGATACAAACATGTAACACGACACCGACAGACATAGAATATGAGGAAGAATACCTCAGGCAATACAACGAGCAAGCAGGAGACAACACCTCAGATGAAGAGACAGGATTCCTAACATACAAGGAATATCTTAGAACACAAGGAAAACAAGAAAGGGAAGAGGAAAATAAAGAAGCTCAACAAAAAATAGAACAAAGGATGGAAGACCAACAACGGGAAAAAGTGAGAATGGAAAGAGAAAAACTCATTCAGGAACAGGAACAAGAACAAAGAGAGAACATCTGACATCAAGATATTAAGAGAAAAGAAAGAACAAAAGAGGAAAGAAGCAGAAAAGAAGAGGAAAGAACAACAAGAAAAGGAAATGCAGAATATCAAGCAAAACAAGAAAAAGATAAACAAAGAGAAGAACAAGAAAAACCCAGAAGGAACCACAGAAGAAACAAAACAACATTCTAAATAAATGGATGGAAGAAAACAAAAATAACCTGAGGGACTCCGGAAAAGCGTTTATTCCACTAGAAGTAGAGGATATCGAGCATGAGAGGTAATGTAGAGATATGGCAGAAATACTTAAAGGTAGCTGCCAAACTACAAACCGACTAATACCTCAGAGATGAAAACAATAACAACGACAATAACCAAACGAAAGACAGTACGCTCTCCAACGCACCCGAGGAACCGAAAATGGTGGAAGAAGAAGAACAAAGCGAAGCAAGAACTTCAACAGAAGAAACCCAGGAAGAAACGGAAGAACAATTAGATCAGAAGAACAAGAAAAGCGCGGGGAGACAGCCCCATCACATACAGCCGATAAGAAGAAACAAAAGAGGAAAGCGAGACATCCCCTTAGGAAGCCTAAGAAGACATAATCTGAAATTCGAAGTGAAATATACAGAGAAAAACGGCCCCGGCGAACCAACGGGGTCCCCCATTTCACCGCTCGTCGTCCCCATGGGGGAGTGGCAGTCAGGGGATCCAATGAGCCGATGAAAAACATGAAAAACATTACAACACAAACACAACAAAAGAACACAAACAAAAAAGGGCACACGGTGAAATCACGATCTCATAGGAGGAAATTATAGCACAATGTTTAAATGGCCCCAGTAATGCCCCCCCCCCCCAGAAAGGGTTTCCTTCGTCCTGAAATGTAAAGAATACTCAATCTTGTACGATAAATATTTTTTTATTTTTGTATTTGGTTGCGCCGTAGGTCGGCTAAGCATAAAATTCAAAGTAGGAATGTCGACACAAACATAGCGACGAAGGCACATACTTTTGTTTCCCTATATACGGTGCTAGAAACTAACCTACCGTAAGATAACAAAGTCTTACTTGGGCTCAATCGCTACAAACCTATTGATTGTTTTCAGACTCGTGCATTAGAAGGTCCCATAATTTTTCGTTTTCGTAATTTCATTAAAATTCTGTTTTTGAAGACCAACCACGGTACCGAACAGTAGTGGACCCCGCACTAGTTGCGAATATAATGTATTATTTAGTTTCATTTAAGGTTTTCTAAAAGATTATGTGTTTTTCCACCATACAAAGGTGGGTTATATACAGGGTGTTTCTTAAGCACGTGTAGAAAATTCAGGAGCGTATTGCTGACATCAAAATAAGAAGAAAAGTTCGTATAAACATATGTCCACAAGTTATTCGTTTCTGAAATACAGAGTGTCAAAGTTGAATTCTTATTTTTATTTTTTGTGAATAAATTCAAAATAATTTTGATATTTGGGTAAAGTTTGGTATCTGAGAATATTTATTATTTAGTTTGTGTAAAAAATATATTCTTGATAGAGGTCACTGCGAGCAACTGTTTTCGAGTTATTGAGATTTGAAATAATCGATGCAAGTGATTTTGAATGACAAGATTCTTTAATTCAAAATAAATTTAATTAGAAATTAGTTTTTTCACAATTAACACAAAATTTGATTTTGACATTGAAAAATCATCCCAGATACCAAACTTTACTCGAATATCACAAATATGTTGGCATTTATTCACAAAAAAAAATATAATAATTAAAGTTTGACACTCTGTATCTTAGAAACGAATAACTTGCGGACATGTGTTTATGGGAACTTTTTTCTTATTTCGACGTCAGCAACATGCTCTTGAAGTTTCTACACGTACTTAAGAAACACCCTGTATAGTTTGCTGTCACCCACCAATCTTGCTGAAGTTGAATGATTAATCCTTCGAAACAACTTTTCTAAAAGAACAGAACAATTAAAGTGTCTCACAAACAAACAATGGGGGCAGATGGCAAAACACTATTGACACTATATAGAACATTAATCCGCTCAAAGATAGACTATGGCTGCATATCTTACTCATCAGCGTCCGCCACTACTCTCAAAGCCTTAGATACAATCCAGAACAACGCACTTCGCATTATCTCTGGTGCTTTCAGAACGTCTCCTATAAACAGCCTACTCTTTGAACTCGGTGAGTTACCATTGAACTTGAGAAGACAGGAGTTGAGTCTAGCATACGCAGGAAAACTTCAAGCTCAAAGTATTCGTCCAACAATTCACCCCCCATTCCAGCAACATCCGAAGTTGCATCTTCCATTCTATGAAAGGAATAAACGCTCCCTCACTCTGATTCAGGTTCAGCAAATGCCCCCAACTGTATCTAGCAACACATACAGAACTCCACCATGGCTCATTCCCCTACCCTGCATAAATACTCAGTTAAATTATCTTAACAAAAACGATACGAATCCCTCACTGTTTCAAATAGGCTATCAAACCATAATATCCCAGTATCCCACACATCAACAAATTTTCACCGACGCATCTAAGACAAATAGTGGTGTAGCTTGCGCATTTGTTACAAATAACGAGGTCCAGAAATTCAAAATATCTGAAACTGCTACCATTCTCACAGGGGAACTTTTTGCAATATACAAGGCACTTTGTTACGCAAAAATATCACCAGCACAAAACTTCGTGATCATAACGGATTCTATCAACTCTCTTCACACAATTTCCAAAACATACACCCAACATCCACTGGCTAAGTTGATCAAAGAGGAGCTAAAAATACTCGAAACCAAAAACATAGTTTTTCTTTGGGTTCCCTCACACACCGGAATAAAAGGAAATGAACGAGCTGATACAAATGCCAAAGAAGCCCTAGAAGATCCAGATATTACTACCTGCTTTGAAGCCATAGCACCAGATTTGAAATCTTTTTTTCCACTCTAGGAATGTTGAAACATGGAACCGAACATGGCAATCAATGGCCTCAAAACTCAAAGAAATCAAACCAACATTCCATCCATGGTCGTATTCACCAACCAGTCGTTTCCATCAGGTAGTCATTACTCGTCTTCGCCTAGGCCACACACGTATTACGCACGAATATTTACTGGCAAAGCATCCCCAACCGGAATGTTTCATATGTGAGGTCCCATTATCAATAAAACACATTCTAGTGGAGTTTCCTCTTTTTGAAATCGAAAGACGGAGCAACAAAATTCCGAGTAATTTAACTGAATGAGTTGTGCCATAGACAGTATCATTTCTTTTTTACGGGAGACAAATATCCTTTTCAGAATTTAATTGTTCTCCAAAATTATAATGTTATAAATGCATTTATTGTAATGGTTGCCTAATGTATATTACCGCTAATAGCCGATTGGCTGATGCGGCTTTTCTTTAAATAAAAAAAAAATTAAAGTAAAAATGCATTGTTTTATGAAGAAATGGGATAATTGCAACTTTATTACGACTGTCCTCAAGGGTCATTGAATTAACACCAGAAAGCGTCATTCGTGGGTCAAATCCAAAAAATGGTCGATCAAGTTTCCACATAATACGTATTTTTTAGTGAACTATTCTGAACTTTTTCTAGTCTCTCTTTATGACAAGCATAAAGCGAGACCAAATGACACTAGTATACTCCAAAAGACTCCGAACCAGTGAAAAGTATAACGTCTTTATCTCATCGTAGTCTGTAATATGGCCAGTATTCTTTTTTATGAACCCCAGCATTCGGAATGATTTATTACAAATATTATTAAAGTTAAGATCTTCGTCGAAGATAATCCCTAAATCGCTTGAACCATTAACAGGCTGACGAGCAACGTCTTCAATGGAGTAATTACAAATGACAAGTTGCCGTATTCTATAAAATCTTATCACATTACATTACTTAACGTTGAATTTCAACAAATTAATATCACAATAGGTACGTAGTTATCCAGTTCATTCTGAATACGTTCAATATCATCAGTATATTGGACTGTTTTGAAAAACTCAAGATCGTTTGCATAAAAAGAGATATCACAGTATTGACAAACAGATTTGACATCATTAATTAAAAGTAAAGATAATACAGGTCTAATGTGCCAACCTTGCGGAACCCTTGAAATCACATGAAATTTTCTGAAACACCAATAATACTACTCACTCATTATACTCATAGAGTGTACCCAAAGGCATAGCCTGTGCGGTGAAAGTACGTGTACTATTATTTGTGGAGCTACGGGGCAGAAAACTCACACAACAGCTCCATCTTACCAAAAATGACCAAAAATATTCTGTATTAGATATACCAAGTAACATATATGGTGATACTTGGTTTCTTTGCGTATCATGGGCGTATTCTTGGTAGTCACTATCCGCTTTAGTTTTTTTGAATTTCTTGAACAGAGAGTTCTTTTTTTCGATTCAGAAAGGAACTGTACAAGTTATTGTACTTCGAAAAAGTTATATGCCGCGTCACAAATCGAGAAAAATCAAATCAAATGCCGTGAAAGAATAAAACTTCCAACCCAATTTCAGAATTGAGCAAATCGATCTGGTGAATATTCAGCACAGCATAATCATATTTGTGGAAAAAATACTCTTCCCCTAGAGCTGAACAAAGAGTGCATTCTTTAAAATCTCAAAATTCAACATGAACTGAAGTGTAGGGTGACATGATTTTGCTGAAAAATTAGTGAGCAATGTAATACCAAAAATTCTTCAAAAATTCGTTTTGTGAAAACCAACTCCAAAATTCTATCAATCTATAACATTTTTAACATCATTGTTGTATTGTTGATAGCCCATAAAAAGATATCGTCAAGCAAAAATTCTACACGTTGCGTTGGTCAGGTAAGTACAATCGAATCAAGATTTGTTCCTCGTATGACCAAGTAACTTGGGTAAAGTTGAAGTCGGTCACAATAATAAAATTTGCACCCAAGTGATATATTTTCAACTCATGCATTCTCAAAAAATATTGTATATACTTCGAGAGATGATTCAGGAACAAAGTACTCCCATGCATTCGAGTATAGTTATTAATTCCATGTTTGACCCAGACATCTTCAAATATTTTAGAAATTAATTGCTGTCATAACACCACCTCTTCTCGTACAGTTTGTCTCTGGTGGGTAACATTTATTTCTCTGATGATAATTGATTTTTGAACCTCAATATTTGGAAGAAAGATTAATTTTATGCTGTCTTGTCTGTAAATGACAACTTAATGTGGTGGGAGAGGAGTGTGTGAAGTCCTTTTTATATTATTGCGGTTTGATCCTAATTGAGGTGTTGGCACGTTTGGTAGATATGTCAGTGTTTTTTCAAATAAAAAATATTATCTTGAAAATTGTATTTAAGTATGTATTACTATGCTGTCCAAAATCTCTGGTGAAACCAAAAATGTAACGAAACACAAAATATTTGAAATAAATAAAGAAGTTGACATCTATTTCCGGTGTAATGGAAGATAAGGGAAAGTTGGAAATATTTAAATTAAGATCGTTATTTGAGGAAACCTGCTATAATTTTTCAACATATGTTCGTAACAAACGCTCATCTTGAAAAACCCTGTATACGATTCATATATTCTATTAATAACGGAGACACGTCCTTGAAGCGTACAGTGAAAAGATTCGTTGTTGCAATATGATACTTAAGAGGTTGGGATATTGTGTTTCTATTTTTTGAGATTATGTTAGGTTTACGTTATGATATCACGGCATTATAGCGATTACCTGTAATGTTCGCTGAGATTTATGGTTGTCCCATTCATGATGTGCGTTTTGATGGAGAATGTTTGTTCTGTGGTTTTTCCATTTTATCAATTATGAAGCCACACCTTAGTGTTCGCTCAACAATCGTCAGCGTCTCCACTATTTGGATATGAATACTCTATCCTCAACTGACTCGAACAGCGAATTAAAGTAATTACTATTTTACTAATGATTATAGCAAATGTTTCATATTTTAATTCCCAATACATCCTTCGTTAAAAACATTTTTTCACTTAGATCACTACTACATACCCAAACGTCGCAAAATACCGACCCAAACTTCCCATACGAGGGTTGCCTTTCATATTTCGGGATTGGACAACCCTAGTGTTGCAATCTGGCAACTGACAGTTCAATCGTAACGTTTGACATTTTTAAGGTTATGCGTACTCAGAACGTTTTGACATACGAGCACTATTTGTGTTTTTTACACAACTTAAAAGATACATCTCGGCCAAAAAATTGAATTAAATCTGGAACATTTTTATGCGATTATTTTTTACAACTTTCGACGTGGAATAACTCCGCAACAGTGCATCGATGAACTTAATTCAATTTTTGGCGATGAAGCTCCATAAGGACCAGTGTTTACCGATGGTATGGTGAATTCAATCGAGATCGTAGTTCGCTCCAAGAAGAATTTCGCGAATGTCGTTCAAAATCAGTTGTTGTTCCGGAAACCATTGATGCTGTGCGCGAAATGATATTGAAAGATCGTCATGTGACCCATCGTGAGATTTAGACAACCTTAGGCATTAGTGGGACCAGCATACATTTAATATTGCATGAATATTTGACTGTCAAAAAAATTTGTTCGCGTTGGATCCCACACAATTTGTCAATTGTTCAAAAAAAGGCTCGTGTCGATTGATCGAAAGAAATGCTCAAAAATTACGATCACGGTGCTTCGAAACACGTCTATGACATCGTGACAGGTGACGAATCGTGGATTCACGCGTATGAGCCCGAAAGTTTCAAGATGAGCCAAAGCCAACAAAAGTTGTTCGCGCACGAAGCACTTCCAAGCAAATGGAAGCCTGTTTTTTCGGAAAAACTGGACATGTCGCAACCGTACCACTAGAACAACGCAGAACAGTCAATTCTGAGGGTACACAACCATTTGTTTGCCAGTTGTCTTCCAAGAAATGAGGAAAACCAACCACTGAAGACGGATCACTCTTCACCAGAACAATGCGAGCTCGCACACATTGGCTCAAAAAACTGCATTTTTGAGCACTCAAAACGTCAATTTGATGAGCCATTCGCCGTATAGTCCTGACTTGGCACCGAAGGACTTCTTTTTATTCTCGTACGTAAAGAATAAACTGAAAGGTCAACGTTTTTCGACACCTGCAGAAGCAATTGATGCGTTCAGAATGCATGTTTTGGAGATACCTCAATCAGAGTGGCAAACGTGCTTCGACAATTGGTTCAAACGCATGCAGATTTTCATGGGGAATATTTTGAACAATAAAGCGATTTTCGATGATTAAAATTTGTTTTTGTTCTCTAATCCTGAAATATCAAAGGCAACCCTAGTATGCGGGATGAAAGGGTCAAATGTGCCCAGTTTGATTTCTCTGAATTCGGTTGCTAATACTTAATAGAAATTGTTTTAGTTTGGATGTTGATGCATGGTCAATTCACATAATATTAGCAAACACACTGGGACCAAATTTGGCGTCAACAACTATCGTCCAATGTGTAGATCGTGCAGATTCATTCAGCGTTAATTTAATTCAAAACGCGAAAAAGAAAATTCGGCTCGTAGGACCAATATCCGGCCCGAAGGACCAAAAAATTGCTGGAGGGATGGGGTTTTCACCGTTGGGTTTCTATTGAAAATACGCATTCAGCCGGTATTCGAAAACGATGTTATAGCGATAAGAAAAATAGTGATGAGTAATTTTTCCACTTTTTGGGAATAACACGAGGACGGAGATACTTAGGACGATGGGGCCTGTACCATTGGGTTCGCAATGAGTAATATCACCAACGACAGGACTAGGTGAACTGATCCATTCATAAAGTCGGATATTTGATTTCTAGTTTCATAAAACGACACTTGCAGAACGATATGAAATTTTTCTCATTGTCTAAATGTGTCAAAAATACCGTTCTAGACCTCCTCTATCGATTCTACATAGTCCCTAAAACATCTATTTTTAAGGCTTAACCTTGGAGATATGAATTTTTAAAAAAATCTTAATCATAAAATTATCACCAAATCTAACTTTACCCAACCTAACTTGACCTAAAAATACCAAAATTCGAAAAAAAAAACACAAAATTAAGTTTTTTCCAAGATAAGAAAACATTTCATTTGAACTTTCTGAATATCTGTTTGAGGAAAATAAAAATGTCCATATAAATTTTTTTCGATATACTGTTTTCTTTCCGACTTATTGATTTTTAGAAAATAATGATTAAATTTTTTCATGTCCCTTAGTTTTCGTTTTTTTTTATATTTCCCGGACTATTGACGTAACGAAAAACATTAAAGGAAGTTTCCAATAGGTTTTCAAGAAACGATCAAAAAAGGTATCTTGTGAATTTTGAAAATCTGTCGCCGTCTTCGAGTTTTTGGTGGTTTCATAAAAAAAATATATTCCGTTTATTTTTCAAGATATTAGTCCAGCCAACAGCCATTTTCCCGTGGAATTTTGAGAATCAATGTCGATTTCCTTGAAAATTTGGATTAAGACAGTATTTATAACCTTTTCAAAATCTACCCTACGCCGAAGCGGACTTTTGCCCTGGGGGTGAAAACAACCCCATCTAGGGGATGAGAACCTTTTCAATCAAAATACGGGCGTCGATAGATTGACCAATTTTAAGCAACTTTTGTTCTGTAAAGTTTTTTTGCAAAGTTGATACGTTCCGAGTTATTAGCGATTGAAACTGTGCATTTTTCATTGAAAAAACCCACGTTTTTTAACAGTTTTTCGTGAATAACTTAAAAAAATAATTTTATCAAAAAAATCACTTCGAACAAAATTGTAGCTAATGAAAAAACAAAGAGATTCGTGTCAGAAAGACCTAGGTAAACCCAATAACGACGGAGTTATTGCTCTTTGAAGGATGGTTTTCTTTGAATAACCCCGAAATTAAGAACCTCCAATCTCAAATAACTCGAATATGGTGGAATTTTTGGAGAAAAGTCTTCTGCATAAGAATTGACTGACTTATGACCAAAATAAAGTTAATGTATCAATTAAACCCTCGTCATTACAACCCTAATATAAATCGATGGCTCCCCACTTGCAATCAACTTCATTTAGGTATGATTGATATGATCCATGTGATTTGACCGGTTTGGAATGCTTAGTTTAGGAAAAATAATTCATTAAATTGAAAACGACATTTTTATAGTTTTGAAAAAAAGTGCATTTTTCTTAAGTAAACCAAAAAGTATTCATAATTTGAAATAATGTTTCAAATATTGATTTTTTTTTACTGAAAACGATGTTTTTTATTATTTTTGTATCATAGAAATTAAAGAAGATATGGCGGTCCAAGGTTTGCATTCATGCACTAATTGTGGCTTACCCAACCCCTTTGAACTCCTTTTCAAAAATAAGGGTTGCAAACATTTCGATATGACGTTGAATTCCTTGAAATTCTCTACAAAATGTTTTTTTAAATAGTTTTTTGTTTGAAAAATGAAGGAGTTATCGTCGAAAAACCAACTGATTTTTTTTTAATCTAATGATAATAAATGTGTAAATAAATTTTGCAATAATACTTATGCATCACGCTTCTTTTAGGGGTTATTCTTGCATCATATTATAGTGTGTAAATTTAAAAATACTATGGACCAGCCCAGTACAAGTTACGGTGAAGTTGATTCTGTTGCGAATATGTGTCAAATTTTCATTAAAATTAAAATTTTCGGTCTTGAGGGGTGGTTTTATAATGGTTGAAGGGTTGAAAAAAATAATTTTTTATCATTATTGAATTATTCTGAATTCGATATCAATTCAATATAAATTATTTCTAGTTATGGAAAAAAGAATACATTTTTAATAATTTATATTCCCAGCGGGTGGTTTATAAGGGTTGAAGCATTTTGGCAAATAATAATTTTATTCTGACAATAATTCAACTTCAATGACGCAATTTTCAATCGTTTCAAATTTTAATAAATATCTTTAATACTAGTTTTGAAAATTACTACTAATTTAAACTTTATTTTAACCAAATATATGCAAAAATTTACGTTTTTTATTTTTTTGCAATAAGGGGTAATTTTCACCCCTAAAAATTAAAAAGCCCTGTTCGGCACAGGGTATATTTTGTAGAAGAGGGTCAGTATAGCTTAAATCCAAATTTTCATTAAAAAACACCGTTTTCTCAAAATTATAGTTTTTCACCGCTAGTATATGATAAAATTTCATATGAATTTTTTGTAGTTGAGGACAATCACATTGTTCATTTACATTTTTTGATGTCTTTCAACTTTCAGTTTTTGTCAATTTCAAAATTTTCCAGTAAAAAAATGCAAATTTTTTCAAAATGTGAAGATATGAAGAAAGTTGATGAGCACTTTTTATAGACCTGTTCAAGAACATTAAAACTGTAAGTATCAATTTTTGTGATATTTCGTTTCGTTTAAGAGATGTTTGTGATTTTAGAGAGAAAATGCATATTTGGATTTTTTTTTTTCATTTTTCCACTTTCTAATAGAGTTGGAGGAAAACAGTCCGGAATATCGGAGGAGCTTGTAAAGACGTATAAGAAATGATTTTTAAAAAAATCAATTTTATCATTAATACGGTCAATATATCAATTTCTCCGTTTTTTTCAAAATATTTCATGGACTATTCATTTTACGAAAAAAAAAATGTTGGTAAATTTTTTGTATATTTTCTAAAAGATATCTTGCTCCGATTATATGTGGAGCCAAAATTATTAGTATTATACAGTGTGACTCAACAATATACGAGACCAATATCTCCAAAAATTATTAAAATGCATTTATATTTCACAGAGGATATATCATATGAACTTTTGTCAAAAATGCGGAATTTTTCTATGTCTACTTTTCGTTTTATGGACGAAGATGCTGAAAATCCGAATGATTATATTGTTTTTCTATTTGGAGTCTAAGATAAAGTCATTATGAAACCCAAATGCGTATAGAAATGGCTTCTATTTCGATACGCATTATAAATTTTTTCGAGATTGGTAACAATGATAACATCAACTGCCAGGTGAACGTCAGACAAGAGGGATGGGATTTTCAGATATTAAACAAAGAAGAAGAATAACCTTCGAATGTTGTGGTGTTATTTGTTGCCTTGGATGGTGCAGTTATTATAAACTTTAATTGTTACATGACTGGTTTCTCGAGCGTTTATAATTAAATAATCTGGTATGGTTTGGACTGGGTTTACAAAATTATGCTCAGTGATCTGATTGTTTCGATTGTTTGACTGCAGTGGGAGTGTGGTGAGGCATCGGATACTTCGAAATTGTGAAATTCCTTTTCGTAAACTGAACGAGAGTTTGGTCATTTGGGCATTTTGGGCAACAAATCATTCACAGCCGTTTGAGCAATTACTCTCAATTCAGGAGGGGTGCAACTTGAGTTTTCATCATCAGTCATTTTAGAAAGGGTAATTTACTGATATTTGCATTCAAAATTTAAATAAATTATTTGAACAAATGAATTACCTGACAGCATCCTTCAAATTTTTAATATTTTATCAATGTTACCAACCCGATATTTCTGATATTATTTGTTAATATTAAATACAATTTTTTCCAATAATCTACGCTCACGTAGGCAGCGCGTGACCGCGAATTACTTCCGAGGCGCTTTGCTTCGAGAAGAATCTGGTCTAATCGGAGAACGTTCCTAAGGCTTTCTAGAAATATCAAGAGCGTTCCGCGAAATGAACGGTGTATATAAAAAGAACCACGCAGCAGAGTTAGTCAGTCAGTGAAGCAGAAGTCGAACATAAATAGTCCAGTGATTGTGATTAGAGTATTGTTGAATCAGTGTATTTGGTCAAATGAATTATTTTAGAGTGAATTCGTTTAAATATACTATAATAATATACTATTTGAAGCGTGTTTCAAATGAATTACTCACGAAACGATTCTCTTGCTTAGAATACTCTCCGATTATAGATAAACAAGATTTGACAGCAGTAGGAATTGTTTTCAAATACGGGATTAGTCAGTACTTGGCCGTCATCAGAAATACTGAGAGTTTCTAAACACCAACCAATGAAAAACGCGCTTAATCGAAAAAAAAATCACTAACTGAAGAATCTTCCATGATAACTCGCAAATCAGATTAATCTTCTGAATCTTTCACCTGTTTGAAATCCTACTGGGTGCGGTTTTCTTCATACTCGAATGGAGTTTATTAGTATTCAAAACATCAATTATATGTCACTGATTTTAAGCTTCGATGATTTCAGAATTTCTTTTATGGGACTCCAATACATATCACATATATAATTAGGAATTTTCGTTGATGGATATTTAACTGCTCCCAAATGACGAGCATGACCCAAAGAAGATTTGCAAGTGTAATAATATTCCAATATCGGTGGATCTTCATTGTCATCAATTTGCACCAATTTCTGAACTATGAATACTTACACCCGAAACCTCAAAGAATTTGAACCATCCCTTAATTCATTAAATTCGAAAATTTCAGTCTCATCTCGTTGTAGTTTATCCTGTATAAATGCTGAAGCTAAATTAACTTATATTCACCCACAGTTGAGTCTCTGAAGTAAAAATGCCATTTGGTGTACAAACGTAAATTATGTAATAAAGTTTTCAAACGTTACCTATCTGTGAAAATTATCATAATTTCTTTAACCCACAGCAGATTTGAAGAAGGTGGCCTAATTGTTCAATATTCCGATCGCAGATACTATTTTCTCTTCAACTTATATTCCCGATTCCATTAGTGTGATTTCGGTTGATTTCATGGTGAAGGAACTTTTCTTTTCCATTTTACTGTATAATAATAATAATAATTATTATTGTTATGGAAGAAAAAAACTGAAAACAATCCCTATTTCAATGAAAATATATCTATCTGTGTAACATTATTATAAACTTAATCTGTACTTACATTGGTATTTTATCAAGTACTGACTAACTCCGAATTCTCTCATTTTTGACCAACCCTATTTATATACCTAATCTGAGAGTATACCTACTTTTTATAAAGAAAAATTCATGGTGGGCGTTTTGTGACGAATTCATTCGAAATAAGCATCAATAATCATTTGGATTTTCAGTAACTCCATCCATTAAACTAAACCTTGACATAGAAAAATTCCGTATTCTTCACACAATTCCATATGATATATCTTCCGTAAAATAAGAACCAATCTTAAAAATTAACCAATCAGATTTTTATATATAGGGCAGTCTCATTATTTTCAGTAATACTGGTCTCGTATATTCTTGAGTAACACTGTATGATACTCATAAATAACATTCCTTCAAGTGGCCAGATGGAACATATAATCTAGCACTAAATTAATCAATTAACGTAATCGGAAGCAAATAATGACGGAGACACTTATACTTTCGTTCCCCTCTGTACATTCCAATGAAATGCATACTTTTTGGTTCAGCCGATCTTTTTGAATATATCCAACACAGAAACTTCAATTTAGATACCATCCGACTTATAACGTTGATGCTTAATTCTGAAATCATTTTAATTTTGTGTAACCCTGTATACTGTTTTAAAAAGTGCTCAGAAAATATAGTGTTGCACTGGGCAAGTTTGATACTATGGTGTAGATCAAAAGCTCACTAATAATTCAGTGATATTACCCGCAATACAGATCACTCAATAATGGTATGAAAGTGATATTTTATAACTTCAACACTCTGTATTTTGTAAAATACACATAGAATAGTTGTGTGCCTGTGGTAACTTTTGTTCAGTGTGTCGAGTTCAACAACATATTGAAATTTTGGACAATTTGTCAGAAAGCCTTTTTGCATAAGAAGTGTGCGTGGTCCTTCTTCTTTACTGCGTATCAGCGTGAGAAAGTTCGAACGAGTATGGGAGAAAGACAATACAGTGACATAACATTCGAAAATGAAAATGAAATGGCAAATGATAATTAACATATTTAACATTTGAATGGTGAAAGAGATAAATTCGTTGTTGGGAATTCTTGATTCTAAATTCATATCTGTCAAATTCCAACGAAATCATTATAATTGATCGACTCTGACCTGATGGAAGATCATTTCTAATTTGTCGGCCATTGTATTTATACCACTATCTGCTATTTTATTTCATTTTCGAACGTGCCAGGAAGTCATAAAATAAGACTGAATAGTAATTCACAGCTGGGTTAGAAGGCGTTGAAAGGGTATCATTCGAATTTTTCAATTGTGAAGTCAAAAGTAAAAGGATGCCAAGTAGCGCTCGATACAGAAAAATGAGAACCTATTTATCTTAATGATAAAACTGGAATTTTATTCAATTATTATATTATATTATATTATATTATATTATATTATATTATATTATATTATATTATATTATATTATATTATATTATATTATATTATATTATATTATATTATATTATATTATATTATATTATATTATATTATATTATATTATATTATATTATATTATATTATATTATATTATATTATATTATATTATATTATATTATATTATATTATATTATATTATATTATATTATATTATATTATATTATATTATATTATATTATATTATATTATATTATATTATATTATATTATACTATTGGATAATATCAATTTTGACAACTATTGACATTTATGATTTTAGCTCTACCAAATTTCACCTTTTTATAATAATTTACCTTAAACATTCCTAAGGATGTTTGAAAGTTATACCTGCGGATCCCAAGAGCCTGGAGAACTTCAAGAAAACAAACAACCTAATGTGGTCCCAAACTATTGGAATCAAAAGAAAGGATGATGATACTTCTTGTCGTATGCCATCTTGTGAAATATGTTTTAAATCTTTCAAAACAGAAAAAGGCCTGAAAATCCACAATACCCGCATTCACCATTCATTGCCGATGTATTCACAGAACCAGTCAACCAATGATTCTGATGAAAACCACGTTCAGGATAGAAGTGATCAACTTCACAATCGTTTAGCAAAATTCAAAAGAACAGCTTTTGTAATTCTCCCACCTTTTTGAATTTTGGAGAAGAAATCATAATGTCAGAGGGAGGAATCCAACAAGGAGACCCATTGGGTCCAGCACTTTTCTGCCTAGCCATCTATGAGTTGATCAATTCGATCAAGAGCGAGTTCAATGGGTGGTATACCAATAAATGTGAACTTTTTTTTCTTGATGCTTCGAATGCAAGAGTTTTCGATGAGTATAAGAGTTTTCGATGGTATAATTCCATTATACCTGGTATAGAATCGGATCTAGTACTTCTTGGTGCACCTCTTACTGTCGATTCTCTCTCATCTTGTATTGAAGATAAAACAAACTCCCTTTCACTGATATCATCACGGCCCAAAGAAATTTCAGCTCATGCTGCTTTTTTCCTACTCAAGAACTGTTTGGCTTTACCAAAACTGATGTTCTATGTACTATGTTCTCCAACATCGTACGTTGATTCAGAAATTCAAAAATTTGATGAATTGATTCATAGCTCTCACGAATCGATAACTAATAATCAATTCTGCATACAGAGTTGGCTTCAAGTAACACTTCCCGTCAACATGAGGAGACTGGGAATTTGTTTGGCATGATCAGTCATCTTACCTGCCTTTTTATCATCCATCAACAGTGCGTCTCATCTGTTGAACTCGATAGTTAAACTCGATAGGTAAAAGTTATGGATTTCTAAAGTCAATCTGTCTTTGCAAGATTTGGATAAGAAAAGACAAAGTGCCCGGGATCGTCAGCTCTTGAATATTAATTTGGACAATCTGCTTGAAACAGCTGAATCTACTTCTCAGAAGGCTCGTCTCAATGCAGTGTCTTCAAAGGAATCAGGAGCGTGGCTCAATACTTTACCAGTTTCTTCTTTGGGTAATCTTCTTGACGATGAGACATTCAGAATTTATTTTGGACTTCGACTGGGTTGCTCCATTTGTGTTCCTCATAAATGTAAATGTGGTACTGAAGTTGATGAATCTGGTGTCCATGGTTTGAGTTGAAAATTCAGCGCTGGTCGAATGATGCAGTAAATGATTTGTTAAAGAGAGCTTTGATAACGGCTAAAATTCCAGCAATCTTAAACCCATCAGGTGTTAGTCGTGATGACGGTAAACGACCGGATGGAATGTCATTGATTCCCTGGAAATTTGGTAAACCAGTCGTATGGGATTTCACTTGTATAGATACTATGGCCACATCACATTTCAACTCCACCTCAATTCGTCAGGGTGCTGCTGCAGAAATTGGAGAAAAAGTTAGGATTAAAAAATACCAAAACTTGAGAAATCTCTATCTACTCTACCCTGTTGCAATCAAAACCTATGGAATATTTGGTCCTCAAGCAATGGAATTCATCAGAGATAATGGTGGAAATTTTTTTCAGGTGACTAATGATAGCCGTTCCACCAGCTTTCTTCTTCAACGCATCAGTATCGCCATTCAAAGAGGCAATGCAGCTTCGGTATTGGAAACAGTTCCTGTCGATCATCATTTGGATGAATTTCTCAACAACCACGTTCTAAAAAGCACCTTCATATACCTAACCCAATAACAAATAATATCAATCAGTGTTTCAATTCAAGTGACTCAATATCCAACAGTCTTAACTCTAATACCTTACCACACCGATTAAATGACAGGGGCAATCAGCACATCATAGACTATTCCGAAGACGAAAGCAGTGGCAAACGCAACAAAAACAGCTTCAGCTCCAACTTGCCCATAGGACATAGTACTGTCAAAATTCTAGGTCTTAATTGGTTGAAAAATATTGGTAACACATGCTTCATGAACAGTATTATCCAGTGTTTATCGAACACAAGATGGTTATTGGAGTATTTGAAAAGAGACGCTCACACAAGGGATATAAGCACTAACATATCTAGGTAGGGAGCTTTAATCAAAGTATTTGACCAGGTGATCAAGGAACTTTGGTCAGATGATTCGTCTGGTAAAGTTGTTAATACAGTCTCCTTGAAAAGTCAAATCGAAAGAATCGCTACTCGTTTCATCGGTTTTGCCCAGGAAGATGCTCAAGAGTTCTTACGATTCCGGTTAGAGGGTCTATATGAAGACGTAATAGAGTAACGGAAAAGCACATACCCTTGATGAGAGAGACAGATGAGGAATTGAGTGACAGTGAGAAGGCTCAAGAGTCATGGTCAAGATACAAGGACTGACAATTCCAAAATTGTAGACAACTTCGTTGGCCAGTTAAAATCTACTGTAGTAGATTTAAACTCCAATTAACTCTAAAATAATTTATTTAACGAAATACAATGATTCAATAACACAATACTCTAATTTACATAACAATCACGGAACTAGGTATTTATATTCGACCTTCACTTCACTGACTCTGACTCTGTCTGCTGCGTAGTTCTTTTTATATCGAACGCTCACTTCTCCGAAAGCTTATGAAATTTCTCGTGAAGCCTCGAATCTTCCAAATTCTTCTCGGTGCATAGCGCAACAACAGTTACCCGCGGCCGAGTGCCGGCTACGTAATTGTTCAGGTCCGGCATCACCCGCAGCTTCGCCACACTACATTGAAATGTACTCATTGTGGTTACTGTTCAGTCTCTTTCGATCCGTTTTGGGATCTTTCCCTCTCAATACCACGAAGAGCAGGCCAACTAAAACTATCAAAATGTTTGGATTCATTCAGAACTTTGGATGGTGACGAGAAGCAGACATGTGCGAAGTGCAAAGAGAGAAGGAAGTGCACGAAATCCCTATCGATTCATAGATTCCCGAAAATTTTATTTATCCATTTGAAACAGTTTTCTTCAACAGAAAGATTCCGAGGAAAATTGAATGTTACCATTGATTTTCCGTTAGAGGGATTGGATATGAGTAATTATACAGCAGAAAACATAACCCCTTGTCGATATTGTCTATATGCATTATCTACTCATAGTGGGACTACCTATAGCGGACACTACACAGCCTACTGTAGACATGCGTATGCGAGCACGTGGCATGAATATAATGATTCACATGTAACCCCAATTTTATCTAGATCCCTGGTCTCTTCTATGAGCAGGAAAGCACTAAATCGCTAAATCATACTTAGTTTTATTTCATGTTTCATTTGTATTTTTATTGTTTTTATATTATATTGTTTATTCATTTATTTATTTGTTCATTTATCGTACATGTTTATATACTGAAATATAATATAGTAAAACTTTCAATATTGAATTATTGAAATAATAATGATGACACTGTAACTGAAACACGTGTCGAAGTGTTGAAAATATTTTGGTTTGGTGGTGGTGGGGCGCATGCAATATATTATAATGAGTGTAGGGAATAACTGTAACAGCATGCGCTCAACGTTTATCTTTTTAAATCTTTAGTATTTTCATAGCTATTACAAATTCATAATCACAAATTTTCATGAAAATCTGTATGGAGTTGGGAATATGTATGGGGTTATAATTCTATATGGCGCTTGAAGAAATCATTTTGTGTTTTGAATCTATGAATGATCAGTATCTACCTAGTTAGTCGTGAACAAATCCCAATTCACGACGAGTGGTTTAGAAAACCCCTCAAAAGCAGAGCTTGTGCGAGCAAGGGAGATCCGGGACCTATAGTTTAAATGAAAGTGGAATCCGAACCACTTCAGCTCAGTGACACACCGACCGGGGATCGAACCCGGACCGTCTGGGTGGAAGCCAAACGCTCTAACACCTCGGCCACTTCGCTATGTGATTTAATAGAGGACTTCGGATAAGGATGCAGTCATGCCACCACACAACTTTTGGCTTTAAAACTATTGACACGTTTTTCATATGCTAACTAAAGCATATGATTCTGATAATGAATACTTTATACAAGACTCTTTTGAAGTAAATAATAAATTTAATAACACAAACATACCTAATGACTATGTTTTGGCAAGTCTTGATGTGGTTTCTCTTTTTAGTAATGTACACTTAGAAGTTTGTCAAATATCAATTCATTAAAAATGGAATCGTATTAGTAATTATTGTAACATTAATGAAGAAACATTCATGAAAATTTTAACTTTCCTGTTCAGTAACGCACATATTTCTCTTTTAACAACAAAATTAATAAACAAAGTTTTGGTACTCCAATGGGAGCTTCAATCTCCCCTATATTAGCTTCACATGTGATGGATGATGTGTTGGACACAGTAAATCCAGTACTAATATTTAATCTTTTTTTCATCAAAAAATATGTTGATGATATCAATGTCGCTTTACCAAAAGATGGCATTACTGAGATTCGTAGTACTTTCAACAGCTTTGACCCATATATCCAGTTTACAATAGAAACTGAGGATGATGATTGTTCCGTACCTTTCTTAGATACAAGATTCATACGCAATCTTAATAACAAAATACTTATAGACTGATACAGGAAACCATGCAGTTCTGGAAGATATATTAACTTTGAGTCTTATCACAAGCGTTCAATGAAAATAAACCTTGTGAAACAGATGAAAGCTAGAGTGCTCAAAATCTCAGACAAATCCTTTCATATAAAAAACCTAGATATTCTTTTCAAACTCTTTTCAGACAATGCTTATCCACCTAGCTTACTGAGAAGTATTCTGTTCAGCACACCATTAAATATTGAAACAGATATTATATCTAACAATCTTAACATATCCACTAATGGCAATGTTGCTAATACTAATCCTACAAATCCTACAATTCCTACATTTACTTCACTTCCATATATAAAAGATATTACACCAAGATTGTCCAGGCTCCTTCATTCAGTGTGCAATATCAAAATAGCAAATAAAACTATTTTACCAATTAGATCAATTTATTCAATAGTAAAAGATAAAATTCCATTAACTTCCACTTCAAATGTAGCGTATAGCATTCCTTGTCAGGACTGTGATAAAAATTATATTAGCCAGACTTCTAGATGCATGAAAAGTAGAATTTCCTCACATAAAAATGATTGTAGACTTCACCCTGAAAGTGTATGAATAAAAGAACTGATATAAATCATTTGAGTGAGATTTATTCCTTCTTACTGTCGTTAGACCACACTCTCCCTATGAACAATAATATTTCCATAACTACTCAATTAGAAATGTAATTTTTTCCTAACTTACAAAACAACAGTCGTATATATCAATTTTCAACAGTTGGTACAATATTACAGTTGGTAACATGGACTTGAAAATTACAGATTTATTTTCTATTGACACCTGATGTATATTCCTTGGATACAATCAACAAGCCTTTTGTTTTTCGACTGAAATTTCAAAATTTTCTGTTTATTTATATTCGTAAAGCCTTTTTTCATATATTATTTACAATTTTAAACTGTAACGTCACTATTGAACGAATTAAGAACATGTCAACCAACCTCACTATAGTTGTAAGTAAAATGTAATAACATCAAAATGTAAAATTGACATGAATAATTCTTTGCAGTTCCCTGAAGATGTAAATAAAATTTACGAAAGCTTGGAATAAACTCTATTAAAGTGTACACTTTTGACTTTGCTGCAATCCCCAATATCAACTGGTTTTATTTCTAACTAGTCAGCAACGACTATCCTTTCTATATATATATATATATATATATATATATATATATATATATATATATATATATATATATATATATATATATAAATATATATATATATATATGCTGAATACTTATTTCAAGGAGCAATAAATGTTCCAGTGACTTTAAAACAGTCGAAAACAATCCTTTAGGAACTCACTATACCTTTGTATAGATTGTATGGCATATGTCCGACAGAAAACAACTACTTCTCTGGCTAATACCTCGACAGATATTGAATTATATCTGTCAGACATATGTGCAAAGATCCTTACTTTGAAGGAACAACTTTGCAAGAGCTCTCAGAGACAGACAGCAGGACACCGCCTGATCCAAACAGGGAACCAACTGCAGACCGGTTTCGGGATGTAGTCCCTCATCAGTGCAGTCCAGGTTATCACGGTTGTATATACGCGGGGGCCCAGTGCCCGTCATCGTTCGCCGGGATGAACACTGCAATCGCTTACAGGATCCACCACGGCAACAGATTAGAGAGCGCTCCAGAAGGACATTTCGGATACGAAATGGTATATGCTGAATACTTGTTTCAAGGAGCAATAAATGTTCCAGTGACTGTAAAACAGTCGAAAACAATCCTTTAGGAACTCACTATACCTTTGTATAGATTGTATGGCATATGTCCGACAAAAAACAACTACTTCTCTGGCTAATACCTCGACAGATATTGAATTATATCTGTCAGACATACTGCACTGATGAGGGACTACATCCCGAAACCGGTCTGCAGTTGGTTCCCTGTTTGGATCAGGCGGTGTCCTGCCGTCTGTCTCTGAGAGCTCTTGCAAAGTTGTGCACATATGTCTGACAGATATAATTCAATATCTGTCGAGGTATTAGCCAGAGAAGTAGTTGTTTTCTGTCGGACATATGCCATACAATCTATACAAAGGTATAGTGAGTTCCTAAAGGATTGTTTTCGACTGTTTTACAGTTACTGGAACAAATATATATATATATATATATATATATATATATATATATATATATATATATATATATATATATACTTCACGGTATTAATTCTTGAGTGGATTCGTTTTGATTTCGAGAGCTCCATAAATCCTTTCTGATGAGTGCGTTAGCACGAAACAACTGTCAAAGGTTAGAACTCTCGGAATTAAAACGAAATATACTCTATTTTCACTTAGATTCTGCTTGCGTTCCTCATAACGTATTAGAAACTTGATTGAACCTTGGGTTGGTCAGAACAACGAATTGTTGGCTGCCTGTCAATTTGTGGACAAACCTCTACTTTTGGATTCCTTAGTTCGTGTCAAATTAAGTTTCAACTAGTGACTGTAGATGTCATAAATTACTTCCTGTTATATCTGTCTTGCCTTCACGGTATTAATTCTTGAGTGGATTCGTTTTGATTTCGAGAGCTCCATAAATCCTTTCTGATGAGTGCGTTAGCACGAAACAGCTGTAAAAGGTTAGAACTCTCGGAATTAAAACGGAAAATACTCTATTTTCACTTATATATATATATATATAGAAAGGGTAGTCGTTGCTGACTAGAATAAACCAGTTAATATTGGGATTGCAGCAAAGTCAAAAGTGTACTCTTTTATAGAGTTTATTCCAAGCTTTCGTAAATTTTATTTACATCTTCAGGGAACTACAAAGAATTATTATGTCAATTATACATTTTGATGTTATTAAAATTTTACTTACAACTATAGTGAGGTTAGTTGACATGTTCTTAGTTCTTTGGATAGTGACATTACAGCTTAAAATTGTAAATAATATGGAAAAAAGACTTTACGAAAATATATATATATATATATATATATATATATATATATATATATATATAACAGTAAGTTATTCATGACATCTACAGTCACTAGTTGAAACTTAATTTGACACGAACCAAGGAATCCAAAAGTAGAGGTTTGTCCACAAATTGACAGGCAGCCAACAATTCGTTGTTCTGACCAACCCAAGGTTCAATCAAGTTTCTAATACGTTATGAGGAACGCAAGCAGAATCTAAGTGAAAATAGAGTATATTTCGTTTTAATTCCGAGAGTTCTAACCTTTGACAGCTGTTTCGTGCTAACGCACTCATCAGAAAGGATTTATGGAGCTCTCGAAATCAAAACGAATCCACTCAAGAATTAATACCGTGAGGCAACACATACTATAACAGTAAGTTATTCATGACATCTACAGTCACTAGTTGAAACTTAATTTGACACGAACCAAGGAATCCAAAAGTAGAGGTTTGTCCACAAATTGACAGGCAGCCAACAATTCGTTGTTCTGACCAACCCAAGGTTCAATCAAGTTTCTAATACGTTATGAGGAACGCAAGCAGAATCTAAGTGAAAATAGAGTATATTTCGTTTTAATTCCGAGAGTTCTAACCTTTGACAGCTGTTTCGTGCTAACGCACTCATCAGAAAGGATTTATGGAGCTCTCGAAATCAAAACGAATCCACTCAAGAATTAATACCGTGAGGCAACACATACTATAACAGTAAGTTATTCATGACATCTACAGTCACTAGTTGAAACTTAATTTGACACGAACCAAGGAATCCAAAAGTAGAGGTTTGTCCACAAATTGACAGGCAGCCAACAATTCGTTGTTCTGACCAACCCAAGGTTCAATCAATATATATACTCTATTTTCACTTAGATTCTGCTTGCGTTCCTCATAACGTATTAGAAACTTGATTGAACCTTGGGTTGGTCAGAACAACGAATTGTTGGCTGCCTGTCAATTTGTGGACAAACCTCTACTTTTGGATTCCTTGGTTCGTGTCAAATTAAGTTTCAACTAGTGACTGTAGATGTCATGAATAACTTACTGTTATAGTATGTGTTGCCTCACGGTATTAATTCTTGAGTGGATTCGTTTTGATTTCGAGAGCTCCATAAATCCTTTCTGATGAGTGCGTTAGCACGAAACAGCTGTCAAAGGTTAGAACTCTCGGAATTAAAACGAAATATACTCTATTTTCACTTAGATTCTGCTTGCGTTCCTCATAACGTATTAGAAACTTGATTGAACCTTGGGTTGGTCAGAACAACGAATTGTTGGCTGCCTGTCAATTTGTGGACAAACCTCTACTTTTGGATTCCTTGGTTCGTGTCAAATTAAGTTTCAACTAGTGACTGTAGATGTCATGAATAACTTACTGTTATAGTATGTGTTGCCTCACGGTATTAATTCTTGAGTGGATTCGTTTTGATTTCGAGAGCTCCATAAATCCTTTCTGATGAGTGCGTTAGCACGAAACAGCTGTCAAAGGTTAGAACTCTCGGAATTAAAACGAAATATACTCTATTTTCACTTAGATTCTGCTTGCGTTCCTCATAACGTATTAGAAACTTGATTGAACCTTGGGTTGGTCAGAACAACGAATTGTTGGCTGCCTGTCAATTTGTGGACAAACCTCTACTTTTGGATTCCTTGGTTCGTGTCAAATTAAGTTTCAACTAGTGACTGTAGATGTCATGAATAACTTACTGTTATAGTATGTGTTGCCTCACGGTATTAATTCTTGAGTGGATTCGTTTTGATTTCGAGAGCTCCATAAATCCTTTCTGATGAGTGCGTTAGCACGAAACAGCTGTCAAAGGTTAGAACTCTCGGAATTAAAACGAAATATACTCTATTTTCACTTATATATATATATATATAAATATATATATATATATATATATATATATATATATATATATATATATATATATATATATAAATATATATATATATATATATAAGGATGGATTTAGCGAGGGGCAATATATGAAAATATAAGTAAAAAAGTTATTGGGTATAACCCTCAAAAACTTGTGCAACCGTAGACACGTGTTTCGAGCTTAAGCTCTCTTCAGTACGGTAAAATCAAGTGCGAAGATGTACAACACTTGGATGTAAAAATAGAAACAAAGGAAGTCAACAATAGGAAGCCAACCACAAATGTGTAGCATTTATTCAGCTTGCTGCATATGCTGTCTATTTGCTTTTCTCAAGAGAGATTGCTGTCTAACATCGTGCCTAGAAATTTGGTAAATTTGGATAATTCAAATGACCGCCCCTCAAATGAGATGTGTTTGATTCTTGGTGTTCTGTACTTGTTGTAGAACTCAATGCCCACTGTTTTGTTGTGGTTGATAATGAGCCTGTTTTTGTGTACAAAATTGAATTCTAAGTGACTTTTTCAAATAACTTTTTTTGATATCTTGCCATCTTACCCCTTTTTTTGCCTTTGCATTACAATTTTTTTCATTTTGCCGCCATTCTAGCGATCACGTGACATGTGTCAAAATCGATTTTTAGGTTATCGGACATGCACAAACTTTTCCCCAGAATATTTTTTCCAATACTCCAATTATAAAATTTTTTCCCATATGGTACATACTTTTTGGCGGTCACTGTATATGTGGAGTCCAATTTAGTGAAGAAGTAAACAGAATCCCGAGATATTTAATTTGTGTATGATACTCTATCGGAGCATTATCAAAGTTGGTGGGATAAAATTGTCTGGATGTACCTTTTCTGAAAATCATAGCTTTGCTTTTATTATTTGATAATGTAAAATTATAAAAATTTAGCCAGTCTTTCAATAAGTTCAAGGCTATATTCATTTTATTAATTAACGGTGGAATTGTAGGACCTTGAATTAATATTACAATATCATCTGCATATTGTATTATTTTTATACCATCCTCAAATAATTGATGTATTGAATTAGTATATATATATTAAACAGTGTAGGACTCAGCGGGGGCCCTTGTTGGAGTCCCACCGATGACCTCTCTGGTCCATGCATCGTACCATATTTATCTTTTATATAAATATTGCGATTCGAAAGGAATTGGAAAATGATATTGTTTATGTGATTGGGTATATCCATCTTTTTCATTTCATTATATAGTTTGAATATATTCACTGTATCATAGGCTGATTTGATATCTAAGAATATTGCTAGTGTTACATAATTTGAACTCAGCCCATTATATACATAACTTGTTAAGTAAATTGCACAATCTAAACAACCTCTATTCTTTCGAAATCCACTTTGTTGATCTGATAATTTTATTCTATTTTCTAATTCCCATTCTAAGCGAGCATTTATCATACTCTCAAATATTTTACCAAAGGACGAAGAAAGTCCTATAGATCTATAGTTTGCTACTGAATCTGGGGCTTTACCCGGTTTCAATATTGGTAATATAATAATATTTTTCCATGTATTTGGAATTGGGGCTCCCTTCAAAAAACTATTAAATAGTGTGAGGATTATATCAATTCCCTGTTGTGAAAGGTTCTTGATCATACTATAAGATACATTACCCTGACCTGTTGCTTTATCTTTTTTATTTAATAATATATTATTTAATTCCTCCATAGTAAAATTAATTATATCTTCTTGATCGATAGGTCTCTTTGGAAATCTGGATCTATTTGACATTGAGCTACATTATTCAAAAGTAATTTTGACAAAGCCGTATTCGGTAATTTCATTTCATTACCAACAGAGAATGCGTTTGAAAATTTTCGTATTGTAGACCATACATAAGTAAGTGGGGTATTACGTTTCAATTTTGAGCATAATATATCTTAAAATTAGATATCTTTTTTTTATTCAGAAATTTTTTTGTTTGTGCTCTAATTTTTTTTGTTTGCAAAAAATTGTCTAAGGACGGAGTGTTTCTGAATTTCTGTAAAGCCTTTTTTCTTTTCTTAATTTCATTTGAACATTCTTCATCCCACCATGATAGTTTGATTTTATTTATTTTGTTGGTTGAGTCTGTTATTGGTATAGCTATATTACTGGCTTCATTTATAATTTCATACAATTCCTCATATGTGATGTTTGATTGTTCTTCTATCCCCTGGGTTGTAAGATTTTGATATACAGGCCAATTCGCCTTATTGAAATTTTTTCTGACTTTTTCAAGATTCGTTTGCATATTGATGTTAGCCACATACATTGTGGGGAAATGATCACTCATGCCACAATCATCAATTGTGGACATGAACATTTAGTTGATAAAATATTAGATGTTATAGCAACATCTACAGCTGAAACATTTTGAGAAGGAGGAGTTAGTCGTGTTGGTGACCCATCATTCAGAATAACTAAATCTAAATCTTCTAATAAGGAGTATATAATTCGATCGTTGTGATTTATGCAGGTACTACCCCACAGATTATGATGGCCATTAAAATCTCCCATCATTATAAATGATTAATTGATTCTATCATATTTTTTAGGATGTTATAATCCAGTTGAATATTAGGTGGATTATATATATATATATATATTAATAATCGAGATATTTTGTTCCTGGAGATGAATACCTAAGGTTTGAAAATTTGGATGATTATTTCTAATATTTAAAGTTCGAATATTATGCTCTGTGATTTTATTAAGATTGCTATTCCTCCTTTACCATCGGGCCGATCTATCCTTTCAATAATATAACTTGGAATCTAATGTTAAATTTAGGTGTTAACCATGTCTCATTGAGTAATATGAGGTCTGGATTGTATTCATTAATGATGATCAAAAGGTTATTTTTATTACTATTAAAACTTAAGATTTGCTGATATTTCTACCACTGCTATTTCTGAGAAATTTGAAGTTGTCGGAGATTGAGTTTCTCTTGTATTTGTAAAGTTTGTTTGTCTAGGAGTTCCTATATTATAATGGGGACTCTGATATATCGGAGTGCTGATTTAAGGAATTGTGGATATTAAACATTCTTTATGTAATTTTTCAATGTATCCTTGAGATAGGGAAGTTTTTCGTTTTGTTATCATTCTTTGTTATTTTATTGTATGAAATATAATTGGGATCTGACATTTTACTAGTGGTGGGTTGTTTATTATTATTTTGTATATTTGAAATTCTTGGAAATTCTGACCTTATTAAATTAAAATTCACTGGGTTTTTTCTTGGACAAATTTCGTTTGCATCAAAATACGACATATGATGTCTAATTTTTACCTGACGTTCATATTCTGGACAAGCTTTGCTTGTAGATTTGTGTTCATTACATAAACAAAATTTACAGTATGAAGAATTATTGCATGGTTCATTTGGTACATGTTCCTGTGTACAGTTGGTACATATTGATTTACTTTTACCTAATTTTTTGGTATGGCCATACCGCAAGCATTGAAAACATTGTACTACTGGAAGACGATACACATCTACTGGCAATGCGTATGAGTATATTTCCATTTCTTTTGGAACATTCTTGCCTGTGAAAGTCACACATATTGTTCCAGTTGGAACAAAAGCAACTTCTCCGTTACTAATGGTTTTACGATTTAATCGTCTTGCTTTCAGTACTCTACAATTGATAATCTTGGTGTTGGAGTGCTCAACTATTTCCTGTTCTGTGATCTCAGTATCTACATATCGGATAATACCCCTACAAGTTATGTTATTGCCTGGTATATATGCTTCCAAACCTCGGTTTCCTAATATTTCATTTTTTAGAAATGCATTTGCTGCGACAAAGGTTTTGAACTCAACACTTATGCGATTTCTTCCCTTCCTTCTCAATTTCTTAATGTCTCCTACCTTTGAATTATTTATGAGTTTCGCGACTGCCAATTGGTGTAGATTTTCTAAATTGTATGTATCTTCAGTATTATTTTTTTTCTAGATGTACACCTCGAATGGTCCTGTATCTGTATATGTATGTAGAAGTTGTTGGTTATGGTTATTATTAGCTTTTATATTATTCAGTGTCGAATTTTATGGTTATTAATTATATTAATTGTAACTTACTCTAATGATTAGATGAAGGATACACCTAGGATAGATAGGGTTGATTTCAACAAAGGAAATGTTAGTAAAAATTTTTGATGCTCACAGATTTATCAAATTATTTAAATCTCGATAACACACGTCCGTTCACAACAAAAGTCACACCGGAAGTTTCGAAGGGGTTATGAAATAAGTGAGCATTTGGACAAGAGGAAGACTGAGGAAAGGCAGAGAATACTTCATTGGAGGAAAATTAAGTTGCCTATTCTGAAATTGGTAACTTTGGTTATATTTGCGAATAACTAAAGTTACTGAAGCTCTTGGCTCATATAAATCATAATAAAAAATAAAGTCGTATCCCTTATTTTTGTATTCCTGTTGTTAATTACTTGTTTACCGTTGTTATACTGATATTATTAGGGAGATTCATGATTAGTGAGATTAGTTTTCATTATTGTTTGAGTTTTTTCATTCCTTTTAATTAGTTTTAATTATCATTAATTGTTGATTAGAAGTGAGATTGAAAACTGCCGGGACTCTTCAAGTGTTGTGCTAAATATTGTAATAATACTACTTCGTACCGTGATGTTGCCTTGACATTTTATAGATTCCCTAAGAATACTACAGTAAAGCAGGAATGGATCAATTACTGTAGTAATTCCAAAGAGTGGTTACATACTGATTTTTCTAGGAGTTGTTTCGAACATTTTAATGAAAGTGATTTTGAAACTAGTCTTGAATAATCTTTTTTACATGTGATGTCAAGACGAAGGCTTAGGAAAGACGGTGAGATCATACTGTTCTAATTCAGAAACTCAACTCAATTTGGTTTTGGATAGAAACTGTTGAAAGCCAATATTTTTGCTATGACATTACGATATAATGTTGGTGTTCCTTTTCAGTTATTCCCAACAATACGTGTTGGCAAAAATCAACTGCAGGTCTGTCCACTGGGATATGGCATCAATCTGTCATTAATAAGTCACCTATGAGAATTCAAGAAGCACCCAGTAACTATTCGTAAAGCTTGATACTGTATCTTGTCTAATTTATTTAACGCCTTTTTGCTAGAAGGTTGAATTAATTGACAACCATAATCCACATGCGATCTAATTAATCCTCTATATACCATCATTAATGTTTGTGGATCAGCTCCCCACCATGTGCGACAAAACGCCCTCATAATATTTAACCCCTTTAATGTTTTTTGAGTAATATAATCTATGTACAGTATGTACCATATGGGAAACATTTTTATTATTGGAGTATTGGAAAAAATATTCTGGGGAAAAGTTTGTGCATGTCCGATAACCTAAAAATCGATTTTGACACATGTCACGTGATCGCTAGATGGCGGCAAAATGAAAAAAATTGCAATGCAAAGGCAAAAAAAGGGGTAAGATGGCAAGATATCAAAAAAAGTTATTTGAAAAAGTCACTTAGAATTCAATTTTATACACATAAACGAAGTTTCAAGAGACAATTCAAAAAAATTGAAAATAGCAATTTTTTAAAAATATTTTCCCATCTATTTAAAAATATTATTTTTTTTTCTTATGAATAGCTTGACCATACTGAAACATTTGCATTTTAATGATAATGACAAAACTTTCTCATTTTCTCCACACCAGAGGGCACTAAATTAAAAAAATTGGTTTTTGCCAGAACCCTCGCTGTTACATTGGTTCTTATCTAACAGTTATATCAGAATTCCAAGACTATTGTGTTGATATGGCAATCTAGAAACACCATGTTTCCTGATTTTAATCAAGTTTCAATAATAATGCTGTATGAGCGTTTTACTTTGCACATAAACTTTAAGAATCTTTAATTTGACGCACTATTTTCAAGTTTATGTGCGAAGTGAAACACTCATGCACGATTATCATCGGAACTTGAATATAATCTGGAAATTACCATGTTTTTGGAGTGTCATGTCATCACAATTGTCGTTGAATTCGGATATAACTGTTAGATACGAACCGATGTAACAGCAAGGGTTCTGACAAATTCCCATTTTTTCAATTTAGTGCCCTCTGGTGTGGAGAAAATGAGAAAGTTTTGTCATTATCATTAAAATGCCAATGTTTCAGTATAGTCAAGCTATTCATAAGAAAAAAAAATAATATTTTTAAATAGATGGAAAAATATTTTTAAAAAATTGCTATTTTCAATTTTTTTGAATTATCTCTTGAAACTTCGTTTATGTGTATAAAATTGAATTCTAAGTGACTTTTTCAAATAACTTTTTTTGATATCTTGCCATCTTACCCCTTTTTTTGCCTTTGCATTACAATTTTTTTCATTTTGCCGCCATTCTAGCGATCACGTGACATGTGTCAAAATCGATTTTTAGGTTATCGGACAACTTTTCCCCAGAATATTTTTTCCAATACTACAATAATAAAAATTTTTCCCATATGGTACATACTTTTTGGCGGTCACTGTATATGTGGAGTCCAATTTAGTGAAGAAGTAAACAGAATCCCGAGATATTTAATTTGTGCATGATACTCTATCGGAGCATTATCAAAGTTGGTGGGATGAAATTGTCTGGATATGCCTTTTCTGAAAATCATAGCTTTGCTTTTATTATTTGATAATTTAAAATTATAAAAATTTAGCCAGTCTTTCAATAAGTTCAAGGCTATATTCATTTTATTAATTAACGGTGGAATTGTAGGACCTTGAATTAATATTACAATATCATCTGCATATTGTATTATTTTTATACCATCCTCAAATAATTGATGTATTAAATTAGTATATATATTAAACAGTGTAGGACTCAGCGGGGACCCTTGTTGGAGTCTAATTCAGAAACTCAACTCAATTTGGTTTTGGATAGAAACTGTTGAAAGCCAATATTTTTGCTATGACATTACGATATAATGTTGGTGTTCCTTTTCAGTTATTCCCAACAATACGTGTTGGCAAAAATCAACTGCAGGTCTGTCCACTGGGATATGTCATCAATCTGTCATTAATAAGTCACCTATGAGAATTCAAGAAGCACCTGCAGTTCCATTGGAGATAGAGACAACTAATAATGGTTTGAACATTATATTATATTCCTGGTGGTATGAAATGATTGAAATATAAAGGTGTTTTATGCTATTTCAAATGAGGATTCACAGTCCTCTTCCACTTCTTGTTCAAAACAACATTGCAAAGAACGAGAAAAACTCATTGACCAGTTGAAACTGTGCAATAACACCGTTGTATAGCAATTATCAGAAGAACTAAACAAAATTAAACACTTGGAGAAAATTATTGAAAAACAAACCCAACAACTGTCAAGGAGCATTTTGTGCACTAACTTGAATCAGAAAATTAAAGAACTTTTGTCTGAGATTTTGTCACCAGCTTGACTTGGTTTTGAAACTTAAAAAAAGGTGAGATGGTCGAAGGAAGATTTATCTAAGGCTATAACTTTTTGGTATTTCAGCAAGAAAGCTTATTTATTTCTGCAGAAAGAAAATTTCCCACTACCTAGCATAAGAACTCTCCAAATATATTATGAAAGTTTCATTATATGAATATAATAAACAGAATGATGAAGTTGTAGGGCCTCATAATTAAGTCCAGATTGTGATGGCGAGAAGTCTTTTTGGCAACTGGAAGCAACCTGTTTATATTGGTTTTGACCAAAATATAAATACAACACTGTTGAAGGAAATAATAGTTGCTTTACATGAAGTAAGTTCCGAAGTAGTAGTATTAATAGTAGTAGTAGGGGATTGTGGATCATCGAACCAAGGAACTTTGAGAGATTTGGGAATTGACGTTCATCAAGTTCATTTTCAGCACCCTGCCACAGAGGGGAAGATATTCTGTTTCCCAAACAGTCCCCATCTGTTGAAGTTGATACGAAATTGAAGATGAAAGTAAATTCACATAATTTACAATAAAAATTAAATATAGTACCTACATGAAAAAACTCATATGTGAAATGCTTTTCAATTTCGTAAAAATTAAAAAACACATGGAAATCATCAACTTTCTATCAGTACAAAAATTCATTAGTTTTTTTGAAAATAACACGAGAATTGAAGGGCAGAAATGATCAATTAGGTTTCTGATCTTTGTATATAATCTTTATAAAATAAGATTTTGCTAGTCTGGATTGTCAAATTCGTTGATGGAAACAAAAACGATAAATATCGGCATTCATTTTTAAAATAAACTCCTCTTCCTGTTGAGTTTTGTCCCAAATGAATGAAACATTGCTGGAAAGCCTTTTTGCTTAAGATTATATACAAAATTTTCTTGAAAATACTGTGTGGAGTTTTCAGAAAAAAATAACTTCGGACATTCTGGATCTACTTCAAGTTATAATTTTTGAATAAATACGAAATGAGTCACTTGTATTTGTTCTAAATGTAGAAGTATTAGTATATTTTCAAAAATGTTTGTAGGGTTTTAGCTTTTCAATGGAGTGTCAATAACAAGGAACTTACTGGAGGACATGATTCATAAATCAGAGAAAAGTGAAGTCAGTTCATTATTCAAGGTGACTGAACGTCACTTCGATTGTACTGATAATGCTGACAAACAAAATATTAAATTAGCATGCCAGCGTTTATCACATTCAACTGCAACAGCATTGAGGAGATATTATAGTTCTGTTGAGAGTGAAAGCCTAGCGAATTTCATCCAACTTGTCGATGATTGGTTCGATATCATGAATTAAAGAAATTTCACAGAGGTTACATATTATATAAAACCATATGAGAATACTGACAAACAGAATGAAAAGTTAAATGAAATGTATCATGTGATTCAAATGTCAACGTGCATCGGAAAAACCAATTTGCAAGTTTTCCAGAAATCTATATTGTTTCCATCAAATCTCTTCAAGGACTATTCGAAGAGATGCATGAAAAATTTCAAATACATTTCATACTCACAAGTAAATTGAATCAGGATGCTCTAGAAAGTTTGTTTGGAATATTGAGGACACGAGGTGGCTTGGATGATCATCCTAGTCCAATCAGTTCAATTAATAGACTGAGAATGGTTTCAATAGATGAAGTAAGTATATGTATGTAAAATTAACCTCAACTGAATCGAATCCGATAGACTTAGTGGTTCGAATTATGTAGAATTTATCCAAATAAACGAATATTAGATAAAAACGTTAATAAAATATAATTAAGCCTAACTCGGTTGCCATATAGCACCTTACCAGTCCTGTAGCCTATCTGATGGTCTGTCTGTCTTGGTGTCCCTTCTTTTGTCGTCTTCACAAAGGGCCCTTTTGGATGGAAAGGCGAGGAATGTTTCCACTGATATTCTGCTTATTCTGTCTTTAAAGGAACGAGTAAACACTCCACAACACATATGCTTATCGAAGGAGGAAATTGCGGGAAATTAACGATATAATTAACTAATTTTGTAGTTCCTCCAAACGGGAGATAACTACTTAAAAATATGTAGCGAAATATATCGATTCTCGATGCACGATCAACCGATGCTAATAAGTTACTGGTAAAATTGTTCGCATTTACTAGGGAAACAAAAACTCAAGGAATGTCACTGAGGACCGACGATACAGGGCGTTTTAAGGTAACACATCTGTTCGCGGTACAATGACAATTATAAATGATAAATAATAAATGATACTCTGACTCTTTCCGTAACACTTTGTATGTTATTAGGCAAAACACCTGGAATTGTGCATTCTTGAACAAATATTTCACCATATCAGGAAGATGACATAACCCTCACCTACAGTGAATTGGAAAAAGCCGACATAGAGCCTTTATTACCAACATAAAGCAATGAAGAAGAGGATGGGGAGATCGATTGTGGTACATCGACTTCGCATCATAGTACCTCTTCACAATCGAGTGACAATTATATTGAAAAGGATGGTGTAGATTACCTTTCTGGATGGTTAGTTAGGAAATTTAGCAAATTATATCCTGAATTAGGTAACTACACCTATATGCTTAGACATGAAGACCACTCTTATGCAAAACCTTCATGGGTTAATCAATTATCATATGGTGGTTTGACAGAGCCTTCTTCAAAATTGAGAAGGTCCATTGCAATATTGGAGAGACACTTCAAAAAAATCAATAAATGGACGTTTGCAACGAAGAAAAATATTCTAAACAAAATGAAAGAATCGATTAAGACGCAGTATGTATGAATCTGTGGGTGATACTAAAAACTTGATAATACTTGAAGGTATAATAAAATGGCACGTAAGATAATCCATGTTCTATGAGAATAATGATTGGCTAATCGATTTCAAGAAATTTTCCCTCATCACCTTCACATGAAACAAAATTCTATTTAATGTTGGATTTACGCAGAACATATCCAACAATCTTTTCAAACGTAGTTTCAGAGGTCATGTTTTATTCAAAATTGCATTCCAATGTGCAAGTCAACTACAATTCTGAAAATGCGTGTAGAGCGTATGAACTCCATACTTCTCTATAATCAATATCATATTTTTCAGTTTTGTTCCATGATATTCAAACCTTGGTGACTTGTTTTCGAGATCAGTTACATAGAATAGGAAATTATTGAAGGATACTAGTGTGGTAGAAGGTGGTGTGAGCATCATTTATCAAGCGAAGGAAGAAATACGAAATCTACGTAAGAATACATTGTGCTCCCACTAACTGCTTATTTTCATTTTCATCTCCTTCAACGTTCCCAGTTCATCGTTTGATCTGCTAATATTATGAGTAGCGACTCGGAGGGAGGCAGTAGTTCCCCCCAAAAGTTTCTCTCTGATGTAGTTAATGAAGATTTGTATATGTATAATCAGGATAGCAATGATAGTGAGGTAACCCCAATTAGGTTGGCTGGAAATTCTAATATTTCAAAATCAAAAATATATTTGTTTAACACGATGACTGCCGGTGACTTAACTGTTGAGTCATAACGGTCCCCCACCAAAGGTCGTTGACTCAGTTGCTGAGCCATGTGCAATGTGATGTTGTAAACCAGTATAGCTCCGGCTTTCGTCAGGATAATTACTTATCACGTCGGCCTCTTGTTAGGTTATAAACGAGCATTTTTGCTGAATTGGTTTCGCAATCGTGTTCCTGACTGTTCTGTAATGGATGTTGCAATACCAGGGCCATCTAGGCCTAAAAGAAGGCTGACAGACTACGATAAAAAAAAACCTTTATCACTAGGTGAACAAGAAGAATTGCTGAATTTGTCTGAAAGTGATGGAGAACCTTTTATGGAAAGTGATAGTAATTTCGAGCAGGAGTCGGGCGAAACTAGTTCGGGCGAAGACGTTCCTACGCCGAAGGCGGGCACTAGTTCGAGAGAAGGGGAAGATGTTGAAGACTTTCATGGAATAAACGCAGACCAAACGAATCAGGGCGAGATACCAGCTTGGAGTGATGACCATATTTTTGAAGATTTTCCATTTTTGGGGATTCCTGGTCTCAAAATAAACTTAGAATCCGATGAGCCTATGGACTTTTTTCGTTTGTTTTTCACGGATGGCTTTCTCCAAAATATCGTGATAGAAACCAACAGCTATGCCGAAGAATTGTTCTTGAGCCAACAAACGAAAGAAAAATCAAGAATAACTGACTGGAAACCTTTAACAGTTTCCACGTTACAGGTGTTTTTGGGACTATGGTTTCACATGGGCGACATCCAGATAAATCGATTACAGGATTACTGGAAAACTGATGAACTATATAATATTCCTTGTTTCAGAAGTTAAATGGGTAGAAATCGTTTTTTATTGATTTTGAAATGCCTACATTTTTCCAAAAATCCGGAAAGAGGTGATTCAGGATATGGCAACTGTTTATCGAAGATACGATGTCTGCAAGATTTTTTCAACCAAAGAATAGATGAGATTTACTATCCCAATAAAGAACTTTCGTTAGATGAGTCTATGGTACTCTGGCGAGGCAGGCTTTTTTTCGGCAATATATAAAAAATAAAAAACATAAATACGGAGTAAAACTTTACATTTTATCTGAACCCAATGGACTTGTTTTGAAAGTTAGGATATATACTGGAGACGAAAAAGATATGAAGGGAGAATTAGGACATGCTGCAAATGTTGTGAATAGCCTCGCAAAGAAATATTTTGGGAATGGGCATTCGCTCTTCATGGACAACTATTATAGTAGTATATCTTTGTGTAAAGAATTACTTTTGAGAAAAACTTATGTTACCGGAACCTTGAGGCAGAACCGGAAAGGTAATCCACCTGGAGTTACTGCTAGAAAACTGAGAAAAGGTGAGGTCACAATGAAATATTCTAGTGTTGGAGTTGGAAAGTGGCGGGATAAGAAAGAAGTATTATTTATTTCTACAGAGTTTGATGGTGAATTAGCGAATGTGCAGAACAGACGGGGAGAAGAGAAACAGAAACCGAACGCTATTATTCAGTATAATAAACATATGTCAGGAATCGACAGGCAGGATCAAATGCTGTCCTATTACGCAAGTGAGAGAAAAACAATTAGATGGTACAAAAAAATTGCAATCCATATAATGTCAATGATGCTACTTAACAGCTTTCATCTTTATAATACATATTCCTCCAAAAGAAAGCTTAGTTATTATGACTTTCGGCACTGTATCATCAAAAATATTCTGTCACAAACGGACAAGAAACCAACTGAGAAATCGAAGAACAAACCTAAAGAACAACTCAACCATATGCCTGAAAAATATCATCTCGATGATAAAAGACGCCAGATGAGAAAGCGGTGTAGGGTGTGCTATGACAACAAAATTCGCAAGAATACTCCATTTTTTGTCCTGCTTGTCCCGACCAACCAGGACTTTGTCTCGGAAATTGTTTTCGAATGTATCATGACGGAAAATAATATTTCTCAGGTTTCTTTTATGCAATAATTTTTATATTTGTTGATTTTTTTCATTTGTGTATGTATTTAGTTCTACTTTTCTTGAGGTTATTTTGCTTATATTTTGTACCTGACATCAGAATTATATGGTTTGTTGAGTTTTGTTTGTTCAGTAAATTAATAAAATGTACTTTATAAATAAATTGAGGTTGGAGTATACATTTTATATTTATTTTTCATCGAAAAGTTCAAGACTCAAATGTTGGGTCATCGGCATCTTATCATGAAAACAGATCTCAGAGGCCGGTGAGTCATACTAGTTTCAGGTAAAACGAAACTAAAAAAAAAATCTAAAATCAACACAACATTAAGGACCATGTTTTTCACAAATTCAAACAAAAAAAACGGCTGGCTTTTCGGCAAGTCCCCTCAACTGATATAGGCAGTCAACGTGTTAATGTTGATGATTTAAAAAATTCAAGGCCACTAACACCTGCAAAAATAAGTCATGAAGAAATGGTTAACTCTGATAATCAAAGGGAAAAAAGAGAGGTGATATTTTATGAAAAAGGAGCTTTTGTTTCATTTTTAGTCATTGTTGAAGCTACGGAAAACACAGGGAACATCGGTAGGTTCAACTACTTGAGAATTGAGAAGGAAATTTGTAATCTAAAGCCAGAGCATAATATCATCGTGATAAAAACACAGGTATATAAAAATGAAGATGGAGTTGTTGATAATTGTTGTTTTGTCCGAAATGAGGTTATTCCTGACCTTATTTTAGGATGAAAAATCAATATAAATATGTCTTCGCAAACACTTCGTTACCGATCTACGGGCTGTTGAAATGTCAAGATATTTTTTGTTTTTTCTTTATAGATCCAGTAGTTTTTGAGATATGTGGCTCAAATTTGAAAGAAAGGTTACGTTGTAGGGCGTACATCAATGGACATGTTAAATGTTTGTGAATTTACAGTGCGACATTTTTTAATAGGTCATGCCTCCTGTTCCCCCCCCCTGAACTTTTGTTCGATGCACCGTTAGTAAATTCTGAAATACAAAATGGATTTTTTGTTTTGTTAACAAACTTTTTTGTTTCCTATAGTTTTTCCGTATCTAAGACCGTTATCAAGAAAGAAAGAAAATTAAAATTATTTTTTGTAATTCGACAAAATTTAGTTTATACGCCGCTGCCTGCTGAAAATTTATTTGAAATAGATTCTCCAATATAGCACTCAGCTACTATAGTTTCACATTCCTCATATTATGTTACCCTTAATTATTGTATGCATAACGTATGAAACGTGTAGACCATTGCAATTCAAGTCAGTATTTGTAATTCGCGCTATAAAACCGCTAATGCATAAAAATTTGTATGTATCACGTGCGTAAAATGCGTTTAAAGCCTTCGGCGTGTGATGGCCCTCGGCTAACGCCATCGGGCCATCATCCACGCCGCAGGCCATAAACGCCTACTTTACGCCCTTGATACATAAATAACTAAATGAAGCATATGATGAGTGTTTCTCGGTAACTGTCAGTCTATGTATTTGGTAGTTCACATTTGTGCTAAGAGTAGGATATGGGTGATTTACAGTAGATACTAAAAATTTGTTTTTATTTTTGGAAAAATAGACCACACATTCATAAATATAGAGTGCATATACTGTCATGATGCTTTTCGATTTGAACAAACCTCGACAGGATTGACCATACTTAAGTTTGAAAATTATTCTCATTACTCGTTTTTGGATGCAAAAAATGTCTGACATAGTACTATGACTTCCCCACAATATTATTCAAAATTTTGCTGACGATTCAAAATTTGAAACTTCGTTGAGATAGTTACTGATAATTCTAATGGAGTAGCATATTTGGTTTAATTTCTTCCCTATATTTATAATATGTGTTTGCCAACGTAGATGTTCATTTATATGAATGCCCAAAAATTTGGTTGAGTTTTGTACGTCCATTTTTTTATTTAGTAATTGAATTGTTTTTGGAGTTTCATTCTTTGTTGTGACGTTCGGAATAGAATGATGTTAGTTTTGTCCACATTGAAGATTAAATTGTTTTTTGTTAACCAATGTCCAGTTCAACTCATCCAAGTGTTTGCTTTATTCAATAAATTTGGTTAGTTTGTACTTGAAACTAACAGATTGGTGTCATCAGCATAATTAGTGATATGGCTTGCATTATTTTCATTATTCAAAATGTCCAGATTATCATTCATGACGATTATGAATAAAATAGGACCAGTTATACTTCCTTGTGGGATACCTATGTTATTTATTCTAATATCAGACTTGAATGTTTGTTTGTTCTTTAAAATTTTCGTTCGGATAAGTATGATTTGAACCAATCAATACATTTCCTCGGATTCCATATCTTTCGAGTTTGTTCAATAAGTATTTATGATTCAGACAGTCATAAGCTTTGAATAAATCTAAAAATATTCCTAGGAGAATTTCGTTGTATTCAAATGAATCGACAATCATTTCTGTGAACTGCATAGTTGCTGTTTCCACTGACCTGCCTTTGATGTAGCTATACTGGACAGAATTCAAGAGATTGCAGTGTTTCATGAAATTCATGAGTCTATCACACATGGCCATCTCAAAAAGTTTCGAAAAAGAGGGTAAAACACTTATGGGTCGGTAGTTTTCAAATAATTCACTATCGCCTTTTTATGAATGGGCGTTACTAAAACTATTTTTAGTTGTTGGGGAAAACGCCATATTGCCGAGCCAAAACAGAAATATGTGCAGGGGCGCCTTCTTTCTGAGCAAAATATAATAAAGGCAATTCGTGTTGCAAAAAATGCCTGTATGAGTGACCAGTAAGTCGACCAGGCGAAAAAAAGGACCAATCAAATGATCCCCAATTATACCACCTCATACATTTAATGAGAACAGCTCCTGAAAAGGCGTTTCTATAATGCCATATGGATTTTCTTCGGCCCATATGTGGTTGTTGTGAAAATTTATAATTTCTGACCGGCATAAAAAGTGGGACAGTAAGAAAAATTGGCATATTTGCTATTTACAGTTTTCTCAGTGTATAATAAATATGTAACATAATTATTTTGGCATTCTGTAGCGTTTTTATTGTTTGTTCGTACGATTAGGTTTGTTTGTACGATTTGAAAAACTTCAGAATGCCATGATGGTCAATAACAAGAAGAAATTATCCTGTGGGTAGCATTGATTCCGCTGATTATTACAAGTGGTGATAATTCATGAAAATGCCTTTTCGGATGATTCTGCTAAAGCTGTTGCTTTGGTTGATGCTGGCTTCAGCATTCGAGAAGTCGCCCGACGATTAGGTTTCTCTCGATCCAGTGTCCACAAAGCAGGTGTGCGATTTCTCGAACGTGGTGAATACCGTAGAAGGTCGGGATCTGGAAGACTTCGGAGTACAACTCCTCGCGATGAGCACTATGCCGTGCTTGCCGTTCTGCGAGATCGACATATAACTGCGGTGCAAGTGAGAAATGACCTGCAAGACGTGAGGCAGGTCAACGTCAGTGAGATAACTATTAGGAGAATGTTTATTAGAGCTGATTTATCTGCTCGAAGACCTGCAACAGGCCCTGAACTTCTCCGTAGTCATCGTGTCGCCAGACTGGCGTTTTGCCGCGAACACTTCAATTGAAACATCGGCCAGTGGAGCAATGTTCTCTTCTCAGATGAGTCCTGTTTTGCGCTGAGATCTCCAGATGGACGACAGAGAGTGTGGAGACGGCCAGAAGAAAGATAAACGCAATGCAACTTTAGCGAGAAGGTGAGCTTTGGTGGTGGGTCTGTAATGGTGAGGGCTGGCATTTCTTACGCGTCTTGCACAGAACTTGTGTTCATAGATGGAGGTACTCAGACGGCTATTAGGTACATACATGATATCCTGGAGGAGTATGTGGGGGTATTTGCGGGATTTATTGGTGAAGACTCCAGTCTAATGCACGATAATGCTCGTCCGCACGTTGAAAGAATTGTTCGAGAGTACCTCCAGGATGTTGGAATCCACGTTCTAGATTGGCCAGCACGCAGTCCTGACCTCAATCTCATTGAACACGTATGGGATATGCTGGAAAGACGGATTAGACATCGCCGTGGGCAGTTGTTGACATTACAGCAACTTCGAGGTGCATTACAGGAAGAGTGGAATCTCATTCCTCAAGAGGCATTCCAACATTTGATCGAAGGCATGCATCGTTGACTTGAATATGTAATAAAAACTATGGAGGAAATACTCGATATTGAATGAAGAATTTCCATGTTTTATAGCCTATTCTTTACTGATGACTTGTACCCGAATTATTGTCTGACATTTGCTATCCTAAAAATCAAATTTGTTCTTGTGGAATGGCAATGTTTCAACGAAAAATAGATTGGGAATAATATACATGATTTCATATAGTTTCAATCCACAGCACATATATATATTTTTTAATTGCTGTCCCACTTTTTCTGCCGGTCAGTGTCTATAAAAATCGGCTTTGTCGGTAAAAAGAATTTTACAGTCGAAATTGGGGTTTAGCCTAACAATTAAGGTACCACTGGCAGAAATTAACCCTTTGAATGTGATAGGGATATAGTAGAGGTTCACGCGATATTCGCAAAACAACTTGGTGACTAATTTAAATTTTCAGCGATTTTTCTGGTGCTAGTGTCTGAATGTTCATCTATTTCATTCACAACTCGCTTTTCCATTCGAAAGGCCATAAATAAAATACACATCAGCCATATCGGAGTTTGTATAATTTGGCATTGTTATGAGGCTATAACGAGTATTCATAACAAATGTACACCATACAATTAACAATTCAAACACATGCAAAGAATTGTCAAAATTAGAACAAGCGACTATCCACAATATAGTCATTTAAAAATTTTACTTTTATTCAGCGAATTACAAAAAATCATAACGATAACGGTCTTATATTCGAGAAAACTACAAGAAACAAAAAAGTTTGTAAACAAACCAAAAAATTTATTTTTTATTTTAGAACTTCCGCTCACTGCAAAAAAGTTCAGGGGGAGAAAATGGGCATGACCCATAAAAAATATCACCCTGTAGATTCTCCCAAACATTTGAGATGTCCAACGATGTAAGCCCTATAACATAATCTATGTTCTGAATTTGAGCGAAATATCTCAACTGCAGGATCTATAAAAAAAAATAAAAAATTTCAATAGCCCCGTAGATCGGTAACGAAGTGTTTGCGGACCTACGTTTATATGAACTTTTAGTCGTGAATAAGCCAAGGAATTTCCCTTTTTCGGATGCACATGATGTAAAGAAACACCTTGTATACCATATAATTTGTAACCAGCATGGGTATTGTAAGGGGAATTGATGGCATTTTTCGGAAGAGGACATTCGGTTCATGATCAGAAGTAATTTCAGGGTATTGGGAGTTAAAAGTTTAAACAGAAGAGTACGATGAAACGGGGATAATACTATACTACCGAAAGAACTACTTAATAGTTAGCTTTGCTTCTCATTTTTCTCAAAACACTCAAAAGTAATTTGACGAAAAATTTGGAAAAAATTAACATACAGAATGTTCAGTACCAGAAATGTCAGACAGAGCATTTATTTTTAAAATGTTAGTAGCCAAGAAAAGAATAAGTTTCCATTATTTCCACTATAAAATCAAAAAAAGTACAGGAGATGATAAAATAAACGTTAAAATAATGAAAACTCTAAAGGAAATTATTGCTTGAAACTCTAGCCTACTTAATTAACTTATTATTTGATACAAGTGTATTTCCATCCTGCTTAAAACTAGGCAAAATTTTACCAATGCAAAAAAAACGATCGTACCTCTATGGATAACTATAGACAGGTAACAATACTGAATACCATTTCCAAAACTTTTTATCGTTCGTATCATGATAGCATTTCTGATTTTTTGAGTGGCTAAGATATATTTTCTCCTCGCCTTCAAGGATTCTGCACTAGGAAATCAACGGAGAGTGCCGCTTGCAAATTTATGCGTCTATACGAACATCGATGCTGGTAGATTTGTTTGTGACATCTTCTTTGATATTTCGTTTGCAAGTAAATTGTAGAAAAAAAAACTAAACTCAAATGGAATTCGAGCAAAATTTCTCGATCTATTAAAATCAAACTACTCTTTGAACAATGGTGTACCACAAAGGGTCGGTACTTGGACCACTGCTATTCATACTTTTTATAAATGACAAGCCAGACTATCTGACAAATGGAGTTATAACGATGTTTGAAGATGATACTTCAATAGTGGTATCAACACAAACCGTCGAGGAATTGCAGAATAGCAGAATAGCATTATTAGGTGTTTTGAAAGATGGTATAATGTAACAATTTGACATTAACTACCGAAAAAACAGTTTATTTAATTGTAAGAATAATAGTCCATGTATAATTTTAACAGAACATCAAAATTCATATTCAACTAAATTTTTAGGGATCTTTTTTAGATCAAAATATAACGTTAACAAATCATACACATTAAACTCTGCAGAAACTCAGTTCTGAATTATTTTTTTTTATTTGAATTTGAGGGCAACTTCGGATGGAAACATTCTGATTGATATGTATTATTCTTTGGTATAATGTCATATTTCCTAAAATTTCACTCAGAAAGAATTTTCATTCGCCAGAAAGGTATTCTGCGGATCATTTTTGACGTCAAGTTCGGAAATAGTTCTAAGCCCAAATCCTCACAAAGTAAAAATTGACTTTTTCAAACATTTACACATATAAAATACTGATCTTCATGAAAGAGAATGTGGATACATTTATAAACTCACATTTTCACCAATATCCAACAAGAAATATGTATAACCCACCAAAGATTGGCAAAATAGATCTCAAGAAATGCGGGAATGAAAAAATTTATTGTAGAAAAGGTGAAAGACTACCTCTATGATACATCGCATCAGGTTGATATTTTCGGGATTGATTCTTTATTTATGTAAACTTACGTGTATATTGTATTTTATGTATTGTTTATGAATTGTATGTATGTATGTATTTTATTGACGATATTGTTAACCTATATTGGTATTTTGATAAATATGACTGATGTGTACATCCATCCCCTAGATGGCTACTGTTGCAAGAACAAATACATTTATTTCATTTCATATTTTATTTTCCTTAAAAAATTATACTTTCCGTCAACAATCTGTATCCTTACTAGTAACCTCGTAATTATTCAGAAGACTCAAGCGAGTTGAGTATCAGAAGCAATCCCGAATGTAAACTATTGCCTATTGAAAATCTGTAGGTGATATCAAAAACAGGATAATACTTGAAGGTATAATAAAATGGCATCCAATGCCAACCCACCCCTTATACATACATACATAAAATGGTATGTAAGATAATTCACATTCTATGAGAATAATGGTGGGCTAATCGACTTCAAGAAATCACACAAAACAAAATGCTATTTACTACTGTATATACGTAGTATCCAACAACCTTACGTAATCTCAGAGTTCAAGGACTTAGAAGTCATGTTTGATTCAAAATTGCTTTCCGATGTACATGTCAACTAAGTACAATTCTGAAAATGCGTGTAGAGCGTGTGAGCTCCATACTTCTCTATCGTCAATATAATATTTTTCAGTTTTGTTTCATAATATACGAACCTTAGCGAATTATTTTCAAAATCAGTTACAGGAAATAATTGAAGGAATTCAGTGTGATAGAAGGTGGTGTGAGCATCGTTTATCAAGCGAAGAAAGAAATACGAAATCTACTGTAATATATTTAAAGTTCAATTCACTCTAAAATATTTTATTTAACATACAATGATTCACAATACTCTAATTTACATAACAATCACTCTACTATTTATATTCGACTTTCACTTCACTGATTGACTGTCTGTCCGTCCGCTGCGTAGTTCTTTTTATATCCGACGTTGACTTCTCCGAATGCTCTAGAATTTTCCATCGAATCGTCCAGATTCATCGAATCGTCCGGATTCTTCTCGGTGCAAGCGCAAAGACGTTCTCCCGCGGCCGGGCGCCGGCTACGTAAGAGTTCAGGTCCGGCATCGCCCGCAGCTTCGCCACATTGCCCCCTTCTTCGAGATATTGCGTCTCGAAACGTCCTCCTTGGAGTGTGTCGATATTTGCAGGACTCCCCATATCTGCATCGTGAAGTTCGATGGTCATAACACTCCACAGTCTTCATGTTAGGTCGTGGAATAGGATTACTGCAAACCAAAATCTGGACGCCGCTGGATCGGAATATCGTCTCCAACATACTTCTTATAACTCTCCAATCCAGCCCATCAATACCAGAGGATAATTTTGGGATTGCCAAGTCCACCAGATTTTGGTCCACCATCGTATCCCTCAGTTGGGTGAGGCTCCTCCAGACATCTTCATAGGACGGTTTGTCTTGGGAATGCTTCTTGGTCTCCAAGTAGTAGATGTTCCGTAGTGTTTGGAGTTGGCCAAATTTCTTGGAGAACACCACAGCGATGCCCCTGGACATTCGAAGATCTTCTGCGACGCAGTGTGCTAGGGCGTAATCAACTGGCACTTTGAAAAGGTCCCGTGGCTCCTCTCGAGTTACCCCGTGTGACACTTTCTGTCCATTTCAGTATAAGGACATGAATTTCTGGAACGTCATCGCATCCTCTGGTGGTCTGAGGGTGCGGACTTGGTCATGGTTTCCAGCGTAGGGGGCCAACCTGTTGAAATGAACGACCCTGGGTTTACCTCTGGGTTGCTTGTGGATTCGGTAAAGCAGGTCATTTATGCTCTTGATGATCTTGTACGGACCTTCCCATGAATTCCGTAATTTTGGTGACAGGCCACGGCGAGGCATCGGGTTGTACAACCAAACTAGGTCACCAACCTGAAATCCTCCAGCATCGGCATTGATGTCATATGTCGCTTTCATGCTGTATCTGGCACTATGGATGTTCGTGGATGTCCTCCATTCGCTGCCGGAGTTTGCTGACGTAGTCCTCTCCCGCGGTATCCTGTCCTGGTGGCATCCCAAACTTTAGGTCACAGGGAAGTCGCAGCCCATTATGATACTTGCAGGAGTTTCGCCGGTCGACTCGTGTACGGTAGGCCATCAGGAACAAATGGAGATACTGGTCCCAGTCTTTTTGATGGTCAGAGACTACCTTGGACAAGTGGCGATTGATAGTCCTGTTCATCCGCTCAACCATTCCATCGGACTGTGGATGTAGAGCTGTGGTTCTCGTCTTTCGGATGTTCAGCATTTGGCAAATTTCTTGGAACAAATTGGATTCAAAATTTCTGCCTTGGTCCGAGTGCAGCTCCAAGGGAACGCCGAATCGACATATCCACTCTTTCACCAAGACGTCCGCGACGATGATGGCTTCCTGGTTGGGCAGGGCATAGGCTTCGGCCCACTTGCTGAAATAGTCCATTGCCACAAGGATGTATTTATTTCCGTGATCTGATACGGGGAACGGGCCGGCGATGTCAATGGCGATTCTTTCGAATGGACTACCTACGTTATACTGACGCATCGGGGCCTTGGGTCGTGTCCGAGGTCCATTGCTGGCAGCGCAAACAGCACACTTTCTGCACCAGTCATTGACATCAACTTGACAATTGACCCAGTAAAACCGTTGCCTTACTTTCTGCAGGGTCTTCGTCACACCCAGATGTCCTCCAGTAACTCCATCATGGATCTCTCGGAGTACTTCCTGTCTTCTGTTCTTGGGCACCACTATCAGACGTCTGTCTTCCCCACCATCTTCGGACTCCAATACACGTTTCAGGACCCCATTGTCCAGGGTAAGGGAATTCCATTGGGCCCAGTAGGATTTGACTGCTGGGGAATATCTTGCGATTTCCTGCCATGTCGGTCTTTGATCACTCTTTTTCCAACCGACGACTAAACCAAGATCTGGATCGCTTTCTTGGTCTTTCTGGACCTCGTTGTCATTCCAGTTGTTGTCAACTGCCGTGGTTCTACAAATCGCTGCTTCCTTCTCTTCTGCTCGTCGGCAGTGTGAGCAGTCGTCTGGGCATGGTCTCCTTGACAGGGCATCTGCGTTCTTGTGGCCACTCCCTGCTCGATGTTCGATCTCGAAGTCGAATTCTTGGAGTCTTTCGATCCAACGTGCTACTTGGCCCTCGGGGTTTTTGAACTGTAGGAGCCATTTGAGGGCTGCATGGTCAGTCCTTAACAGGAATCTTCTTCCGTACACGTATTTGTAAAAGTGTTCTACTCCCTTGACAACAGCCAACAATTCTCGTCTGGTGACACAATAGTTACGCTCCGGTTTACTGAGAGTTTTACTGAAGTGTCCGATGACTTTCTCTTGCCCATCCTGGATCTGGGACAAGACAGCTCCAAGTCCCACGTTGCTGGCGTCCGTGTCCAAAATGAATTTTCCACTCGGAAGGAGATAACTCAGAATCGGTGAGTTGATTAATGCCCCCTTTAGCTTCCTGAATGAGTCTTGGCAATCTTCGGACCACTGAAACTTTGTTTGTCCTTCCGTGAGCCTGGTCAGGGGTTTAGCGATGTAGGCGAACCCCAGCACATATCGGCGATAGTATGTGCACAAACCAAGAAAACTACGTAGTTGGTGTATGTCTCTCGGAATAGGCCACTCCTTCACTGCTCTGATCTTCTCGTCATCCACTGCTACTCCGTGCCCAGAGACAACATGGCCAAGGTAACGTACTTCTTTTTGGAACATGTGGCATTTCTTGGGGCTCAGCTTCAATCCAGAATTTCACAGTCACAGGAATACCTCCTCCAGGTTTTTAACGTGGTCTTCGAACGATTTTCCAACTACAATAATGACATCGAGATATACCAGACACGCCCTCCTGAACTAATTCTTCGGCAAGTCTTGTTTGAAGCACGGCCTTTTTACCACTTGTGTCAAGTTCCCTCTCCTCCAGTTCTTGCTTCAATTCCGCAACCTTCAATTCAACCAGGCGAACTTTCCTCGAACACATTTTGTCTTAGTCTATGTCTCAGAGTCTATTTCACGGGTCACCAGTCTATTATTATTATTATTATTGTCTATTTCACACGCGAGTTTATACTCCGTTAATGCACATAACTGTCAACTCCACAAAAAAATATTTATCAGTCACTGTCTATTTTTCGCGAAAACAATTGTCCGAAATACACAAACTGTCTACTTACACGAACACTCTTTATTTAAACATCCCACTTCTGACACCAAATGTGATATATTTAAAGTCCAATTCACTCTAAAATAATTTATTTAACGAAATACAATGATTCACAATACTCTAATTTACATAACAATCACTCTACTGACTGTCTGTCCGCTGCGTAGTTTTTTTTATATCCGTCGTTGACTTCTCCGAATGCTCTAGAATTTTCCATCGAATCGTCCAGATTCATCGAATCGTCCGGATTCTTCTCGGTGCAAGCACAAAGACGTTCTCCCGCGGCCGGGCGCCGGCTACGTAAGAGTTCAGGTCCGGCATCGCCCGCAGCTTCGCCACACTACGTAAGAATACATTGTGCTTTTACTAACTGCTTATTTTCATTTTCATCTGTGATGACTCGTATCTCATTGAACGTTTCAAATTCATTGTTTGATCTGTCAGTATTATAAGTGGCGACTCCTACCCCCAAAAAGTTTCTCTCTGATGTAGTTAATAATGATTTGAATATGTGTAATCAGGATAGCAATGATAATGAAGTAACCTCTATTTGGTTGGCTGGAAATTATTATATTTCCAAATCAAAAATTAATTTGTTTAATGTAAACTATCAATTCTATTACTGATTGAAAATCTGTGGGTGATATCAAGAGCATGATAATTCTTGAAGGTATAATAAAATTCACGTTCTATGAGAATAATGATGATTGGCTAATCGATTTCAAGAAGTTTTCTCACATCACCTTCACACAAACCCAAATTCTATTTACCATTTTATTTACGTAGAACATATCCAACAACCTTACGTAGTCTCAGAGGTCAAGGACTTATGAGTCATGTTTGATACAAAATTGCTTTCCGATGTACATGTCAACTACAATTCTGAAAATGATTGTAGAGCGTGTGAACTCCATACTTCTCTATCGTCAATATCATATTGTAATATATTTAAACTCTATTTCACTCTAAAATAATTTATTTAACGAAATACAATGATTCACAATACTCTAATTTATATAATCACTCTACTATTTATATTCGACTTTCACTTCGCTAACTGACTGTCCCTCTGCTGCGTCGTTCTTTTTATTTTCACTGTTGACTTCTCCGAATACTCTAGAATTTTCCATCGAATCGTCCAGATTCATCGAATCGTCCAGATTCTTCTCGGTGCAAGCGCAAAGACGTTCACCCGCGGCCGGGCGCCGGCTACGTAAGAGTTCAGGTCCGGCATCGCCCGCAGCTTCGCCACAATATTTTTCAGTTCTGACGCTGGATCAATTGATAAACAAACTTTAGCGAATTGTTTTCAAAGTGAATTACGAGGTCAATTACCTACAAAGAATAGGAAATTATTGAAGGATTTCAGTGTGCTAGAAGGTGGTGTGAGCATCGTTTATCAAGAGAAGGAAGAAATACGAAATCTACGTAAGAATACATTTTGCTTCTACTAACTGCTTATTTTCATTTTCATCTGTGATAACTCTTATCTCCTTCAAATATTTGTTATTTGATCTGCTAATATTCTGAGTGGCGACTCGGAGGGAGGCACTCCTTCACCCAAAAAGTTTCTCTCTGATGTGGTTAGTAATGATTTAATGATGATATGATAATAATATTTATTTCCAAAATTTACAAATATAACAAACAATTAATTTCAAACATTGAACATTGATAATAAAGAGGAAGAATCGCTGAAGCTTAGAAGCTACGGAAAACAAAGGGAATATCGGTAGGTTTCACTACTTGAGAATTGCTAAGGAAATTTGGGATCTAAAACATATCATCAGGATAGAAAACAAAGGTAGAAATAAATTTGGAGTTGAATTCAACAATTGATCCAGCGTCAACAACTTTGTTAATAGTGACGGCTTATATTCCATATAATTATGTAACGAGCACGGGGAATTGATAGTATTTTTTCAGAAGAGGACATTCAGTTCATGATCAGAAGTGACTTCAGGGTGTTGGGATTTAGAAAGTTAAACAGATGAGTACGAGGAAACGGGAAGAATAGGTATACATTTACCTATTCCAGAGGCCAGTTAGCCGAGTGGCTAAACCGACATGGTTTAATCACTTTGGATGCCAGTCGGCGATGGTTCAAACCACAGCGACTGCAGACATTTTTCTGATGGCCCGAGAAAGTGCTAGGAATAGCACCTAAAAAGGTAAGACTTCGTTAATCCTTGGCTCGCACAAGTTTCGACTTTTGAGGGCTGCCGTTCGTAAGGGGACGACAGCTGGTTAACGGAAAAAACAATTTTTTTCAACAATTTTCAATACCTAATTCCACCGTACTAGTAACTTTTGAAGTGGTGGTGTTGCCACGACATGTAGAAATATGATTGCTTTATGACGTATAACGTACACATTTTTGTTCCACCAGTAACACAATGCTTTGAATGCCTGATGTATGGACATACGAAGGAGCAATGTGAAGACAAAAGGCGATGCTTCAACAATGCTGAAGTTTATGGGGTAGAGGAAGAATTCGATAGTTGTAATAAAACCAGTTGCCATATTTGTAGTAGTAGTGCACATGAAACCAATAGCAGAGAGCGCGTGCAATACGATAGACAAAAATAAGAGAGATAATGGGTTTGGAGAATAAGTCATTCTTTGAGGTAGCCCAAGTATTTCCCAAAAGTATTACTGTTTCCAATTAAAATTCCAGAAACTTTCCGTCATTAAGAAACAGATCTACCTTGCCTGTAAATAGGGTCACACAACAGAACTGAAGAACTGGGCGAACAGGGTACGACAGACAAGCTGTCAACAACCTTATGCTAATTTATAGTGGTCATATTCCTCAATCGAGGATTGGCGAAATGATCAACAATCAAGTATAGGACAATCGTAAATAACAGGCAACAAATCTCTTGGGAAGGATTTTTCCACTTGGGAAGCATTTTTCCACTAGGGAAACCCTTCACCCAAATAAACAGGCCCAAAATCACATGTGAGCATTTAAAACAATTAAGTTTATTGGAAAAGAAAGAAAAACTGAAATTGGAAAATAGTTGGTCTGCATACAAATTATTGTGTTAAAACTTTGAAATCGAATTATTGTAACTTAGATTGTATTGTTCAATATCACAAAGCACACTTTCGTGAAGATGGTCTATTACGAGAGAAATGCAAAAAGTATTTTTTTATCTCAATTACCTAGAAAGGACGTAAAGTGTTTGTTGTCTGAAAGAGTGTATTACAGTTTGCAACAGTTCTATAATGGTGGGTTCTGAAACTCATATTTAAGCATGAATCGAACATAGTTGAATTCAGATATCTTTTATTGTTTCCATCTGAATCACTTTTTGAGTTATTTTTTTCTATGATTTCTTGTACATATTCTCGTCATTGATTGACTGGAACGTTTTCACCAAGTGCTGCGGCTGGACTGGCAGAAGATGGCAGAAATGAAGGGATCATTGATGTGGTGATGAGCGTTAATGTTGTATTTTTATTCTCATTCTCGCCTCAGTGACTCCTCGGGTGGTACTGTAGATTTTTTCCGGGTTTTTCCTGCAGTTGGAATAGCAAATGCGAAACCTTTTTTGTTATCTCGGCCCGGAGCGCATATGGTGGTGGTACTCTCTTTCGTCTGCATTCATTTTCAGATCGAGGAGATTATCACCATTATAGTCTATATAAGACATTTTGTAAAATTAACAATATATAATAAAAATAAAAATAGAACTCAAATACCTATTTCAATTTACATTTTATTTATACTTGAAATCTTTGTCGATAAGTTAAAAAACTTCTGACATTATTACAGTATATTTTGACTTTGACTATATCAAATAGACGTTCCAAATTTGGAACCTCAATACAAAATCACAACGAAGATACAGGATGATCAATAGGTTCAGGGTCACCCAATATGCATTCAAAAAACGCCTATAGTCTACTCATAAACAAAGATTGTTGACTTATGGAAGATTTTTCTTCAGCATGATATACTTTTTTTCCATAAGTTCAGTGTATTCCTCATCATTGGATGTTATTCAATTTTCTTGTTTTCAGTAGGTATATATTAATGTTTTATGACGATATTTTCACAAAAAAGTGTATGGCATTAGGCTCATTGCTTATGACTGTGCGCTTACGTCACTAGCGATTGTATATTATTATACAGGTATTGCTGAATTAATTCGAAGATATTCAGGAGAAGACTGCTCTTTGTAAATTATGAGAAGTATATCCTACAGAAATATGTTTTTAGTTCAACCCCCTAAATGATGGAAGTGAAATTGGGTCTTTCCTCAAATTTGAGTGGATGTCTGGTTAACAAGTTCAAATCGGTGTTACTTACTTATGAAGCTCTTAAAAATATCAGCAATAGCGATATGACGTGTAGAAAAATGTTTTCAGTGATTTTACAGCACATAAAAAATTGCAATTGTTATTTAAAAATTAAGGTGAAGAAAGATGGCATTTAGTTTTTCGCTAATAATTCAAAAACTTTAAATAATAAAGAAATTTGAAAGGAGGATTCTTGAAGAGGGGGAAACTTCCAATAAAAAAGTCTCGACCCAACTACATTACTTATAATTTTAATTTAAAATAGGCACATGAGATAATTTTTTATAGTATTAAATATCAATTTTAACAGTTGAAAAAAATTATGCTGTCATCTGAACACTTGAAAGAATAAAGTCCCATTAGAAATAAGTTCTTACGTTGAATTTTCAAAAGTTATACAATTGTTCAATAAATTTCTTTTTTCCGAATTCCATTTTCAGAAATGGCGATAAAAGTTTGAATAATTTGGTTAGTTTTTGCTTCTTTTGTATATAATTAAGAAGATCACGTGACTGAATTGTATAAAAGTTTTTTTACATAATATGTAATGTTATTGCCGTTTTCGCATCTAGCAATGGCATTAATTAACGATGGGTAAATTCTTTTCGGTCATTTGTCAATAAAACATGTATGAACAAATAGACCAGTTTCATATAAAAAACATTGCTATTACCATTTTGTTTTCATAACAAAATAATAATTTGGAAAAAAATCTGAAAAACATTTTTTTTTATTATTTATAATCTTTTTTTTACATTTTCTTTGTTTAAATAATTAGTTAAGAAGTAATTTTTTTTGAAAATCTTAATTGGAATTTCTCAGTAAGGTGACAATTTTTTTATCAACAATTTCATTGTTTATTGAGTAAACAAACTGATGTAACTTTTAAACTATTAGAAATGTGATAACGGACATTCATGTCATTTTTATAAACGATTCTTTCTCTAATCTCCAAATGAGTTGAAGAGCTATTGTTGATCAGCTGTTATATTTGTTTATAAAAATTGAAGATTTTCGCCATTTTCTTATCGTTTATGGCTTATAATTTGTTAAAAAATGTAAATACAGTTATAGACCTTCAAGAACAATTTGTTCGTTGGTAAAATATATGCCAAATTAACATTCAATCGTATCCATTTCTCTTATAGTTTAAATTACATACGTGTTACAAGTAATATTTGTAATACAATGTCATTATTTATATCGTCGTTGATTTTTAAAGAAAAAATTATTTCTCAACCAATTATTTAAGCGATGGAAATATAAAAAAAAAGATTTTAAACAATACCTATAAAATTGTTATCAAGAATTTTTTTGGTTTGAATCGTTATTTTGTCATCGAACAAAATGGTAAAAACAATGTTTTTTCATACACTAAACTTGTTTGTTTACATACAATTTATTAACAAATGACGTAAAAAAATAACCCAACGTTTACTTATGCCATTATTAGATGCAAAATCGGCAATAACATAACATAACATCATTTTTTGGTTAAGTATTTTGAACTTCAAACAATTATAATAAACAAAATAAAAAACTTTTATTAACTTCAATCACTTGATCTTCTTAAGTAAATACATAAGAAGAGCTCCAAGTAGCAAAGAATTTGTCGTCATTGTCTTAGAGAAACTTGTGCGAGCAACGAAAGACGCAGAGCTCTTACCTTGAAACAGTTGAAAAATACAACAGGCATTCTGAATTTCGTAATTCACAAAATTGATCCCATGAAAAAGTTCTGACCTATATGTTATAAGGGTTCGTGATTTCACCACCTTTTATCACAATGGTCGTCCTGAAAAAATTCCCACATTTACCTCTTTACGGAATGTGTGTAATCTTCATTATTTAAACTTTCTATGTTACACAGATTTGAAGAAAAAATTAGAAACTTAATTTCTCTTCCGTTCGTTCAAGGGTAAAATCTTGAGGGTTTGGACTCATATATTTTTAATACCACAGATCCCTCATAATCTAGACCGGGAGCTCTCGTCGGGGACTTTCGTCGGGATTTTTTTTGCATGAATTTAGAAACACTCTGTATCTAGGTACACACACTTTATTGACAACATTGTTCAAACATTGTTTGATACTATTTGTACAATGAATACACTGGAGAGTTTTATTCCAACATCAAATCACTATTTTTAACACCTCGTCACATCGAAATGAGACAAATTCTGTGAATAGGGTTGGTTTAATCTTCCTCCAAAGTATGGTCACTTGGTGACTGAAACACGTGTTGAGGTGTTGTATTTGTGCAAGTATTTGTTTAGGGTGGCTGACATTCGAGCTTCATCATTGAAATCTCGTAAACCGTAAGAGATAAGCGAGGAGATAAGGGTCGGTTGAATTATGGCAAAGTTGCGCAATTTGTTGCCGAACAAAATTTCTTTTCAAAATTTGAAAAATTCCAAAAACTTTCGAAGGTACTTATCCGGAAAAAACCTGAATTTCATAAAAGCATTTTTGTTTTTTTTTGTGTCATTTGAGGAACTTTGTCGAAATGAATGGCACTTTATCGTAACCACTTTTCCTTCCCTACAAGATGGCGTTTTCAAATTTGAAATCCGACGTTTCGTCTTCCGGAAACCATTATCAACTTTTTTTAATAAAGACCTTGATTTTTTATTTAATTCTTTGTTGTCTTCAGGCAGCCCAAAAGCTTGTGACCAGTCACAAATTTCGATTTTTAAACGTTTTGATGACAAAAACTGACAGTTTTTTTTAATACTTAATAAGTTCAAATATTACCAGAAAATGGAAGAGACTGCCTTGATATTTAAAGACGAAAAGTAACACTCGCTGGTCAAAGTATGACAATTTAATGTTTCAAATAATTTCAGAGAAATAAAAATGGTTTTTTCCAATTCAGAAAAACGTGATGTGGTTTGGATTCATTACAGTGTACCTAAATATAGAAACTCGAAAATTTCGTGTGATAGATTTTAGAACAATTCCCCGAACTTCCGCAACCACATTATACGTATTTCGTATTTTAATAATCTGTATGGGAATTTTGATCTGTTTGATATAGTTTTAGTAAACCCCGAATTGCATATGGCGAAAGAGATTGAAGAGTTGAAGCAGAAGATGAAGAAGCTGTTATAAATGCTGTAAGTTTTGATATGAAATGATAATATGCATTTTATTACATTTAATAATTGCTATAGTATTTCATCGAAACGTTTTGTTGAAGGTTACGGAAATTCCTTGAGGTTTCGCACGACAATTTGCTCTAGAATTAAATATGCGTAGAAGCCGAATACAGATGATTCTTGAAAAACATATGTATCATCGTTATAAATTACTCATATGTCAGAAAAGAACTGAGACCAGGCGATAGTAAGGAGGGTTGAATTCTGCAATTGGCTAATAAAGAATTCCAACAAAATGAGGATTTTTTTAATAACATCATCTGGACTGATGAATGCAATTTTTACACGAGCGGCCTTTTTTTCAACAGGAATAATGAACATTATTATACCCAGGAAAATCCGCAACAAAATCAGCAAGTGCGAAGGCAGGGACGGACATCATGTTTGGGTAGGACTGAATCGAAACAAAATCATGGGGCCACTTATTTACGATGGAAACTTCCTATACAGAACGTTACCTTGATTTAATTCAAAACTTAGACGCTCTTGAAAACGAGCCGTTAAATAAACTTAGACAACTATGGTGGAAACAGGATGGCGCACCACCCCATAATGGAAGGACAGTTACGCATTATCTTAATGGAACGTTTCATAATCAATGGATTGGACACCAAGGGGTGGTGCACTAGCCTGCCAGAAGTCCCGATTTATCCCCGATGGATTTTTTCTTTGGGGATATTTGAAAAAAATGTTTATTCAAGCATATTCCAAATGACACACATATTTTACGCCAAAATTTATCGTTGAAAATAACAACCCTAAGAGCAAGAGGAAGAATACTCAAGCGAGCAGTTATGAGCAATCAGCGAAGATGAATAAGAAATTGCATAGAGCTGCAAGGGGAATAATTCGAGCATTTACTTTGAATTTTCAGTTTGTTCCTTTTACAGTTTAGGCATAAGAAGTTGTTATGAATAAATTGAGTTTTTTTTAATATTATTTTGCCCAAGAAGTTTAGTTTCATGATAATTAAGATGGGGAGAGGTAAGATGTTTCATCAGAATCTTGCCAGTTTTCTCATGCTGACTAGCATTTCTTCAATGCTCAATTGAAAAACTCGACAGGATAAAAAGACGTCGATGTTTGTCATCGAAACGTTTTAAAATCGAAATTTGTGGTGTCCAAAGGTATCTAATCAAAAATTAAATAAAAATCCAGATGGGTTTAAAAAACATTGATGATGGTTTCTGGATGACGAAAAGTTGGATTTCAAATTTGAAAACGCCATCCTGTAGGGAAAGAAAAGTGGCCAGCATAAAGTGTCATTCATTTCGAAGAAGTTCTTCAAATAACGGAAAAAAAATTATAAAAGGTTTTATTAAATTAAAGTTTTTCCGGATACCTATCTCCAAAAGTGCTCGGAATTTTCCAAATTTTGAAAAGGTATTTTGTTCGGCAACAAATTTTGCAACTTTGCCATAATTCAACCTACTCTGTATCTCTTACGGTTTACACCGTTTGTAGAACAATCATGTAGAGAGCAAATCAATCTTTATGGGTGAATTTGCAGTACCTAATACGTAAGATAACATTTCAATGCACAATAAAACAACAAGTCTTGATTCGGTATTTTTGAAATTTTTCAAGGAACAAGGTATCATACCTATAAAATTCTGAATTTCATAATGCCATTTTTAGTGGACTGATGCGAAACATGCAACTTTTTATCCTGTCATTTGCTGATCTCCATTCAGGTGCAGTACATGATACTTCAATGGGGAGCGTTGAAAAGTAATCCACACTGTAGGTGGAGAATCTATCAAATCATAAAGTTTTATAATTTTATAAACGTCACTTCAATAGTAAAATTTCTTTAAAAATTTTAGAAAATGGAATTATAGCTTTTGAATTTTTCTTTTGTTCTGATAATTTATAAATGTTTCTATACAGATGAAAACTGGATTTGCTATTCCTTTGTTGGAATGAATATTGTCCAAGTGGAAGTGGTTCAAAATCCCAGTACCTATTATGACTATGTAATTTAGAGTTTTTCTGAATTGGTGTAGTACTCTTCTGAATATTCTTGATTGATTTGAATGCAAATTTAGATTTTTCAAATTCAATAAGTTGGTTTAATGTTATATTATTGCTGCTTTTGTACAAATCTGAAGATGGTGTGTCCAAATATTACTTTTATTGCGTCATTCATCAATCTATAAATAATTTCTTTTTGTTTTTGACTGTATGATGACCACACTGATCATATCTGATTCGAGAAATAATATGTGCGTTATATATTAACAATTGAATTGTTTTTCAGAAATCGTATTCTTCTGAGAGGAGAAATAATAGAATTTTTGTGAATCATCTGACCAATATAATTTTGTTTCTGAACTTCAGCAATATTTCTGTTTTTAATTATAAAGTTTAATTTAATGTTCTCCATATTCTTTTGTTTAAATATCATACAGTTTTTTTTCTGCATTGATAGTTAAATTAAGTTATAATGCTTTTCACATAAATCAAATAAACAATCGGTGCCAAAACGGAACCCTGCGGAACTCCAAATGTTGAAACGAGTGTTGATACTTTTTCGTAACTTTTATATTGGTCAATAAGTGCATATTCTATACGATTTTGGTAATAATTTTGAAACATATTCAATGCATGTCCCCCTATACCCAGGTTATTTAAGATGCCTTATAGAATGGTATGATTGACAGTGCCAACAGCTTGTTTTAGATCAATAATTACTTGTAACTAAAGTTTCATGAATACTACTCATAAAGTTAGTCACTGCTGCTTGGATATTGGAATGTTGTTGAAATGCATATTGAAATTTATCAAAACCATTATCAGCTGTGATGCAATCAACTAATTGGATTTTCAACACTTTTTTTTTAAATTTAGCAAAAACATTCAAAAATCCTTTGTAAATAGGTTTCAAAATTGTTCTCTTCAAATAGTCTGGGAATACCATTTCAATGCAATTATTAATAATTTAGGATAGAGATAAGATTACTAGATCAATAATATCTTTGAAATTGTTTGGAGTAAGTAGATCATCACCAGGTGCTGTATGCGATTTGAGAGTCATAATTATTTCATTAATTTCTTCTTCTGAAACTGGCATTAAAAATAAATTAACTTTTTGTGTAGTGACACATTTTTTAATTGTTTAGCTGATGTTAAACCATAATTTTTGTGAAGTAGTTAGTTACATATATTATTTGCATTATTCAGTTTTCTCACTCATAATATGGTTGATTTGTTTCTGTTCCTCTTATTATCTCCAATGTTATATTTAATCACTTCTCTTATATTTTTGGGTTGCCCTAGCTTTTTGAAATTGTTTATTTAACTTATCTTTCTTTGAAGTATTTGTTTAATTTTTATTCGTATCTTTCAGCTATTATTAGGATCTTTTTTCAATTTTTCATAATAATTATCTCGAATTTTCATTTTGTTTATAATAATTCGTAATATCCAACAATTATATTTTCCCTTGCCCTAAAATTTGTATAATGCTCGATTTGTCTTTAGATTCTTTTATAATATCAGCGAGTTCTTGAAATGTATACCTATCTCCGCTCCCAAATATGAGATACCTTTTATTAAGAGGCCATGAGCTCGATCATATTTGGGGCGCTATTTAGGGTAAAAAAGTCAATTGATAACTCAAAAACGGTTCGTCGTATCGATTTCAAACAAGGACAGGATTCTAGAGGACGTTCAATTCTAGGTACGTGCTGTAATGGTAATAGAAATTTCAATCCACTTTTTCACAAAAAAAAATCTCAGAAATGTCCCAAAAATGGAGTTATTTTGAAGCAATTTTTTGGGTAGATAAACAAATAATTTCAAAAAAATATTACAGCACGTACATAGACCAACGTTTTACCTTTCTTTTGATGCTAAATTCATTTCGATTAGATAAAGATTGCTTCAAATTTAAATGGAAGAGAAATACCATTGCAACTACCTCGATTATCTGTGAAGAGGATCGTGAGGTGCTACCGCAGACGTAGGTACACAGAATCAAACGCCCTTTAGAAGCCTCTCCTTGTTTGAAATCGATACGACGAACCGTTTTTGAGTCGACTACTAAAAAAACCCGTCCCAAATATGATCGCGCTCATGGCCTCTTAATATTTAATTTGAGAAAAAAACCTTGTAGGTCGGCCGAAATCCTTGCAGGTTGGACTGATTTGAGATGCAATACATTTTGTCCATACATTTTTGAAGAAAAAAATGCATGCATTCACTTCCAAAAATGAGATGTATTGCTTGTCAAAATATTTTTGACAAAGAATCTTATTGATATAGTCTAGTTTCATCTCAGATCGGTCCAACCTGCAAGGATTTCGGCCTACTTGCAAGGTATTTTCTCAACTTAAGTAAATATGATTATGGAAGTGGGAGAAGAATTTTTTGACAAAAATATATTGATCTGGTCTAGTTTCATCTCAAATCGGTCCAACCTGCCACGATTTTGGCCGACCTGCAAGGTTTTTGCACTGAGAACATTTTGCTGACCTGCAGATCTGCAAATATTTACACCCCACTGAAGGTCTGTCATGGACGAAGACCTTTACACGAGAATCGTTTTTCAAAAACAAATCACCAGAAAAGCCTAAGCTCAGATTTTGGAGAATTGTTACGATGAGGGAAAACCAGAATGGATTCCGTAACGTATTAACGTAAGTAACTACATTTCCCAAAGGACCAGGCAGCAGCTTTATGGAAAAATTGTCACCGGTTAATTTTTCTGAATTTTTGGTATGTTGTAGAATATGACCTCCTGAACAAGAGTGTCCATGGGCCCAACTCAATCCTATGACTAGTTTTCAAGATACAGGGTGTCAAAGTTGGAAAATGGCCATTTCTTTAAAGTACCATTGCTCGCATCATAATTTTAAACTAGGTATTAATAAAAATATTTTTACATATGGGGTGAGTCGAGCATTATTCAAAATGAAATAATTCTCATCAGACCCTATAAAATGAAGATGTGATAAAACCAAGTAAAAAACTGAAATGTTCATCGTTTGAATATGTCAAAATCCACAAATTCAAATTTTATACTGGTCAAAAGGTCACAGTTTTTTGGTGACATTAGGTATATTTTTATTTTATATTTTGAACTTCAGGGGTACTTGACAAAACTTGCGAAAAGGAGTTTAGTTCATAATTCACCTTGTATTTAAAAATTTCATCTGTAAAATTGCCCAAATTTTTGTCATTACTATAAGTTTGAGTACACTTTTATAAAGTTAAACAGTACTGGCTATGACTAGTTTTTGAGATACACAGGAATGTATTAAGAAGGCCTCTTTTTCACATGGTTTTCCCAATAGACCCAATCCATGGTGCAAAGGACATTGAAACAAACAACAAACAATTGATAAACAACAACAGAATGGATGTATCTACTGATGTGCACACATAATATTATTTGTCATAGCCAGCTATGCAATTGTTAATAAAATGTAGCGCGATAAAAGAGGAGATTGGACGTGGAGTTGTCTGTAAGGAAAATATCAAAAATCGTTATGTACCAAAGTTTTTTCTATATTTTCCAACATTGTTCTGAATTTTACAGAGTCTGTAATAAGGCTGGTAATTATATTTTTTCTGAACGTGGCCTCCGAGCGTGGAGTGTGGAATTAATATGTTCAAACCTATATCCAAAAAGGTATTATTTTGAACCATGGTGGTTAATGTTACACAGGGAAGCTCGATAGTGTAGTCTTTCGGAAGGAGAATGTAAAAAGTACACCAATAAAAAATATTTGCAGGAGTGCACATTTCATATACCCATATATGCATATTACATATTACCATGATACATATGTTGTGGTTTTTAAGATACGCACGATTCGAGATGAAATCACCGATGATACTGAAAGACTTCTACCGGAAAATATTGATTATGGTCCAGAAATAATATCGACTGGTAAATAGGTACCTCTACCTACCATAGTTCTTGTGTATTATTCTTGTTTGTTTATTGCTGTTTATTTTAATGTCCTGTGAATCGTGAAGTGATTCTAGTGGGTTAACAATGTGAAGAAGAAACGCACCCTGCATTCTTCTTGAAAAGCAATTAGAAAACGATACAACTGTTGATTAGATAAATCTGTATGTATGATGTAAATACAAAACAAATTAGCAACTGTTGATCAAGCCGCGAAGAAAATATATCAATATCAGTAAATGAAGAGTTTTATTTACTTTTTTTAATTTTAAATACAATGTCTTTCATTGTACTATGACGAAATAACGATAAGTAAACTCCAACGTGTCTCTTACCGTTACTCTGTATGACATTTTCATTGCATGAAACTTTTTTGACAACTTTTTTAATAACGGATGTATAACCGGTCGCCCCTCTAAATATAATACCCTGTGTATCTCAAAAACTGGTCATAGCAAAGCCCATACTTTTTGACATCATAATAGTGTACTCAAACTAAGAGTTATGACAAAAAATTAGAAAATTTTATGGACGAAATTTTTAATTACAGGGTGAATTATGAACTAAACGCCTTTTCGCAAGTTTTTTGATCACCCAGCGTCTGTGTCACACTGTATATCAATTTTGGACAAACAGTATGCTGGATGGTTCGTAGTCAAGTATCCCTAAAGCTCAAAATATAAAATAGAAATGTCACCAAAAAAACTGTGACTTTTTGACTTACCCAGTATAAAATTTTAATTTGATTGAATTTTCACATATTCAAACGATGAGCATTTCAGTGTGTTACTTGGTTTGATCACATCTTTGTTTTAAAGGGTCGAATGAAAATTTCATTTTGAATAATGCTTGACTCACCCTCTATGTAACAATATTTTTTATTAAAAACCAGTCTGAAATTATTGCCTCATAGGTAAGCAATAATTGTCGCGCAAAGCTATTTCATTCAAGATGTTTTCCTACGAGCAATGTTACTTTAAAGAAATGGCCATTTTCCAACTTCGACACCCTGTATCTCGAAAACTAGTCATAGGATTGAGTTGGGCTCATGGACACTCTTGTTCAGGAGGTCATATTCTACAACATAGGTACCAATAATTCATAAAAATTAACCATTGACGTTTTTTCCATAAGGCTGCTGCCTGGTCCTTTGAAAAAAGGCGACAATTCATTTTCTTAATGAAAAAAAGTCCGCCATGCGTTGAGACGAACGTTAATTTGGGATTCATCTGAGACAGTCAGTCGAGGTTGGCTAAAGATTAAATAGTCTTCGGGATTGGCCAGTCAACGTAATTAAATACTCTGGGCGTATAAAAGGATGAAATATTTATAAATGTTTCTCAAATATGCATGAATAATACACACAGTTCATATGAAATCAAGTAGTCGTATTACCAACAAATAATCCCATTGCATAGTCCCCGATACTTTACTAAACAAATGGGTTATAACCTAGAAATCGAACGTTCGTATGTGACATCCGAGCAGTACAAAAACAGGTAGACTAAATAGGGGCGTAACAAGACGCCATTCGATATTAAGTGTGAGTATCGCTAATGAACAAGTCTGCCATGTTTTGGGCAATATTTATATCTGTCATCATTCGATACTAAATAAAAATAAAAACAACTGAATGTGACTGAGCATGCTTGGATGCATGCCGGTGTGTAATATGACGCACTTATATTCTAGTAAATAACAATATAGTGCCTATGAATTGAACACAAAATGCATGAGATGCCAAAACATTAATGACCATAAAATATGTGAAAATGTGTTTCCAAGCAATTAAATCAGCTGCACATGCTAGAATGGATGTATGAATTCACCTATTGCTGATAATCCCTTTGTTGAGCACGGTCATTCACAATAACAAGGAAACTAATGGCTTGTCCCGCACTGCACAACGTAGACAGATCGACCAAGAAAATCATCTCACTACGTTCTGACAAAATGCACCAAACAATATCGTTCAAAAAGTTTACTTTTAATCACATAATAGCGTGTACAGGTGTTTCGAACTAATACTCTACTGACTGTTAGTTGCGGCGGCTGAGCTGATGGTATGTTCGGACGACATACGCTAACACAACGATTCGAACATTTCCTTGAATTACCTGTATTTAACGAAAGAAAGAGAGAGGTAGGCGCGTCTTTGATTGATTCCGAAGCTTCTCGCTATAATCAGAACTTCGTTCGGCCTCTGGGCCCCCTCGATTGCGTTTACCAGACAACTTGTTATCTCTTTCTACTGCATGCCTTCAGCTGTGCTCTCGAGAATATGTGGGAGTTAGGTGGATCGTTAATTCTTCTCATCTCTCGCGAGGGCAACATCAGCTCGGGATGGTGGTCAGTCTCCAGGTATATCACATATGCGGTGTCCGTATATGTGGAAGGAAAAACTTTCTTACTCTCTTATATAGCAACAAAGTGAAAAAGTCGCGTAATATAATATTTACAAGTAAATGGAAACATAAGTGAAAGTAAACGTACTTGCAGTCATTTCGGAATTCTTAAAGGAGGCACCGTTGACCCAAATGAAACGTATAATTTCATATTCCATCTGGATCAAGGAATCGAGAAAAAGTGAGCAATCCATGTAAACGTCTCAACAGTTGGCCAGAGAAGATAGATGAAGTGAATACGTTCATTTTTCTTATCAAATACCTGCGTTATAGCATTGCGTCTGTTAATAACTTCAACGTTAGATGAGGAACGAAACTTTATACCTATGATGCGTATCGAGTAATGGTCATATTCGAGTACTCCGAACAGCTATTCCACGTTTTATTTATTTATAAGTTTATTGTTAGAATATTAGAAAAAACATTTCTTGGGAAAAGTTTATAGGTACATGTCCGATAACCTAAACATCGATTTTGATACATGTCGCGTGACCACTAGTATGGCGGAAAATTGGTAAAAAATACCATGAAGAGGCCAAAAATGGGGTAAGATGGCAAGATATCGAAAAAAGTAATTTGAAAAATTTGAAATTGCAATTTTTTTAAATATTTTCCGATCTCTTTACAAAAATCCAATTTTTTTTTCTGAATGGCTGTAGTGGAACATTTGTATTTTGACGATGATGACCAAACTTTTTCATTTTCTCCGCCCCAGATGGCACTTAATTGAAAAATATGGTTTTTACCATCAGAACCCTCGCTGTTACATTGGTTCGTATCTAACAGTTATATCAGAATTCCAAGACTGTAGTGATGATATAGCAGTCTAGAAACATTCTGGTTACCAGTTAATAATCAAGTTTCGATGATAATCGTGCATGAGCGTTTTTGTGATTTCAGCCGGGCTTTTGACTGTGTCCAGCATGAACTCTTGATGGATAAATTTTATCAATATGGGATTCGCGGAAAACTCTATGAATGGTTTTTCTCCTACCTGAACGGACGGTTTCAGCAGGTCAAGATTTATCACAAAAAGGATAATGTGAAAACAGAGCACATTTCTAGCCTACTTTCCAGTAGAATAGGGGTCCCCCAAGGGTCTGTGCTGGGCCCCTTATATTTCATCATTTATATCAGTGAATTATCTCTAGTACTCCACGATGCGTATACTTGTCTTTATGCGGACGATTCCACGCTCTTACTCACATACAAATCTTCAGTTCAAATACAAAATAAAATTAACTCCTGTTGCAAGTCACTCTGCAAGTGGTCTTACGAACACTCATTGTTCTTAAATGCTTCCAAACCAGTCAAGTGAACTTCCAGACGAGGCAAAATAATAAAATTACAAATTTAGATATAGAAATAAATAACGCAACAATAGATAAACAGGAATGTATTACTTTCTTGACACTATTTTCATAATAGAAATAAGTTTTTCACTTACGAGCGCTAAAGTGCAATAAAAAAAGTACCATTATCAAAGTTTCCATATTTCCGTGGGCGGCGGTACAAAGTACAAAGAACTTACGTCTTGTCATAATTGAAAATATATAATTGGAGTGTCATTGCTTGTTAGTTCCAAAGACTCTTCGTTTTGTAGGTAGTCTTCTTTGGTTTTTTCATAAATATCAGTCATTACAAATATCACGAGCATGCGCAAATTCATCATCAAAGGCCAATAGCAACGCATTTTGTGATTTCAGAACAGTTACGATCATCAGTGTTCGATCAGATTGTGAAATGTTTGCGTCGTATAGATAGATAGACCGAACGGTGCGTCTTTACTCGAAAATATCACTTGTGAATATCGAGAACAATATGATGGAATTCCCGAAATTACTGGAAGATTGGGGATTAGCAACATTTTTCGATAGTTTCCAAGGTGAGTATACATTATTTTACCAGGAAAGTTTTTATCGACGTTTGGGCTTACTATCATTTATGCATATAAAATATTTCTTGCAGTATAGTAGTTAATAATACAATATGTTTTTTATATGGAATATCTCATTCCAAGTACAAAATGCTGATATTATAAGTAAAAGTGAAAATTTGAATTTTCTTGTACTTAATATTAATATTTTATGCTGGAAATGAGATATTTCATATGGAAAAAGATAATATATTGTTTTATACTATAAGAAATATTTTGTGTGCCTAAGTTTTGATGAAAACTTTCCTAATAAACGCTTCCAGTAATTTCGGTAATTCCATCATATAGTTCACGATATTCACAACCAATAAATTCGAGTATAGACGCGTTCGGTCTATACAAATCAAATCAAATAAAATCGACAATAACAACACTCAATTTGATAGTAGGTAGCACTACGTTATATTTGAATTTCAGTTCGATTATGGCAAGTAAACACTATCTGGGTCTTTCTTTTCCTAGTGGTAATTAAAGAGAGACCCAGTCCCAAATACAGGTGCTTTTTTTGGTGCCATTACTAAAGTTTTAATAATGGTTATTAAAGTTTTTTCTCCGTGTACACTGATAAAAAGGATTATTTTTTCTTCAATGCAGAACGGCTTTGATCCAAGAAGGTATTCTTGAATTGATCTATAGAAATATTAGGTTGATTTTTTGGCGGATTTCTCTTCAAGGAAAATGTTTTGAAATAATAGGCTAACCGCTTTAGCAAGAATGAAGAGAAATAGCAAAACAATGCAAACGTTCGTAAAAGTTGTATTTTAGTGCTTAATGAAACAATAAAATTTTGCGCACTCCTACAAGGTCGGAAACATTGTCAAAAATGTAAATTATAAACAATTCCACTTATTTTGTAGAGAAAAAATGCAAAAGAGTCGCAAAATGGCGAAAAGAAAGAAAATATTATCCTTTATCATTCCCAAATTTTGAGACCATTTCAGAGCTTTGAAGTATGACATTTATAATTTTAGCTCTACCAAATTTTACCTTTTTTTACAAATAATCTAATTTATACATTCCTGAGGATTTTTGAAAGTTATACCTGCGAATCCCAAGAGCCTGAAGAACATCAAGATTACAAACAACCTAATGGGGTCTCAAACTATTGGAATCAAAAGAAAGGATGATGATACTTCTTGTCGTATGCCATCTTGTGAAATATGTTTTAAATCTTTCAAAACAGAAAAAGGTCTGAAAATCCACAGTACCCGCATTCACCATTCATTGCCGATGTATTCACAGAACCAGTCAACCAATGATTCTGAAGAAAACCACGTTCAGGATAGAAGTGATCAACTTCACAATCGTTTAGCAAAATTAAAAAGAACAGCTTTTGTAATAAAGAGAATCCCGAAATCTGCAAGAATTTGTTGTGCCTTCGCTCTCAGTGATGCTATAGATGAATGTATCAAGACCAACTCAATAGAGTCTTGGGAAAAATTATTGTTTTTCAGTTACAAGAATCTTCAAATTCTCCAAAATAGTAAAGAGAGGAAAATATCCCTCTCAACTTTGATAAAGAAAAATATTAATGATTCCGTCTTGGCTATTCCGAAGATACAGACCAGAGTGTTCCAATAAATTTCTTCCAAATTTAACAAGAAGTGTTATGAATAAGATTTCAGATGGGGACTTGTCATCAGCTATAAGAATCCTCAGCTCAAGTGATACGATTGCAAATTTTGACCTTTCAACATTTTCACAACTTAGGTCAAAACACCCAGCTGCTATTACATCTGAACCTCTCCAACATGATATTCTGAAATTTCAACCACTAGAAGTCAATGAATACAATGTTTTTGAGGCAGTGAAATGTTTTGCTACAAGTTCTGCTGGTGGTATTGACTCGCTCAGGCCATCTCATATACACGATATGCTCAGAGAGAGTTCAGGTAGTGCAAGCGAAAAACTTTTAATTTCATTAACAGCATTAGGCAACTTCATGCTGGCAGGCAGAGTGAATCCTCAAATTTGTACAGTTTTATATAGAGCTTCTCTTTGTGCTTTGAAATAGAAGGACGGGGGAATTCGACCCATAGCGGTTGGAATGTTTTATCGTCGCCTGGTCGTAAAATTAGCCTGTTTTAGTATAGAAGAAAAGCTGGGAGAAGTATTCCGTCCAACTCAATTTGGTTTTGGTACAGCAGGGGGTTGCGAAGCCATTGCCCACGCTGCACGTCTATATGTTAATCAACACCCAGACCCAAAATCAAGAGTGTTTCTCAAACTATACTTTAAAAATGCATTCAACGTGGTTCACAGACATTTCTTGTTGAAGAAGGTCATTGATTCGATTCCAAATATTTTCCCATTCTTACATCAATGTTATAATTCTCCCTCCTTTTTGAATTTTGGAGAAGAAATCATAATGTCAGAGAGAGGAATCCAACAAGGAGACCCATTGGGTCCAGCACTTTTCTGCCTAGCTATCCATGAGTTGATCAATTCGATCAAGAGCTAGTTCAATGGGTGGTATCTTGACGATGGTTCAATAGGAAGAGAGTATCGTGTAGTTTTGGGTAATCTGAAAAATATCATATCCCGTTTGAGCGAAATTGGCATCGAATTGAATACCAATAAATGTGAACTTTTTTTTCTTGATTCTCCGAATACAAGAGTTTTCGATGAGTTCAATTCCATTATACCGGGTGTGAAATTATTAGCAGAATCGGATCTTGTACTTCTTGGTGCACCTCTTACTGTCGAGTCTCTCGCATCTTGTATTGAAGATAAAACAAACTCCCTTTCACTGATATCATCACGGCTCAAAGAAATTCCAGCTCATGCTGCTTTTTTCTTACTAAAGAACTGTTTGGCTTTACCGAAACTGATGTACTTACTCAGGTGTTCTCCAACATGGTATGTTGATTCAAAAATTCGATGATTTGATTCATAGCTCTCTCGAATCGATAACCAATAATCAATTATGCATCCACAGTTGGCTTCAAGCAACACTTCCCGCCAACATGGGGGGACTGGGAATTCGTTTGGCATCATCAGTCATCTTACCTGCCTTTTTATCATCCTTCAACAGTGTGTCTCATCTGTTGAACTCGATACTTCCATCAAATTTTCTTGGAATAAGAGATTCATTTTATGAAGAAGGGGAAAAGTTATGGATTTCTAAAGTCAAACTCCCTTTGCAAGATTTTTATAAGAAAAGACAAAGTGCCTGGGATCGTCCGCTCTTGAAAATTAATTTGGATAATCTGCTTGAAACAGCTGAATCTACTTCTCAGAAGGCTCGTCTCAATGCAGTGTCTTCAAAGGAATCAGGAGCGTGGCTCAATGCACTACCAGTTGCCTCTTTGGGTTATCTTCTTGACGATGAGACATTCAGAATTTCTGTTGGACTTCGACTGGGTTCTTCTATTTGTGTTCCTCATAAATGTAAATGTGGTGCTGAAGTTGATGAATCTGGTGTCCATGGTTTGAGCTGTAAATTCAGCGCTGGTCGAAGATCTTGCGATGATGCAGTAAATTGTTTTTTTTTTGTTGTTTAAAATTGTTTTTTCCGTTAACCAGCTGTCGTCCCCTTACGAACGCCAGCCCTCAAAAGTCGAAACTTGTGCGAGCCAAGGATTAACGAGGTCTTACCTTTTTACGTGCGATTCCTAGCACGATCCGAGGAGAATATCGAAAGGAGGTCCGTTGGTCACCCATCCAAACCCTGGCCTCGCTTACCGTTGCTTGGCTTCGGATATTGGTGAACCGGTGCTCTAAGTTCGAGCTATCCCCGCGGATATGATTTGTTAAAGAGAGCTTTGATAACGGCTAAAATTCCAGCAATCTTAGAACCATCATGTGTTAGTCGTGATGACGGTAAACGACCGGATGGAATGTCATTGATTCCCTGGAAATTTGGTAAACCAGTCGTATGGGATTTCACTTGTATTGATACTATGGCCGCATCACATTTAAACTCCACCTCAATTCGTCAGGGTGCTGCTGCAGAAATTGGAGAAAAAGTCTCAACTCTAATACCTCATTACACCGATCAAGTGACAGGGGCAATCAGCACATCATAGAGTATTCCGAAGACGATAGTAGTGGCAAACGCGGCAATAACAGCTTCAGCTCAAACTTGCCCATAGGACATAGTACTGTCAAAATTCTTCGTCTTAATGGGTTGAAAAACATCGGTAACACATGCTTCATGAACAGTATTATCCAGTGTTTATCGAACACAAGATGGTTATTGGAGTATTTGAGAAGAGACGCCCACATAAAGGATATAAACACTAACTCATCTAGGGAGGGAGCTTTAATCAAAGTAGTTGCCCAGGTGATCAAGGAACTTTGGTCAGATGATTCGTCTGGTAGAGTTGTTAATACAGTCTCCTTGAAAAGTCATATCGAAAGAATCGCTCCTCGTTTCATAGGTTTTGCCCAGGAAGATGCTCAAGAGTTCTTACGATTCCTGTTAGAGGGCCTACATGAAGACGTCAATACAGTAACGGAAAAGCCCATACCCTTAATGAAAGAGACATATGAGGAATTGAGTGACACTGAGAAGGCTCAAGAGTCATGGTCAAGATACTTAAGGACTAACAATTCCAAAATTGTAGACAACTTCGTTGACCAGTTAAAATCTACATTGAAATGTACTTATTGTGGTTACTATTCAGTCTCTTTCGATCCGTTTTGGGATGTATCCCTCTCAATACCACGAAGAGCAGGCCAGCTAACACTATCACAATGTTTGGATGGAAGAAACTTTGGATGGTGACGAGAAGCCTACATGTGCGAAGTGCAAAGAGAGAAGGAAGTGCACGAAATCCCTATCGATTCATGGATTCCCGAAAATTTTAGTTATTCATTTGAAAAGGTTTCCTTCAACAGAAAGAGGAAAATTTTCCGTTAGAGGAATTGGATTTGAGTAATTATACAACAGAAAACGTAACCCCTTGTCGATATAGTCTATATGCATTATCTAACCATAGTGGGACTACCTATAGCGGACACTACACAGCCTACTGTAGACATCCGTATGCGAGCACGTGGCATGAATACAATGATTCACATGTGACCCCAGTTTCATCTAGATCCCTGGTGAGCGGAGATGCCTATGTTCTCTTCTATGAGCAGGAAAGCACTAAATCGCTGCTATCACATCATACTTAGTTTTATTTAATGTTTCATTTGTATTTTTATTGTTTTTATATTGTATTGTTTATTTATTTATTTATTTATTCATTTATTGTACATGTTTATATTTCCAAGTTCTAAGTCATCCGAATAATTAAATTCTTCATACATACTTTTTTCAATAACTCGGCCGAAAAAAATCTTAAGAGTGCAAACCCAAAGTAACGTATCTCTCTATGCCATAAGTCTCGCCGAGATTTTGCCACCTTCGCCTATGACAGCAACATAATTTTTTATTTATTTTACACAAAAATTTTTGTTTAAAACCTGAATTGATTATGGAAATAATGCAAAAATGTTTTGTAGTAGTCGGGAACGTAGGGAGTAATTTTCCAGAAAATATATTCAAATTTCCACCACCACAGATTTCGGGAACTTTGTCAAATTTGCCAGTTGTTACGAGAAGCATTACGAAGTGTAGAGACTTTCGCAGGTGTTGGGCATAGGTGATTAGGAAGTCGTAGGCATTTGTGATAGGCTGGGATTATAATTAATTCCTTTGTATTTGATGACATTGTGGCGTTTCGCCAAGTATACCCAATTACACCTTTTGAAATATGTATTTATTTCACATGCTGAAATACATTTGTTGTACAGGGTGCTCCAAATTAAATCGGCACCATTGCCAACTCCCTAATTATTGTCGCTACGAATTCGGTTAAATGGGCAATGACCTTCTAGATGCTGAAGAGAAAAAAAAAGTGTCAGTCGCGTTTTCAAAATATTTCGTAAAATGATTTTTTTAAAGGAATATCCTGTTTTATCATGCATTTCAATTCGTAACTACATTCTCAACAACAAAGTTCATGTAACTTTTTTTCCTAAAGAGGAAAATATGACACTTTTATGAATAGGAAACATTTACAACAATCGAAGTTGATAAAGCGCTATAAAATATGAAGTAAATAATGTTCAACAACATTGCCCTCTTTGTTGAAAACATATTTGGGCTATTCTCTTGACACTACGTATTGTATTCAACACAGTTCGGCCATCAATTCTATTAATTACGGTTTCAATACAATTTTTCAATTTATCTATATTATTGTTTTATTTCTTACACCTCACTTTTTAGAAATCCATCTTTTTTCGAAACAGCGTCGAAACATTCTTTTTGCAGCACTGAAATAAGGTGAAATATATCATCTGACGAGCGGGACGAGCCTCCAGATCTAAAACTCTTCCAAAACTCTTGCTATGTCCGGTCAAAGAAACATAGTAGAAAAATAGACCGATATTCTACCTCTGAATAGATCACACCAAACATTGATACTGAATGGATTGTGGGGATGAACTAGAAATGGATTATGTTTATTCCAATAATGAAAATTCTTTTTATTATACATCCCACGATTTGAAAAATTTGCAGCATTGCTCCATATAATAAGTCTATTGAAGTTTGGATATTGCATTTATTCATAAACCACCAACAAAACCCCAATCGTCTCTCAGGATCACCAGGTTCTAGTAATTTTTTACAGTCTTATTTTGCTATTAGTAAATTGTCATTCGTATAAGTACCAAAATTGGATGTTTCGACACTCATGAGGTTTTAGTCGCCAAAACAAAGACACTATTTGTACTTGTGCGAAGGAAATAAATATTTCCACATAAGTCGCTCATTTTCAACTTCAATTTTCAACATTTTTGTTGAGAATTTATTTGCGAATCGAAATGCATGATGAAATATAAGGAGGTAAAGAAAACATTTTATGAAATATTTTGAAAACATGACGGCAATTTTTTTTTTATCTTCGGTATCAAGAAGGCCATTAAAATATCACTATAGTGGCAAACTATAGTTTGCCTATTTAACCGAATTCGTAGCATCAATAATAAGAGAGTTGGCAATGGTGCCGATTTGATGTGGAACACCTTGTATAACAAATGTATTTCAGCATGTGAAATAAATAAATATTTCAACTTGTGGAATTTTCACAGATAATCGAGGTAGCTGCCATGGTATTTCTATTCCATTAAAATTTGAAGCAATCTTCATCCAATCGAAATGAATTTGGTATCAAAAGAAAGGTAAAACGTTGATCTACGTACGTGCCGTACTGTTCTCATGAAATTATTTGTTTATTCACTCAAAAAATTGCTTCAAATAACTGCATTTTTGGTACATTTTTGAGATTTCTTTTTGTGAAAGAGTGGATTGAAATGTTAATTTCCATTACAGCACATACCTAGAATCGAACGTTCTCTAGAATCCTGTTCTTGTTTGAAATCGAGACGACAAACCGGTTTTGAGTTATCAATTGACCCTAAAAAGCGCCCCAAATATGATCGCTCTCATAGCCTCTTAACAAATCATAACAATTGGCACCTATAACAGAGTGCTATAGTGAAATCAAATTACAAAATCTACATTTTCATGTAAGTACATAATAATTGCACAATGTATAATACAGTGTATTTGTCGTAGGGAGAAATTGAATCATTTTCCGTTCGATGCTTGCCGACGAAACTCCTGTAGCATTTGCGAAAGGCTGGATTATTGTCAATCCATTTTCATTTGATGAAATTATGGCCTGCCGCCAAATATTTGTTTATTTCAATTCATATGGATGTCCGGGCCCAGTCAGAATTATTTCTGTTTCCTATTGGTGGCTCTGCGACTGCTTTCTAAGTCGATACCAGAGTTATAGAAGGAATACGTAACAGTAGCAGATAGAAATCAATTGGAATATCAATACTTCATACTCATACTAACAGAAACAGTGGCGGCGATAAGGGGCCCGCAGAGCCCGCTGTGCGGGGGGCCCCAGCTCCAGAAGGGGCCCCTTCGACTTCTTTGCCAGTCCCGGATTGTAGCGGCGAGCTACCGAGCAAAGCTCGGTGGGCCGATCTAAATTTGGGCAAAATGGGCCGGTATATTGTGTAGGTGGCAGGATCCAAATAATTTTAAAGACTTGGAAAAAATTCCCAATGAGTTTTTTCTGTTCCTTTCTGGGAAAATTAAAACATACAACTTAAGCTTTTACATCAATGAGAACATAATACAAAGCAAAAAAGGATTTTGCTTCAAAATGGGAAACCATTAAGGATATAGCCGTTGTTGTTACTTCAAGAAAGTCAAGGAATATAACGATGAAGACTTTTTTGATGAAAGTGGAAAGCAGCCATCAGCGCTTAACTGCAAAGATACAAGCAAGAATTGCATCGTATGTTACTTTTTTGTATTAACAAATTATAGTCTACACACATTGGCCTATTCAAACCTGTAAAATTGTTTTTAAATATGTTCTCACTTTATCTTGATCTCATATACTTTGCGAAACGATCTTTTCTAAATTGAAATAAATACAAAACAGATTAAATAATTGTCTACCACAAGAACATTCAGAAGCTTTTCTTTTAATGTCCATAGAAAATCATATTAATAATAATAGAATTGTACTTTAATGGTTCACTAACAACTTACATGTATTATTTTATTACAAATTGCATTTGTTTATATTTTGCCTGTTGAAGTGTATTTTACCTGTACAAGATATACAATGAGAATCGTTACTACTTTGAATAAGCTTTTTTCTGTAATTTGAACTTTTAACTATTTAACCAGTGAATATGAATGAATAAATGTTGAATGCATTGTTTTTATTTGTCTGGTATGAGTTACTTTTAACTTTGTTAAATTATTTCATCGATGGGCCGGTTTAACACAAAGCTCGGGATGAAAAAAATCCCCAATCTAGGCCTGCCCTCTACTTAAACTTCTATTTTCTAATTGCTCCAAATGAAGGAATACATAACACATATTGATAACGAGAAAAGAGGCACCTGTACGTTTAATCAAAGTTCACCTGTTCATAGAATTCCGTAAACTTTGGTATTATCATCATTGTTTATTTAGCAGTGTTTATTCTAGATCTTCTATGAAAATTTACAAACCAAATTCAGATTTCTCCGTCAGCAAAAAAGTGTGTTTGTTTTGTATTCATTCGCCGATCCGATGAAGTAGTAGTACGAGAAATAAAAAGCAATTTGCGGTAGCTTTAGGCTATTCCACATAAAGGCAGTAGCAGTGGCACTGGTGGCGCAGTGACTCCGCCCCTTTTGACGCTGTTATCTGAATGAATGACATTGGAATAGAAATTTTCAACTAATTGTTTGTTAAAAGCAGTTGAAAGGAATCATAATATATATCTCAATTTCAAGACATTTTTAAGGTTAGAAATGCGAACACTGCTAGATTTTACTGCAAAAAGTTAAAATGAATCAAACTTTCAGCAGCGTGACCTTGAATTTTCAGCTTCGTCTAAACATGTTTGCCATTGGTTATCTTATCAATAGAGGGGGTGACGCCACTGCTACTGCCATTGTGTGAAGCAGCCTTTTAGGTATAATCTTTCCGACATATTGGCGAAATATTTGAAATGCAATATTGGCGAGAAAAAAAATGTGAACATTCGGCGATATTGGTCCAATATTACTTGAATAATATTGGCGAAATATTCTTGAACTAATATTGGCCTCAAAATGTTCGGCGATATTGGTACAATATAGCTGATACAATATTCTGACAATATTAGCACAATATTCAAAAGTTATATTGTCGAGAAGTAAAATGTGAACATTTTGCGATATTGGTCGAATATTGTTTGAATATTTTAGAAATAGTTTTGGTGGAATATTCTTGAAGCAATAATGGCCTCAAAATATTTATCGATATTGGTAGAATGTTTATCGATATTGGTACAATATTTATCGATATTGTTACAATATCATTTGAATATATTGGTGGATGTCAATATACCTTGGTAAATTATTAAATGTCCTTTAGTTGATGAAGGTGACACCAGAGTCTGCCTTTTGATCGCCATAACCGCTGAGTGAGCTGTCTTGAAAACAAGCTAAGGGAAGTATTTAATATACTTTCGTAGGTTTTAGAAGACGTTCTATATGTAGAGCCACCTAGCGGATTTTTATCCAAGTTTGATCATGATATAATTTCAATATGATTCATTGAATATTCGGCCAATATTCAAATTTCATCTCAATCTAGATTATGGAAACAATATAAAGACAATATTGTTTTAACGATATCGATAAATATTATTGAACCAATATTGACCCAATATTAATTAATAAGTTTTGTTGAATATTGGCGAAATGATATTCAACCAATGTGTAATCACACTTGGAGATACAATATAGTTTTTATTCCCAGAATCGATATTAGGGGAATATTGGAATTGCGATATTTATTCTAGATGTTAAAAACGATGTGAAGACAATATTGTTTTATTGATATTGGTAAATACCTTTCAACCAATATTGACTCAATATGAGTTATTACAATTTTTCAAATAAAGTGGAAATGATATTCAACCAATATTCTAACAAACTTGAAAATACAATATAGTTTTTTTCCCTATAATCGATATGACTGGAATATTTGGATTGCAATATTAATTCTAGATGTGGAAAACAATACAGGGTGTCAATTTGAAAACTTCCCACCCTTAATATCTTCCTTCCAGTAAACAATATGAGTAATCGAAAAAACAGGTCAATTTTATTGTCAAGGGGGACACTTTCAAGGACTATTTGTAGCCCTCGTGGTTCAACCCCCTAGGAGGGGTAGATGTTACCCTTAGAATTTTAAATGGGAAGGGGGGTCAAGTGGCACATCATTTTGATGGGCGTTCAATTCTTGTTCCAATGGTACCCTGACTTATTATTTTTTGATGAGCATTTTCCGAAAAATTGCGTTCTAAACTAACAGAAGTAATTATTAGAACGCCTCAACTGAGATGCATGGTTTGGCCAGAACTGGTTAGAATATTAGGTGGTACCGTTCCAACCCTTTATTAGGGGTAACATTAGCCATTAGCTCCAAACACTTTACATAAAAAAGTAGTCTAATAGTAAAACGTAGATGGTAGTAAAGTTGTGTTTATTAAATGCTGATTTTTTAAGTGTCATCGCAGAAATTGTACAGATAGCCTTCCTTTTCTGCTACTTCTGCTGTAAAAAGTTTCTGTTTTCCGGCAAAAAATTGGTTAGCAAATTTGAACTATGTGGTAGTATTGTGAATACCGTTGTACCTGTTGGGCTGTTTAGGAATTACTTTAATAAGTGTATAAAAGTGTAAAAATGGTTTACATTCTTCAAGACAGAATTGAAATGATTGTAATTTATGGCGAAGTTGGAAAGTGCGCACGAAGGGCGGCATGTCTTTTTAACGAAAGACATCCAAATTGTAATGTAAGTCACCGGTATGTGCTTGATTTGGTAAATAAGTTTTACGAAACTGGTTCAGTGACAAATAAAAAAAGAAATAACCCCAGAGTACTAAATGAAGCAGCTCAAATTGAAGTTTTGGGAACATTTGCTGCAGAGCCCACGAGCTCCTTACGATCAGTATCAGAACAGACGGGAATGTCACGCGAGACTATAAGAAAAGCATTGAAAATGCATAAATTTCATCCATATAAAATGCAGATTCTTCAAGAGCTCCACGAGGATGATTATGATAGAAGAATAGAGTTTTGTGAAATCATGTCTCATCGATTCAATACCATCCCTAATCTTCTATTAAACATCTGTTTCAGCGATGAGTGTTCATTTTTTCTGAATGGCAATGTTAATAGACAAAATTGTCGCTATTGGAGTGACGAAAACCCACATATTTTTCGGGAAGGGCATACACAACACCCACAAAAAGTTAATGTTTGGGCTGGTATTCTTGGAAATGCCATTCTTGGTCCATTATTTCTGGAAGAAAACTTGACTGGCAATCTGTACCTTGATATGCTTGAAGAGACTATCGATCCTCTTATAACTCACGAGCTAGAAACTCAAATTGATGCAGAAGGTAATGAACTTTTGCAGGAGGATCTGTTACATTTCCAGCAGGACGGTGCTCCACCTCATTATTTTCTTCCCGTCCGACAGTGGTTAAACGAGAGATTTCCGGGTAGATGGATTGGCAGAAGGGGAGCAGTTGAATGGCCTCCGAGATCACCGGATTTAACACCCTTAGATTTCTTTCTTTGGGGGCATCTTAAATCCGTTGTTTATAAAACACAACCTTCTGATATTGACGAACTTAAAAGACGAATTACAGCAGCATGCCGGTCAATTCCTAGTGAAGTTTTCCGTAATGTTAGAGGGGAGTTCGAAAACAGACTATTACTGTTTAGAGCAAAATGGACAACATTTCGAACAGCTAATAAGATAAGCGTAAGTAGATTTTATGTTGGAAATGTCTTTCTCGCAAATTAAATTTTATTGTGTAGAAGGAAAATAACCACCAAATAAAAAATCCCATGCGTAATAAATTTATTCCTGTCATTCAAGGGTTGGAGCGGTGCCACCTACTCTTCTAACCATTTTTATTAAAGGGAGTCAATACAATAATGCATCTCAGTATAGGCGTTCTAATAATTACTTCTGTTAGTTTAGAACGCAATTTTTCGGAAAATGCTCATCACAAAATAATAAGTCAGGGTACCATTGGAACAAGAATTGAACGCCCATCAAAATGATGTGCCACTTGACGCCCCTTCCCATTTAAAATTCTAAGGGTAACATCTACCCCTCCTAGGGGGTTGAACCACGAGGGCTACAAATAGTCCGTGAAAGTGTCCCCCTTGACAATAAAATTGACCTGTTTTTTCGATTACTCATATTGTTTACTGGAAGGAAGATATTAAGGGTGGGAAGTTTTCAAATTGACACCCTGTATATAACCAATATTGTATTATCGATATTGGTAGAAATTATTCAACCAATATTGACCCAATATTTCGTGTGATAATCTACATTCAAAACTAGTTCAACCAATATTCCACCAATATTATTAATATAATATTGTTTTTTGGATATACACCCATATTGGACCAATATTGATTTTTCATTTACAATATATCTATATTGGCCCAATATGGAACCAAGATTCAGCCGATATGATGTGCTACCTGGGTAGGTTCAAAGGAAACGCCGCGGTCCACGTGACCTTAATTGACGTGCGGCAAAATGCAAAATATTTGGCTGGAGAGTCATAAATCATCATGTAAATGGGGTATTGGCATATCAAACGAATTTGTCGGTAAGGCTTTGAAACAAGTTTTTATGATCTGCAATTGATATTGGAAAATTGGAAATTTCAAATTTTTTTGAATATTTTCCGATCTCTTTACAAAAAATCAAAGTTTTTTCTGAATGGCTTGACTTTAATGGACCAATTAAGTCCGCTCACTCTCCGATCACAAAAAACACGACACTTTTCGACCACATCAAAGGAGTTAATGCTGACAAAGGGAAAACCGAAAACCAGACAGATTTTTGCGATTGTGAGATTTTATATTCAAATCATTTAGCTGATCATGGCATTTATATCATCCAGATTGGCAATAAAACCATACACCGAAATATCGCTAATTTCTAGGAAAAATACACACTTCTTATTTTATAATATTTTTTCTTTGGAAAATATTTTAATATAAATAATATAATATGTATATTGTGTATTATTATATGTATGTAGGTATGGTGTACCTAACCGAATAGACGTATTGCTGCGAGTTCCATTGATTTTACTTAATTGTCGTGTGAAATGAATCACTGAAAATTTTGAGTTATGTACATAATATAAGTCATCACCAGAGCATGTGATAGAAGAAAATATAGTCAGATTTGAAACAATAAACTGTTTCTGACAATATAACTGAATATAAAACATAACAAATAATATCTTAAGACTCTTCCTTATCTCCGATCGCCTGATAAAAACACTTTAATATTGTTCAAGGTAAAGGCGACCACATACGTTTAAAATTCGTCCCAGAAATTCACAGAATGGCAAGTGAATGGGAGAAAGTAATTAAGGTACTGAAAGAAGAAATTGTGAAAAATCGAAAAGAACTTAAATCCGCTATTGAGGCGTCTGAAGCAAAACTATTATTAAAAATAGAAGAGCTCAACCATCGAGTAAATAACGTTGAAATTGAAAACACAATCCTACATAACAAAATCGAAGCTCTGGAAGTAACTAGTAAGAAAAATAATATTGTTATATTTGGGTTAAGAGACTCTCAGGAAGTATCTGCACCAGCTATTTGCAGAGAACTCAAAAATTTATTGAACGTTGATGTCCAGGTATCGGATATAAATAATTTGTTCAGATTAGGAAATAAGAATAATAACCCCGTCAAAGTTGAATTCATCTCGTATTTGAAAAAACTAGAAGTTATTAAAACCTGCAAAAAGTTAAAAGGAACCAGTGTTGGAATCTCAAACGATCTCACATATAAGCAAAGGTGCGAGAATAAAACTTTGAGGCATCACTTGAATAGAGCGAGACAACATATTTCTGATAACTCGTATATAAAAGGAAACAGGTTGTATGTCCACAATAGAGCTTATACCGTCCAGGAACTTAAAGAGAACGAGAATACCGACACTGCAGAAAGAAAACCAAATAGTGCTCCATCGACCCCAAATTCACGAAACTCCCATCCTGTATTTCAATCAGAAACAGTCAATATGCCAACCGAAGAAAATATCAGCCAAGATGTAACACCGAAAGGGACCTTTCAAGAAAGAGAAGATAAAATTACTCCATCGAAAGTTGAAAGTGAAAAGAAGGAAACAAAGACATATGGTCCTCCACAACAAAAAGACAGAATTAAAAGTTTAAGATCAGGTGTTCGCTCTTAGTTACTAGAAATAAAAAATTATTTGGTAGGATAAAGCTGAGTAAATAGACATTAGGATATGTTTATGTTCATATAAGTGTAATTTTATAATTTATTTATCTTCTTTCTGTTTATCTTCGAATTCATAACATAAACTGATATACCCCCATGGATCAATATATCAGAGACTGTAATTATGTGGCCGTAGATACACTCGTACTTGATGATCTTGAAATATTGAATAACACACTAAATAAAGAAAAATATCGTGACAACTTCAAAATAATACATCAAAATATTAGGAGCATTGGGAAAAATTTGGATGAATTCCTACTGAATATTGATCAGATCTCACAAAAATTTGACATCATGGTTCTATCTGAAACTTGGAAAGTGTATGACACCAAAATCTTCAATATAGCGGGATATGACGTGCTTTATAGTGGAGAAGGAATCAATCAAAACGACGGAGTAATGGTTTATATAAAAAATTGTTTCAGTTATAATTATGAAATAGTCAAAATTGGGGAATGTACAACTATAGAAATAAAAATAACACATAATAAAAAACAAATACTTGTAACTGCCATCTACCGATCACCAGAAGATATGAAAGAAAGTTTCGTTGAGAATCTAAGGGAATACCTAGAGAAAACAAAAAAACTATGTCAAACATCATCAACTGTTAGTAGGAGATATAAATATTAATACAAATTTGGATGAAGATGTCGTCGTGGTTGAGTATTTCAACACACTGAGTGAATACAACTTCACACCCATGATCACTAAAAATACCCGGGAACAAGGTGACACGGGATCTTGTATTGACCATATTTGCTTGAATAGTAGATATGAAGACATTATTGATGGTTCGCTATCCATAATTTATAGAACAACCATAACAGATCATTTCAGCCAAATTTTGTGCTTACCCATACGTGTTGAACGCAAAAAATGTCCAATAAATTCAAAAAAATATACCAATTACACGAAGCTAAAGGATGAACTAAATACTTATGATTGGTCAAACTTATATAACACAAAAGATGTTAAAAGAGCAACAACTTTTTTCATTGAACTTCTGATCACAACAATAGACAAACATACTAAAATTATAAAACAAAAACACAACGAGAAACAACGACAGGAATGGGCAACACCAGGTCTGATAAAATCGATAAATAAAAAACGAAATCTACAAAAAATACCGGTCAAACCCAGAATTATACAAAAATGAGTTCAGGATATATCGCAACCAACTCAATATTCTGATAAAACACACAAAACAAAAATTCTATAGAGATAAGAGACAAAAAAATTCTAATTCATCAAAACAACTATGGGACACTCTGAAACAACTGGAAAAACCCAATACGAAAAGAGATATCGAAGAAATTCGAAACGATTTAGGAGAAATTGTAACTGACGAAATCCTAATTGCGAATATTTTCAATGAATATTACGTGTGAAGGTTGGTAAAACCTTAGCTGAGAAAATCATCAAACCAACAACGCCTTTGCCTAAAAATAAAATAAAATTTCATCCAGTGTCATCTGAAGAAATTGTTGAAATTATAAGTCAATTGAAGAACAATAAGTCACCAGGAATTGACTCCATCAGAGCTGAAACATTGAAAAATATAATCAAAGAAATAAAAATACCACTTACACACCTGATGAACGAAATACTGAAAGAAGGCACCTGTCCCTCTGAATTCAAAATAGCTGTAGTTAAACCAATTTATAAAAAAGGAAATAAACATGAAGTGCAAAATTACAGACCCATTTCCTTGATATCGGTGTTTGCCAAAATTTTTGAAAAACTAGTTAAAAGTCGACTGGAAAACTTTCTAGAAAGAAACCAACTACTCTCAAATCGTCAATTTGGCTTCAGGAAGGGCAAATCAACACAAGATGCTATATTACATTTGACTACAAAATTATACGAGGCAATGGATAAACGTAAACCCTCCCTATGTGTCTTTCTCGACTTGTCAAAAGCTTTTGACTCTGTAAGTCACATACTATTACTTGATGCGATGGAAAATATGGGAATTCGCGGTACCCCGCATAAACTTATAAAAAGCTACCTACAAAATAGGAAACAATATGTAGAAATAAAAACAAAGATAAGTGACGAAAAAGTTATCGAATATGGAGTCCCTCAAGGAACAGTGCTAGGACCTATACTGTTCACGATTTATATCAATAATATTCTCACAATGAGTACCACTGGAGATATAATCAGTTATGCAGATGATACTGCCTTATTTTATCGAGATAATAACTGGGGTGATCTGAAAATAAAAGCAGAAAATGACTTATCTCAAATTTTGTCTTTATTCAATCATAAATTATTAACGATTAATACAGATAAAACCATTTTTATTCCATTTACATCATATAAAAGTAATCTTCTATCATATACGCTGTTGAATATTAAAAATAGTAACATATCAATTGAATCAAGAAACGATATCAAATACTTGGGTGTAACAATAGATAACCATCTCAGATGGGACACACATATTAATAACGTAACAAAAACTATACGGAGCTTTTTATACAAATTCAAATGTTACAAAAAAATATTAGACACACACCATCTGAAAATCATATACTCGGCACTTGTTGAAACTAGACTGCAATATGGAATTCTAGCATGGGGCGGAGCAGCTAACATTCATTTAATAAAACTAGAAAATTTAAAAAACGCCTTCTGAAAATCATTCTCGGTAAAGACCCCACTTATTCTAGTGAATCTCTTTATGCTGAATCTGAAGTTCTGAGTATTCGTCAAATATTATTTTCCAATTTGATATTCCACCTCTACTCTCATAAAGCTCTTTTGGAAAACGTGGACCATAGATACTCTACTAGACAAAAAACTGGAAACTTCGTGAAAATACCATTATCAACAAAAAAAATTGGACAGAGAAGCTTCACTTACCTTTCTGTCAAAGCGTTCAATTTTCTTCCCGAAAAACAGAAAAACGAAGTATATGAAATAAACTCGCGTAATCTGTACAAAAAGAAATTGAAAAAAATTGTAATTGGCACCAATTTCAAGATCATTAGCAATCTGCTGTCATAGAACGCCTATCTCTGACACAAGAAGATTTATAGTTTCAATAATTCACGTACATTTAGGCTAGGAAAATCCCACGCGCGGCTTCGGCTTTTGTGGGTTTTCTTTCGATAAATTGTATAGTGTCATAACAATTGAATAGAAAAAATGTACACATTTTATTTCTACTATTTTATACTATATGTTATCTTTTTTAATGTAATTTTATTCACGTACATTTGGGCTAGGGAAATTCCACGCGCGGCTTCGGCTTTTGTGGGTTTTCTTTCGTTAAATTGTATAGTGTTACAACAATTGAATATGAAAATTTCACACATTTTGTTTTTACTATTTTATACTACATGTTATCTATTCTTAATGTTGTTTTATTATGTGATTTCAAATCCTATTTTGAGCTATAACTCATTATTTTTCAATATTTTAGATTCCAAGTTGTAATGGCTATTTTATTATGTGATTCGACTTTTATTTAGTTTTAAGCATATACGTTATATTTTATTCACTATTTTAGATTTTTAATGTTTTGATTTTTACTGTTATTTTCTTACCTTTATACTGTCCTTGATTAAGTGTTTGTATAAATGTGTAATAACTTACCTATACACTGTCATGCCCTACGTACAGATTTTATCTATTGTAGGGTCAAAAATTTATTCCCTTCCATATTTTTGTATGTAACCCATATTTATTGTTAATCAAAAGGTGAATAAATTATTATTATTATTATAAGGAATTATGTCCCAAAATTTGGCGGGGGGGGGGGCGAATTATTATTGCCGCCACTGAACAGAAACGTTCAATATACTAGACAGCAGTATATTACAATTACAACATAAATGAAATACAGTGAGGGAAATATGAATACAAATGATGGAGTTATAATTCATGTACATAACTCGATCCAATAATGAAATAGTTTTTATTGGGCCATGTAAATGCATCCAAACTTTACTAAATCCTGAAAATAACAAAAAGATTGTAATCACTTCCATTTATAGACCGCCATCCACCAACGCTGAGGAATATGTTGAAATCTTGAAAGAGTACTTAGATGAAACGAAGCGAACATTGTTGTATGAAACACACATAACAATTGAAGATATAAATAATTATCTGTACGACTCTGAATTGGTTTCTAATTATCTTGTTTGGTGGCTGAATATAATTTCATTTCTCTGATTAACAAAGACACACGTACTCATGGTAGATCTTCCAGTTGCATAGATAAATATTGTTGGGTAGTACAAAAATAGTTGCAGAAGATAGTTTTCGATAATAACCTTACGGATACAAAGCAATAATCGGGAGTATTCCTGTAAAAAAATTATTACAATGTAAATACAGAACATGTCAATGAGAGTTTGAAACGGAAATTTCGAAATTTTGATTGGAACTGGAACTGTTACAATACTGAAAATATAGAGCATGAAACCAAGTTCTTTATAGAAACAATTAATCACCTAATTGAAAAAAAAACAACTGTAAAAAAAACAAAACAGAAATCAAATTAAACGTAAACAGTGGACAACGAAAGAATTAATGAATTCTATACAAAAAAAGAAACGGGCTATATTTCGACCATGGAATAGATCCTGAAAATCAAACCAAACAAGAAATTTACTTGAATTATAGAAAAATGGCAGAAAAACAAATTTGAATTTAAAATTAATTTGAGAAATATTACAATTGACTACATTAATAATCTACCATTCCGTTTGGTGCCCTCTTGCTCATAGAAGAGGATGTCTCGACTTGCCAGCGATTCGGAGGATATTGGTGACACCTTCGAGTCATTATACTCGTGCCATTTGCCTGCGTATGGGTGTCTACAATAGGCCGTATAGTGTCAGGAATATGTCGTGCCAATATGATCAATGCGACCATAGAGGTTGTTGAGCGATTTATGTTAAAAATTGTTTTAAAAAAATTGTTATTTCCGTCAACCGATTGCACCCCTACGCGCAACCCTCGGAAGTCTTCGAGAGACTTGTGTGAGCTTGGGAAGACGCAGCCCTTACCTTTTAACGTGTGATGCCAAGCACGAGACCGATGACCATGCGAGGCTTTGAACCCTCGACCCTTCGCTCCAAAGGCGAACGCTCTACCCACACGGCCACCACGGCCCATGTGGAAATATTTATTTCATAAGTCGCTCATTTTCAACTTTAGGAAGAAAGATCATATAAGCATTTTTGTTGAGAATGTAGTTACGAATCGAAATGCATGATGAAATATAGGGAGTTTTTCAAAAAAAATCATTTTATAAAATATTTTGAGAAAGTGATTTTTTTATCTTTAGCATCAAGAAGGCCATTAAAAATATCACTATAGTGGCAAACTATAGTTTGCCCATTTAACCGAATTCGTAGCATCAATATTAAGGGAGTTGGCAATGGTAACGATTTGATGTGGAACACCTTATGTAACGAATGTATCAGCATGTGAAATAAATGAATATATCAAGATGTGGAATTGGGCATGATGCCATAATTTCAACAAATAAACAGGGATTAATAATAATCCAGCCTTTCACAATTGTCTACGACTTCCTAATCACCTATGCCCAACACCTGGGAAAGTTTTTACAAAAACACACTCTGCAAATGTTAATCAAAACAGGTGACTATTACAGACTAATTTCACGGTTCTGCCGATCATCAATGCAGACCCGGCCAGGAGGGAGGACTAATACACACACTCGTCAGATAAGTTTATTCACATGGATATTTACAATAGTTCGACTCTACTTTGGATCTAATTTGTAAATGAGAAATCCATCGAGGACCAAATGGTTGCGCATTGGTCATATTTCTTGGTTTGTTTTACATGATGTTTTCCAAAGGATTAATTATATTCATCGTTCAAGTGAAAGAAACTGATATAAAAGTTTGAAATAATCATAAAGTTTATATATCTTTACACACATACATACATAAATATAAACACATATATTTACTGAAGGAATTAATAGACAGCAGTAATCAATCTTCAACAATGTATACTCCTCCGCTAAAAAATCACATCTGAGAAGCCTCGATATAATCCATAACACCGTATTAAGGATCGCATCAGGAGCTTTCCGAACTACCAGTATATACTGCGAAACAGGAAAACCTTCCCTATACGAAAGAAGAAAAAATCTCAGTCTATCATATGCAACGGCCGCAATCTCAAATCCTCTCAACCCAACCAGACACAACATATTCTCAGATCGCTTTAAAGAGATATATTCCTCAAAATCAAGAACAGATCCACCCTTTTATGAAAGAATCAATCATTGAATACTAAGTTACTTTCCCCAAAACGTACCCCATCAATATCTCCACACTCCTCTTTGGATTGTCAAACTTCCGATATTGACTATACCCTGACCCAATACCGCAAGTATGAAACAAATCCCCATATGATTATACAAAAATTCCACGAAATAACGTAAAAATATGTAAGATATACACAGATGCATCAAAAACAGAAAATGGCACTGCAGCAGCTTTTGTGACTCCACATGATGAAATGGCATTTAGGCTCAGTAATACCTGTAGCGTATACAACGGCGAACTTCCCGCAATCCTCAAGGCGCTAGAGTGCACAAAGAACATTGACTGACTCAGTTCAATCCATAGTATATCCCAGTTGTTCCCCAAAAACCCAATTCTATTCTGGATTAAGAACGAATTACACAATTTACAACTGATGCAAAAAGCCACCAAATTTATATGGGTGCCATCTCATATTGGCATACAAGGCAATGAATCTGCAGATTGGCAAAGTGTGCAATCCGTGACGACTCGCACCCAAAAATTGAGATAGTCGTATACATACGGACTTCAAACGGACTGTCAAAGAATCCATACTGAACGAATGGCAAAACCGGTGGAATGATACAAATTATTCCAAGTGAAGGAACATATGTTACCCCATGGCAATCGTATCACACTACGAAAAAGGATCCACTCGTCCTCATTAGATTGAGAATCGGCCACACCCAAATTACCCGCAATGACCCGCCAATATCTAACATTTTTAAATCTTTACATACGTATATTTTATTTCATATTGAATATCAGTAGACTCTAAATTTGTACATAAGTAGGTATAGCATAGTATATAGATTTTTTTTAAATTTGTTCTACTTGATTGTGATATTATCACATCCTGTATTTTTTACATATTTATATTTTTATATCCTTATACTGGTTCATCACATATTTTACACATAGTTTACATATGAACCTTTGTTGAATACGTCCACAAACAAGCAGTATTAACTGCTTCGTGGTATATTCATTATTCATAAGCATAATGTATACGTTGATGTCAACTCTGTATCTTTGCTTGTGAATAAATTATTATTATTATTATTATTAATATGCGAAGTATGCCAAACCCAACTATCCGTCCTACATATCATAGAAAGAATGTCCGAAATATAGTACTCAGCGACGCAAGCATCAGATCCCACAATCCATCAAAATTATGCTGAAAGAAGGATGTGACATGGGGAAACTCACAGCATTTCTCACAGACATCTAAATCCTGAACGACATTTAGTTTTTGTGAATTCAGATTATTTACTGTATTTATGTTCTATCCGTCTTTAATCTACTGGAGGGTATATTGACATAGAAGCATGAAAGTTGCGAGGAAGGGAATAAACTGGAAATTTCAAACCCAGCAGGGGCCTCATAGACCGCGCCTCTGTGGTTAAGGGATATCATAACAAAATACTTATATGAATCCCCAATGGAAACTGAATGATTAAAAAATTACCTATCTGAATGAAAATGAAAGTTTTCAGTTCCAGATTTTTTCTTTCAAGTTAGGGTATTTTCACAACATGTACTAGATGTAGTTCAATGTCCTGCGTGGCCTTAGAAGGAGAAGTAGTTGTTTTCTGTTAGATATTACAAAAAATTGCTTCTTTTCTCTTCGTAGGTTCTTTTCATTTCCAGAGGAGTCATGGTTCATCATGTTAATATTTTCGAAAAAATTAACATGAATTTCTCAATTTCAGCAGTATATAAACTGAAATACCTTGGTTCTTTTGACGCACATATTGATTATTTGGTCAAGAAACAGATAAACATATACGAAACCATACTTGCAAATTACAAATTGCCCAAATACGTATGCCCACCTTACATACGGAATAGTAGCTTCGGTAACAGCAAACACAAGTTCTATAAACCCCCTGGAATGAGTACAGAAATCAGTATCAAAACTAACCCACCACAAAAAAAATCTTTACCGATAATATTTATTGATGAGGGAGTTATCAATAAATATGTATTCTAAACGTCAGACAATTCTACTTCTTCAAAAATGTAATTAAACAACATAAGAATAGACAAAAACTACAAAAAATGGAACACCAGAATGAAACTCGTCAGAAAAATAATTCGTATGTTCCGAATTCACAAAAAACCATCAACAATATAATCGCGTTCTAGTCACTACAGTCACTAGTGACTGTAGATGTCATAAGTAACTTTCTGTTATATCTGTCTGGCCTTCACGGTACTAATTCTTGAGTGGATTCGTTTTGATTTCAAGAGCTCCATAAATCCTTTCTGATGAGTGCGTGAGCACGAAACAGCTGTCAAAGGTTGGAGCTCTCGGAATATACTCTATTTTCACTTATATCTATTATGTTAATATAATATGGAATAGGAACATTCACGCTTTCTTGAGTTAAGAGTTCTTTTCTGGTCCCATGGGAACATTATTTCTTTTGCATTGGTGTCTTATTTATGTTAATTGAAGGTTTTCTTTTTTTTATGATGAACTGCCAGGTACAGGTTCCTCCCTTCCCTGTCCGCGTCTTTGTTATACTTAGTTTCTTCCTTCTTGCTGTTGTTGTTCCGTCTCTTCCCTTTCCTTACGTTCCATTACGGCATGTATGAAGGTTGCCCCTTTTTCCCAACTTTTTCTGTTTCTCATCATATTGTTTATCAAATTTTCGGCGGTCGTTCTCTCTCCTGTCTCTGTCTCGTACCGGTTTCTATCCTGTTGCCATCTGTAACACGAAAAAAGAGTGTGCTCCGGACTATCTACTTCCTGACAGTATATGCACGCCACATTGTCTGCTTTTTTAATTATATGTGTGTAGGTTCTGAAAGAACCATGTCCACTCAAAGCCTGTGTCACATAGTAGCTGGTATACTTGAAGTCACACTCCAGCCACGGTTTCAGGTTTGGGATAAGCCTTTTCGTCCATTGGGCCGTTTTAGTATTATTTTCCCGTGCGGTTTGCCATTCCTCAATTGTCCTGCTTCTCTGCAGAAATTTGTCTGTATCCGTAACCTCGTCAAGGGCTCCCAATCTGGATCTTTTCCTGACCAGCATTTCAATCGGCGGGATGTCCGTTATGACGCCGAACGCAGCGGCGGAGATCGTACGGTACCCCGCCGCAACTCTCATCAACATTTTCCGTATTATCCGTTGTGTTGCCGTCATCATGTTGTTGTACTTGTCAACCCTCATAACACGTTCCCACACCGGTGCCGCATAAAGAAGGACTGACTGTACCACTCCGTATAACATGCGACGCTTATCCGTTGAGAGTCCCCGTATGTTCGGCAGAATATTTGTTAAGGCCGCAGTCTGCCTGTCCTCTCTTTCGCAGGTTCTCGTTATGTGCTCGTTATAAATTGATTTGTCGTCGAGCCAGACCCCGAGATACTTCACATATTTTTTTGGTTTGATTTGTGTACCGGCCAGTTCGAAAATTATCCCTTCTCTTTTCCTCAGTCCCTTGAGGATGATTGCCTCTGTCTTACTGGGTGCGATCTCCAAGCCATTTTCTGCTATCCATCTCTCGATTTGCTTGAGGGTGGCGTTACCTTTTTCGACCAGTTCCTTTCTTCTTTGCCCTCACGATCAATGCCAGGTCATCGGCGTATGCTACCGATCGGCAGCTTGGTGGTAGTTGTAGATCTCCCAACACACCATTATTCAGGACGTTCCACAGGGTAGGTCCTAAAACCGACCCCTGTGGGACCCCTTGTGTCATATCTTGCATATATTTTCCGGAATTCAGAATTCCTTCCGAGAGATAACTTCTAATAACTTGGATCAGATATTCCAATATTCTGTAGCCGGTGGGTTATAATATGCCATTTGGCCGTATTGAAGGCGTTTTTGATATCAACCAATATGACGGACGCCCAGGTTTCCTGTGTCCTGGTTGCCGTATCGATGACATATTTGATCGCCGTGACCGTAGATTTATTGTGTCTAAAACCGAATTGTCTAGCTGAGATCCCGGCGTTTTCGCTCAGCTCTGCTTCCAGCCTCAACTTAAGCAGATATTCGTACAGTTTTCCTTAACCGTCTAAGAGGCAGATCGGTCTCGCTTTGAGAGCTAGGTCTTCCTCGGTACCCTTCGGTATGAGTATAACTTTGGCAGATTTTCAGGTTTTGGGAAAGGATCTTCCTATTAGTTGGTCGTTCATAATATTTACTAGTGTTTCGGGTATTATCTCGATTGCCAGCTTTATTGCCTCCTGAAGTATCCCATCGGGACCAGGAGATTTTCCGCTTTTGAGTTTGGCAATAGCTTTATGTACCTCTTCTGTGTCGAAAAGTGGCGGCGGGATTATCGATTCTTCCAGGTCGGGAGTGTGGATCCTATAGCCGTTGTGGGGGGGGGGGGAGAGTTCCTTGATGAGTATAATTTTCTTGTCTTGTTCGAGGTCGTATGCAGATCTTGTGTGTTTCAGACATTTTGTCACAATTTTGTACCCCTGTCTCCACGGATCCTCTTCCAGCCTGTCACACAGGGCTCTCCACTCCTCCTTTTGGGATTTATTAATTTCTTTTCTGAGCAGTTTTCTTGTATTTTTATATTCTGCTTCGCATAATTCTATTACTTCCGGGTTGACTTGACGGCTCCTTGCCCTTGATAGTCTTCTCCTGTCCTGCTGGCATTTTTTCCGTAAGGTGGCTATTTGGTCGTTCCACCACAGCGGTTGCAGTCTGATATTTCCGTTTTTCCTAGTTGACAAACTTGTCTCTTGGGCGTTTTTAATAGCTCTTGCAAGACTCTCGGGGTTGCTTATACCAGTTTGCAATATTGTCATTGTGTCATGGAAGGTCCTCGAGTCCATGTATTTTTTCGGAAGCCATTCGGTCCTTCGCTTGTTTTCTGCCTAATTTATGTTAAATTGAATTTAATTTTGAAGACTGCCGCTTTCTTCCATCGAGACATGACATCCGGTTACGTTGGTAGCTATTTGTGATGTCGAAAAGGTGATGTCGATGTAGGAGGTTTGGGCTCCCCTTGTAAAAGTAGGCGTATTTCCTTCATTATGAGTGATCATATTCAGGGAGTTCATCCACTCTACCAGGTGTACCAGGAGTTCCACATTGTGGACTTGGCGTTGAAGTTGCCTGCAACGATCGCCTCTTTCTTCTGATCCATCACCTTTTGCATCACCGAGTCGACGAAGATTTTGCATACATCTAGGGACGTGTTCGGAGAAATATAACAGTTATATAACGACCACGATTTAAAATTCAAACATATGAAGCCTGGCCCGCTTACGTGGCTTGATACTCCACACTTTCTGTTCCTGGGAAGAATCGCCGTGTCTATGTTTGGGTCTGTGAGCCAGTTGGGGTTCTTTTGGACCAGCGTCTTGTTAGGTTCTTGTACTAACACTATGTCGGCATTTTCCTCTTCCGCTATCCTAAGGAAGAGATGGTGGGCATTTCTGCGTATGTCAGTGTTTATTTGGATAATTTTTAGGGACATTTTGAGGCGCTTAGGACTTTATTGTTCCTGTTCCATCAATGCCCGAAGGATACCGACGGACTCTGTCGATTATATCATTGCCTGAAGGATGCCGACGGACTCTGTCTATTCTTCCATGATGTTTTGAGTATTAGTACTTTCTGCTATTTCGGTCCGTACTGGTTCCCCAGTTGTGCTCCCTGTCTGGATCCAATTCATTTGTCTTGCTCCCTTGGTAGGTCTCGTCTCTTTCTGTCTGGGTCTCGCCCTTTTCAATGCGTATTTAAAAGCCGGGCATTTCGCTGTCCCTAGCCTATGGCCTTCTGCCTCGCATACTGGGCAGTACTCGCCATTTTCTCAATCGTTTGAGCTGTGGTCTCCCTGGCCACATTTGTAACATAGTTTTGTTCGGTCGGGACCTTCACATTTCTCCTTGTTGTGGTCATAGGACCAGCACCTCGCGCACCTGCTTACTTTCAGTCGCCTCTCTATTCTGCATCTGGCTAGTCCTACCTTTAGGTGTCCCCCAGAGAGAATTGTCTCGACTATTTGTTTTGGCAAAGCTATTGTGGTTGCCATTGTATTGTTTATGGTTGGTCTGATCTCGCTGACCTTACAGTCCTCGCTCCATGTCCCGGTAATTTTCTTCACAGCTTCAACCACCGCTTCCTTGGTTGCGTCTGCCGTCATGTTCCTCACATATATTATCTCTGTTGGTTCTTGCCCGAGTTTTTTTTTATACTTAGTTGCTTGTTTCCTTCAAGCGCGGTGCTAATTGTGTTTAGTGCCTCGTTGTTTCTGTCTAGAGTTATCAGTTTTTCCCATCTGTTGTGCTCTTGATGATTCGTATGTGCTTTGCTGCCGTACTAAGCGCTACGGATCCCTTAACCGCTTCCAGAGTATCTCTGAAAGATTTTCCGCCTCCGTTTACTATGATTCCGTAGGTCTGCCTAGTTATTTCGCTGTTTCCTCCTGGACTGAGTTTTCCAGTGGTGTATATCTCTATTTTTGTTGGAGATTTATGAAAGATGGCCTCCATCATCTTCTGCAGGTCAAGCACAGACATGCTTTCCACGTGGTGCATGACCACCTTTGCGGTTTCTTCTTTTAGTTTAAGGAGTTTACTCCATATGTCTGACTCCGTGAAATCATGGTTTATTTTAATGGTTTTTTTGGTAAGTTGACCGTCGGTTCCTCTGTTCTACGACGTTTATGTCTTAGGACAGGTCTGCCAGTTCTGGGATTTTTTCCTTGAACTGTCGCTGGATGCTTCCGTTCATTTGTGGATCTTTTGGTTCGATTAGTACCACTTTGACCGCCGTGTTGTCTGCGACTAGTGGATTGCCGATAATAACTTTTGTATTTTCAAACAAGGAGTTTCCCCATCTTTGGGCTTGTATCCGTTTATATACTTCATATTCTGTTGTTGCCTCCATATGCATGAGGGTTTCCTCCTCTTCTGGGTGGGTGCGCATTACCCGTTGGTCTGCCTCGAAAATCACTTGCAGCTCTTTCGTCAACATCTGACTAGTGATGCTGCGTATTTTGTCCGCTATTTCTCTCATCATATCGATGTCATTTGGGTGGTCTTTAATGGTCCTACCCAGGTCTCTCGATGCCTTTTCAGCCTGTCTGGTTAGATCTTTCATCTTTTCTGACTGCCATCCGGGTTGTCTCCCTGGGTGTGCATGTTTCAGATTTGGATTTTTGCTCGTGGCTTCCGGCGTATCTTCCTCTTCCTCTTCATGCCTCTTCCTTTTTGTTCCTTCTGATACTCCTTTGCCTTCGTCCCAGGTTAGGTCGACGACTCCCACATTTGGGGCTCTAGGGAGGTATTCTGGTTGTGGTGGGCTCGAAGTGGATCTTCTGCTCTGTGGTGCCTTGATTTTGGGCGTGCCTGTATCAAGCTCTTCATTGAGTCTCGCTTCCATAGTCATGCCAGGCGCAAGCTCTATTTCTCCTGTTTCGGGAGCCTCGTTTGGCTTTGCGTCCGTGGACTTGCCAAACACCGGCTCTTGGTTTTTAGTTTGCGGCGTGGTGTTGCGTCGGGCGCCAGTGCCCACTGCGCTTCCGATTGAGCCCCTTCTTGATGTGGTTTTGAGGCCTGTAACTGTAGTTGTACTCGGCTTGGTCTGGGAGCCAGTAGGTTTGTCCGGAGGGTTTTGCCTTGTGAGCTTGTGCTCCTCCGGGTGTTTGTTTTTTTGAATAATTTGTTTTTTCATGTTGTTCCCACGAGTAGCTAGGTAATTGGAGTCCACCCCTGCAGAGCCCCGCATGCAGGGGTAAGGCTGGGTACGGTCGGGAGAGCACCGAGTCTCCCGCCGGCTCCGTTTGGGACCATATAACACCTGGGTTGCGGGTTTTCGGAAGGGTTTGCTCCCTGGGCGAATATGTCCTGAAAAGGAATGACCCCTAGCCCTCGAATGCTCTAATAGCGTCGGGGTCGGAAAGAAAAAAGAGTTGGTCGAGAGTGACCGATAGGTCATAGATAAAAGAGAAAAGACGGATTCACCCAAGACAAGTTGAAGCAAAGTGCGATCCGTTGCTGGGAAGAGCCGGACGGTAGACGTGCTATGTCCGGATTCCCAACTGTAGGCCACTCCTCCTTTTTCCGGGCTTGTGACCGTCATGGATATGGTGCAAGTTATGTTAATTCAACCTACGCACAGGTAAATCCTTCTGTGTGAGTTATAAATTTATTCTATATTTAAATTGTGAAATTAATGATAATGTATATTTTTCTGATTAAATATTATTATCATTATAATAAAGATACTCAAATCTACCACTATTGAACTAACAACTTCTCCAGAAGGTAGGTGAAATTTCTACCTGTTACATTATAGCATTGACCTTGAAATGTAACATCATACCAATAATATTATCTATCTGTTTATCTATCAATTTATCTAACCACCTATCTATTAAAATGACAGTTCATTTGAATCAAAGAATATTTTTTCTCCACGATCATCACAGAATTTGCCAATTCTGAAATCAAATTTGATTACAGAATGCTGGAATTCTCTCTCTTGAGATTGAAGAAATATTCTGCAACACCTCTGCCCCCATGCAATTTAAATGTATTTACATTCTCTCTCTTGTGATAGAATAATATTCTCACACTGGTTAGCAATAATAACATTAGCCTTGACGCAGTTGATTGTCATCGTAGTGGCAAAATTTGAGTAAGTGTCAAAATTATTGCTGTCACGTTTCCTATCTTTGATCGTGGAGAAAGTATAGTCTGCTACTCGGTTAGAATGAAAATTCGTGATTTTTATATTTACAGAAACAATATAAAATAATTGAATAAATCACAAGAGTAATGGTAAAATAAGTAAACCATGAAATATGTTTTGTAACGAAAGGTTCATTTATAAGTTTATCTAATTGATCAGATATTCATTTAATTTGAATTGAGCTGTATTTAAGTCATCAACATTTATCTTATTTAATTTCAAAGGATTTAGTTTTGGAACATTCTGTTTTACAGGAAGTCCTGCACAACAGTGATGTGGTATCAGAATTTCATGAAAAGTATAAGTAATATTTTTCTCAGTGTATATTTGTTTTTTAGCATGAATTCTTGTACTACCTACAAATGCATTACAGTAATTATTCATTTTCAAACTTGAATTTGTTTGTTGTTAGTTTCTTTATTACAAGTTAAAGTTACAGGTAAAGGGTCTGAAACAATTATAAGCCATGTATTTACATCAATTTCATAGACATTATAATATTTCTGTCATCGCAATATAACTTAAATTTTCTGCCGTATAGTGGTCTAAAATGTTTTACTGTCCATACAATTGCGAGAAGTTCTCGTTCAATTGTCGAGTATTTAGTTTCTGTGGGACAACGGGTTCTTGATGCGTGTGCTATAGGGAGATATTGACTTATACGGCCTTGCGATAATATTGCACCGATTACAAATGCTGAGGCATCAGTAGATATGATAAATGTATCATTGAAGATTGGATAAATTAGTACTGGGGATTGGGAAAGAATTTCTTTCAATTATTGATTGAAAGCTTTTTGACATTCTTCATTCAAAATAAAGTGGATGTATTTTTGTAGAAGTCTTGTCATGGGTTTTGATATTTTAGCAAAATTTGGAATAAATCGACGGTAATAACCTGCAAGTCCTAAAAATGATTTGATATCTGGCATACCAGTGTTACACTCAAGATGGTGATCAGGAGGCGTGAACTGATATCTAACATTCACAAATTGATAAATTGTAATTTGTCCATCCCCATTACCTCGAATGATATTTTTTCTGAATCATATGAAATCAATTACTCATTTACAAGAAGCGTGAACATTTGAAATTAAATCGTAGTTTGCAATAGTAAATAATGAAATGGATCAACAAACAATCATGTTTTGAAAACACCTAATTTGTTTACCAATTATCCAGCCGTAGTCGAATACTTTTGCAATTTAGCGTTTTATATACTCCAATATAATGTACTATTCAGTTGATTTGGTCGTTAGAAATAAAACGGTTTCCTTTGCTTTGCATTGAAAAAAACTTGTAGATAATTCGAGTGAAACTTTGAAAACAATTGTTTGTACAAATTAATGAATTTTCCATATTGAATTTTGTTTTGAGTAGAATTATTGGATGAACCTGTAGAAAAAAAAGCAGATATATTGAATTTTTTTATTAGTCTTAAAAGCTGAGAAAAAACTATTCGTAATAAATATTATAACGAAAAAAAAAATGGGAAATAGTAATTGTTGTAATAGTTTATTTTTTAATTGTCTATTTGATATATTTATTTATATGTACCTCGTTCTGTTTCTCGGTAATGATACACACACAATCCCGGAGAGAAGAGATCAGGACAAACGAATACCCAGGCTGGCATTTCGATAATAATAATAATAATAACATTTATTTACACTTCTAGAAAAGAATAATTAAAATCATACATTATTTCAACTGAAACGTGTAAATAAATAATCTACTCGATAAGTGACTAAACACTTGTTTCGAGAAAATATATCAGTAGAATTAAGTTTAGTTGGCACATAATTAAAAAAATATTTAAAAGTATATACTAAAGACTAGACTGATACATATAGAAACATATAGTTATCAGAAGTTCATATTATATACATACCTACACAAGTTAAAACATTTAAAATAATATATTACATACTACAGGCAGGATTAAATTTCAAATATATAATAGAAAAATAGTTATCAAACTTGCATAATACAAATTAATTTAAAGGATTAAATATTCACCTATGGAATTGGGATGCTTACAAATAGTTCAATGTGGTAAAATTGTTTCATATATCGAAAAAGTGACGTATCGTATGTCTCGAACTTTCCTGTATGTATTTTTTCAATAGTTTTTTTAATGTTCTGTTGTTATCTATACTTTTCAACTCATCAGGAATTGTATTGTACAATTTTGGTGCTAAATAGTTGAACGTTCTCTGTGTTGTGGTTTTAACCATCAAGGGTGGCACATAATGATTTTTTTTCCGGGTATTGTAGTTGTGGGTTGGGAGTTGATTAATATGTTTTGTTCTTTGATATTTTATGCATGTGAGGAAGAAGTATAATTGTCTGAGGTCCAAGATTTTGGATTCAGAATATATTAAATCGGATGAATATCTGTAATTTTTTGAAAAAATTAGTTTTATGAATCGTCTCTGCATTACTTCTAATGGGTTCATATGTGTTTTCAAAGCCCCGCCTCATGCTAGCATTCCATACCGTATATGGCTTTCAACTAGTGCGTGATATAAAATTTTCATTTGACTGAAAGGTAAGTTATCCTTGAGTTTCTTGAACTTATACAATATACATCTCAATTTTTTTATAACAAAATTTATATGAGAGTCCCATTTTAAATGGGTATCAATGATTACACCTAAGTATTTAATTTCATTCTATAGAGAACTGTTCATTATTCGCTGTAATGTTCAGTCTGTCGAAATTAGGCAGACCACGAATATTACAGCTGAATGGCAAATAGTTTGTTTTCTCTTTGTTGATTGTGAGCAATTTATATTCGAACCATGATTTTATTGATTGGAAGTCGGTCTCTGCTTTGTGCTTCAAGTTTTCCCAGTTATCAGCCCTGTAAAAGATTGCTGTGTCGTCAGCAAATCCGATAATTTCTCCACTAGTGTTGAGTGAGAATAGTCCATTCAGATAAATGTTAAATAAAATTGGTCCTAGGACTGTTCCTTGTGGTATGCCATAGTCAATTGTTTCGACACCGCTAACCACACCATCAGCAAGCCTGGGTTCTCTCGCACAAGTAACTCTTGAAGAGTTCTAGACAAATTCCTCTAACGCCAATGTCTTCCAATGACTGTAAGAGGAGTTCGTGGCTAACGGTGTCGAACGCTTTTGACAAATCTATGAATATGCATAAACATGGACTGCTTTCGTTCAGAGATTCTGTTATTTTTGATGTTAAAGTTAGAATTGTATCTTGGGTTGACATATTTTCCCTGAATCCGAATTGATTATTAGAAATGATGTTAAATTTATTTAAAAAGTTAGCTAGTCTGTTTTTTACAATTTTCTCGAATATTTTTGAGAGGTGGGTGATCAAGGATATTGGTCGGTAATTGCCTACTTTCTGGGTATTTCCTTTTTTATGGAGGGGAACTACTATTGTGTGTTTAAATGCCGATGGGTATTTCCCTGTCTCTATACAAAGATTGAAAATTTTCATTAAAGGTTCTTGGATATAGTTAGAAATCATCTTTATAGTTTCGGCTTTGATATTGTCAACACCTACCGCTTTTTTATTTTTTAGTTGTCTGATTATATTCCGTATCTCGGTTGACTCGATTGGAGTGAGGACGAGAGAATTAGGTATAAGGGAACGGTGTGGAACATAGTTGGGATCTTTTTTTATCTCACTGGATAGTTTCCTACCCGTTTCTGAGAACCTGGAATTGAATTCATTTGCAATAAGTTTCCTGTCTGTTAATATCCTGCCATCCTCAGCTTAGAAAGAATCTATAGGGTGACGTGTTTTTTTTTGTTTTACTTATTTCCTGTACTACTTCCCATAATTTTTTTGAATCGTTGTTGTTATTTTCGATTTGCGTAGTATAATAATTGTATTTAGTTTTTTTAATGAGTACATTCAATCTGTTCCTATAATTTGTATATTCTCTTCTCAATTGATCGTTATTTGGATGTTTTTGAAGAATCTTATTCATTGAATTTTTTTCGTTTATTGACTTGAGTAAGCCATTTGTTATCCAGGGTGCAATTTTATTATGTTTTCTTTTGTGTTTTTTACTTCTGTACACACATTCAAGGCATCCATAGTGATTTCAATGAATGTGTTTGTAGCAGTGTTTGGATCAGTTGCTGAGTATACAGCGGTCCAGGATATATTCCTGAATGTTTCATGGAGTTTTTTGGAATTGATGAAATTAGTGGTTTTGTTTTTATCTTGTTTGGAATGTATGTTATTCAACACAATTTGGAGAATGGTCGTATCTGTAATTGATGTTTTGAGTATTATTGGAATGATTCTTTCGTGAATATCAACTGGAGATTTAATAAAAATATGGTCAATACAGGAGCGACTATTTGCTTGGATTCTGGTTGGATTGTTAATCGTAGAGGTATACCCATATTCGCTCAAAACATTTAAATAATCGGAACAAGCATTTTCGCCCGGGTCTAATAAATCAATATTTAGATCTCCTGTGAATAGACATATATCCTAAAAATTGTCATTGTTCGCTTTTAGGAACTGGTTCATGCTATTTATGAATTCTTTGGGGTCCGAGTCAGGGGATCTATAGACCGCTGTGACAAGTATACTTCTTCCTTCATTTGCCTGAATTTTTATTTGTATGGCTTTGATTGCTTGGTAGATTTCAGTTATTATATAGGTATATTTCAATGATGATTTTATGTATGCTACAACGCCATCATTTTGGTTGAAGTTACCCTCGTTATAAATCATATTGTACCCATCAATATTAAATAAACTCTGGTCTTTAATATTCCACGTTTCTGTAAGAATCAGACAGTCAATATTCGCATTCAAATTTTGTAAAAAGATCTTGAACTCATCTAAGTTTTTGTTTATACTGCGAATATTCATATTTAGAATTTTAAAATTACTGTTGAGGTTATTAACTTTCAATATTTTGGTGCATTCTGAATTGTGATCGAGAGAGTAGGTTTCGATATTATTGACTTCAAAGTCGCGTATGTATTGTTCCATTTCGTGATGAGTATCAAGGTATTCGATAAAATAGAGAAGGAATTACATTATAATACTGGTGATTATTCTAATAAAAGAGAAAAGAAATGAATTGAGTGATTAGGCAATTTTTATCTTATAATATGGTTATTTATGAGGTGCTAGGTTTTCTGTTTCTTAGTGTTCTGATTTCCTTATCCTTGATCTTCAGTGGCGGGTTCACGCTAGCTTCTAAGGTATGTTTTGTGTCTGTTGTTGTTTTCTTGCCAGTTGAAGTGTTTCTTGTTGTCGTAAATGGTAAAAATAAATTATGGTGCAACTGCTCTCCTGCTCCCGATAAGTTTTCTCCTGACTCTTCTGGATTTGGTCTGATGGTTGGTGTTGCTGGAGCACTATTATTTTTCTGATCAGTGGTATTCTCGAGTTCTACGTCTGAATCAACCTCAGCTGGTGGATTCTCTAGTTCTTCGGCTGTATAAGGTACCGCATCCACATATAACTTGAAGTTCTTGATTTTTGCTATATGGTTTTTGGATCGAGCTTCTTTCAAATGTTTCACAAGTATTTTATTACTTTTCTGATCCTCAGGGCGCAGGTCATTTGTAATGGAGATGCCGGTTCCTTTCAGCTTATGTAGCTGCTGAAAAATGTTCTTTTTTTGGAGGTATGAGACAAATTCCACAATGATTGTATTTTTTATGCCGATGCTGTAGATATTGTTTATATCTTTCTCTATAAGGTTATTTTTGAAAATTGTATTGAGTTGTGTGAGTGTGGTTTCTAAGAGATTTTCCTTTTCTGTTCTTATCCCGAAAATTACTATGTTACTTCTTTTGTTTGCTCGTTCAATTACGGTTATTCTTTCTTCAATCTTCTTATATTCTTCTTTTATATTATTCAATTTCTGATCTATATTTTCCTTTATTGATTTAATTTATAGAATTTGGACACCCAACATGGCTGGCAGTTGTTGGCACTAACTGAAAATGAGAAGCTTCGATGTTTGAAAAGGGTGGGAACACTGGATGAACTGAGTAATCCAGATGTTTCGTTCCCTAGAAGAGGAATGAGGATGCCGATCGTGAGTCCGGCGAGAATTCCAGAAAGTATCGAGAATGAAAGGTTTCAAGGGTCGGCAGCAAATCAAAATGAAGAGGCTGTACAAAGGAGTCGAGCACTGGACGAACTGAGTAATCCAGATACTTCCTCCTGAAGACACAAATGAAGGATGGAGAAACGTGAGTTAGACAAGGACTCCAGAATATTATCCAGGTCGAAAACTCCCAAGCCGACTTTCTGAACCAATGGTGCCCAGAAGAGACACCAGATATTTGCCATTGATGTTCCAGAAACTGCCCCAAAGGATTTTCCAGATGCTGTAATTCCAAACACTTATAGTCCCAGAATGTGGTTGCGCTGGTGAAGCCTACCGTAGCTGCCAGTCCCGCCGATGAATGTTTTTGTCGACTGCCAGTACCCAGGGTGCCAAACGATGCAGTCCCGTTCCATTTCGAGCTGCGTTACAGCCGGATACGGAATACTGTAGAAATGCCATAGCTGAAGAAACTTACTGTATCAACAGGACCAGATCCCGTCACGGTGTGTGTACCACGTGATAGGACCCAGAAAAATTTATTTTTTGTAATCATTTCAGTATTCGATTTATGTATTATTAGAATAGGGCACTTGATTTGTATGAAGGTTCCGTAGGTTCTTGTTTGTATTTTAAAGCTGGGGTCCAGCTTTCTTAGAAGAGAGGCATATGTCGTGAATGTCAGGAATACCCTTTGAATTGTTTTAGTGCATTGATCCATTCACTCTCCTTATTTAATAATTCGATCACGATGGCAGTTCATTGTCATTATGCGGTTGACATTGAAATTGTCCAAAGTCGCGTGCCTTGCTAAATCGTTGACGAATGAAAATAAAACATTTCTATCATTATATGAATATAAGATGATTGGAATGATGGGAGATAGTAATAGACTCCTGTAGAGGAGAGAGTCCTAGCAATCAGTAAGCCTTATTGGCTAGGCCCTTTTGGCCTTAGCTGAAGTCGTCCGTAAAAGGACAAAGGACTTAGTATTGGTTTAGTAATGGTTTTAGGTAAGAGTTGTTTTAAGTATCCCATATTATAATATTGAGTATCCCGTATTTCAAATGTGTATTCAACTTTCCCCTAAGTATCCCAGTTAATGTGCAATAATGTTTATATTCCTTTGATACTATTGACTTTCTATAGCTACTATCTGTCACTACACCCCAAGTTGCATGTCGTATACGAGTCAGGGTGCAACCCTAGCAGCCCTAGTCACGACAGTATTTTCGGGAATTCGAGTTGGTAATTTTTTACAAATTTTTTTGTTTGAAAACAGAAATTGCAGCACCTGTGTCAATTAATAATTTAATTTGTTTTGTTTTGTCAAGAATATAGAAGAGCTAACTGTGTTTAAACGAACGACTGCAAGTTCAAGGTTTCGAGTTGCTTTGTCAGTGTTACTGTATTCGTATTGTGGATTGTTTCTTCCTTGAGAGGTGGTTTGATTGAAAGATGCTCCGTTTGAAAATTTGAGTTTTGTTCATTATTGTCCTAATAAACTTGTTCATTGTCTTGAGGTTGATAATTATTAATTCGTCATATTCGATAGATGAATATCTAGTTTCAGTTTCATACTTATACTCTTGATTATCTGTATTATCAAAGTTCCAGAGTTCATACAGTGTGTTCTCTGAGTGTTGGGTCTGTAATTTGGATTTGGTTGAATTACTGTATTCCTTTGTTGAATCGAGTTATTATTAAGTCTCATTGGAGGTCTTTGTTGTTAAAAAGATCCTGGTTGATTTATTGAATTCATTTGAGGACGATTTTGATTTTGGAAATATTGTATAGGTTAATTTTGAAAATTTTGACGATTTTGAAAATTCGGTTGATATTGAGGGTTCGCTTGTTGAAAATCAGTTTGAAAAGTCTTTTGTTGATGATTTTGAAAATTTGGTTGTCTTTGGAATGTGTTCTTTTGATTTGGCCTAAAGTTTTGATTTGGTCGGATTTTTTTATTTTGAATAGTGTTTGGTCTTTGCATTTTTTGAGATTCAAAATATAAAAGTTGAATTTCACGTTTAATTCTAACATAGTTTGTGGATTACTTGCTCGTATTATTTGTCCTATTCTCGGTTCTAATCCTGTCAATAAAGGGTTTAGAGACATATTATTTACAAGGATTATTTGTGCGTCTTTCTGCTCAGGTGTTAAAGCTGATTTATTTGTACATTGTGTGTCTGTTTTCGGGAATGGAAAGTTATACCTGATTATCCGTTCATTTGCTTCATTCGTCTTAAATCAATGAATTTAGGTCACAGGAATAATCAAAATGAGTATTTAATAAATTCTTGATTGAAGTATGTATATGTTATAGGATTATGAGAATTCACTAAAATTGCTGCTTTTCCTTTCAATTTGTTTTGTAATATGTGATCAAAAGAAGTTTTTTTTGCATTAGTTGCTAATTGAAATGCTTGATCACATGCGTTTGAGAAAGTATTCAGTAGTATGTCATCACCATCATATTCAGGGAAAAGTGAGAACAATTCTGAAAGTTTTTATGGCTCAATTTCTGGTTGGTCTTCTGCATTTGCCATTTTCGAATTTGTTTTGATTTTCAGTCGGTATGAAAATCTTTCATTTGGTATTTGCTTCGTTGATTTTCAGTCAGTATGAAAATCTTTCAGTTGGTGATTGTTGGTGTGGGTTTGAATGGGGTGAAAATGGGATGGATAAGAGAACTTTGAAAAACACAAAAGATAATAAATCAAAGTCACTTACATTTGTTGAAATTCTCTGCCAGGAGTTTCACTAGGTAGTCCTATCCACAGAGGTTCCAGCGATGGGGTTTTGTTGATGCGGGGTGTCTTGTAATTCGCTGGCAGGAGCTTCACTAGGTGTTCCTATCCACAGGAATTCCTTTTGAGTGGTGGATGGAATCCTATTTTATTCGCTTTGCTACACCGGGATGAGTAGCGGTTTCCTCAATGTTGAAGAGACCGTACGTCCACTGGGTTTGCTCGTGGTTCTTTGTTCTTGAAGATCTGGAGATCACCGTAGTTTTCTACGTTGTTGAAATCCGTACGACTGCGCCACTGTTATATCCTTGGATTCTCCAAAGACTTTTTAAAGACAGGCGTTTTTTGGTTACGTTTATTCAACGAAATCTTATTTGTAAACATATAATGGACTGTCAGAACTATTAATATCAAACTTGAAATTGGAACAGTTAAGACATAGTACTGGACAATATCTAAGCTAAAACTGAACGCTAACTGAATGCCAACTGAACACGAGGTCATCTTGATCATCTTCTTTTCCACTCATTTACTAGAACAATGCTGAATACAAGGTTTTGGAGGTGACAATGATATACGCATTATCTACGACGTAATACTGGACAAAGGGCTACTGTCTATTTTGATATAACATACATACCTGCCCTCGAGGGTATACAATTCCCTGAATAACGACATATTTAATTATATTCTGCAATTCATCAAATTTATTCAAAAGTAAACTCAAATTATAAATTTTGAGTACTGATCAATCCGTGATAAAAGATATAATAAAACCTGATACTAACTTAATTATAAATCTCTATTTATATCTCGATAATCTTTGAAAGTCCATAAAAATATTTTATTCATATTTTCTTTGAATTTTTAAATAGTTTTAATATGCATGTTTTAGGCCACTCATTATACTTGTAAGTTTGAATTATGTTTTCAATCGTCTTGCCATGAAAATATCAAAATGCACACAAAATCAAAACCGCACACAACTACTGTTACAGCGGATTTTATGTTTGTTCTGTGATTTTAGAAATTTTGAACTGTCAAATTATAAATAATATGTATACATGTACTCTTACAATTATTTTGTTGATTATTTAATTATGAAGAATAAACAATATTATTATTATTAGTATTATTATTATATTATGCCTGCCCTCAACATTTTGGTGATCAAACCTTCAACCCAGATAGTATCGAACGCTTTGTTCATATCGGCAACAAAGTTAGCATCATCAGCAGCTGTAGGCTTTCTAATTAAAACTGCAGAAATTCTGATATCTTTTGCATGGGAAACACTCTGTCTCCCTTTATAGCCAATTTGTGCATGAGTGTAGGTCTGAAACGGATGCAAGAGAGAATTCCGGATATTTTCGTAGGGCATCGGTTAGAAACGTGTACATATTTGCTGTTTTTGATGAAATTTCGAAGGATGCTTTTCCATTCTCAAGGAGTTTTTTTATGATGAATCGGAAAACAACATGGAAATTGATCATTATATTTTAGAGAGCAGCAATCCATTTAGAACACGTCAAGGTCATTTGATTTTACACTTTGTGTCCGGCTATTCTGGAGTAAAAAATGGAGTTTATGAAAAAAACAAGAAACTTACAGCCGTTCCATAATCAGGTTTGTAGCAGAACTTAGATTTCAGTGTCCTAGCTTATAGATTACGTTCAGTGAAATAATCAATGTGTGGAATCTCGGAACTAGGTGCCACCACTGGTATCATATCTCATATTAAAATTGAAACACTTTTTGTAAAATCTTTTTCGAGTCGCAAGGACAGATAAATAAATTTGTCGGTTTACGTTCGGTTGCTTCGTGTTCGCAAATACTACCAATTGTGTTTATTTGAGAGACAAGTGGGAATCTCCACATTTTCGTTATACGAAAATCCAAAGTGTCCCTGGTTTCAGGTAGGTACTTCTATGGTTTATATTTTGAGAATATTTTCAATGTTTTCTTGCACTCGATACCCTTTATTTTAAATTTTCAACATTTGGTTGTAAAAAGAAATTTTTTACTCGTCGAATCCCAATAAACGTTTCTGCTTGAAGTCCTTCGCATTTCATTCGCCCAGAACCCACAATATCTCGTACATCTGGCGCCCAACGTGGGGCTTTTTGAAATTTGAAGTAACATGTAAAATTCCAAAGAAAACTACCATTATAATACCAGAAGCAGGAATACAGGAGCAGTTCGTAAAGTACCACATAACTTTCAGCAGGAAAATACCACGACAACAACAAATCAAGGTAGGAGTTTTTTATCTCATACTAACCCCTCTCGAGAGCGGCACCAGGAGACTGCAGAAAGGGCTGCACGCTCATTCTCAAGACCAGCTAGTGCATCAGCTGTAGCAACAAGCTTCATGCAGCTTCAAACTACACCATTAAGGCAAGGGGTGCATAACCAGAAATCAACACTTCCTGCTAAACAATCCATGAGAACTATTTCTTTTCCACCACAGAACGTATGGAGTGTCCCATATGGAAATAAGTTATCTACGAGTGAAACGGTTGACGTGGCCGTTACTAGATGGAAATTCATAGTATATGACACTGAGGTAAACACGATTAAATTTCCACAGATTTATTGTCTTCTCTTCTCTTTCTCAAGCGAATGTATTACATTCGATACTGTGTATCGAAACATGTCGCGTAGACAATAAATCTGTGGAAATTTAATCGTGTTTACCTTAGTTGTTACAAAACCATCATATTGTGATAACACAAATTCAGTATCGTTCTCCAATATGCATGATAAGAACTCAAATTTTCAGAAAATATCTACAATTTTGCCGAATTGTGCCGATTTACGAGCAACTAACTGTTTATCAAATTTTGCAGACTGGTTTACCACAAATGGTGTGAATTTTCCTATTTTATCGCAAAATTATAATAACGAAAAGCATCTTTCAAATAAAAATAGTGCCAAAAGAAAAAATCAAGATCTGTCTGCTCAAGTAGCAGAACTGATTTCGAAACTGAATAATTTGCCAGTTGATATCACAAATAATGTACAAACTAGTGACACTTTGTGTTCAACGAGAAATTTCGGGAACGCAAGCAAACGATTGCCAGTATTCGATAATAAAAATAATATTCACCCTGTCGATTTTTAAATCAGTTAGAGTATGCAATACAGATTTCCGTTTGAGTATTTTCGTGTGTTTATAGCGAGCCTATTTATAAAATTTCGATACGAATATGGGTCATTTCCCAATATCTGAATATTGGTTGTAGAAAAAAATTTCACTTATAATATCACAAGAGCTTAAATTTATTTCCGGAATTTTTTTTGAGGGCACGAATATTTTGAAAATTATCCCGAGTCGCTTCGTGACTCGGGATAATTTTCAAAATATTGGTGCCCAAAAGAAAATTTCCAGGAATAATTTAAGCTTGCGTGGTATTCGGTAAGAAAATTTCACACCATAATATGGAAAAAAATTATTAATCCAATCTGACATTTTAAATTTATTTCTCTGCTTGTCAAGTCCATCATGTTTCGTTAAATAAAAAATATTACCAACTTTAGTTACACCAAATGCTAAAACTCAGATGGGTATTAGATCAGTCTATCGACCTTTCGTAATTTTAGGTTACTAAAGGTGGTAGAAATGTATTTTTTGTTAAAGTAATCCATAACACTTCTGATGTAAAAAATATAATATTAACATGGTTTGTTGCAGTAGGTGGCCGTGATATAGGCGGCCATGCTTTTGACAGATGAGGTTTATATTGGTAAATTACATTGAGTTACTGTATAGTAAACCAGCAAACAAAGATATTCTTATGTAAAACATTTCTTGTAAGCATTTGTGTTAAATAATTTGAGAAAAATGAAATGCTTTGAAGAGTACAATTCATGTAAATACTGCAAAGAGTTGAGTCAAGTGCAAATATGTCATCCAAACCAAAATTAATATATTTAACGAATTTAATGGAAGATTGCGACCAGGAAGCGTTAGAGTCGAATGGTTTGTTTACGAAAATCCAAGAGAGTCTGCTGCAGATGTCAAATAAATATGGCCATTTGGGTAAAAGAGATTTGAACAAAATTGTTTCAAAATATTATATATATATATATATATATATATATATATATATATATATATATATATATATATATATATATATATATAGTAAGTTATTCATGACATCTACAGTCACTAGTTGAAACTTAATTTGACACGAACCAAGGAATCCAAAAGTAGAGGTTTGTCCACAAATTGACAGGCAGCCAACAATTCTACTTTTGGATTCCTTGGTTCGTGTCAAATTAAGTTTCAACTAGTGACTGTAGATGTCATGAATAACTTACTGTTATAGTATGTGTTGCCTCACGGTATTAATTCTTGAGTGGATTCGTTTTGATTTCGAGAGCTCCATAAATCCTTTCTGATGAGTGCGTTAGCACGAAACAGCTGTCAAAGGTTAGAACTCTCGGAATTAAAACGAAATATACTCTATTTTCACTTATATATATATATATATACAAAGCAGGAAATTTTTTTGGGTATAGCAGCAAGCAAAACGTGTACTCTTTTAACACTATATTTCCGATATTTCAACAGTGAATACTGTCATCTTCAGGGAAGCTACAAGTAACAAGCAAAATTGTACGATTAATGGAAAGAAAATTCCATTCCATTAATCGTACAATTTTGCTTGTTACTTGTAGCTTCCCTGAAGATGACAGTTCACTGTTGAAATATCGGAAATATAGTGTTAAAAGAGTACACGTTTTGCTTGCTGCTATACCCAAAAAAATTTCCTGCTTTGTATCCTAACTAGTCAGCAAAGACTACCCTTCTACTATATATATATATATATATATATATATATATATATATATATATATATATATATCTCAAAACACAGACATCTAATTAATTCTTCACCTTTCTATTCACCATTAAGAAGAGAGGATGGGTTAGAATTCAAGCAACATTTAAATCATACTATGTTTGTAGATCCTACGTTTTTTTAAATATAAATTGTTAATGCATAATAATTAAACAAATTTGTGTTTTCTGTTTAATGAAACTTTATAGCGAATAATAAATAATAATGTTCATTCTTATGGAAATTTTGCATTATTCACAGGTATATCTACAATATTTAATGGTTGTAGATCATGTTAACCTTTTCAACTGTCAAAAAATTTCCACTTAAATATCGTGGCGCCACGAAAAAAATTCCGGAATTTTTTTTATTTGCCATGGTAACTAGTCAAAATTAAGGCATCTTATTGGTTAAAAAGTAGAGGTATGAAATTTTCAAGGTTATTTCCCCCGAATATTTCAAGCACTCTCATTACTGCTAGCACTTTTTTTGGTCCTTTTGAGCGTCTAAGACATGCTGATGGATTTTTCGATACAGACAAACGGTTAACAGCTTTGAAACCAACCTCTCCCGAAGTGCGGGATAATTCTCGATTCCCTGGCAACAATAAAAATGACAACCGGCATTTCGTTGGAAACAGGTATTCATCAAAACATCATAAAATCGCGGAATTAGATATAGAAAGTCCGGAAGTGTCAGAACAATCTTTAGGTTGCCAAATTTTTTCGGGAAACGAGGGACAGCCTCACGACTTGTAGGTCCTACCGTGAGGAATATTAAAAACAGGACGTCCTTATTGAACAATCCCCGAGACGAATTGATTGCACAAAGCGATTCTGAAACCGAAAGTGAAATTGTACCATAGAAATAAAAATGTATCGATACAGTTTTGTGGCTTTAGATACGGTTAGCGATATTTGTTTTTTTAACAAAGAAGTCTGGAATCAGCTAGAACTATTTCAAAAAACTATTCCGACTTTTTTTTTGTACAGGTGTTAAAGTTGGCACAGCCTTTAACGTCACGTCAAACAGCAAGCGCTTATCGTTTTTTCAATAGCAGGCCACGAATTTGTAAACGATTTTTTTTATTTCTGACTTGATAGTACCAGTTTTAATTGTGATTGATTTTTTGCATAAAATTAAATTACGGCTTGATTTTGAGGAAAACTGTATGTTTGTTTAATTTGATACAAATTGGGCACCGTTAGCCAAGATTGAAACCGGGAGGGAATTTCCTGAAATAGAATCTTTACAAATTCGAGGAATATACCAAAAAAACAGTGAACAAATAATAAATTCCCGGCTAGAAAAAAAACTGCATATCGGTAGAGGAGATAAAAAAGGCCATTTCAGATTATCCATTGACTTTTGAAGGAAAACAGGTCTTGTCAGATTTACTATTTCGGTTTCGAGGTTTACTTTCTGATATACCGGTGAGAACCAATCGTTATATTCACGAAATTAAACTTACTGATCACAAGGAGTTTTTTCAAAAACAGTATCCAGTTCCTGTGGCATACAAGTCGGCAATTAAAACTCATTTAGAAAAAATGGTTGAGTGGGGTGTGATCAGGCCGATGCCGATGGCTACGCCGTATGTGTTGCCTAGCTAGCAACCCTTAAGAGAGATAATACCGTCCGCATTTGCTTAGACGCTAGACACTTGAAGTCGGTTATGGAGAAGGAATATGATACTCCCAGACCAATGGAAGAAATTCTTCATAAAATGAAGAAGGCACGATTCATGTCCTCTTGTGATTTCAGTAATGGATATTGGCAAATACCATTGAGTGAAAATTCTCAGAAATATACCGGCTTCAAATTTGAAGATACGACATATTAATTGCTACTTAAGTTTGCCTTTCGGTTTAGCCACCAGTGTCAGTACTTTTGAGCGTTGTATAAGATTAATCCTAGGTAGTGAGTTTGATGATTTTTAGTAGTGTATGTTGACGATATTTTAATAATATCAGAAAGTTTCGAACAACACATGAGTCATCTTGAAAAAGTTTCAAACAGTCTTTTTGGGGTGGGTTTCACATTGAAATTTCGAAAGTGTAAATTTATTCGTCCGGAAATGCCATTTTGAGATATTTTTTTAATTCTTCCGGGATCAAACCAGACCCAACTCGAATACAAGCATTACGAGACTACCGTAAGAACTTCAAAAGGTTTGGCTCAGTTTGATCGATCTATTTGCTAAAATTTTTTGGCTTCTGCGGTACCGTTAACACAATAATTGAAAAAAAAAAACGCGCTGGAAATGGGGCGAAGTCGAACAAAGGGCTTTCGAACAGATTAAGCGAAATTTGTCAGAAGCCACACTGTTATATCACCCGCGAGATGATCTACCCTACTGTTTAGAGACTGATGCCTGTGACACTGCTCTTGGTTGTCAGTTGTTTCAGATCCGTATTTACCTGATCGGGAAAAAGTTTAAGATTTTTACCGACAACCGATCAATCACGTACCTGAAAACTTGTAGGCTGCTTTCTGCACAAATCTCAAGATATGCTTTAGCTATTCAGGATTTTGATTTCGACAGAGCATATCCCAGGATCAAGCAATAATATTGCGGATGCCTTATCTAGGTATACGAATCCGAGGCTCTCCTCTCCTTCCGACAAAGGTTTCAGGATTCTTTCTGTGACAGGTAAATTACCACATGCGTTATCACAAGCTTTGAAGAATATAGGTCGGTTGCAGCGGAAGGATAATAACCTGAGTGATATCATAAATAATATTAAGGTTGACCCGGTTTTCCAACGGAGGTTCTGCATTTTTCGAGGAGTTTTGTATGTTCGTCAGAGTTTCGAAGAATACTATTTGTTATGTATTCCACGATCTTTGATCAGAGATGTTATCGAGGCTTACCATGTTTGCTTCGGACACTTCGGGTTTTACAAAACATGGAGAGCTCTACGGACGAAAGTATGATGGACTAACATGTCCCGAGATCTAAGAAAAGTGGTTAAAGAGTTAAAAAACGAAGAGTTATATATTACCAAATCCCGATTTGAATTCCTTTCTTCGAGAAAAAATGAACTAGTTGCACTGGATCTTTACGGCCCACTTCCGAAAAGTCGTGGAGGTGTAACTTTTATTCTAGTTCTACTAGATGTTTTCTCGGGGTATGTTTCGTTGTATGCTCTTAAGCGAGCCACTACTCGTGCAATTCTAAATCGGATCATTCGAGACTATATTCCCAGCGTCGGCCCAATTAAACAAGTTTTAGAGTGATCACGGAACACAGTTCACTTCTTTTCAGTGGGAAACCACTTTAGAAACTCTAAACATAACGGTTATTCATTCCTCGGGTAACCGTACCCAAGCTAACCCTTCTGAAAGAGTCATGCGCGAACTGGGACGATTATTTCGGGCGTTTTGTCATGACCAGCAGACTAACTGGCAAGTGAGCTGCCGATTTTGGCCGAATTTTTTAACTGTGGTGCATTAATCGACTGGAAATTTGCCAAAGGAACTGTTACGGTTTGGAGGTGATACAATAATAATAAACAATAACACAATAAATATAACCTTTTAATGTTGACTTTAACCCTCTGTGTTCTTCTTCTACATGAGCAATTACAGTTCAAATGATTCCAACCTGGAAATGAAAAAGTGGATGGAAAAATAACCGCCAAAATGTAAATTCAGGTTAGAGGAAGAGGAGTTTTCTTTTGGCTTTTGACCTAAGAAGGTTAAGAAAGAAAACGTGTTCGCTCTGTTAGCGGATTTTCCGTTGTGAATTCCTGGTAATTTGGAAAGATTTGATGAGTTTGAAATTATAGGTCGCTATTGCAGCTGATCAATTTTCAAATTAAAAAGGGAATCAGATATTTGAGCTTGAGGCCACCTATCAACGAGGTAGGTGACTCCGGCTAACGTTCAGTCGACTCTTTGACTGACGGTGGTGGGTAATATTAAGAATGTTCTTCATTTTAGGGCCTTTATTTGGTTAGTCGCTATCCACCGGTGCGTCACTGGAAGGATATTGAATAAAGAGTACATTCCTCCGATACGCTAGCACCATCGGTGGAGCTACTCCCACCCCCATAAGTGGAGTATTTGTAGTCGAAGGAATATCACTAGGGATTTGGGTAGACAACTACTGGCCTGCACGTACTATTCCAAGTGAGCTGTATCTTACTTTACTTACAATCGACTGCGGTACAAACCCAACCCATAACGCTGAACATCTAAAAGCACGAGATAAATAGTGTCTGAGTTTCGAATATTAAACACTTTGCCTACTAACATAATATAATGCATGTGAGCTTTCAGTATCGATACTAAAGGTGTCAACTGGTTTTGTATAGCACAATCACGCTTAGGTAGAAGGCTTGTTGCTGGTACTATTTGCTTGTAAATAGCTATTAATGTAGTTGAGGACTGCGTAGCTTGCCACGTTTGGTGAAGGGTCGCTTCTCAGCCTCTATAGTCCACTTTAAAATATAATTCTTTTTCCAACCTCTTGATATATATTTTCTGAAATACCCACACCCTTAAAACAAGGTCAAATACGATCTGGAAGGTAAAATACCTGTAATAAATGGCGCCCAACGTTCCACAAGGGTTGAAAGGATACTAAGAGAGGTGGTTTTGTATCGCAGTATAGTTGATAGATTCATCAGATGGGCTAGAGGACAACTTAGTTCCGTGCTACATTTTTTAAGAAGGTTGTTTGAAATGAGGTCATGACCACTTGAGTATGAGTTTTTTAGCCGATTAACAATGCTCACTACTTCCTGTTCTGTGACTGGAAAAATAAAGATAGAATTGGGGGACATACTAATTCCATTTTGCTCATAGTCAAGATCATGTTTGTCATCTAGAATTAGAGAGAAATATTCATTAGACTTATTTACCATATCTAGCATAGTAACATTCATACCGTTTTCAGTGATAGTAAAATCGTTTTATTCTTTTGTTTTTTTCTGAATTTGTTTTATCAGTTGCCAAGAAGTTTTCGATTTATTGTGAGAATTAACGATTTTGTTGACTATCCAGCACTTTCTGTTTTCTTTTAGTGTTTCTCTATATATTTTTGTTAAAACTCTACTCCTCTCTTTATAGTTAGCATTAACATTAGCTAGTTCATTGTAAAAACTGACCTGATTTTTCAATTCAGTGATTTCCGGTGGCTAAGTCTCGATCGTCTTATAGGAAATGATATCTCTAGGTAATACATGAGTATCCTTTGAAAAGTATCATAGGCTATGTTTGGTTCATTTTCTCTGGTAACTTCATTCCAATCCTCATTTTGTAGATACAGTTTAAAATTTGTTATATTGTCAAAAATATATGGAACATCCTGTACATTAAAATATTTTATATTTCAATACGTGGGTAACCTTTTTACAATTCAGTACGTGAGCGAAGATATTTTATTTTGAAACACAACTTGTCCTCAACATAACATAAACAAGAGTTTTCAAAAAGGCCACTGATAGTTCGATCTGGTAGTCGAGTTTAGAGTTCTGCCGTGCCCACAGCTAGTGAGGGCAATGGGGGAGTTTGGAAGATCAGATATTAGATAGAAGGAAAATGTTTCTTAAATGTAAATGCCGATATGTATTGTAAGTAAAGATCTTTTTAAAATTATTCATTCAATCAATAACTAGTCTAGGAGAGATTCTTCAATTCTTTAATTCATTAATTCTTTATTGATTATTTCCTTCATTAATTTCAATGGTCTTAATCTCATATTTGTACATAGTAAAATAAATGTTTTTATATTTTTCTAAAGTGTTTTAAATCTATGAATGATCAGCATCTACCTAGTTAGTCGTGAATCAACCACAATTCACGACAAGTGGTGGAGGTTGCCGTGCTTTAGTTTTGGATTCATTCTTCATAATAGTCCAAATTATATTTTGTTAGTTATTTGAAAGTATAGTGATAAATTCAACTAAATCGTATTTACGTTGCAGTTCATAAACGTTGAACTTGACCTAGATCCGGTACAACTAGGTAGAAATTGCTGATCCATATGTTTTGTTTCTGAATGAATCTCTCCCAAGTATTGTGCAACAATAGCATTTCTGAATAAAAATATTATTTGACGAAAGTACGCTATTTCGTACGCAATAAACTCCAGAGAATTTTATGAAGATTAAATAAAAATGCTATTGATGTTAAGTTCTAACGATTTATTTTCAGTATAATTATTTGAATTTTGTTGTTTTCCCTATTGATTTTTACAAGAATAATTTGTGTAAAATTATTATATCTTGGGTATACGGTTAATGAGAGTAACTACGAGTATTTACAAATTTAATACTACTTTACACTGAAACTTCAGCTCCCCCCTAGCCCCTAACAGAGATCAGTACGATGGCAGAAGCAAGAAAGAAAGGTACGGCCGCTGCCTTTCCAGAAGTCGTGGCACCATATGGATTTTTTTTTGAAGAATCACAAGAGATGAGCTTAGAGAATGCATGGAGATGCACTATTATTTTGGAGTTTACCTACCCAATAGGTGCAGTAGGTATACGAGTTGCCAGAATAATGAGAGAGGAATTTGTTGAATCCTTCCTTTATATGTTAAATACACGGTTTTGTCAGAGAATTTGACAATTAAGTCGCTATTGGAAGTCGTATTGAGTAAGCTCATGAGAAAGGAATTCGTTGAATCCTTGTTGTATTGTAAATACTCAGGTTTGTCAGAGAATTTGACAATGAAATCGCGATTGAAAGTCGTATTGATACTATGATGATTTATTTTATGTTGTAGGAATACCGAATACCTATAATGAGAGAAGTTTAGAATCATAAGAGATGAGCTTCAGAGAAAGCATGGACAGATGATTTGAGAAAATATTATTTTGGAGTTTACCCAATAGATGCAGAATACCATTGGTCAGAATCATGAGAAAGGAATTTGTTGAAACCTTGGTGTATTCTAGATACACGGTTTTGTCAGAAAATTTGACAATGAAATCGCGATTGGAAGTCGTATTGAGTGAGCGTATTATGATGATTTATTTTATGTTGTAGGAATATCTATGATGAGAGAAGTGTGCACACAATAGTTCTTCAGAGTGATTTGGAACTGGAAGAAAAAGAAGAGTTCGTAGGAAAACGACATGATGGTGTAGGCAGTGACCGACAATTACAGGGTGGAGTATGAAACTGACTAATGATAAAATTGTGCACAGTGGTTTAGTGGGTAATGAGAGATGAATGAAGTCGAACAGAATGAAATAGAAATTGATTGTGAAAAGCGAGTGTGAAATTGTTTTGTGATATTCTGTATTTAATCCTAGGCAAAGAATATCAGGGTATCGCATCACAAAATTAGCCTCGTTTTATGAGAGATGGTGGTATTTTTATTTGTTGTAAAATTAGATGATAGCAGTATGTTTACCTAAACTTTGATTTTTGTATTATAGGAACTGTACCTCCTGTAAGGAACGCGGAAGAGTCTTCAGCCTTGTACCACTCCGAGAGAATCTCCAGGTGAATCGTGATGAAGCCACAGTTTCCACAGCCATGTCGAGTTGAGCCTTCTCACAGTCAATGAGATAGAGCAGAGTTCTGCCATGTCAAGCTCCATGTTGTCCAGTAAAGCTGAGCCAAAATAGAATATCCAACCGGACCAAGCAGTGCCAATGTCCAGTAAAGCCATGCCAAGTCCCGGCAGGCATATACATGCCAACTACAGGGAAGCAGAGCCAAAATGGAGTCCAACCGGACCAAGCTATGCCAAGTCCCGGCAGGCAAATCCATGCCAAGTCCACTGTAGCCATGTCAAGTCCCGGCAGGCAGATCCATGCCAAATACAAGTTGTCCAGTATGTTGAGTCCAGCCAACAATCCGAAACAGTGGGTCTACGCTAATCCCATTGTACCCAGGCAACGTTGAATCATGGTACAAGCTATTGAATGGAAACGAAATGAGCCAATCAAAGATGGAAGAGACAGCAAGGGGGAGAAGAAATCAAATGGAGATGGTGCAAGCTGACTTCTTCTGTGCATATTTATTTGTATATTTATATTTACGTAGTATTAATTTCATAGTTTTTGTAAACCTGTATCAAATTGTCAGTTGGTTTTATTATAATCGCTCGAGGCGCGCGATTTTGAACGGGGGGGTATTGTCAAAAATATATGGAACATCCTGTACATTAAAATATTTTATATTTCAATACGTGGGTAACCTTTTTACAATTCAGTACGTGAGCTAAGATATTTTATTTTGAAACACAACTTGTCCTCAACATAACATAAACAAGAGTTTTCAAAAAGGCCAGTGATAGTTCGATCTGGTAGTCGAGTTTAGAGTTCTGCCGTGCCCACAGCTAGTGAGGGCAATGGAGGAGTTTGGAAGATCAGATATTAGATAGAAGGAAAATGTTTCTTAAATGTAAATGCCGATATGTATTGTAAGTAAAGATCTTTTTAAAATTATTCATTCAATCAATAACTAGTCTAGGAGAGATTCTTCAATTCTTTAATTCATTAATTCTTTATTGATTATTTCCTTCATTAATTTCAATCGTCTTAATCTCATATTTGTACATAGTAAAATAAATGTTTTTATATTTTTCTAAAGTGTTTTAAATCTATGAATGATCAGTATCTACCTAGTTAGTCGTGAATCAACCCCAATTCACGACAATATTTTCTTCTGAAAAATCTCTCTTAAATTGGTAGTCATTTTTAGGAAGCTCGCGAGCATTATTGGCCTGAGGTATTTCTAGGTATTGTGCATTGTGATCTGATAGACATAAATCCATAGTTTTCGCAATGTACTGAGAATTTTTGACAACCAGAAAATTATCGATACTAGAAGTACTAGATTCGTTAGTGACCCTAGTCGGGCTGGTTATCGTCTAATGCATGTTATAACATTCTAATATGTCTAGGAGATATGTAGATTAGAATGGCCATAGTTCCTGACCTTTACTCGGATGAGTGGCATTTTCGCGGCGAAGAGGACCTTGGTCGGATCGAGTCGGTTTGTTCAATTAGTTCTCTGGATTCACTACGACCATCCGAGCGGAAACAACTTGATGGAGTGGTTAATGCATACTTTCGTTCGATAGGAGACAAATTGGGTTGCACATCCTTGGTTGAGCACGACATCAAGACTGACTCACCTCCCATCAAACAAAGACAATACCCCATATCACCGGTATTACAGAAGCATGTTAATGACGAGCTTGACCAAATGTTGCGGGATGGCGTTGTTGAGCCTTCCAACTCATCTTGGTCATCTCCGATTCTATTGGTGAAAAAGCCTGATGGTCGGTACCGTTTTCGCAAACTCAAAGCTGTCACTAAACGAGATGCATATCCAATACCATTTGTTAGCGCCACTCTGGACAAACTGAGGGAAGCGCATTTTCTAACAACCCTAGACATAAAGGCCGCGTATTGGCAGATTCCGTTGACTGAATCATCGAAACCACTTTCGTCATTCCAAACCGCGGATCATTTCAATTTCGCCGAATGCCGATGGGATTACACAACGCAGCAGTCACTTTCCAACGTTTCGTGGATAGAGTGATAGGTGCAGAGTTAGAGCAATATGTATTTATTTATTTGGACGATATTATTATCAGTACGCCGACCTTTGAGAAGCATTTGAAGATTATATCGGAGGTTTTGGCGAGGTTAACTAGAGCTGGTCTAACGTTGAATCCTCAGAAATGCAAGTTCTGCAAATCTGAGTTGCGCTACCTGAGATACGTTATCAATGCTTCGGGACTACTAGTTGACCTCGAAAAAATTAATGCCATATTGCAGATTCCGACTCCTCGGAATGCCACCGAAGTACGACATATCATTGGACTTGCGTCTTGGTACAGGCGATTCATAGCTGGGTTCTCAACCATGATAGCACCTTTGAGCGATCTCCCTCGAAAGAACCGACCGTTTGTATGGGCTAACGAGTGTGACAGGGCATTTCGGCAGATCAAAGACTGTTTGGTGGCTGCACCCGTACTCTATTGCACGGATTATAGTCTCCCGTTCCAAGTTCAGGCAAATGCGTCAGATTTTGGGCTAGGAGTGGTGTTATCCCAATTACATCCGGATGGAGAAAAGGTTGTGTGTTATTTGAGCCGATCCTTAACCCCCAGCGAAAGAAAATATAGTACGACGGAAAAGAAGTGTCTAGCGGTTATTTTCGCTGTAGAGAAACTAAGACCTTATTTGGAAGGCACACGTTTCGTGGTTATAACTGACCATCACAGCCTTAAGTGGTTGAATTCGATCAAAGATCCAATCGGGCGCATCGCGAGATGGGCCGTAAGGCTCCAACAGTTCGATTTCGAAATTATACACCGGAGGGGAAGAGATCACTTAGTTCCAGACGCACTGTCGCGGTCGGTGCCAGCATTACGCTATGTCCTAGGTGAATACGGGTGCTGTGGTGCGGGCGGTGCGTTGCGTGCGTGTATTGCGGTGCGTGCGTTTTCGAACACAGGTGGCAAATTAGAATACGATGGACGACGGACGACTAGTTCAACAACGATGGCTGCGACGTCAACACGTTCCATTTTACTTATAGAAAGCAGTTTATTGAAACTGAGATTATTACAGAAACTCAAAAAGAAACGTGAAAATAGAAAAAACACTCATAAAATCTATAGAAATAGGTTAGTTTACGGTGAATTTCATCATCTGCACCAAGAGTTACTAGCAGATGAAAGTGCTTTCCGCCAGTACACCAGGATGACAATGAAAACATTTGATTACATTGTTGGAAAAATACGCAATGTCTGTTATCATTGCACAACAAATTTTCAGAGACCAATTTCTGTCGAAGAGAGGCTTGTCTCAACCTTGAGGTAAGTAATCTACACCAAGATGTTTATTTTTTAGTGTTTTTATTATCAGTTATCGATCAACTGTACTTAGCTCAACTAAAGTGGGTACATATTCTGAAAATGAGTTGCATAATAAGCTGATTCTGCGGATGATCCAGGTGAAGAAACCGAATAGGTCGACGAGGGCACTGACGACGCAGCAGTTAATGGGCGCTGATGAAAATGAATATTTTCGGATTGGAAACTGGTAGACGGAGCGGACATTTCTTGGATTAATATGTCTTGGAATTTGTTCCTCACTCGTAGTTGCTGTACTGTATCCAATTTTTGAAAATATGGAAGAAGGGACCTCAGGAATAGCGAATTCTCATCATCTGGTGTTTGAAGTAAAGCAAGCTTTTTTGCCTCTATATTCAATAATTGCTGTTCTACACCGATATTGTCTTCGCGTAGTGCTTGTCTTTTGAAACGAGGTGTTGCTGTACGCGAGGGTGTCATATTTTTCGGTTCAGGTACAAGCTCTTTTTGTTTCTTATCTACTCCTAAACGATTACTGATGGCACTGACTTGCGAAACACCATCATTAGCGCCTACTTGTGGAATCTCGTGTGTAACATCGGCTGTGACACTCACTTGTGACGAAAAATCCACATTGGTCGAATTTTCGTCTGAGGACGGTTCACTCTCAATATCGTCAGTAAGCAAAGAAGTCTGCGAATCTTGCGTGGCTTCAATATGGAACATATTTCCCTCCGTACTTCTCGGAGCTACTATACACGTCAGAAACTTTAGACTGCTGAAATACTGCCATTTTCCTGTGTACAGGTCATCTTCTTCTGGTGGGTCGCCTGAACGAGGTTTTCGAACTTTTTTCAGTTCTTTGGTGAATTGATCGCGTAAATTGCGCCATTTTTTTTTCGCTCCGTCCTCTGAAAAAAAAAAACTTGTATGAATAACTATGCTGTTTTGTTTCAGGTACCTATCTACTGGACTCGCGTTTAGGCAAATTGCCTTTTCATTTCGAATATCAAAGACATCAGTCGCTTCTATAGTCATAGAAGTTTGCAAGGCTCTTTGGGACTCACTTCAGAGGATGCATATGCCTGTGCCTACGGTCAGAGATTTTGAAAATGTTGCAGAACAGTATTTTAAAAGATGGAACTTTCCAAACTGTATAGGCAGTATCGATGGAAAAACATAAGAGTTAAATGTCCTTCAAAATCGGGCAGCATGTTTTATAATTACAAGAATTTTTTTTCAATAGTACTAATGGCAGTTGTGGATGCAAATTACCGGTTTTTAATGATTGATGTGGGTGCCTATGGAAAAGATAGCGATGCCGGAGTATTTTCTAATTCACCAATGTATCAAAACATCGAAAATGGCACTTTACCTTTACCAAAAGATCGAAAATTGCCTGACTGTGAACATATCAGTCCTTTTGTGTTTATAGGAGATGAAGCGTTCTCATTAAGGACCTATCTATTAAGACCATTTCCTAGAAGGCGACTGCAAAATAATGAACCTGCCTCTTATTACAATTACCGCTTATCACGTGCCAGAATGAGTGTGGAATGTGCCTTCGGTATATGTTCTGCAAAATTTCGAATCTTATTGAAATCTATAGAGACTAAAGTAGAAAATGCGGTTCATATAACGAAAGCAATTTGCATTTTGCACAATGCTATACTAGACCTGGAGAAATACTCCTTTTTGAACGACTTGCAAGATTATACAGTCGGCAACCTCAGTAATGATAATAATACTTTACGTATTTCACGAGCCCACAACCGTCCGTCGAGAGAAGCCGAACAGTTGAGAGACACCTTCTGCCAATACTTTTGGTCAAACAAAATTTAAATGTACTTTATGTGTAATATTTTCGCAATAAAACCAATAAAAACATTCTTCCTAAAGACATAAACTACTCATACATGAATAGGAAATTACATTTTTTGTTTGTATCAATCAAAGCCACATTTTAGAAACATCCGGTATAATATTTTTTATCAGAAATATACAAAATACCTGGTTAACTATTCATTCTTGTGTAGATTACATACACTTACTTGAAAAACCTGTACTGTGAGCTACAGCATCCCATTCTTTGTCAACAAGCAGGCGATCCTTGTACCGTGGATTTTTTTTATTCCACAAAATATCTCTTCTCTGCACTTCACCAATCAATGCTTCCATTGCGAAAATCGGACGAGAACTGCGGTGAAAATAAAACAGGTTTTAAAATAAAAACAATGCGTGCGATGCGGCCATCTAATTGCGGGCGATTTTATCGCAGCACGTGTTTACGCTGGACGAATTCATTTGATTCTCGTTGTTTTGTCGTACACATTCCCCGCAACGCACGCAACGCACCGCCCGCACCGCAGCACCCGTATTCACCTAGGACATAGCGTTAGGCATTGATGTGGTAGGGGAGATGGTTGAGGGTGTGCGCTACTAAAGACCGGTGGTATCAGAGGATGACTCAAAGTGTCGTTCAGGATCCCGTAAGATATCCTTTATGGCGAGTGACTGACGGTAAGCTTTTCAAGCATGTTAGTAGACCGTATCCAGATCTTTACGAAGAAGCGGACTGTTGGTTACGAGTAGTACCGAAAGAAGAACGTCGAGGTTTGATCCGCCAGCATCGCGACCCACCCACCTGTGGCCATGGGGGTATTTTCAAAACCTTATCCAGGCTGAGTAAGAAATATTACTGGCCCAAGATGAAGGAGGACGTAGCGCGATATATTCGGAACTGTGTCCTATGCCTGGGTACTAAACCTGAGCAGAAACCCCCTGGTGGTCAATTACTAAGCAGTGCTACTCTCACTGGTAAACCATTTGAAATTTTGAGCATCGGCATTGTCGGACCGCTACCGCGCTGCGGGTCGTTTATATTATCTGTATTGGATATTTTCAGTAAATTTGTTTTGTTTTTCCCGTTACGGCAAGCAACTGCTGGTATGATATCTCGGATTATAGAAGACCGAGTATTTTTAGTTTTTGGGGTCCCCAGGAAAATAATTCTCGATAATGGCAGACAATTCAGGGGAACGATATTTAGGACACTTATGTGTGAGTATGGTATAGAACCCGGGTTCATTGCGAACTATCATGCCCAGGCGAATCCTGTTGAGAGGACCCATAGAATCCTGAAATCGATGTTAGTCGCCTATGTGGCGGAAAACCATCGTACTTGGGAGATATTCTTACCTAAGGTCGCCTGCGCCATGAGATCCGCCAAACACGAAGTGACCCAGATGACTCCCAATTTTGTGGCGTTTGGCCGCAAAGTTAACCTGAACGGAAACGAAGTCCTTCCCTTTGGTGACCATGCCAGGGTCGATTAGTTCAATCCCGAAGTCCGAGCAAAAGCTTTGAAAGAAGTATTTCAGGATGTGGAGACGCATATCTCGAGCGTACCAAATGAGTAAGAACCGGTATAATCTATGTAGAAGGGACGAGAGATTCCAATTACACTAGAAGGTCTGGCGCAGAAACTATGCCCTCTCGGATAAAGCTCAAGGGATTGCCGCTAAATTATCACCTAAATTCAAGGGGCCGTTTACAATTGCGAATATTCCATCACCATGGTCTTACGAATTAGTAGACGATTCCGGTAAATCTTGTGGCGTCTGGCACGCGAAGGATATCAAGGCCCATCCTCCCGAGGAAGAGGCGGATTCTGGAGGATCGGAGGTAGGTTAGGGTAGATGGTGATTTTGTATTAGGTAGTTTTTTTTTGGAAAAAAAACTTTCGTTTGGAAAGGGAGGTGTTGTTACGGTTTGGAGGTAATACAATAATAAACAATAACACAATAAATATAACCTTTTAATGTTGACTTTAACCCTCTGTGTTCTTCTTCTACATGAGCAATTACAGTTCAAATGATTCCACCTGGAAATGAAAAAGTGGAGGGAAATATTACCGCCAAAAGGTAAATTCAGGTTAGAGGAAGAGGAGTTTTCTTTTGGCTTTTGACCTAAGAAGGTTAGGAAAGAAAACGTGTTCGCTCAGTTAGCGGATTTTCTGTTGTGAATTCCTGGTAATTTGGAAAGATTTGATGAGTATTATAGGTCGCCACCCCCATAAGTGGAGTATCTGTTGTCGAAGGAATATCACTAGGGATTTGGGTAGACAACTACTGGCCTGCACGTACTATGTGACAAACCCAATTTGCATACTGGTTAAATTAAACGCGAAATCAATTAAAACATATCACTGACGCTAAGTCAGTTAGTTACTAAGTCAGTAAACGGAAAACAGCTCCGCTAATGATAAGCGAGCCACCTTGTATTCAATTAGCGCTAACAAGAGCGCGCTCCACCGAAGTTCATTTCAATTAATGAATCAAGGCTAAATTGCAATCTGTTGAAGTAGACCGACAACTGATAGCGGTCTCTTTGTGAACACGTGTTCAATCTAATAAATCATCTCACAGCTGCACAAAAGTGGAAAAACAACTCAATTTGAAGACAAAAGAAGGACGTCACGCACACGATTATTTAAAAGAGCGCTTGACCCGTTTACAGCCAGTTCCCAGTTCAGTTTCGCGGGCCTAGGATGAACTTATTACTACGTTCAAAGTTCCAATTTTAGTTTTGCGGGCCTCGGGTGAATTACTGCGTTCAGAGTTCCTACTTCAGTTTCGCGGGCCTCGTATGTACTTAATTACTACGTTCACAGTTCCAACTTCAGTTTCGCGGGCCTCGGATGAACTTATTACTACGTTCAGAGTTCCAATCTTATTTTTGCGTGCCTCGGATGAACTTATTACTATGTTCAAGTTCTTAGACGTCGTAATGGTGTACCTTAGTTGAAGTAAAGTTGTTTGAGACACTTCAAGATGTCTTTGTTTTTTGTGTTTTTCGGAGAAATCACTTAGTATCGTTAGTAGTGTTTCAAGTCCAACATTCCGAGAATGTCGAGCCTACTAGTCAAGTTAAACGGAAAGTGAGTAGTCAAGAGTCCTAACGCTGGAACACTCAGTAGATTGTGGCTCTGTTGATTAAAGCTATTTTATACGTAAATATCGTCGGCTTTAAAAGGGTGCCTTTCCACAACGAACCAAACGTATCGAGTCTCGATAAATTAAAGGAATGTTATCAGCCCGATAAACAATTTCAGCTTTACGAGTAAGACACATCGATGTCATTCCCCAGTGTTTATGAAATATGAATAATGGTTTACCTAGTTCTGAATCCGATCGAAGGAACGAGAAATGTTTTGTGGTTATCTAAAAGGTCTTTGTTTCACACTTGTAGTAGTTACACTTATAACCCTTGATAAGTGCCGTGTATGTAATATTGTTGTTATATTAACAGGTTACGTGAGATTTTCGTGTTTTGAAAAGTTTTACCATGATTCCCAATTTGGAACAATGTTTTGATTTTTGTCTGGCATGTTTTGTAATCTACTTGATCATTATGATTGATTATGATTGCCCTAAATACCAGTTTGATGGAAATATAATGGTGTACGTTTGTCCTTTGTTGTTAATAATCAATGAACTGTTGCTTTGAATTTTAGAGATGTTCGGAAATGTACATCACACTGAAAATGTATATGATAATGATGATTTGTGCATGTTTTATAGTCAACTTTGTATATGATTTTTATAAACCCTGATTGCGCCCAAATGTCCAGAATCACCTCGTTAGTTTAGAAGTATATACCAGTTTAGGTCCATCTGCCCCTATGGCAAGGTAGTTAATATGAATTTACGTTTCGCTTTTGATCTTTTACGAGTTTTAAAGATTTGTTTATATTTGATTTTCTTATTTTATATACCCAGGGTCCTGTCATGGAGGACGATATATTCGTACATATAGAATAGTTTGCTCATTTACATTTTTTTATACAATATATTTACATAATATCCATGAGTGTGTTTCATTCCATATTGAGTCGTGTCAAAACCAAGTCTACTGCTGTCAGGTGCTCACCCAAAGATAATCGGCCGCCGCTCGACGGTTATCTTTTTATAAATAAAAGTACAACCAGGTTGATAGAATTCGATCACTCAACTTGGTTCAGTAGGGCGCTCTTCATTACCATCGGAGGGCGCCTATGTTGGGATCTTCACCTTGAATAGTCTTCGGAACGTTGCGCCTACTGGATCAGCTGGAAAAGGTTTGCCTTGCCTAGCTGTCGGTAGATAGGGCGAGTCGTTTTTGGGGACTATAGAGGGGTCGATTTGTTACAACTATTCCAAGTGAGCTGTATCTTACTTTACTTACAATCGACTGCGGTACAAACCCAACCCATAACGCTGAACATCTAAAAGCACGAGATGAATATTGTCTGAGTTTCGAATATTAAACGCTTTGCCTACTAACATAATATAATGCATGTGAGCTTTCAGTATCGATAGTAAAGGTGTCAACTGGTTTCGTATGGCACAATCACGCTTAGGTAGAAGGCTTGTTGCTGGTACTATTTGCTTGTAAATAGCTATTAATGTAGTTGAGGACTGTGTAGATTGCCACGTTTGGTGAAGGGTCGCTTCTCAGCCTCTATAGTCCACTTTAAACTATAATCCCTTTTCCAACCTCTTGATATATATTTTCTGAAATACCCACACCCTTAAAACAAGGTCAAATACGATCTGGAATGTAAAATACCTGTAATAGAACTTCAATTCGGAATTCCTCGGAAGAAATTACTTCCAAACTACCTCCAGTGTGCACCAGTCCCCGAGAACATGGTATTCGCGGATAATAAGCTCGTCCTGGCAAAGGAGACTTTGATAAGAAAATCTGCTCGTCGAAATATTCATTTTCCGAGTCGGCCATTTACCGAACTAGATGACTTGGTATTGTTGAAAGCCAATCCTGCGACATCGGCTATCAAGTCGGAGACGAAGAAGTTTCTTTTGTTATTTGAAGGTCCATATCGCATTGAAAAGGTTCTCACACCAGATACTTATAATGGCCTGAGTTAGAAAAAGAAAGGGGTATTTTCCATGCCTGTCATTTGAGGAAATATTACGGTTGGGAACTTTGACTCCCTAAATATGTTCCCCAAAGTTTGGGGAGCAAGTTGTAGCAGAACTTAGGTTTCAGTGTCCTAGCTTATGGATTTTGTTCAGTGAAATAATCAATGCGTGGAATCTCGGAAGTAGGAGCCACCACTGGTATTGTAAAATCTTTTTCGAGTCGCAAGAACAGATAAAGAAATTCGTCGGTTTACGTTCGGTTGCTTCGTGTTCGCAAATACTACCAATTGTGTTAATTTGAGAGCCAAGAGGAGAATCTCCACATTTTCGTTATTCGAAAATCCAAAGTGTCCCTGGTTTTAGGTTGTTTTCCTTGAACTCAGTCATTTGGAATCGATACCCTTTGTTTTAGATTCTTAATATTTGGTTGTTAAAAGAAATTGTTCTACTCGTCGAATCCCAATAAACGCTTCTGCTTGAAGTCCTTCGCATTTCATTCGCCCAGAACCCACAATATCCCGTACAGGTTAAAGGCACATTTAATCTCAAAACCCTTATTTTTAGTCGTAGACCTGTTGATAAACCATTTTTGAAGGATGATTTACACAAAATATTTGTTATAGATTGTTTTACTCATTCATAATTACACAAATTGGGAGAATTCCGGATAATAATCGTATGTAATACACAATAAGTGTATCTATGACCATCGAAATACAAATTCTTTCGATTTTGAGAAACAAAATGCCAATGCCAACATGTGAAGAAAATTACAAAGCACATTTTAGTTTCATTGCGATTTTGTCGGTGTAGAAGGAATTTGGTTAGTAACAAAATTGGGAATGACATCACCATCACGGCACAAAATGGCCAGAGGTGTTTGTCGAGTCGAGAGTCAAGTATAATTTGAATGTGGTTGACGCCATTCTTTAAATATTCTATAGGTACTTCTGATAGTGTGTAGTGTTCTGTTGGCTTCATTTTATTTCATTAGTTGAATCAAATGTGTTTATTAACATTGCCCAATTATTATTTCTACCAAAAACTGTATCTCTTCAAGGACCGGAACGGTGAGTAGAAATTTAGAAAGGTAAATTCACTGATTTACAGAATTTGGCATTTTCAGGATAGGAACTGATTTCGCTGCGAAGAAAATGCAGTCCAGAGTATTAGAGTTGAATTATAGATTTTTTTACATTTCTGTAAATTGTTTTTTTTTTTCATGATTTATACATAGTTTGATAAATTTTTTTTGTTTGTGAAAAGTATATACCACGGAATCAACTCACGCATTTGTTTTCTGCATTCCATTCCATATGAACCGTAATTCATTAGTAAGAATAATAATATTGAGGTATAATTTCCATTCATGTTGATACATGTGAGCTTTGTTTTATTCTTGACATACAGGTGAACCAGGAAGTGAAGCGCATTTTAAAATAAGAACCAGTCGATTCAATTTCACATTGTTACATCGAAAGGGTCTCAATGTGCATTCGATTCCGAAGTATAAATGGAATGTCACATTGGGCTAATTTCGAGTCACATTTTGCATCACATTTTGATGTCTCGATATGACCAAAATAGACATTTATGCGATAATAATGGTAGTCAGTGATTCACTCGTGTGATCTGAAACATGAATGTGAATCCCACTACCCTCTCTGAGACCATTCTGTGTTGCCTGGTGAAAGTTGAGGAGTAATTAAAATCCAGCTTTTATGCCGTTTTTGTCATTTTCAATGCGTCTACCTCGAGAACAAGGAATGTGCCACCGTAGAATTAGACCGAAATATGGGAAATTATTTAATCTTTCCATCTACGGAAGTGAAAATTTAAAAAATCCAGGGGGAAATTCAAAAAGTAGTTTAAATCCATTTTCAAGGCGTTTATTTTGAGAACAAAGAATGGTGTCACCGTAGAATTCTACAGAAATATGAAAAATTATATACTCTTTCCATCTACGATAGTATTAATTCAAAAAATCCGATGAGAAAGTTGTAAAATTATTATAATCCAGTTCTTCTGCTGATTTTGTCATTTTTAAGTCGTTTATCTCGAGGACAAGCGGTGCCACCGTAGAATTCAACAAAAAGATGGATAATTATATACTCTTTCCATCTACAAAAGTGAAAATTCAAAAAATCAGAGGGGAAAGTCGACGAGTAATTGAAATCCAGTTTTTATACTGTTTTTGTGATTTTCAAGACGCTTGCTCGAAAACAAGAAAAGGTACCACTGTAGAATTAGACAGAAATATGGAAGATTAAATACTCTTCCTATCTACGATAGTGAAAATTAAAAAATCCGGAGGTTAAGTCGAAAAGTTATTAAAATCCAGTTTTTATGCTGTTTTTGTCATTTTCAAGGAGATTATCTCGAGAACATTTACATTTACAGGAGTGAAAATTCAATAAATCCAGGAAGAAATTCAAAAAGTAGTTAAAATTCTGTTTTTATGTTGTTTTTGTCATTTTCAAGACGTTTATTTTCAGAACAAAGAATGGTCCCACGGTAGAATTCCACAGAAATATGGAAAATTATATACTCTGTCCATCTGCGATAGTGAAAATTCAAAAAATCCAGAGGTAGAAATGAGGAGCAATTAATTAAAATCCAGTTTTAATGCCGTTTTTGTCATTTTCAAGGCGTCTATCTCGAGAACAACGAATGGTGCCACCGTAGAATTCGACAAGAATATGAAAAATTATATACTCTTTTCATTTACGATAGTGGAAATTAAAAAAATCCAGAAGGAAAAATGAGGAGTAATTAAAATCCAATTTTAATGCCGTTTCTGTCATTTTCAAGGCGTCTATCTCGAGAACAAGGAATGATGCCACCGTAGAATTCGACAGAAATATGAGAAATTATTTACTCTTTCACAGAATTCAACAGAAATATGGAAAATTGTATACTCTTTCCATCTACGATAGTGAAAATCCGGAAGGAAAGTTGAAAAGTAATTAAAATCCAGTTTTTAAGTTTTTGGTAGAAATGAGGAGCAATTAAAATCCAGTTTTAATGCCGTTTTTGTCATTTTCAAGGCGTCTATCTCGAGAACAACGAATGGTGCCACCGTAGAATTCGACAAGAATATGAAAAATTATATACTCTTTTCATTTACGATAGTGGAAATTCAAAAAATCCAGAAGGAAAAATGAGGAGTAATTAAAATCCAGTTTTAATGCCGTTTCTGTCATTTTCAAGGCGTCTATCTCGAGAACAAGGAATGATGCCACCGTAGAATTCGACTGAAATATGAGAAATTATTTACTCTTTCACAGAATTCAACAGAAATATGGAAAATTGTATAGTCTTTCCATCTACGATAGTGAAAATCCGGAGGGAAAGTTGAAAAGTAATTAAAATCCAGTTTTTAAGTTTTTGGTAGAAATGAGGAGCAATTAAAATCCAGTTTTAATGCCGTTTTTGTCATTTTCAAGGCGTCTATCTCGAGAACAACGAATGGTGCCACCGTAGAATTCGACAAGAATATGAAAAATTATATACTCATTTCATTTACGATAGTGGAAATTCAAAAAATCCAGAAGGAAAAATGAGGAGTAATTAAAATCCAGTTTTAATGCCGTTTCTGTCATTTTCAAGGCGTCTATCTCGAGAACAAGGAATGATGCCACCGTAGAATTCGACAGAAATATGAGAAATTATTTACTCTTTAACAGAATTTAACAGAAATATGGAAAATTATATAATCTCTCCATCTGTGATAGTGAAAATCTCAAAATTGCGAAGCGAAAGTCGAAAAATAATAAAAATCCCGTTTTTTACTGTTTTTGAGATTTTCAAGGCATGTATCTCAGGAACAAGGAATGGTGTCACCGTAGAATTCAACAGAAATATGTAAGATTATATACTCTTTCCATCTAGGACAGTGAAATTCGAAATGTAATTGAAATCCAGTTTTTATGCTGTTTTTTTCATTTTCAATGCGTTTTTCTCGAGAACAAGGAATGGTGCCACCGTAGAATTCAAGAGATATATGGAAAATTATAAACTCTTGCCATCTATGAAAATTCAAAAAATCCAGGAAGAAATTCGAAATGTAATTGAAATCCAGTTTTTATGCTGTTTTTCATTTTCAATGCGTTTTTCTCGAGAACAAGGAATGGTGCCACCGTAGAATTCAAGAGAAATATGGAAAATTATAAACTATTGCCATCTATGAAAATTCAAAAAATCCAGGAAGAAATTCGAAATGTAATTGAAATCCAGTTTTTATTCTGTATTTTTCATTTTCAATGCTTTTATCTCGAGAACAAGGAATGGTGCCACCGTAGAATTCAACAGAAATATGGAAAATTATATACTTTTTCCATCTACTATAGTGGAAATTTAAAAAATTCGGGAGGAAAGTGGAAAAGTAATTAAAATCCAGTTTTTATGTTTTTGTCATTTTCAAAACGTTATATCGAGAACAAGAAATGGTGCCACCGTAGAATTCAACAGAAATATGGGCAATTATATAATCTCTCCATCTGTGATAGTGAAAATTTCAAAATTCCGGGGCGAAAGTCAAAAAGTAACAAAAATCCCATTTTTATTTTGTTTTTGTCATTTTCAAGAAATATGGAAAATTATATAATCTCTACATCTGTGATACGGCTATTCTAAACGAATATTATGGAGACGAGTCGACAGGGGAAATATTGCTGCAGAGGCTTTGGTGTTATGGTTTCAGACGAGTAGTACTGAATTGTGTAACATATCTTACTTATCGAATTGCAGAGCCAGATAGTAGAATTTTGTCAAGGTCATCCAGATATTCTTTAAAATGTGGAGTGCCTCCGGGATCAGTTGCCTTCATCCTCGCGTAAATTAGCATTTTGGCACTTATACAGAACCCGGAAACTATCAAGAACAAGAAATTCAAATCAAATTCCGCAGCCCGACATAGATTCTCATATTCCATGAGACCCCCAAAATTCTAGTCTCGAGTTTTGTTCGACCATGCCAGGGTCCGATAAACCGAAGAAAATTATGCCAAGCCTTTCACTGTTCTAGGCACCGGAGGTGTTCCATGACTGACTTCGTATTTTTTGTATAAAGGTACGAGGCACTTTGGAAAGACGATTCACTTCAGTTTTCTTCTTTCCCAGTTAACACAAACCTCTAGATGTCCCTTTCTTGATTACTATGATAACAATATGAGTTACAAATATATATTGCTGTACCACTTGTTAATACCAAATATTCACAATTTTCTTTTCGATACTACAAAGGGAATGGGTAGGTGGAGTACAAAATGAGCAGAAAATTGCAATGCACAATTACATGGGTTTTGGTTTAATTGCTGAATCAGAATAGTATATTCTTAGGTTAGAATGAAAATTCGATGCGAGTGGAAAGTTCCGAGCGCGAGCGTGAGGAACCACGAGCATCACGAATTTTCATTCTAGCCGAGTAGCAGACTATACTTTCTCCACGATCAAAGATAGGAAACGTGACAGCAATAATTTTGACACTCAAATTTTGCTACTACGATGACAATCAACTGCGTCAAGGCTAATGTTATTATTGCTATAACCAGTGTGAGAATATTATTCTATCACAAGAGAGAGAATGTAAATACATTTAAATTGCATGGGGGCAGAGGTGTTGCAGAATATTTCTTCAATCTCAAGAGAGAGAATTCCAGCATTCTGTAATCAAATTTGATTTCAGAATTGGTAAATTCTGTGATGATCGTGGAGAAAGCTAATTTCCTTGGCACCACAATTTTATGTCTCTAAGAGTCGGTAAAATGACATTAAATAACCGGCGTTGTTTGTCGAGAGTCGAGTAGAACTTGTATTGTGTTGGCTGCATAGCATTGTTCTATAAATATTCTCTTGGTAATTGTGACAGTGTTCTTTTTGAATCCTTTTCTTTCAATAGTCAATTCAAGTGGGTTTGTTGACATCACCAAGAACTCTTAGTATCCCTTCAAGGACGAGAATGTTAGTTCGAACGGTATTAAATTCAGTATTTTACAAAATTAGGCATTTTTAGGTTAAAACCCTTAGCCACCGTAGTGCGATCTCAGTAACCGCAGCGAATTTTAGTTTGTTTATCCTATCCACCCTTCAATATCAAGGAACTGTATTCTCGTTACCTTCCCGAGGTGCGTTTCAATTTAACGTCTGACGTCCGGTAACGGACGATGTATGACGTCATAGTTGTTTCGTAGGGCGATATCTTTCGGATTGAATTTTGAAACGCTCTCCTAAATCGTGGTGTAAATAGTTGACGGTCGGACGTTCCACTCAAGAATTTTGAAACGATGGAATGAAGTTTTCGGACAGGACGTTCTAATATCGAAACGCTTCGTAAAAAAAGTTAGACGTCGGACGCACGTCGGACGTAATATTGAAACGCACCTCTGGGGTGCAATGTCAGTTCGCTGTGAATAGTTGAAGTCTGTACTTGTGCCGGTGTGCAATACAAACACGGCTAAATTTACGAAGCGACCACATACGAAATTGTTGTTGTTGAGTTATGAGTGAACATCCAAAGATACAAAAAGCAGATTTTCTGAAAATACTTGCGGATGAATTAGTAACACCATAAGTTTATAGACGTGCAGAAAACACAAAATTAAAACGTGAACTTCGAGCTACAATTCGTAGAATCCTATCTCTTCCTGACCCTGAGGAGACGGAGATTCTAGAAGAAAAACTCGAAAAACTAAAAACGTGTTACATCTATCCATCAAGAATCAAAAGAAAAACTTTTTATTTATGCAAAATTTGTCATAAGTTGACCTGTTAAGAATGTGCGTCAAAAATTTGTAAAACTGCAAACACAATCTGTGACTATTTTACCATTTGCGTTGTTATATTTCTTTTTAGGATATTTTTTATATTATTTGTTAATATTTTGATTACATGTTCATTTATTTTCAAGAATTTGTTATTGTTTTCGAATAGGATTTTGTCAAGAAAAAAGTTCTGCCATTCCTGTCAAAAACGGAGCAAAACTGAACTTTTGCGGTTGTTTGATTTTAGTGTTGGTTATTTGAAAATAAACCTTGTAAGGAAATAGTAATTTACGTAACAAGTCCGGAAAATACTGTTTTTTTGGACGAGTAGATCAAATTCTAGGACGAGCGTCAGCGAGTCCTGGAAGTCTACGAGTCCAAAAAAACTGTTTTCGGACGTGTTGCGTACACAATTTTTTCGGCAACCATGTAGAACAACAAATCAATGAGACGCATTTAGTCTAAGAGACGAAGAGAGGTCGACCTTCACTCATCTGTTAACCGGATGAAACATACTTTTTATGAAGTTACAAAAATAGACGAATATGCCTAATTTGGGTTGCCTATCAAAAGGTGGTCATGACTATAATATACAGTGAGTTTCAAAAATTTGCACTATAAGGAAACTTTTTTATTATCGATTTGTCAGAAAATTTTATTCTTCATAAAAATTGGTGCATTACGGAATAATTGTATTCGAGTGCTACTTTCCCAAATAAAAAGTGTCCGGGAAGTGAACAATGGTTGCCGAAAAAAAATTATTCTTACTTCAGGGTACACCCTATCCAATAAAAGTGTTCCCACTAAAGAAAAAAATTTTTTTTGGTAATTAGTTGTTAGTAATTATGTGCGGTCACCAAGACCGTACAGCGGTTAATGAAGGCGTTACAGTACCTGCACTACGGTGGCTGAGGGTTGAGTACTAATAATGTCCAGAGAACTGGAATTGAATTTTAGTGTGCTATGTGTGCTATGAAAACAAAAATAACTTGGACAAGTGAGAAGTTAGTGTACATCAATAACTTAATAAATTCGTATACCCTAGTGTGCTTTAGGTCAATATATTTTTCAACAAGCATGCATACAAGAGATGAAAAAGTGCACATGCTATCAATTTAAGGCGAATGCAAGAAAAATTCGAGGAACGCAGCAATTTTGTATCCTGAAAGATTTCCCAACAGACATCATCTGTTTTCAATATTTCCCGTCTGTGGAGAAACAACTGAGACGAGAAACTTACAACCATGAACTTTTATAATAGGCCTTTTCATTTAGATGACAAATGACTAACTTTGTTTACCTGTCAGACCCAACGGCAGTGCCGTCGAACATTTTCTTTTTAAAGGAAATAAAATAATCTTTTTTCTCATGGATAGTTGACTTGAATTTACATGGAGAAAAAAACTCACTATTTGAAAATATTCGTGTATACTGTTTTATATAAGAATTAAAGGTTCTTGGTGGTATAAAGTAGGTTATATTTACTTAACATATAAAGCATTTTTTTTCGTTCCAATGCTTTTTCATTTGATGTAAGTATAGGTATATTGTTTTTGAGAAATGCCGATTTGAGAAAATAAGAATGATCTCTATTCAAACTTATGTATATCTAACCTCAAATGATCATTGAAATTAATCTACGAAGCAATGGTTCTTGTTCTATTGCTCAATTATAAGCCCGTATCTGCAAAAAATCTAAAATTTGTTTTTTTCGTTTCTCAGAGTTTCCCGCAGATAAGTGAGTAGGTGGTACCCAGTATCGTGTTTGAAAGAGACTAGATTCTACTTTTAAGTAATACCTTGCATGGCAATGACCAATAAATGTTTGAGAATATCCAGTAGGTCTCTGTTCAGAGTATCATTTATCAGGTAGATTACACGCTCTGGAAAATGTGGTAATTTTTATGGGAAATACGCAAAAAATCAGTGAATATTCAGTTTCAAATTATTGTGAGATCATTGCTATAATTTTTACTGTATTCTGGGTATTGAAAGTTTCTCACAACACAGATTATTATAGGCATATTATATATATTTGTAAGAAAACTGTAAAACCTACAGCACCACAAGGCTCAATCGTGAGTTTGTACAAATTCATTCAAAATAACGATTCTTTATAGCAATGCGACATAATTTATATCTACTTTATTTGATACAAGCCTTGTGTTACCAATTTTGATAACAACACAAACAATATTAATGTAAGAAATAGGTAAATTTTGTAATCATAATCATGGGCCCTGGTAGTCGGCTGGTAGAGCATTTGTCTCTCAAGCGTAGGGTCGTGGGTTCGATTCCCAGCTTGGTCACCGGTCTCGTGCATGGCATCACACGTTAAAGGTAAGGGCTGCGTCTTCTCTAGCTCGCATAAGTCTTTCGAATACTTCTAAGTGTTGCACGTAGGAGTGCAACAGGTTGAAGGAATTAACAAATTCAACAATTAAAAAAATTTATAAACCTAAGTTGAAGCTATATATAAACTCTTCTCCACTTCAAAAAATTAATGATAATTAAACTTATTTGAGTAATTAATAAATTGCTACACAATTACAATTTCACATGCTATAAAGAAAATGCCAAAAAGCTAGGTGGATCTGGCAGCCTTAACAGCTCAACATAATATTGAAAATTGTGAGATTCTTCAACCAAGAAAATTGTGCTCTTACACTACTGCTTTTCTGGTCCACTAGCTATCAATAACAAAATATAAAAATTGGACTACCCCAGATCATTTGTAAAGAGAACAAATCAACATCCAAATGATAATGAATAAATATTATGATCGCAGATAACCAAAGAATGCTTATTGTTAAAGTTACTGGTGATACATTTGTTATCAAGAGTACATTTTCATCATTTTCAGACATTCACAAATCACGTTATCACCTCAAAAAATAAATATTGTTGTGGAAAGATAGACTCATCAAATATGATTATCTAATGTAATGGCATTAAAATAAACGAGTGATGCTTATTTTATTTGAAAAATAACTGCATTAAGTACATTTTCATCATTTTCAGACATTCACAAATCACGTTATCACCTCAAAAAATAAATATTGTTGTGGAAAGATAGACTCATCAAATATGATTATCTAATGTAATGGCATTAAAATAAACGAGTGATGCTTATTTTATTTGAAAAATAACTGCATTAAATAAACATATTAGAAAAATAGACAGCAAACTAACATCAAATACTTTTTAACATAATATATAATTTTGATGGCATTTTCTAGGTACATTTCATTTAACTTTGACAGACTGCAAACATTTGTTCAACTGAAACAGGTGCTTCGCACACAATTTGTCATTTAATTGCATACTGTTACCAATATATAGATAAATCATTTTGAAAAGTACATATTTGAAACAAAAATTAAGTTAGTCAGTTAAAACTATGATAATAGTAATAATAAACGTTTTTCCACTACTAGCACTATTATTTTAATACCAAGAAATAATTTTCATGAGCAAGTGGTTGATATAACTTAATTTTCAAGGTTACTAATCAAAAACAAATAATGAAAAATAGTAAAAAAACAAATATAGTTTATTATATCATTGGCAATATACTTAGGAAAATATGCCCTGTTAATCTCCTGGTTTTATTAAATGATGCTCAATATATAAAGGTTTTATGAAAAAGGTAATTGTTATGACACTTTGCTTCTAGAAAATGATATATGATTTCTGAGAATTAAATCAATTTTAATTTTTTCCCCGATGAAAAAAAAAAATCGTAAACTTAGCAACCAGTAAATAATTATCATTTCAAAATAATAATTTGTTGAGTTACAACACAACTGACTATTTCGAATAAGACATTGGAAAAGAATAATTACAAGCAGAAAATGATATTGTTGCTTCTGGGTGCTTTTCGGCAAAGTGATATGTATGACAGCTCTCCAGAAATATTAATGAATTACTGTTCATTTCTCATACATAACTATCTTTCATTAACAATTCAGTTATTCATGTTTAATGCAACTTTTGAATATAAACAGTCCATAGTCTTACTTCTTCCATAAAATAAATATGTTACCATTGAAAATTGTAGAATGTAAATAGCTATAAAAGACTGCATTAGTTATGTCAAAAAATACTCTTGTAAGATACAATATTATTTGCTTAGCAATATTCGTATATACCAAACTAGCCATTGGTGTGGTTGATTTTTGATGAGCCAATGTTTTCCATAGAAGAAATTCCAGCAGTTTCTTCCTGGTCGCATTTGCAGATCTCGTTTCATGAAAAAAAAAGAAAACAGGTACATTAACAATGTTTCAATACAGCTAATTCTCCGACATAAATGAATATGATATATATGGATAAGCATGACAAAAAATACAAGACTTGAAATGTGAGTATGGTTGGAGTATGATTCAATTATTTTATTGCTTTTTATCAAAACTGCATAACTATTCAATGTGAGAATTGAAATTTCTTTGAAATTAAAAAAAAACTGCCATGAATGAAATTGATTTCTTTTTCAACAGAATGCAAATATAATGATGACTTTAGAGAAGAATAATATTTTTCACACTAAAATTGATGCAGGAAAAGAACTCATTCAAAAATTTATTATACAGTCATGAGAAATAAGTGTTGTTTTCAGAAGACAAGCAAACTATGAGTCTTTGGAAAAAATGGAAGTAATTCGACAATATTTTCAAAAGGTATTTTCTTCTTTCACATTAGGTACTTGAAAATTAACCAAGCAAGCAGTAACAAATACAACTTGGGATAATATTCCTCTCACACTAACTGGCAAATTTTTTTTCAACAATCTGAAAGATTTTATTCTACCCACAACATGTTCTCCATATTACATTCTTTTTTTGCAATTATTTTTGCCTTAATTTTCTCCTCAGGTGTTAATTTATCACAGCCTTTCAAAAATGGTGGAATATTTAATGCTATTTTTTTTCTAATTGTCAAGTAGGTACTTTATGTGAAAACCTCTGTCAGCTAAAACTAAGTCACCTTCATCTAGTAAATCCATTAAATTGGACTTCTTTACCTATTCTTTATCCGATATGGAACCTGTGAACAAATCGATAACAAAAGGTATAGCACCATTTGGAGTACAACCTTTTAATACTTTAAATGTAGTATGAGCTTTGTAGAGGAATACAGATTGCTTTGGTGCTCAAAATTGCTTGGCACTTGACAAAAAAATTCAGTGCAATGATTGATTACTCTAATATTCTTTGATCTTTTGAATTAATATATGGGCAAATGTTGCTTTATCAAATCTCTAGATGGGAACATCATAGGCTGAAGTATATTAAATATATATGTTTTCTCCAGCTGGTAAACCAGTTGAAAGATTGAATCTATAATGTAAGTATATCTTCAATTAATGAACCAGTGCTTAATCTGATCAAAACAATAATGAGTTCTTTGAAAGGATTTTTTTCTCCAAAGGTCCATTAACCTTAAAATTTTTACATCCCCAATACTGTAAAGGCTCTCTATGTGTTGCAAATATGAAAATTTATGTGAGAACGCTGGTAAAAGTTTGAGATGTATAAAACTTACACTTTTTATAACTCTGCTTTAGACTTTCCACAAAGTTATTCATGTCTTCTCCAGCTTCATTCCTTTCCAGTTCTTCAATCCTCTTCTGTAACATGGAATTTTCATTAGTATTACATTTGCCATATTTTCAATTTGTAGATCGATAGAGGATCATGGCATTAGCCCATTTTTTTACAAGCCTGCAACAAACCCTAATGAAACATTGAGTTTTTCCAGAGTTTTAAGTACCTTTCCACAACCTAAAAAAAGTGAGAAATACTATAGAAAATCAATACGAGTGTAGAAGGATTTATAAACAATTTTTCTTCATCAAATTCTATCATCTTAAACAAATATTTTCAATTTGTCAAGGGCTTGTGGCTTTCTGAATCAGCCTACCAAAAAATCAAAATAAATTGAAACATTTTCTTTGTGAAGGGATTATAATTTGGCAGATGGAACAGTTCATCAATTAAATTTTAAATTTGTTTTTACGAAACTTTCAGATTTTCGGAGAAAACCCCTCAAAAGCAGAGCTTTAGGGAAAACCGTTGACTAATAATTTGCCTTCCACACCTGCATAAACTTTCTTGATTAATTTTATCGACTTTTCAGGTTGTGGAAGTTTATAGAATTGAAAAACTTTAAAAAATTATAACTCAAATGTAAACACAGTGAACCCATTCCATTTGACTTCTAAAATCATTTTAAAAGTAAACTAAAACTTACCTGTGAAAGGTTCGAGTATGGTTTGTCACACAGTAAAGTCGAGCTAATAAATCAATTACACTATAATTACCACAAGAAATGGTATATAACACACAAAAATAAAAGTAAACCACGGGGAATAGGTATTTTATTCACTAGTAATTATTATTCACTTTCGAAGTACGAACGCCAATGGTTGCATTTGTCTGTTGTCATGAAGTTGACGGTTGACAGAATGTGAAAATACCGCTAATTTTGAACTGAGCCAATCCCAAATTGTTATTTCAAAACTAACCAATGGCTATTCACTTTCCCAATATCCAATCAGACTTTGGGTCTCAAAACAAACGCATGCGCCTTAAAAAATCATCTAAATGAAAAGGCCTATTGATGAGGTGCCGGAAATCAATGTTTTAGCATGTGTAGAAAAGAATCCTACTGCTTCTACTAGGGAAATTAGCTAAGAGTTATAAATTATTCATAAGCATAAGTACGGTCGTACAAGTATCAAGTGCACCAGTAAGGAATCATTTAAATGCCACTGTTATCTTGAATCTGATTATTTGGAACAATTATGGAGATATCAAATTAGTAAAGCACAAACATACTTATGCAGTGGTATATAGAGAACCAAATTCAGACAATGTGATTTCCTAGAAAAGTTTGATCAAAATATTCTCCGAATACAACAAAATGACATGCATGGGTGATTTCAACATAAATTTATTAGATATTGATCTACAAGCATCGACTGGTCTCTTATCCATCACAGAATTTTTCAATTTGACTCAACAAATTAAAAATTGTACTCGCGTTTCTGGTGACAATATGACACTCATAGATCTACTTGTTTCAAATCTAGACAATATCTCAGATGCCGACGTTTATAACGCGGATTTAGCAGACCACTTTCTCATCTACTGCTCCTTTTCTCTCACGAGCGACATTTACACTGAAACCAAAATCATTACAGGGATTCCATTCAAATTAAAATTAAACCAATTTCAAATATATCTAGGGGAATTATTGATAATTAAATTGAATTCTTAAATAATCACATCATTCTCCTGGCTGATAAACATTCTCCTGGCAGATAAACATGCCCCACTGAAAATATCGCGTTTATCTAAAAACAAAAATACACACCATGGATCACTGACAGCATCTATAAATAGGGAGAAGAAAGCCTACTTAGATACTCAACTTTCAATTTCTCCATTAAAATGCAAATCATTTGGTTCAGATAATTTGAATGTAAATCTCATTCTACTCTGCTGTCCGCTCATTATTGTTCTTATCACTCATATCATGAATCAATGTGTGAAAAAATTTTACCTTCCTATAGTTTGGAAGCATCCTTATGTGTTACCACTTCCCAAAATTGAAAACCCAACGGAATTCTTCCATTTACAGAGCATAAGCATTCTTCCAATACTGTCTAAATAAAGTACTAGAGAAAAGTCTTGATCTACAAATAAGGCGTCACCTGGAAACGAATAATATACTTCCCCTACATCAGTCAGGATTTAGATCAGGACTTAGATCAGGTTTTACCTGCTCGACAACACTTTCTTCAATTTCAGACGATATATTCCATTCACTCGACAATAACGTAATGTGTGCTCTCATATTATTAGACTATTCGAAGGCGTTTGATACTAAAAATCATGAAGGACATTTTACATTTTATTGGATTCAGTAAATCAGCTCGTTCCTTCATGGTGTCGTAATAGGTTCAACAGGTCAAATTGGATAAATTCGCATCTGATCCACTTGATTTGCGAGAAGGACCTCCCCAGGGAAGTTTTCTGGATCCTTTGATTTATACCATTTATACTAATAATTTTTGCTCGAGCCTGACACACTGCAAATATCACTTCTATGCGGACGACACGCAGTGTACTAGTCATTCAGGTTTTGTGATATAATCAAAGACAGCGGTTTAATTAACTCGGATTTGAATGGACTTCTTGATGTAACAAACTGGCATTTACTACAAATAAATTCGAAAAATTCGGTCGCACTCCTATTTTGTTCGAAAAATCTTGCATATACAAATTGGTAATGACACAATTGAATTCAAGAATACATGAAAGAACCTAGGACTTTTCAAATTTCATGTTACCCAAAAACTTGAAAATTATTATACTTACATGGTGGTTCTTCGGGTAGTAAGGCCGACGTGTTTTCAGAGAAGAACTCGACGTTTCGCCAAGCATTTGACAGCGACTACAGAAAGCGAAAATTTTTAAAATAACTCTTGAAAATGCTAACCACTCGTGTTGGCGAAACGTCGAGTTCTTCTCTGAAAACACGTCGGCCTTACTATCCGAAGAACCACCATGTAAGTGACGATGGTCGCGAAAGCCTTTCACAATTTATTATTATACTTCTTTGAAGCTCATTTATGGAGACATTTTCTCAACTCCGAATTGAAAACTCAGCTGTGATAGTCTAGTACTTTCGCACTACAATAACTGTGATGTTGTTTACGGTCCATGTACTAATAGTACCGACACTAGAAGAATCCAAAAAACACAAAATTCGTATATGAGATTGATGTATGAGATAAGAAGACCACAACGTATTTCTAATAAATTGCGAGACAATGGATGGCTTAGCATGTGCAATCGCCGTAGACAAAACATGGCAAGCATTTTCTATAAAATCTTGAAAAGTAATATAGCAGACCACTTATACAAGAAAGTTACATTCAGAACGGATATACATAACCTGAATTTGTAGCGTAGAAATAAGCTAATGATTCCAAAGCAAAAGAAGCAATTATTCGAACGATCTTTCTCCTACAATGTAACACTTTTTAGCGATATAATGTATATTCCAAATTTATCTATTGGCAGAAAAGCTGAAAAAATCCAGAAAAACCATTATAGAAGGAAGATGAAGTTTAAAGCTTTGTAACAAGTGATTCGTGGTCAATATAATGTTTGCTTTATAAAAGGAGGCTACTCTTGCACTGGAAGCATCAGTCAGTGGTATTCTATGTGCACTCGTAAAAAGAATAATGATCACAGATTCTTAATCAAGAGGAAAGAAAAAAAAGAAGAGAACTAAAATTTCCAGCTGAAGTTTAAGCTTTGCTATGACATTACAGTTTTAAGTAGCAAAGCTTGCAAATATGTGAGGAAAATTTTCAATCTTGCTCTTCCTGCATCTGCCACAATCAGATGATTGTCCAAAATGGATTGCAGTCCTGGTTTTACAAAACAAAGTATTGAATCCATCAGAAACAAATCAAAGGATTTCAAAAACAGGAGAAAAAAGACTGTATTATGTGCTTTGATGCTTGATGACATGTGCATTAAAAAGGAGCTACTATGTGAACGGCATACTAAAGAGATTTGGGGTTAAACAGATATTGGTACAAAGAATGAAATTTGTAATAAACAAAAAACTTGCCACTGAGCATTGGGGTTGATGGTTGGAATCAATGAAAATATTAAGATACCAATAGTACATTTTTGTGCCAACAAATTATCAGGAGAAGAATAGACAAATATTGTCTTGGAAGCCTTGAGACAACTTACACCGCCTGTAAAATAGTGAGAAGTGGTGGACCAAAGGTGCACATCAAGAAGATGCAAGAATTATAGGCTGCCAAGTAACTGACCTCAAGAATGTGAAGAATTATTTTTTAAATTCTGTTGCGCAACAAAGGATGAAATTCATTTTTGATATATACCATATGCTCAAACTTGTCATTAGTTTTCCATTTACCTGTTACTATTTGCAACTATTTTTAGTTTTTTTTTCACAGGTTACTGTTGCTGCACAATCTCAGCTCAGGTGTAGCTGATGCTTTCATCATTTAAGTCTGAAACTTTCCATTTCGAAGGATTTGAGAATGTCCAGCAGACGGTAAAATTCATAAAAATTGTTGGCCAAAAGTCTTCGATGATTTGAATTCATGAAATATATTGATGCCAAAGGAATGAAAATACCCATAAAAAAAAGAAAAGTGATGTGTGGTGAGTTTGATACATATTCTAGGAACTCCTTATATATTAGAAAATGTAGTTTGAAGATTTTTTATCTATTTTCTGTTAAAAATAAATAATGTACATTACGATTTTCGATTTTTATCATATCCGCTAAAACATCAATTTGAATGAAAATCAATTCTTAAGCAAGAATGAATCTAGGAATATGGTAATTTCTATGGTTACATATTCTACTTTCGGTCAGCCTGAGTTAAGTGGCACTTTTACTCCACTTTGGTATATGAGGAAGAGCAGTTCCACAATACAACTGTTTGTTGAGAAAGTTTGAAAAGTACAACACCAAAGTTGGAAATCTTTTGTAAATATTCATTCAGATAAAATTCTAAATGACGGCTTATTTCTATTTCACCCTCAAAGAATATGCTCATTTCGTAGAAGGGCAAATCTCTAGAAAAATCGAAATGCTCATCAATCACCTTGCGAATAAATGAAAAAAAATATCAGAAACCTGCCCTGGCCTCTTAAACAGCAATCACTTTTGACACAGTTTTATGTCAAATAATGAATGCATCTCTTGTCTCGTTTCATTCCTTTTATTAGAAACGTATAGACAACTAAAAATCAATTGTACCAACCTAAAAGTGGAAATATATGTCAGCCATGGGAGCGGGGCTATTTTGTAATCATTGGAATATCGGGCATGTTATATTTACTTATTTTATGAGGTCTGTGATTCATACACATTTTTCATAATTGGCTTATTCAATAAAATCTGAAAAATGCTTGTATGGTTGATGCAAGTCGAGTTAGGAGTCGGTATTTCTTGTTAATAAGTCGAAATTTCGCGATAATAAGTCGAAATTTTGCGTTTGCGTTAGTTAAGTCGAAATTTTGCGATAAGTCGAAATTACGAGTAAGTTCAAATTTCGACTTAGTAAGTCGTAATTTCGAGTTAGTACGTCGAAATTTCGAGTTGGTAAGTCGCACTTGCCCTCCACAGCATTCGTACAATACCCCTGCCAAGTTTAAATCGCATAGCATTGGAACTCTGGAAACTAAGGCTTGTCTAAAGAAATCGTTGACAACCGGTATATATTTTTCATAGCCATTTGAATATACTACCGTTGTATCTCTTACGACTTCCCCGGTCATCTCTGATTTCCGGAAGGAAATTCCCGATTCCATGGGTTGACGTCCCCTTTTTTTGGCCTATTTAACGAAATTATTCCTGTAATACCCATGTATTATTACTCGAGTAATACCTCGGATTTCCGACTAATGCCCATTAGTTTTCGGCAAATACCCCTACTTCCCGACTAATACTCAATCATTTTCAACTAATACCCCTGCTTCCCAACTAATACCCTCGCTTTCTGACTAATAATTTTCAACTAATTCCTCTAATATCCAAGGCATGTACACCAAAATTCCCCAGTTTCCTCGGCCAACAATAAATCATCATTGCTGCAATAGCAAAATAGAGGTTAAGTTTGAAATGTACAAATACACTTATAATCAGAATAATGTTACAGGTACTAAATTGGTTATCTGTTAGGGATAGATTGATATAAGGATGAAAGGGACAGCTGATTGGTGCAAAGAACAAAAATGAAATACCCAAAAGAAATATTTTATGAGCTCTCAGTTAAAGGGCCCAATAAGGCCTTCATTTTTGTATAATACAAATAGAAATTGTCCATGAACATTGATTTCATGTTTAAAACTATTAAAGGTGTTTATCCTTTTTGATTGTGTGAAAAATAATCAAAAAATAGTTTCTTTACATATTTCACAGAATAATCATCATTATGCATCTGTTTCATAACTTTCCATAATAATAAACTCTGTTTATCATTGAAAGAATGCTTGTCAAGAATTATGTGGTATTTACGAGATTTATGTGTCCAAAATGTTTTCAAAACCTGAAATGGGGTTTTATTGAGCCTCCTCTGATGCCCATTAACAGGGCGCAATTTGTAATGTAAATAAATTTTGAGAAACTACGAGCCGCATAGCTGATATTATCACAGAATAATTGTACTTACTATTCCAGGTTAAAGATTATCTTCGATAAGGATCATTTCACAAGTCTTGACAAGCATTCTTTTTTTGACTGTGTTTTTTTATCACAATATCTTTGTTTGTGTTATTCCACATAGCAATAGCATTGAAAGAAAATACTTGAATGATATAGGAACATAAAAAATCAATAACACAAGAAAACGTACGCAATAAATAAAAATAAATGTATAAATATAAAAGAGAGGTCATTTGCATGAAAAGTCATCCATGAGTTCTGTTTTCACTTGTCTACTATTAACCGAAGAAGAAACGTTTCCTCCCATTCTTAAAATGTATGGTATCACACTGTCTATTTGAACTTGTCCTATGAGGCCTGCAAAGAAGAGCTCCTCGAGTATATTTGATTCCATTGCCCTCAGTGGAGGAAGACGTAATAGTAACCTGAAAATGAATGCTTGTCAGTAAAGTTTTGATCATAATTATTTTTATCATCAAGTAATGGACAGGCATGTTAGCCATCAGAAAAATATCTTGATATCTGCTTGAATCGCTGACCATTCAGATCGCTTGGATTCGAATTTCTTCATTGTCAATTACCTGACAGATTGGGTTTGGTTGTGTAACAAATAAACCAACCAAAAAATACCCATGAAAACACTAACATTCAAATTGAATATACAAAAATACAAAATCATTATAAAATCAATTTTCAATAAGCACTTTTCTTAATCTTCCCTTAAATATCTCATTATTACTGTTTTCGTAATGTGGCTTGGAACTTTGTTAAAATATTAAATACCGGTATATATTGATAGGATTTTTGTTGAAAATGGTATGCACAACATTGTTCCATGACAAATTATTTTATATCCAGTGTCGTAGTCATAGATGACCACGGTTTTTGTTTACTTATTCTGGTTAGTAAACATAAGACTTAGTAATTTCATTATAGTAGTTTACATAATAAGTAACGTTATTAGTTATGAGGAAACATGTTTGAAGAACGGGGTGTGATATCCTCAAAACAAATAAGTCGCAGTTAGAATATCCAAAAAGCATTCAGTTAAATGAAGCTGAAATCAGTATAGGTACAGAAACAAAATTTTTAGAAGTAATACTAGAAACAGCTCTGTCATGGGAAAGTCAGAAGAACTCACTGAAAGATTTAACTCAGTCTGCTATACATTAGAAGGGAATGTCACAGTACTTGAGCGAAGATGATCTGAGAGTCATTTATTTTTCAAATTTTGAATCTCTTGTTTAGTTACGGTTAAATTTTCCATGGTAGTAGCAACTCAGTAGAAAATATATTTATATGCCAGAAAAGAGCACTGAGAACTATTAAAAAACTTGGATTTAGAGCTTCTTGCAGAAGCATTTTTAGAAGTAATAAAATTGCAGCAATACACATTGAAGAATGTCTAATGTTTTTATTTAATAATGAGGATTATTTCAACTCAAATTTATTTGGATTTGGAACCCTATACAGTACAAGATTACTTGAATGCCGCTTTGTTAAATATAAAGATATTATATTTTTATGACGAATATTTCGCTGTAAATGTGTATGTAATCTTTTTTATATACCGGGTGACAACGAGATCACTTTCGGGCTGCCATTTTTTTATTATTTCGCCCTGTAAAACGAAACTTGGCAGAGTTAATATTCGAACTAAATGTCATTTGACTGATGTAACGACAAATTTCTACAATTTCCGGTTTCCCTGGAAATGACCTTAACTTTCGAAATTTAAATGGGACACCCTGTATACCGTTTGTTATTAGGATTCTTTAAATCATTCTACATTCGAATTCATAATTTTAGAATTGATTTTGACATACATTATATTTTGAAATCAAATATCAATTTTCAATCTAGAGTGCCATGACCATCCTAAAATTTCTCTATGTCGACTCTCTATTTTCAGAATAATCTAAACAGATTTTTATCTCTGTTCGTTAGCCTAGAGAAAGGCTGAAAAGTTGTATAATTTAATTTTTTTGTATTAATTCAAAAAACTTAAATGTAACCATATCACTTTCATAACACTATTATATGCATTATTTCAAGACGAATCCAAAAATGTATAACACATACTACCATCTTTCATTCCAACTAATTTTTATTTCATTATTAATTTAAATTTTGCCGAATCTTGGCCGAATTTCGATGTCATAGTTTTTTGAATTAATACAAAAAAATTAAATTAAACAACATCACGACCTTTCTCTAGGCTAACAAACAAAGATTTTTTTATTTTTCTGTGAATAGAGAGTCCAAGTGGAGAAATTTTAGGATGGTCATGGCACCCTAGATTGAAAATTAAAATTTAATTTAAAAATATGATTTATGTCAAAACCAACTGAAAAATTATGAATTAGGATGTAGAATGATTTAAAGAATCCTAAAAACAAACAATATATGGGATATATTTAAATGTCGAAAGTTGAGGTCATTTCCAGGAAAACCGAAAGTTGTAGAAATTTGTCGTTACACCAGTCAATTGACATTTAGTTCGAATAATAACTGTGCCAAGTTTCGTTATACTAGGTGAAAAAATAAAAAAATTGCAGCCCGAAAGTGATATCGTTGTCACCCGGTATATATACATATATATGTGATTTTCGAAATAAATATTATTATTATTATTACCCCGAGTTCTTTAATGTAAAACCTGATGACGCTACGTGTATTGTAAGACGTTTTATCTTATCCGATAATTCCAAAAAGTTCATACATTGATGATTATTATATGAGAAATAATTGTTAGAATCAATCAATGTTGTCATTTAATTTCGTATTAAGTTGTATTTTGAATGAACAGTAATTCTGATAATTATGTACAGTGATGTACGTTTTGTCAATGAATGTAGCACGTTGTGCATTGTGCATTGACAGCAGATATCATTGTCAATTGTTAATTCTCACCGTTTCTTCATTGAAGTAGAAATGCATTACGATATTTCAATCCTGAAACCTTCTGCGACTTTTGAAGACAGGTTTTGGGCCCAGTCTCGTCGGTTTCAAGTTATTAGATAGCATAAAGTATTTTGGGGGTTAGGCAAAAGTACTGGAAAACTATTTTGGTCGGGGTGGAAGTTGAAAAACAACTACGAACGAAAATTAACAAGGACCAGTCAGGATTCATAAAGTTCAACGGCGAAAACTGGGCCACATGGAAGTTCCAAGTTCAGGTGATCCTAATGTCAAAAAAATTATTTGATATCACTACTAGAAAATCTATAGAGTCCGCTGAGAATCCGCTGAAGAAAGTGAGGCAACTGATTGAAATAAGAACGATTAATTACAACAAAGATTTGTGAATCTAGAATATAATAATAGCATAGCAGAATTCATCTCCCCGATCAGATTCAAACTAAATTGAAGACTTTGGGAGCAGCTATTAGTGGCAAGAAACTTACCACTAAAATTCTCATGTCTCTGCCAGGAAGCTTAAAACACGTTTTTGCATGGGAATCGTCACCCAGTCACAGGCAAACAACCACAGAATTAAGGTATCGGTTAATGGAAGAAGAAAAATGAAGCAGAACAACAGAACATGTGACAGCTCTACCTAGCAGGAGTACAGCAGTGAAAAATCGAAAACAATTGAAGTGTTTTTTATGTGACATAACAGGCCACATCAAAAGAGCTAAAAAATCATGACAGTACTCTTAAAAGGATGGCAGATGGCCAACAGTGTTGGTTTAAGAAAAAGATGGAAACAGAAATGAAACACTCACGGAGTACTACTTCACGAGATACCCAAGCTTTTGTAGGAATGTCTATTGGATTGTGAAAATATATAGGCATTAGTGAGACAGTCCCAGGCCTACACGAATATTCAATGGTGGTAAGATAAATAGAGCACATGTGTTTCACTAAAGAAATAGAATGGAAGAATAGAACAGCCAGAAATAGAAAGAAAAGTAAAAATCACAAGGTAACGTGGCAGAAAGTATGTTAGATTGGCATCGTAAATTTTCGCATTTCAATTTAGGGCAAGTGAAGATAATTGTGAGAAAGGAAAGTGTTTCCTTATAAAGAAGGAGAAAAGCCTTACTGCAGAGATTGTTTAGCGGATAAGCAACCTAACTACAATTTCCTCCAGAAAAACATGTGAATTAATTCAAGGAGATTTATGTGAACCTTTTGAGCAAAATATTTGTTGTTGCTGAAATAAGACTTTTCAGGATATCGCTTGGTTTACTGCTTAAATAAAAAATCATAAGCAAAAAAAATATTAAAAAAATTTATAACTCTTGCCGAGACACAAACCGGTAATTGTTTTTAACTCTACATCGGATCATTGGTTAAAATTCATCAATACAGATCTGAAAAATTTGTGTAACGAGAAAGTCATGCGTCATGAAAAATCTTGCAGTTATGCACCACATTAAAATGGGAAAGCAGATGGGCACATTAGTAGAGGCAGCAAGAACAATGTTGCATGGCAGAAAAAAAATGTGTGGGCTGAAGCTATAAATTGTGCAGCGTCCACACTAAACAGAGTTGGAGCTTCTCCAGTGAAATATGAAACCACATTCAAATTATGATGCGGAAAAGACTGATTTTAGATTGTTCAAACAATTTGGTTCTAAAAGCAGTACATATACCTAAAGAATTAGGTTGAAGTTAGACTCGAAAACAAAGATGGGATTATTTATTGGGTATGCTGAAATGTTATAGAGTTTACTTCCTACAGACAGAAAAAGTAGAAATCCACAGAGATGTGGATTTTATATCTGAAAACACTCCGAAAGAAGAAAATCAAACAGAAAAGACAGAAAATACAATACAGCTAGACTTAGATTGGGAAACGAAGAACAAGCTTAATGAGATTGCTACAGAAAATGAGCAAAATGAGACAGGGAATGAAAATGAACGAGAAGATGATAATCAAGTAAGAAGATCCAGAAGACAAATCAGAGCAACTATCTGGAAACACGATTATGACATGAGCTTTTTTACTACTACAGAAGTTTATTTACGGCATACAGAATGATTTTTGTTTATATTCAAAATGTTCCAGAAGAAATAACCTGTTTATTTTATAATATGAAGAAGATTTATTAATTCTAGGTACCGATTTACATGAAGTTGAAATCTCAAAGTCTACTCTTAATAGAAATTTCCATATGAAAGATCTAGGTATCGTATCTTAGTATTTAGAAGTGGATGTAAAACAGAAATTGAAAGAAAGTTTTACCGAATTAAATTAAGTAAATTACTTGAATAAAGTGATGCAATTGGGATGCAAGATTATAAATCGATAGCTACTCCATTAGCTCATAATTTAGACTATACTCTTTCAAAAGCTGACAAAGGGGCAACGAAAAATGATGCAGACATATCGACAGCTTGATGTATGATTTATTAGCTACTAGGCCACGAGAACAAATCAATTTTTTTTTTAAATATGCTACTGAACTATATGGTTGTAAAAATAGCTGCAATTTTGGAATTTTTGCAGACTGCAGGAGAGAGAAACTTTACAACGTAAGTGTTAGTGATATTGTTGATAAAGGATCATGAAAAATTGTCTCAGTTCTAAAAAAAAAATCGGTTGAGGAATTATTTCGAACAATTAGAAAATACAGAGACAAGAGAACAAAACAATCTGCCACGATCACGTCTTTGTTAGTTGCAGAATTTTCTCCGTTACTTCAAATGATCAACTTCAATAATTACCTGTTCTGAGGGATGTATTTTAAATTCAACAGTGGTCCTGGTGGACATAATGACATAATTTAATAGTTACCTATTCTATTCATAGCACTACATTGTCATTAGGAAGGCGATTAGTTGCCAACACTGTACGTATGATGGCCAAACCCAAAATTATTAAAATAAGGTTACCAACATTATATGTATGTATGTATGGTGGCCAAATCCATAACTACTAAAATATTTATATAATCTTTCCTATATATGACCTAGAAAAAGTCTGTAACGTAAAACAGCTATTAACTCTCCAACACGGCAAATATTCAAATCTTGGATCACAAACGATAGCATACTGTAAAGATTTGAGAGACTTGTTCTGAATTACTATTATTTGAAAATAGAAAATATTTTTGTTTTGTTCTAAAATTAGTTATTTCCGTCAACTTGCACACTTCGAAGTCTTCGAAAGACTTGTACGAGATAGGGAAGACGATGACCTTTCCTTTTAACATGTAATACCATGCACGCGACTGGTGAAATGAATGCTCTACCATCACGACCACCACGGCCAGTAAAAAACAGAAAAGATTAAGTATTACAGCTCAAAAATAAACAATTCTGACAACAAAACTAACCAAGTTTGGAAAATTAAAAATAATGAGCATGGAAATAAATAGTCCTGATAATTGATCCATTGGTGTACCTGATGAACAAGTCTTTCTCTGATGGAGTTTTCATTAGCGAAGTAAAGGCAGCTGTAGTGTTTCCTCTAAAAAAAAAGAAAGCGCAACAGAAATAGACAATTACAGACAAATACCACTACTCTTATCAATAAATAAAATAAATAATAACTTACTCTGTGATAGTCAACACCGATTTAGAAAAAAAATATCAAATTAAAGTGCATCATATAAGTTGTTGAATTACATTTATACTTATGTAGATTTGAACAAGCTGGCTGTTTCGCTGTTTCTGGATCAAAGCTATTGACACAGTATGTAACAATCGAAATGAAAAAATTGGGATTTTCCAAGATTTTAATAGACTGGCTGCACTCATATGCTAGCTTGTAGTTTTTATTGTTGAATGCAATGGTAGCACATCAAATCCTTGTCTTAGGAATAAGCAACAGCCTGTAACACCAGGAGGTAGCAGTTGGTATGTTCCTGGCCATAGAAAGAGCATTTGATAATGCACTACCTCTCTCCACATATGAAGTCACTGTCTCTAGTGGAACTAAACCAATACTATGTAAGTGGATAAGAACTATACTTCAAAACAGAACAGAGGTTACCCTGATACATGACTTGTGTGAACCTCGGCCAGAAATACTAAAATAAAATTTTCATTTGAGAGTATATCTCGGAGCGGAGTTCCGATAGGCTCCGCCCACCAGTGACTTTACTTCGGCATTGGCCGAAGTAAATGTGCACAAAAGATATTTAAGAGCTCCTTTTCAGCTGTTTAGGCAGTTGTCCGGGAGCCACAGACCCTTGAGTAGTAGTCCTACCGAGTGGTAGCCCGGATGGCTCTGGTGTGATTAGTATTTCTGGCCAGGTCATGGCTTCCTTGAGAAATCTACGGCCTGGCTTAGATAGATGAAGCGTCGTTGGTTAACACCAACAACATTAAAAAAGAATTCGTACTGTTCCTGTCTGATCCAGTAAGAAGAGTTCCGGAGTTGCTGGATTGCGACGATGCTGTGTGCGGAGAGTAGCCCACCGGATGAGGTACTCACCTCCGATTTCCGTACCTCCGTGCACACGCATTTAGTTGTCATGGCGCCCAACGTGGGGCCTAGCATTTGTGGATGCATTTGCGTTGCACTCCAGTGGGAGGCAGGGCCCGAAAATTCCAGTAACCCGGACTTGGAAGAACTTAACGGAAAGTTTTCTTGGATGCACTTTCGAGACGATTCTGAAGCAAGTTATTCCAGTGGAAGTGAAGATGCCCGACTTCTTCGTGGGTTCGATGTTCATCGTATTCCCGCAGCCAGTCAGTTGTTCCCATACCTAGTGCTGGGGTAATTCGACTCAACGGATGTTGCCTCACCAACGGCTGGTTGTCCTTAGCCAGTGGGCAAGGGCGAAGCAAGTATGTGGCACCTTTGCAGAAGCTGGATGATGAGCGTATGTGGAAATATGTAACATCCCGTTACATAAAAGTCTCGTAAAGGAGTATCCTGGAATCCCTACGATAAGTTGAAAACTCCATAACATCTACGAGTTTGGACAGCCAGGAGCAGTACCAAACGACGTTTCATCAATACTAATCATTTCTCTTCTTTTTAGGCTCTCTTACAGCATGTACATATTGTGAATATAGGAAATAAGAAGGCTAAGAGCCTAAAAAGAGGAGAAATGGTCCTTTTCAGGACAAACCAACGACGTTTCATCCCTAAGCCAAGCGATTCCTTTGATGGGGGGAGTGTGAACCTCGGCCAGAAATACTAAAATAAAATTTTCATTTGAGAGTATATCTCGGAGCGGAGTTCCGATAGGCTCCGCCCACCAGTGACTTTACTTCGGCATTGGCCGAAGTAAATGTGCACAAAAGACATTTAAGAGCTCCTTTTCAGCTGTTTAGGCAGTTGTCCGGGAGCCACATACCCTTGAGTAGTAGTCCTACCGAGTGGTAGCCCGGATGGCTCTGGTGTGATTAGTATTTCTGGCCAGGTCATGGCTTCCTTGAGAAATCTACGGCCTGGCTTAGATAGATGAAGCGTCGTTGGTTAACACCAACAACATTAAAAAAGAATTCGTACTGTTCCTGTCTGATCCAGTAAGAAGAGTTCCGGAGTTGCTGGATTGCGACGATGCTGTGTGCGGAGAGTAGCCCACCGGATGAGGTACTCATTTCCGATTTCCGTACCTCCGTGCACACGCATTTAGTTGTCACTTGCTGGACATACTTTCGCTCTGGGAGGTCGATCTGCAAGCCTATGCTGACGATTGTGTCCTACTAATAAATGACTATTCCGAAAAGACATTTTCCTACGTCCTTAAGGACAAACTGATATAAATGGTGTGAGAGGGAAGAAATGTCCACAGCATCGTCCTCCTGGAAAAGGAAGCTGGAACGTTGAATTCCTCCTTCCATCAACCATGTAACAATTCCTTCTGCGAGTGAATAGATAGGCAGTCACCGTGGATAAAAAACTGGAATTCACATTTGGAAAGAACTATCTAAAAGGCTAGCTTATTATAATAGACATGTCTCAGAATATGTGGCATAACATGGGGCATGTCACCAAAAAAAGCATACTGGCTGTGTGTTACTGTCATACAACCAATGGATCTGTAGTCTGGTGGAGTAAAGGCCAACCAAAAATGGCCCATGCTAAAATTAACAGACTACAGAGACAAGTATGTCTGGCGATACAAGCGTGTCTGGCGATAACGAGGACCATTGCCGTTGGCAATGGATGCCCTTCTGGGATTACTTCCTCTTCACATAATTCTGGATACAAAGAGGCAAGATGGGCAACATAGAGACTCTATCAAGCGGCACTTAGCTTACCGCAGATATGAGAACCATCAGCATGCTGGAGGGCGTTATAGCTCATAATACTCTGGGAATGTCCTCAGACATCATTCCAAAAACAATCAACCATCACACGTCCTACATGTACAAATACCTGAGATGGAGCCGTAGGTCTTTCTGGGTTTTCCCACAACTGAAAGATGAATGTGTCACAAAAAATTCAGTAAGTCATCCTGGAGCGATGTTCATACAAAAATAATAATATCCACTCTCTAGCAGCACAGGCAATATCTTCGGGTGCACTCTTGTGAGTGTTCATGTGGAAGATTGCTATTATAATTATTTTTATATACAATAACGATCATAAATCTGAGATTCAATTGGAAACATTTTGTATAGTTTTAGTTTTTTGTAAATTAGTAAAGTTTTACCTGCTTTTTCGAAGTATTGAAAAAACACCCAATCATTAAGTATGTTTAAAAGTTAAACTATGGAGAAATTAAATGATAAAGAAAAAACACTAGTTACCAAATATATCTTCCATTAAAATTAAATGAATTATGAATGTAGTAGCATACCTTGGAAATCTGTCAATATCATCTGGATAACAGTTACCCACGTAACTTCTCAAAGCTCGAAACGATTTCTCTTGTAATTCCTCGATTGGCTTCCTTAGCAGAATATCTGAGCTATCAGAAGAGAACAAAGTAATTGCCTTTAAGTATGCATATTCGTTTTCATTCACATGTAACCTATTCATACTGGTAACAAAGTCTTGTAATTTAACTATATTATCTGTAACCTGCTTCACTTTATTGGCGGACATTTTATCTTGAGCAATCGAGGCGTGGATATGGCTGATTAGAGCAGATAAAATTGTTGACAGTGATAACAACTGGGAACACTGTGCTAAACCAAGGGTGAACAATTCTGACCAACAGTTTCTCAAAAGAACAATTTGAGTTTCAGGGCTGAAACAAAAACACATACATATAATAAACACATAAATCACATACTGACAAATTGTGAAGAATAGTAAACAATGACTGTACTTCACAAATATTGAACATTTTCAGAAAACATAACCAAGTGGTTTGTATCGAAAATGGGATATTGGACGCCTTCACCATACAAGTAATTTAATTCCTAGATGCGCATTTCGATCTCGAAGTTATCTTCATCAGTAGGGATCAAAATGTGCAACTCCAATTGATTTTTCTTGAAAAATATTACTTCATTACGTAACGAAATGTAGGCGTATCGAAATGTGGGAGTACCGGGAATGTGGGAGTACCGGGAATGTGGGAGTAACGCAATGTGTCGAGAGGCCCACAATTACTGTTTCAGAGAATTCAGGAACGCAGGTCAAAATTTGGCAACAACGCTTCATTCGGCTATGTTTGAAGGCTGTGGGGACAACGAAATATGGGCACAACAAAATGTAAGTACAATAAAATGTGGGCATTAAGAAATTTGGGCACAACGCAATGAGGGTGTAATGGCACAACGACATGCTCCCCTGGTTGTTATTTATTTATGTGAGGTCTGCTACATGGAAATTGGTCTCAAATATTTTTTGTACTATTGTGTACATATTTCATTCATTTATTGTTGTGATTAATAATTGTAGTTTTACTTGTTTCACAATACTTCACTATTCTTGTAATGGGGCTTTATCATACACAATGAAAAAAAAATGGTAATACCTAGAAGAACTTTATTGTATTTTTTTTTTTCCATTTTAGATGTATCTTGAACTTCATAGTAAAGTTTCGTGAGACTGGATCCGTTGCCAATAAAAAAGAGAATAGTGTGACGAAATTATTCAAATAGAGGTTTTAGGATAAGCTGAGATTGATCTAACATGGTCTACACTGTAGCAACTAAGTAATATTAAGAGGGACATCCAAAACTTCCTTGAGGAAGGTGCTAGTCTAGTGTGGCATAATATAAATACTTTCTCTAAAAACAGTCTATGTTTGAAGAACTGAATTCTAGTAACTACTAGCATTCATACATGTCTTCACAACGTTCACGCTTCACAGCATCATCTCAACGCCTCTATTGTCTACATTTTTTCATTTCACAATTTTAAACGATATTTTTTCAGACAACTGTTTCATACAACAGAGAAGGTTGAATGATGCTCTCTGAAATGGGTTACAAATGCTATACAGAGATCACTTAAATAACTTCACAACTTTTTCATATGATTTTGAATTTGAATAAACATTACCTCAAATACTGAAAAGCTGGTATATTTTTAGCCCAGTGAACAGATAGAAACAGCAGTCTTGATCCACTTTCACATATATAATGTATATTCAGATATGGAGGTACAGGTCCTGGAATCAATAGATTGAAAGCGATGTGCTGATCTTGGAGAATTGGTCCATCATAATCAAAGCATTTGTCCTCATTAGAGAGAACATTGAAACCTGTTCCATTTAAGCACTGAACTCTGGCCATGCTATCAAGTGCTTTTGAAATAAGTTTTTTATCTCGTGCGGTAGATAAGGCATCACTAAGCTCAGTCCCGGTGTTAGTACTATCCATTGAGACATCATCATCAATACATCCCTGGCTTGCTAAGTGGAAGGAATCAGAAGCAGTAGTACTATTGGCTGTAAAAATAATATACCATGAAATGACAACCGGAATTAATGTGTAAAACATTATTATTATAAACGGATGAGAAGTGCTTTTGAAAACTAGGAATGGTAATATAAATAATGAATATTATCAATTAACTGATAAAAAAATGGTTTATGATTTAGACATTGAACAAATTTTGCGATAAAGCTGATAAACAATACAATTCAGTTTTCTTCAGCACATCGTCATGACTATGACGCGTTGAAGTAGATGTCAACACAATACTTCATTTCCTGAGACTTTTACAAGTATAGAACGCGTCAAATACAAAAAATAAATAAAATAAATCAAGTCATAAAATTGAATGTACATGCATTGGTAAATGGGAATCATATATAAGCAAGAAAATAGTATAGATGGGTTAAAATTCCGAAACTATGATATTTGAGGTGCGGCGTCTTTAAAAAAAATGGCAACTTTTAAACAAGAATTATTGAGACATATATTCCCGATTTACCCATTCAGAAACTTTCGACAAATTGCGACTATAAGTATTTTATTTGTTCAAGCAAAGCGATCAGAAATCAATCCTCTGAACTGTCACTGTATTAAAGCTATAGTATAATTTATCGTTTACTGTCCAGACACTACTAACTTTCATGGTCAATAACTAATAAAGCACTTGAATATTAACCAAACAAACTTTGGAAATTATTTCACTCTTTCTTTTTTAGATTTTTAGTAAATTAAGTGAGAATCGATGTCCCTAGCTTTTATCGTCATTCCTCTGCCACAATTTCAAAATTCACTAATTGTACAATAGATGACGCCTTTTCAGTTGTGGCTGTTACAGAAGGCAAGTTGAAGTTTCATGATTTGAAAAATAGGGTTGTTGATAAAAGGAATTGTCGTGGTTGTTTGTTACTGGTGGATTTAGAAGGAAATCGTGGTGAGTCACGCTCAAAAATATCAATCCTCCGATAGTTTCAGGAACATTAATTATACAGTTTCCGTTCAAACATTATAGAGAGTTTCATATTATTTTCGTGTATTTCCTTATGCAAAATGTGAGATTATGAAATTAGGGAGTGGTGAATTATTTCACGGAAACATTGAGAATCGTCATTTCTATGGCGTCATTTCTCTGGCGTCATTCATCTGGCTCCTTGTCAGACAGAGGAATTATATTACTATGACCTAGGTCTTTTTTGTAGTAAATATTGGGAATTGTTAAAAGCTCTGAAAGACAGTTTAACAGATAATTTTGCAACTGTAATTACCATTTTGCTCTATTTTTGGCTTATTGGCCTTTAGTTCTAATACACTGGCAGTAGTAATTTCAACTTTGTCGTCATAACTTGAAATCATTGAATAGATCCAATTTTTTAACTGCTGATACCATTGAAAGTGATAGTTTCTTTGAAATTGGTGAATTCAGTTTTACCCATTCTAACAATTTGTTTTTTTAAGAATAAATGTTTTTAAAAATTTACTGACGAAGCTTTTTTTAAAACCACGTATACAACAAAAAATCGAAAATTTAGAATGATCCGTATGTGATTCCTATAACTCAATAATAAACAATTATAACTAATATAAAATTCAGCCGCCAAGGTAATTCAAATTTTTTTGTTTTCATGATACAAATAACATAGTTACAACGTTTTGACCCAGATGGTAAATGGTGCACAAGCATTCAGGATGTCAATATTAATCAATTTTTGTGAAGTTATTGAGATTACAGTTTTTTTTATTAATATTGGAAGTTTATTATATAGTTTCATTGACTTGATATGAGGTCCGTAAGATACAGATGTTAATTTATGATTGGGAACTATAAAATTATAATTTTGTCTTAGAGTGCAGCCAGAGGCAAGGCGGGTAGTATCTCTTTCCTGAAACTAGAGGCATTGTTGTAAGAAACTTAATTTAAAATATACATGGATATCACAGTTAAAATTTTCAATTCAGTAATTGACAGCCTACAAGAATCACAGATATTTTTAAACACATGGTCCTTAATATCTTTTTTTGGAAAATCAACAAATCATTCAATCTACCGCAGTTAACGTAGCAAACTAAGCAATAATTGAGTCTTGAGTAAAAATAAGCATAGTAATTAATAGCTTAATGAAATGTTGATAGGACAAATTTTTTTAGAGTCTAAATAGCGAAACAATGTTTGGATATTTTTATGAGATAAATATGGTCTTCAACCCTAGGAATTTAAAAGAGTTTTTCTGTTCAATCGATGTATTATTTGCTGTTACCAATATACTGTAATCCATTTCTCTAAGGGAGAAAACAATGGTATTCGTTTTCATGTTGTTTACTACAAGGCTGTTTCTGCATATTTGCCACCGTATTTTCTGCCTGATCGGACAACCCTTCACATAAAGCAGAACTACATATGAAGGACTTGTCGTCAGCAAACTGTGAAGTACAATTTGGTTGATTGACATTAGAGATCCGATTTACAAATAAAAGAAATAGGGTAGGACCCAGGACACTATCTTGGGGGACACCTGTTATGATGTTGCGTTTTTGAGAATAATATGTTACTAACATTAACAGATTGTGTGGGGAGAACGCGAAACTCCTTCTCCACATTAAATTTGAACCCTGAAATACTCCTTTTGAATATTCAGAGTATGAAAATAAACTGTGTACAGACATTTTTAATTTCAATATTAATGTTTTCTGCTCAACGTGGTGCAGATCAGAAAATATTAATACCATATCATATAAATAAATTCGCTTTGAGCAGCAGTTATTGCAGAACAGAAATGAAAGGAGGGGTTGCGAAATTTCGTCATCGAAACGTGCAAACATCCCAACTTGATTTCAGTGATTACAATCAAGAAAAACATATTGAAATATGTACTTCTTACTGTCAAATACGCAGAACAACATTCCTAATTATCTACTGTTACAGATCACCAACTGTTGACTTGATTTTTTTTTGTACACTTTATGACAGACTTGATGAAATCTTTGAACCCAATTTGAATATTCTACTGTGCGGTGACTTTAATATTGGCTCATTATCAAACTCTAATGACTTCCAAAAACTCTGTTGGATGCTAGGCTCGTTTGCTATAAAATCTGTGGCAAGATAGCCAACTACATTCACAACTGAGACAATATCTTCAATTGATCACATATTTATTAATTTTTCCAACGACGGAACAGAATGCACACTTGACAACAATGTAACAAATAAAACAAAAAAATACACCAAATTAATTTGTCCCATAACAATCAGCTAGTAGAAAACCCGGAAGAAATTGTTAACATCTTCAGCGAACTCCATAATGCACCTATATATTATACAATAAATAAAATTAAGAACAAAACCGTCAAAGATTTTTCACATAACAGATCAGCTGAAAGATTCAATCTTCCTGACACCCCTATACTGAAACAGCAATATTACCACACTCAAAAATAAATATTCCTCTGGCTAGGACGAAATCCCTTCATTTCTTCTAAGAAAAGTTATAGATGAAATGGTAAAATCAGTTACCCATTTAATAAACCTATCATTCCCGAATGTTTGAAAATTGGAAAAATTATCCCCAAAAGAGGGACCGTCATCTAACAGAGAACTACAGATCTGTTGTAATTAAATCAAGTATTTCAAAATTCTATGAACTACTCAGCATTCTGAAAGAGAATAACATTAATTCTGAAAATCAACATGGATTTACAGATCACAAATCAACCAATACTGCAATTCAATATTATTTATATATTTCGAATTATGTGGACAAAGGTGAATGTCCCTTAAGAATTTTTGTTAATCTCAGCAGGGAATGTGGTTGCGTCAACCAAAAACTATTAATACATAAACTGAATAAATACGGTATAAGAGGTGATGCACAATTTGTGACTGAACGATACGCATTCTCAGTATGAAGTGGTAAACCTAGGAGTTCCGCAGGAATCCATCCTGTCTCCAATTCTCTTCAATATCTTTACCAATGATGTAAACAAAGTAAATATTCCAGCCTCTACCAGCTATGCTGATGACACATCAATATTAATTTCAGATGAAGCCGATCCAAATCTTACATATAGAATAGACATTACATTATCTACTCTACAGGAATGGTTTCCAAATGATGACCTATTTCTTAAGAGCAGCAAGACTCGTGCTCAGATTCCATACCCGACAAAGAGAATGTAAACCCCTTGATTTTTATCTAGATGACCAACATTCAAGTACAAACTAAAAAATGGTGAAATTTCTCAGATGTCTATATTGACGAATGTCTTGGAAAACTCACTGTGAATTTTTGGTATTTCTTCTTATGTAATAGTGATATTCATAACATGAATAGCAGATCTAAAATTGATCTGTATGTAATTCAAAAATACACAATTATAAACCAAATATATTCGGTCCCAGATTAAATAATTTACTATTCAATAATTAAAAACTGCGAAAAAAGTGGTCCTTTTTAAAAAAACTGCTGAAATGGTTCCTCAAAGAACATTGCTATTATTCATTTAATGAATACTTGAACATCTCAATGAACGAAGGTTCCCCCAAATGTTATATATGTATTGTGACAAATTTTATTGATGACTCGATTTTGTCTATTATTATTTGTTACATATTTATTGATATTTATACTTTTATCTATATTTATATACTCATGGACACCATTATGTGGTGACCGACTTTCCTATACTTTTGTAGTCTACAGAAAAATAAAACAATTTTAATTTATTTTGATTTTTGGGTTGTCAGTTGAATAGCTTTAAATCCATTTGAGACTGTGACAGCGAACATCAGTCATAAACTTTATCAAGGAGAAGTTAATGATTGATGGTGTCAAATACAAGTGAAAAAGTACTAATCGTTTTTTCACCAATATCAAATTTGGATTTTTATTTTAAGTATATCTATCGATTCTACAAAATTCAGAATTCTATGGAAAAAATTACGGAAGCTACGGGGGTGTTTCCATGAGAAGTGAGGTCCCAAAACTGAACCTTGTGGTACTCCAGTATTTATACTATCAAAGAAATTTCCACATTTTAGCAATTGCTTTCTATTGTAAAATACATAATATTAAAAAAAAAGTTCTGAAAGTGATATGGACAACATGTGTCAAATTCACAGTCTTGATTTTTAGAAACCATTTATAAGGAATGAATAATATAAAGAGTTCGTAGTTCATTTTTATATTTTATAAATTTTTTTATTCGTACCACCCTATTATGTGAGTTTATACATATTTTATTTCCTTTCTCGTTAATTGAAGTGGTATTCTTTGTTTTGCAGACTATATTGTGTAGTAAGATGTTGAATAAATCTATATATATATATATATATATATATATATATATATATATATATATATATATAACAGGAAGTTATTCATGACATCTACAGCATGATATCTACATATATAAACAGTCGAAAACAATCCTTTAGGAACTCACTATACCTTTGTATAGATTGTATGGCATATGTCCGACAGAAAACAACTACTTCTCTGGCTAATACCTCGACAGATATTGAATTATATCTGTCAGACATATGTGCAAAGATCCTTACTTTGAAGGAACAACTTTGCAAGAGCTCTCAGAGACAGACAGCAGGACACCGCCTGATCCAAACAAGGAACCAACTGCAGACCGGTTTCGGGATGTAGTCCCTCATCAGTGCAGTCCAGGTTATCACGGTTGTATACACGCGGGGGCCCGGTGCCCGTCATCGTTCGCCGGGATGAACACTGCAATCGCTTACAGGATCCACCACGGCAACAGATTAGAGAGCGCTCCAGAAGGACATTTCGGATACGAAATGGTATATGCTGAATACTTGTTTCAAGGAGCAATAAATGTTCCAGTGACTGTAAAACAGTCGAAAACAATCCTTTAGGAACCCACTATACCTTTGTATAGATTGTATAGCATATGTCCGACAGAAAACAACTACTTCTCTGGCTAATACCTCGACAGATATTGAATTATATCTGTCAGACATATGTGCAAAGATCCTTACTTTGAAGGAACAACTTTGCAAGAGCTCTCAGAGACAGACAGCAGGACACCGCCTGATCCAAACAAGGAACCAACTGCAGACCGGTTTCGGGATGTAGTCCCTCATCAGTGCAGTCCAGGTTATCACGGTTGTATACACGCGGGGGCCCGGTGCCCGTCATCGTTCGCCGGGATGAACACTGCAATCGCTTACAGGATCCACCACGGCAACAGATTAGAGAGCGCTCCAGAAGGACATTTCGGATACGAAATGGTATATGCTGAATACTTGTTTCAAGGAGCAATAAATGTTCCAGTGACTGTAAAACAGTCGAAAACAATCCTTTAGGAACTCACTATACCTTTGTATAGATTGTATGGCATATGTCCGACAGAAAACAACTACTTCTCTGGCTAATACCTCGACAAATATTGAATTATATCTGTCAGACATATGTGCAAAGCTCCTTACTTTGAAGGAACAACTTTGCAAGAGCTCTCAGAGACAGACAGCAGGACACCGCCTGATCCAAACAAGGAACCAACTGCAGACCGGTTTCGGGATGTAGTCCCTCATCAGTGCAGTCCAGGTTATCACGGTTGTATAAACGCGGGGGCCCGGTGCCAGTCATCGTTCGCCGGGATGCACACTGCAATCGCTTACAGGATCCACCACGGCAACAGATTAGAGAGCGCTCCAGAAGGACATTTCGGATACGAAATGGTATATGCTGAATACTTGTTTCAAGGAGCAATAAATGTTCCAGTGACTGTAAAACAGTCGAAAACAATCCTTTAGGAACTCACTATACCTTTGTATAGATTGTATGGCATATGTCCGACAGAAAACAACTACTTCTCTGGCTAATACCTCGACAGATATTGAATTATATAAGGAAACCTACGAAAGTATATTAAATACTTTCCATAACTTGTTTTCAAGACAGCTCACTCAGTGGTTATGGCGATCAAGAGGCAGACTCTCGTGTCACCTCCATCAACTAAAGACATTTAATAATTTACCAAGGTATATTGACATCCTCCAATATATCCAATGTACCAATATCGATAAATATTTTGAGGCCAATATTGTTTCAAGAATATTTCACCAAAACTATTTTTGAAATATTTAAACAATATTCGACCAATATCGCAAAATGTTCACATTTTACTTCTCGACAATATAACTTTTGAATATTGTGCCAATATTGTCAGAATATTGTATCAGCGATATTGTACCAATATCGCCGGATATTTTGAGGCCCATATTAGTTCGAGAATATTTCGCCAATATTATTCAAGTAATATTGGACCAATATCGCCGAATGTTTACATTTTTTCACATTTTAAATGGAACACCCTATATTTTATCATGCATTTCGATTCATAACTACATTTTCAACAACAAAGCTCATATGACTTCTTTTCCTAAAGTTGAAAAAAAGACAGTATTATTAATAGGAATCATTTATAACAATCGGAGTTGATAAAGCGCTATAAAATATGAAGTAAATATTCAAAAACACCGCCTTCTTGTTGAACGCATATTTGGACCCTTCTCTTGACACAGTTCGTCCATCAATTCTATTAGTTATAGTTTCAATATAATTTTTAAATTCATCTGCGTTATTATGGTTTATTTTGTACACCTCATTTTTCAGAAATCCCCTAAAATTAAAATCTAGGGTTATCCATGTCTGATGAACGAGAGAGACAGTTAACAGGATCATTTGTTTTCAAAACAGCGTTGCAAAATTCTTTTTACGCCACTGAAATTATGTGCTGGTGCTCCATTCTGCTGAAAATCAACATCATCGAAAAATTCTTCCAACACTCTTGCTAATAAATTAATGTAACGGGGTCCGGTCAAAGAACTATGGTAGAAAAATGGACCGATAATTCTGCCTCTGAATAGACCACATCAAACATTGACACTGAATCGTCTTTGCGGATTGTGAGGATGGACTAGAAATGAATTATGTTTACACCAATAATAATTATATATCCCACGATTTGAAAAATTAGCCTCATCGCTCCATATGTATAATATTATATTTCTATAGAAGTTTTGATCATGTCTGCATTTATTCATAGATCACCAACAAAACACCAATCGTCTCTCAGGGTCACCAGATTCTAGTGTTTTTTATTTACTGTCTTATTTTGCTGTTAGTAACAAAATATTGTCATTCGTATAAATACCAAAATTGAGTGTTTGCACATTGATGAGGTTTTATTCGCCATAACAAAGGATTTTTTTGTCCTAGTGAAGGAAAGAAATATTTCCACATAAGCCGTTCATTTTCAACTTTAGGAAGAAAGGCCACAGAAGCACTGTTGTTAAGAATGTAGTTACTAATCGAAATACATGATAAAATATGGGGTGTTCCATTTAAAAAAATACCATACGGAGTGGCAGTCTTAATTTGGAACACCCTGTATCCCTGTATCCGTGGTCAAGTAAATTTCTGATAATTGTATTGTTAGATTTTTCATTATTGCACTTTTATTTCTCCAATGTGTCTAAACAACAACTAGAAAATTATATTTTTCGAAATTAGCGGTGACAAAACTTCATTTCTTGTATCCATTTTAACAAAACAGAGGATTTAAGTTCACTCATTGAAAAATAAGTTTTTTGAATTGGTTGAGATGACATATAATTGTTTTATGTTTTTCAAAAATTACAACGATCAGTTTCTGAAGCATTTCATAATAGACAGGCAGACAGTTTTATTGATCATAAAATTTCCAATTTTCATCGGATTGACAAGTCATAAAAATAGAAATTACTGTTACATATCTACAAGAATAAAATATCACATATAGTATAGAGGTATATAAGTCAATATCACATCATATTTAAAATAAGTAGTAGTGTAGGGGGTTATTGAGTTTCTATACGTAGGCTGATCGGAAAACGTATTTATTGGGATCATGAGTAACCCAGACTTCTGTGACATCAACAATTGTATTTGCAGCACTCGCACAGTGAAAACAACAAGCACTGGAGTAGAGTGTAATTGAATATTTAACTGATAGCAAAAGATAATTTTTAATAAACTTTTTACAAGAACAGTGTCAGCTAAAGTATCTTCTTATTATTGAATGATTCCATCGCTAGGTAACCTCTGACAGCTTCACAAATACATACAGAGGTACATGGTGACTCGTTACAGCCTCCCCCTTTGGATCACTGCTACGTCCCGGAAAGTGAGACAAAATAAACTATTTGTGGGTTTTTGTGCTTCCTCTTGTAGCACGTCTGGAAGTTGGTTGCTGCTCAGGATGCAAGATGACGTACTCGTTGTCATCTCGAAAACGACTTGGGATTCGTTTCTTGCGCCCAGACCGTGTGGCTGGCTTAGGACTCGAAGGTGATTGTTGATCAGCCGGTGGTATCGGAGAAGTGTTCCGTAGGCTGTTTGATGGGCGACCTCTTCCTTGAAGGGGTCGTACTGGAATTGGATTCACAGTATTCTCGTCACTTATGAAACGTCGCAGAGCTGATACGTGGAACTTACCCACAGATACAGAAGGGTTGTCTATGGCGGCAATTTCATACGAGGTAGGGGTAACTTGCTTCATGACAATATACGGTCCATCGCGACGCGGTGCGAATTTGGAGGTATAACCGACACTGGATTTACTGAGAGTATGAGTCTCTACTAGCACTTTATCACCTTCTTTGAAACAGTTCTGCACGCGAAACCGATTGTCCGCATACCGTTTAGCAGAGTCTTGATTAAGTTCGTTTGTCTCTTTAGCACTGAGTAAAGTGTTGATATGGCGGCGAAGATAGGGCGTTATCTCCGGTATAACGTTTTCACTGGTAACTACAGCACGTAAGTCTTTATGCACGTCCATAGGAGTAATCAGGCAACTGGCATATTCGAGCGGCTTCCCTTCTGTTCCCTCCCCCTAAAGGAGACATGCGCTTTCATATGAACTGGCGTCGGATTTCAAGAAGAACGGTTTTGTGAAATTCTCTTCAACGAAGTTTGGAACAAATTCTGGATTCCAAATCTCTAACTTTGGCGGCAACATTCGGTAAGGAGGTACCGCAATGTGCGTTTTGTTGTTGAGATTGATACAATGCTCAGCATAAGAAGTAGGCATCTTACCGTCTTCAAAAACAGCTCTGTGATTTTCTTTAACACCTTGAAGTTGTGAATGTTCAATTTCATTCAGTTGTACGGCTTCGTCTTGTCTCAAAGTTAAATCAAGGAGACTGACAGAAACGTTATTTTCAGGATTGCACTCTGAATAGAAGACTTGGGTCATTACAGAACGAAAATTTCATTTGTGGAATATTGATGATCAGATTAGCATTTGCCAGAAAATCTATGCCAAGAAGGGTTTTTGATGATGTATGTTTAGGGAATGCGAGAAACGTTGTTTGTATTACCCTTCCCAAAAGAGTAACTGGGCAGCAAAAAACACGTGCTGACGTTACTCGTGCTTCACCATCTGCTAATACTAAAGTCATGTCTTTTTCATACTACACTTAGCACCAGTATCGACATACGCACAGCCATGAAGATCCAAAACAGTTAATGGTAATAAAGGTCTCTCATTGAAACTTTCAGTCGAGGTCATGAGTATCTCAACGGAAGACAAATTTTCTGAAGTAGAAGTTTGTTGACGTTTCGTTTTGCAGTTCGGACAGTTAGTCCTTAAATATCCTGGAGTGTTACAACCGTAACAAACAATATTGGAATTGAAAACCGTGCGATTGCTAGTACTAGGTCCAGAAATTGATGAATTATCTCTTTCCGAGTTGTAATCTGACGTTTGCTTGCGGGGTCGCGTAGTTGAAGCGAGATTCCGACAGTCTGATTGAACGTGCCCAAAATGTTTACAGAACGTACACTTTGGTCTGAGCCTATTAGAACCAGCATAGTTGTCCATATTCAATTTTGACGTTTTTGAGTCCTGCTCTGAAATTGAGTCTTCAATTGCCCTAGCTTTGTCTATGAGAACACCAAACGTGGTGAAATCTGCACGAGGTAAACGCTCTCTAATTTTAGAAGTTAATAAACTGTATATCATATCTATTTTATGGATTTCATGCAATACAGGAGTATCTGGCAAGTGAGATAATAATGCCCTACATTTATTGACAAAAACATCGGTAGGCTCATTTTCTCCTTGTTCCTTGGAAAAAAGTTCACGGAAAATCTTTGGAGCGGATTTCTTTTTACCATACGCGTGCCTTAACGCTTCAAGAGAATCAGGCCAAGTGGTAATGGATGATTTAGTTTCTTGCCACCAAACCGCTGCATGACTATCTAACATCATAGGAAGCCCCTTTACTGCATTAGCATCAGTTATATTGAGACATTCTTTATATACTGTGATTGCGCTAATAAAAGCTTCTACGTCCTCATCATTCCGCCCTGCGAATCTACTACTGCATTTGGAAAAGTTGCCCGAGTTCGGCGCCGAGTTTTGTTGGGTATTTCCTACAACCATCTGCTTCATTCCGTCAAGAAGTTGCTGTAATTGTTCGGGAGTCATCACAACATTCGCCATATCTTCAATATTTTCGGTAATCGGAACGTAACTGCGGAGTTTTTCCCGATATGTCACTCGTATACACGATTATACGAACGTCAATTGATCGATTTTTGTGGTTACCAGCAAAAAATCGAGTAAAATGTTCAATATCGACAAAGTAGCAAAATTAGGATAAACTACACAATCTGGCAACTATTGAAATGAAAATTCCTCGAAAGTTCATGAATTTTTGACAACCGGCAACACTGTAAATGAAACACGCGCGGATCAGATGACAACTTGTCAAATAAATGTCAACCGTCCCGGATTGAAAATAAATGTTCAAATACACTTGAATAATGAGAAATATTGTCTAAAAGTACTCACGGACACTTCAAAACACGATTCTTTCAGCTACGGCCCAAAGTTGGAGCGCCAAGTTGTAGGGGGTTATTGAGTTTCTATACGTAGGCTGATCGGAAAACGTATTTATTGGGATCATGAGTAACCCAGACTTCTGTGACATCAACAATTGTATTTGCAGCACTCGCACAGTGAAAACAACAAGCACTGGAGTAGAGTGTAATTGAATATTTAACTGATAGCAAAAGATAATTTTTAATAAACTTTTTACAAGAACAGTGTCAGCTAAAATATCTTCTTATTATTGATTGATTCCATCGCTAGGTAACCTCTGACAGCTTCACAAATACATACAGAGGTACATGGTGACTCGTTACAGTAGTGGTTTAAAGTACTAGAGTTTTTACAGAATAACACAAATTTATTAGCACGTTTTTAGTTCATTTGACAGTGAGATATAAATTCCTGAATATTATAAAATGAATTCGTAATCAAAAACGACTTTAGTCTGTTTTTGAATCTGACCAGGCTTGTTGAATTTTTCAAATTGTTAGGTAAAATGTTAAAGTACTGCACACCAGCGTAGTTTGGCGATTTTTTATGGCTTAAGTATCTCACATTTTGTAATCTGAATTGATTTTTTTGTCTTGTTGGGTAGTCATGGATGTCACTATTGAGCATGAAGTTGTTTTTATTTTTGAAAATATATGGCAACAGTTTATATAAATAGATACCCGTGAAAGTTAATCATTGCTTTTTTCTGAACACATCTTGGCAGGACTCGCGATAGTCTAGTCTGAACATGGAACGGATTATTCTTTTTTGTGCCAAAAAAACTCTGCTACTGGAAGATGCCAGTCCATACACTAATGTATTATAACTGATTGCTGAGTAGACGAGGGCATAGTAGACGGTGATTAACCCATCTTCGTTCAAGCAGCTTCTCAGGTTGTTTATTGCAAAGTACTGTTTATTTAATTTCGAGAAAATACTGTTGATGCATTCGTCCCAATTGAGAGTTTCGTCTAGTACCGTGCCCAAAAAATTGCCTTTAGTACTGAATAGCAAAATATGTTCTTTAAATATTAAATTTTGGATATTTACTAATAGAAGGCCTATGGAATCTGAGTATCGTAGTCTTTGAGTGGTTCATCATCAGGCGATTTTTGTGACACCATTCATCAAACTCGTGGAGGACATTTTTTGTTTTTGATATTACTTCATCTTCGTCTATGCTGGATACAATTATGGAGGTGTCGTCTGCATACATGAAGACTTCACCGTCGCTTATGTGATCAGGTAAATCATTAATGAACAATAAAAAAATCATTACTTGTACAAATACTTGTTGTTTTACAGTGAGACAATAACTGAGGTTCTCAATTCTCAATGTAAGTTTTGAACTCTGCTATTGAAAATTTGTTTTATTGATATGAATCTGTATCTGAAGTGTGTTTAGAGGAAACAAAGATTGTAAGCATCGTGCATAACTGTTGTTTAGAAATTTTTACAATTTAAACTAATATGATATACAGGACGATTATTCGAAATATTTCGATAACGTTATTCAAATTTTAATTATGCTTTAAATCTGCTAGAAATCAATATTTTTTATGAAATTTTGTTAATAAGCATTCTGAAAGTATTGCAAATCCTGTGGCGTATTGAAATGTCTTATTAAAAAAATGGATTTTTTGGATTTTTGGCGATGAAACAAATTCGAAATAGGCCTTGAAATTTTGAATTGCATTCCAAACCTCTAGCACCGAAATAAAACTATTGATGCCTTATGCAGTGAAAAAAAGAACTTTAGAAATGAATAATAAATAACAATTTTAGAGGTGTGCCCCGCTTTCAAATGGATCACTCTGCATAAATTCTCTACTGGGGCAGACATTTTCGATATTTATTTCTTTTGTTATAGTATTTTTCAAGTTGAAGCACTCAAAATATCAATAATTGACCAAAAGATAAAAATAATTTTATTATAAAACTTGTTATTTATATAGAAATTAAAAAAATTAGTCATATTAGAGTTAGATGCTGTTTTCAGAAATCTCATCGTAAAAATAATAAATAAATCTAAGTTGCCTCATATCCCCTTACATATCTATTTTAGAACCGATCCCAATCACTAATCTAATTATAAACGTTTTAGATGTAGGTTGTAACAAATGAGTAGATTTTTCATCAAATTACATTACAGTATACGGCTTTATTTAATCCCCCCTGTTGAACGGTTTGACGAAAAACCATGAAACAAAAACCATTTCAATAGGTATCACCGATACTACTTTTTCATATGAAATACATTGCGATAGCCCGATAGGGGGCGCGGGGGTGAACATCAATTAAAAAATTTCGAATAGCAGGGGGGGTCAAATTACACATCGTTTAAAAGAGAATTCAATTCTCTTTTCAACCATATGAATTTTTTCCATTTTATTTAATACGTATTTTCACAATTTCGATCACTCTGTCTTTCGAAATTTTCAAGTTGATGTGCCCCCAGCGCCATCTGTCGAGTAATTGACATGTTTCTTCTCTCAAAAAGTAGTATCGGTAATACTATTCAAAACATTTTTGCCCCATTGCTCCACATCAAACCGTTCAATTTTATCGAGATAAGGGTACCACTCAGATCCACAGTTATTATTGATATTTCGAGTGTATTTGGTGAAAAAAAATATCAACAAAATAGTTGAAAAGAGAATTGAATTCTCTTTTCAACGATGTATCAGTTGACCCCCCCCATGCCATTTGAATTTTTTAAATTTATGTACATTTATGCACCTCCTATCGGGCAATCGCAATGTCTTTTATTTCAAAAAGTAGTATCGGTGATACCATTCAAAATGGTTTTTGTTCCATGTTTGTACGTCAAGTCGTTCAAAAGTTAACAGGGGGAGGGGGACTAAAAAAAGCCGCACCGTATACAGAGCTCAAATTTGATTATCGGCCTAAAGACTGAACATCCTTTCAATTTACATGTTCAGGACCAATTTTGCAGTATAGTTTGGATTAACTGTAGAGATGAATTTTACTTTTTCGTGAATTTTAGTTGACAGCTTGTCACAGTGTTATTTACAATAAATTATACTTCAAACATGTTATCAAATCTTAGTGTACTAGAACTCTTTCGTAAAATGACGATGTTATTAAGCAACCAAAATTATTTCAATTGTATGCAGCCCATCTTATTATGGTGGTTTGTATATTCGTAAACAACGGAAAGTAGAACAGAATATTGCTTTGGATGAAACACGGTTTAAGGAAGTACTAACGATTAAAAAGTTTGGAAGGATTTATGTATCACAGATCATCGGGAGGGTTTTATTGAAATCTTCATCGTGTACAAGTTGGCTCATTATCATAATTCATATTGTACGTAAATCAGTTTCTGTAAATAGTGGAATCATGTTTCTAAATCTTAAAAAACTTGCGATTATCACGAAGAAATGAAGGTCGTCGATTTCGAAACATGGCTAGTCTCTGTAGTCTCATTTAAAACTCGGTTATGTAAATGTATAGATTATTTGCCCTATCCCATCCGCCTTTTAGAGAAAAAAATTGAAAAAAGCATTTGTTCAAGTTGAAAACTAGTGTTTCATGAATCAATCTTAAAATAAGAATTGTTTTCCAATGCCCCGTACAATCTCGTATGGTTTTCAGATCTGTCAAGGTTTTCCACAATGGTCTGAAATGATGTTCAACCGCTTATTCATATTTTCAAGGACACATTGTTGTACCGCATGCTTTTCGGTCTGAAGCAATCTGTTGTTCAGTTTCAGCTCACTACAACCGAAAACCAAAAACTTTACGAGCTCTGGTAATAAAGGTGACATCGAAACTTACCAAAAGCCGATTTGTTAGCAACTGATGATGATTTGGAATTTTTTTATAGACAAGACGTTCGGCCATGGTAAATGTGACTACAAATTTCAATAATACCGGAGAAAAATCAAACATTTACCAAGGTGAGTACTTCTCTTTTCATGAATATGCCCATATCCTAGCAAGCGATAACAACGTTTACGGCGTCACAACAAACTGGAAATCATCCATTTTTCAAATTTTGAAATATCAAGGTATTTTAATGAAAAGTGAATAGCATCGTATATGATATAAACGCCGGATGAGAATATTATATGACGAATGTTTATACAATTTATTCATCGTTAATTCAACTCTCCGCAGTGGAATTTCGTTCAACTTTTTTCTTAGAATCCGCGTGACGTCACTGCCATAAATCCCCGAACTACAGATGCCAGAAAGTCCCGGAGTGCCGATTGATGTTTTTTTGGCCTGTTTATATACTTACGAGGGGGAAACCGCTGAGGAAATTGTGTACACACACTAATTCCCAAAAATCGTAAGTAATTCCTCTAGTACCCAAGTAAATTCCGAGTGATGCCCAGAACAAATGCCACTAATTTCTCTAATACCCAAGGAATAAAAGCAATAGAATACACCTAATTCCCGACTAATACCCATAATTTTCAACTAATTCCACTAATTCCCCATTAATACCTAAGTAATACCACTAATAACCAAGGCTTGTACACCAAAATTACCCAGCGATTTTCCCCTCGTATACTTATGTACATAATTTAATTTATCAGAGTGAATTTTTATTCTCAAGAAACAAAAAATCTATTTCAACTTAGCAATCTAACATTTCAATATAAATATGAACTCACCAATCCTTTTATTCAAGTAGTGGAGTCCCATATCATTAGAACAAAACGGATTTGAGAGCATTCCAAATTCTGTGTTTAAGTCTTTTCGAATGAATATTTTGTTGACAGCATTTAGAGCGTTCTGACTAAACTTAATTTCCGGACTGCTGGAGAATTCTTTTTTGTCAATGATAGGTTTTCTTTCATGTTGTACAGCTGCAAACAGAAATTTTCCCAATTATACAAGCGAGTTAAGTTCATCTGATTATTCAAAGTCAATTTAGGCATGGTCTGTCTCAACTCATATTATAGTAATTTTGCTATTTTTTGCATTATTGAATTTTAATGGAGATATTACTCATAACTTGATTACTCGTGTTTCGGATGTCTATCGACTTATTGTTCTTTTTACGGCGTTTTGGTTGCTTCTAAGTGCAATCGTCTTTAAGTGAAGCAATCGAAACGTAAAATAACCTTCAACTAATCAAGACGATGGAAGTCCGAAATGAAAGTAATCAATTTACCACAATATATAAAACTTTCATGACTGATAGTACCTAATCACGCTATTCTATGACTATCCTAATGATGCTACCATCAGCCTGAAAAAAACTTCCCAAACAAAAACTGAAATTAAATGAAAAAAAATTTATTTATGAAGATCTCCACTAAAATATTGAATTAAGAACAAATTTTCTTGTCACACGATCTCCAATGTTGGTTCCAAATCATGAAAATCGTAAAAATAAAAACAACTTAACCGAGTCAGAGGAATACTAGTAATGGACAATAATATAGTCGATTACTACTTTTGATTACAGGATATGCAAGTATATTGTTTGGTTGGTAAAAATAATTGTTGTCAATACATCCTGTCAGACTGCAATATTGAGTAAGTTGTCAGATATTTCAATTTCAACCTGGGTGAAATTATAAGATTAGCACTTCTTGTCATGTTATTCGTAAGAGAGGTGGTCAAAATACCATGATTGTTTAGGTACATATGCCTCAGGAAGTACCTCCCGAGGCAGTGGTGCTCCCTGAGGCAGTGAGTTCCCAAGCGTTGCCGTTCGTTGGAAGAACGGGCCCTTGGAAAAAGGTGTTCGGCATGTCTCCAAAGTGACGACAAAGGGATGTGAATTCTGAGCTCGACGGGTCAGTCTCGATGGGACCGGTATCGGTGGAACGATTGATGATATTAGATATTAGATGAAAATATCTATAAAATATGGACAGATCGCTAACCTTTCTGTTCCAGAGAAGTGAACGAGATTGTAAGCGCAGCATCGCCGACGAGACGAATGGCTATTTTTTTGTGGGCATGATCAAAAGTTTCAGTGTGTGTTTGGGGGCTGCACTCCATATATGAAAATAGTATTCCAGGGCAGGTCGGATCTGTACCTTATAAATCATAATCAATTGACGGGAAGTGACATAGCTCTTGGCACGAAACAGAAAACCAACTTATTGAGAGGTACTTTTGGCAATGGACCTAACATTGGTTTTCCATGAAAGGGTACTGTTGATGGTAATACCGAGCATCGAAATGGATGACTTTTTTGGTATGGATGCTCCTGAAATAATTACGTTGGTCACTGTGAGATCGGCCTTTCTAGAGAAAAGACATGCTTGAGATTTATTCGAATTGAATTCTAGCAAGTTGTTGGATCCCACTCTAGAATTTTGACTACGTCCATATTTGAATCGTTCACGTTCCTTCCCCATTCTCTTCTAGTTTCACGGGCTGATATCGGAACTTTGGAAGATAATGCGGTGTAAAGAATACTATCATCCGCAAAGCTGAGCACTGGGCATATGAGGTAGCTCCCAACAAATCATTGATGGTGCTGAATTCGTGCATGGCATTCCACGGTAAAAGGTAAGAGCTGCGTCTTTCCTAGCTAGCACAAGTCTCTTGAGGACTTCGAAGGATTGCGCGTAGGGGTGCAGCCGGTTGAAGGATATAACAAAAAAAATGGACCCCTGTGGAACACCAGAATTTATAGGTAGAGTGTCGGATGAAACTCCATCAACCACCACGTGGAGAGTTCTTCCCGAGAGAAAGCTAGACAGTACTTACACGAATTCCACATTTGAGATTGTCATTTGACGCAGAACTTATTACTGTTTAATTTACGTCATAAAATAGTGTCACTAAGTAGCTTAGTTTAGGAGCAAAAGTCAAAAAAACTGGAAAAAAATCGATATTTTTTCGCTATAGCTCAGCTTGTACAAGTCGATATGTCTCTATAACGAATGCTTTATTGTAATCCAATGTTAGAAGTGTGTTAATTTTATTATTATCACATTCCGAAACTACCATCAGTCACTTTCAATAATGCATTTGTGTTATGATTCTGACGAAAACCAGTTTTTTGTTCCGGTAGATTATATATTCATATCGAGAAAAGTGAGGAATTGTATAAATAAGAGTTGAGTTGAAAAAAAGCAAATTGCTGACACTCCGCCCATTCTATTTGAATAAAAACAATTTATTTAATTATTATTTCAAAATTTTTGTTGATATCACGCCTGACACTGTTGCGTTCGATTTTATTATATTAATCGGTTCTTCTATTTGGTCGTCATTGCTGAACAGGCATCGGGTGCCGGAATCTACCTGGAGGGAAGAGAAGTACTTGAGAGCTACGCTTTGGGCAGATATACAACAGTTTTTCAAGCTGAAGTGTTCGCCATCCTATCCGTAGCTACGAGGCAAGAGGTGAAAGAAGGGTCCGAACAGAGAATTTATATCTGTTCGGATAGTCAGGCAGCGCTCAGAGCCATCTGCCATCCTAAACCAAGCTCAGCGCTTGTACAGGAATGCGGAGATACGCTCGAGAAGCTAGCAGAAACAAAGGAAGTTCAGCTGTTATGGGTCCCGGGTCACAGAGGGGTGCGCGGAAACGAGGTAGCAGACGGACATGCCAGATCCGGATCCGCAACACCGTTCTGTGGGCCGGAACCTGTACTAGGCATCGCAAGAAGCCAAACCTCTTCAGCCCTCGACGAGTGGGTGGAAGAAGAGCTGAATAAACTTTGGAGGGATAACATCGGCTGCAGGCAGTCGAAAGACTTCGTGGCCGGCTCCAATAAGTCAAGGACGACATGGCTCTTAGGCAGAAACCGCCAAGCACTACGCCTCCTTATAGGAATACTAACAGGACATAACAAGTTAGGCAGCCCCTACCACTTATAGGTATAGAAGACAGCCCCACTTGCCGCAAATGCGAAGAAGACGAAGAAACTTCATCTCACTTCCTCGGCGAGTGTGAGGCATACGGGAGGCTAAGATTTGGAACCTTCGGAGTTGAGAAACTCCAACAAGAGGAACTAATCGGAGGTCGGGCATACTGACCTTCATTAGGAGGTCACAAAGGTTCGAAAAGGAAAACTAGGAGGATGAATGTAGATAAGTGGAGAACAGGGGATGGCAAAAAGGGTCCACGAGGGCCTACTTGATTGGCTGCGGTTGCGGCCTCCCCAAGGAACTACTACTACTACTGATCGTCATTAATACTGTTACGAAATACCCTACGATTCTGCATAACCGTTGCGTTCCGACTATACGATTCGTGGAATGCAGTCAATCTAAACAACAACAGCTACCGGCGATATTCCCGATTACGTCACCATCGACAGCATACGCAGGGTCGACAGCATACGCAGGGTCGACAGCATACGCTTTGGTACGCATCCATGATCCAGGATCAAGACGTTTCTAGGCGTTCTCGACGCTATAGGAGATATGATGATTGAAAGGAAGTATATAATGAAGGCGAGTCGAGCAGACGGGCAAGTTGAGTTAGTTAAGTTAGTGACAAGTAAGAACGAAGTTGAATAGCAGTTTGGCCAAAGTAAAACTAAAGAGAAGTGAGCTGAATAATTGTACAGTCCAGTATGTCTGTAACCACGAACCATAATATTGAAACAATTATTTTGTGTGGGAAGAGGTGGAGAAAGCTGTAGTGGTTGGTAATCGGGACGAAAGGTTATGAAATCAACGGCCTGGAACAAAGACACGCTGAAGATGACCTCCAAGACAATCCTCGAAGATGAAGAACCAGAAGTCGATGATGGGATTGAAGCAGACTCCGAGGTTGTGCCCGACACCATCATAACCAGGACCGTTCAAATTAATATGACGGAGACGTTGGACAACTTTGCAAGCAATTTATTCTGTTGCACATGTTTCTTTGTCACCATTGATACCGGTGACAATGGAATGCGTCTCTCGTGTGAAATGTGTTTTGTCCGGTATTGAGGTATGAATAACAATGGTGAGTGTTATAAGCATGTTCAATCACTTGACAATGTCGAATATGCACACGTTCTCAATCACCAGTTATATGCATGTCAAACACCTCTATATCAGCTTTGCCCCGTTTGTTTACGTTGTAGTACATAGAAAAATTGAAATAAAGGTGTGGTTATGATGGGGTGGGGTTGTGAAGTTGGATCTGAAGGGGCGTGGCTCAAGACATAGTGGGGTTAACAGTGGGAGGTCGAAGAATAAGAAGAAGAGGAGTGGGGGAGGTGAGTCGAGTGTTTAAAAAGAGAGTTCCTCAATAATAATCTTCAGTTGACTTTGAGTTCCGAATGAGCAACAACTAGCGACCAGCCACTACCAGCCACCACCTGCAATTTTTGAGCCTGCCCATCAAGGAAAAAGTAAGCACATAATCATATATGTGAGCTCGTTTAATTTGTTTTTCAATATTTAGAAATGGATCAAATTACAGTATTAGCAGTGACATCGATATTAGCCAATGCGCGAGTTGTCGAAGATCGTCGTCGCCAGGAGACTCCACCACCATCAGCCCTATCGCAGAACATGGAGGATGTCATGGAAGTCATCAACAACGATATGGTAATCCCGGATCTGGTGACGCCAATACATCATCAGGCGGATGGAGCAGAATGCGATAAATGAAAAGGGTAAGAGACCGCTGGTAATAAATGTTGATTCAGATGATGAATTCCAGCCTACAGAAGAAATAATAAAAAAGGCGAGGAGGTCATCTTCGAAGGAGCAGAATGACAGTAAGTCTAAGGTTGGAGATGTTAAAAGTTTTAGTTTGGGATCGGCGCTGATTGACTACCTTTCAAATGCGATAGTTAGCCTGGTGTCTAAGAGGTCTAAGTATCAGCCGTTCGAAATCCATATAGCATTTTCCACGCGATCAAATCTAGCGAGAAGTGAGATTCTTTTTCGAGTGTATCGGGTCTAGGTATGCGTCTACATGTGTTGCTAAAAGCAAATGTTTCTGATTGACTCCGCCGTTACTTGATGAAGATCCATAGTAATTGTACAAACTAAACCGAAAGCGATTCGATCTTCACAAACTTCATTTAATCATATGTTTCGCTAATACGGTATAGCTTCTTTAAGTGAATATACAAGATAAATAATCATTTACATACCCTTTGCAATCATTAATAAGTACTACCCTTTCCAGGTGAGTACTTATGAAAATTAAAGAGAGTTAGCACTATCATATCTACATTAATGAAATGACCGCAAAGATTAACATTCTAATAATCTCTACTTCCTAGAAAATAAATTCAACAGAGGTGAGCTGTTCAAATTGGTAGGTAATTTGTCTGAATTTGAAAAAAAAATCGAAAACTACCGGCCCATCAATTTTTTTTCAGTCTTGAGAAAGCAACTCGAAAACATCACGAAGTATCTGTTACAAAGAGAAATCGGCCAAAATACCAAGTTACCAGTTCGGCTTCAAACAACAAACTTCTACCATTCACCCAGTAACAATTTTAACATCTAACATTCAAGCTAACCATCTAAAGGGAAACCGTACTGCAGCCTAACCAAATCTAGCCTAATATGAACATAGCCGGTTAAGTCATTCATAGCGTTAATAATGTGAGGTATCTGGTAGTCGACATAGACTATAAATTAAATTTCAAAAAACATGCTGACAACATTAAGAGTAAGTGCTCAAGAATGAGCAAACATTTCCGGAGTTAAAGCTCCAAGGATTCAGGAATTAGTAAGAAAACAGCTGCGCACATATAAAAATCAATATGCCGCCCGATCCTGGAATACTGTCATCCAATATTCCTGACTACGAAGAATCCATCCATCAAAACCCTCCAAACAGCAGAAACCCCTTCCTTGAGGACTATATCAAAGATTAGGTACCCCAGAAATCATCTGCATGATCCACCAAATAATGTATTATACGAAATAGGAATTGTCCCCATAGTTCAACGATTAAATGACCTTTCTAAAAAGTTCGCACAAAGAGAATACAATCTGGAGATCCTAAACCCATTCTGTACAAATAGGAACCAGGAAAGAAGAGCCCACAGAAAATACCCACTCAATACCATCTGGGAACACATTCAATACTTCAACAATTAGGGGGAAAAGTGACAAATATCAAATATACTATTACGTTTTTTTTTACATAATAAACAGGGTGTCCCAAACTCGAAGGCATATTAGACGTTTCTGGAAAAAGGGTCGTAGGATTAATTTGAAAATTTGGTTTCTTGGATAATCAGTTCTGCTCTATCGATCTCAAATATTTTCAGCGCTGCGGCGTTGCCGCTTCTATCGACAAAAAGCAGCAACTTTGATGTTTTAAATAGAATACCCTATATATTATTGCATTTTTTGCTTTGCTATTGCTTTTAGATTATTTTCATATAATACTTCCCTATACCTATCTCCAGTGGTTTTTGAGAAAATCATTAAATTCTTTATTTTTTGTGCGAAACATAGCTTCAATTAAATTTTTATTACTGCAGTATTTGAATACGTAGAATGCTGAAATTTGGGATGTAGTTTGACAATGTTCTGTGTATTTATGACTAGAGAAATTCGTTCTTCATTATACAGGGACGTTGAAAATTTGTGATTTCACCGATAGATACAAAAGTGGTGAAAAGTGCATTTTTTCAAATGGAACACTCTGTATATTATCAGATATCCTGAAAGACAATTGAATTTCCTTTCAAATGATGTATCATGTTCCTATACCTGAATAGTCAGGTTTCCGAAGTAAAAGCAAGTTTTCTAAAAATTGGATTATTTTGCCATATTTTGTATTAGGTAGATATGAAATGTCATGGAAGATGTCATTACGAAAATTCGAAAATTAGTTTATTAATAATAAAACGTTTGCGCGTTCATTAACGTAAATTTGATTAGAAAAGAATCAAAATGGAATAAAATAATTATTCAAATAAAAATCTAATTAATTTTTGTCGAAGTTGTCCCATATTTGTTTCTGTTAGTTGTATATTGATATTTTGTATTTTTTCACAACAGTCGTTTCCAAAACTAATATTGCATGAACCGAGAAATACAGTGATTTGAAATTTTTATTTCAGATTTGAACAAGGTGTGCTTGGTTCGGTTTTTCATCTCCACGTTAATTTTATCTCCCATTCAGGGTATCTGAACAACGTGTCTCTGTTGAGAAATCATGATTCACCTTAAGCAGAACTCAATTTTATTTCAATCAATAAACAAATGAAGGTCAAATTAATCGCTAATTCGTGATTTCGAAGTGCTGTTTAATTTGACTTAATGTGAAAATTTAGAAAAGTTAGAAATGGGGATCGCGGTGGCCAAGCGTCTTATCCACCGATATTCAAAGGTTGTAGTCAGTTCTCTGCTCACTTCTTTTCTACAGTGAGGGGGGCACCGGCCAACTGATGTCTGATACCAACAACTTCGATATACATAAAGCGGCAAATTGCCAAAAAGTTCCTAATTGTTGTTCTCATATTATTCAAATATTTTGCATATAATTTCTGAAGGAAATTTGGAACACTTCTTAAGTCCATGTTGAGAAATCCATTCACAGAAATCAACACGTTTTGAAGGATCACCTCTTGGCGCTTCAACATTCCCAATCACAGCATAATTCCGTTCGATTCTTCTGAATTTTTTTCTATTGTTTTGAGGTAAGTTCATTGAATTTTCTGCGTGTTCTTGAAATCATGTTTTTGCACTAACAGTGAATATAAAACAGATTCGAAATATCTTCATTTCAATATGAATTATAATCCATCATTTTCAATTTCCAGTATAGCGATTCGAAATAGGTAATATTTCCCAATTGAAATAATATGTAGTATGCCGTGACCAGAAAAGAACAAAACAATCTGTTAGTTTGACAGTGAATTTAATTGAGTTTCTGTCAGAAAGAAGTAGGTATAAAAAATAATTTATCTTCCAGGTCTCCAAAAAAACTATTGAGTTTGTAATACCCTGTGTATTAATCATTCTTTATTCAACCTTTTGCATGTTCTTGCTATAATATCACATTGACCATGAAGAATAAACAATTTCATCAAAAGGACATTTGAATAATTATTGTCTTCCATTTTGATTCTTTTCTAATCAAATTTACGTTAATTAACGCGCAAACGTTTTATTAATAATGTACTAATTTTCAAATTTGCGTAATGACATGTTCCATGACATTTCATATCTACCCAATACAAAATATGGCAAAATAATCCAATTTTTATGGAAAAATTGCTTTTATTTCGGAAACCTGAAGGAAATTCAATTGTCTTTCAGGATATCTGATAATATAAAGGGTGTTCCATTTGAAAGAAATGCACTTTTCACCACTTTTGTATCTATCGGTGAAATCACAAATTTTTAACGACCCTGTATAATGAAAAATGAAGCTGTTTCGCACAAAAAATAAGGAAATTATTGATTTTCTCGAAAACCACTGGAGATCGGTATATGGAAGTATTATATAAAAATAATCTGAAAGCAATAGCAAAGCGAAAAATGCAATAATATACAGGATATTCCGTTTAAAATATCAAAGATGTTGCTACTTTTCGATAGAAGCGGCAACGTCGCAGCGCTGAAAATATTTCAGATCGATAGAGCAGAACTGATTATCCAAGAAACCAAATTTTCAAATTAATCCTACGTCCTTTTTCCAGAAACGTCTAATAGGCCATCGAGTTTGGGACACCCTTTACCAATACAATGCATGTAACTAATAATTATATTTATGTAAACAACCTTGTAACTCACTGTATCAGGCTCGGTCGATGCCCTATTGGGTGTTCCAATAAAGTACATAAATTATTATCATGAGTAAGAATGATGGGTATTGTGTATTTCCTGTATTTAAACAACGCAGGTTCGTTCTTTTTTGAACCCAGTGATGAAAAAAAAATTTCATTACTTTTGACATTCAAAAGTCATAAAAATGACACATTTTTGACGTACATATTGGAATAACCTATTCTAGTTGTCGTGAAACTTTTGAATTTCCTGAAGCGGAAAAACTACCTGTAGGTAATTGGTAAAATTCTATTATTTCTCTCAGCAGTATCTACGCACTGTGTGATGAGTCATTCATATTTTTTCAGTCGGAAATTAATAATGGTCCAAACATATTATGTTGTCAGTAGCGAAAAAGTTACGTTTAAATGCAAAATAATTTTAAAAATCAGTTTTCTCTGCAATATTTTGTTTTTGTTTTTACGAAACTCCCAGGTTTTCGGAGAAAACCCCTCAAAAGCAGAGCTTGTGCGAGCAAGGGAGATCCGGGTCCTACAGTTTAAATAAAAGTGGAATCCGAACCACTTCAGCTCAGTGACACGCGACCGGGGATCGAACCCGGACCGTTTGGGTGGAAGCTGAACGCTCTTACACCACGACCACTTCGCTTCGTATATCTGTCTTATTTGAATTTTTTCCCTCTCCAAAGTTCACAGAACAATGATTGTGGAATTGTTCAGTTAAGTTTCGGGTGCAAAAAAAATAAACCGATCAAGCTATGTGATTAGATTATTGAAGAAATGGAATATTTCCAATAATCATCATTTGAAGGTAGTTTCCAGCTTTTAAAAAATAGTTGTTTTACTACAAATGATTTTGGTGATTCGACAATTGTTCAATAAATATCCGACCAGAAAAATTATAATTAATCATCATACAGTGCGTGGGTACTGCTGAGTGACTGAAAATTATAGAATTTTGCCAATTACAGGTACTTTTTCGCTTCAAAAAATTTCAACTTTACACGACAAATATTTTTTGGTCATTCGATAATTGTTGAGTGAATTTTCGGGTTCAGAAAAACTAAAGCAACAAAGTTATGTGAGTGTATTACTGAAGAAATAGAATATTTTCATTATGCATCATTTGAAGGTAGTTTCGCGGCTTTCAAATACTTCAAAGCTTTTACGACAAGAACGTTTTTGGCATTCTACAAATATTCAGTGAATTTCAAACAAACAGAAAAACTAACAGAGGTACAAGGAGTGCATTGTTGGAACAACTGATTTTCTTTCAATTAAAACATAATTCTTCCGCTACTCAAAAATCGGAAGTGTCCCGACAATTATATTTTGGTGATTCGACAATATCTTTTAGTCATTCACCAATTATTCCGTGAATTTTGCATACCAAAAAAAATAATCCACATACATGGATGCATCCCTGGAAAACTTAATTTCTCTATTTTCTACATAAAGTTTATCATTTGTTCCAAAGAAAAATGCAAAACCAATTTATATTTGACAGAAATTTCAAGAAAAAAATTTAAATGGTCGATATGCTTGCAAAATTGCCGCGTTTGCCAAAAATTCTTTGAAATAATCAACGTAAATAGAATCAACCTGGTATCTAGTTTCAAAACCATTTATTATAAAGTATAGATAAATGAGCAGATTTGTATTAGTAGATTCACCACGACTGAATCCATGATGCTGATTTATGATTATATGTCTACAGTCCCACAATAGTTTGTTTGTCATTTTACTCCAATGACTTTGGTAATTCAGACTGATTTCAAACTGCTCGATATTTTTTTACATCATTATGTGATCAACTTTTATGAATTTGTTTCAAAAAACTATTTTTTCAATAATCTGCAAAGACGGACGTTTTCAAAGAATTTTTAAATATCTCATAAATGGATTTCGCGAGAGTGAAAATGCATTTCTAAATAAGGTTCAACGGCAACTATAGCAAAGTGTTTCATATAAAAATCTATTTCAGATGAAGGAGGAATTTACAGGGTGAATTACCACCACTTACTCAAAATTAAATTGTGTACTGGTCTATCATATGCGAAAGCACCTGTAAAATTTGAGAGCTATCCGTGATGATATAACCAATTTTTTTGTACGTTAACCGCAATGGATACGCCAATGCATCATTTAATTGTAGGAACCAGGAAAACATAATCGTGCTTGTCATGAAAACTAAAGCAGTGTTGCAATGTTTCTAACTCCGAGTGCAAAATTGCTGATGGTCGTTGTCTACTTGTCCCCGAGTTGTCTTCGTTTTATACGTATTACCGAACAAATACCCAAAGCGTATGTGGAGAAAACTAACATCATCCCTCGACATAACCTGTTTTCTCCTGATAATTCAATTATGAACCGTAATAGTCCTAAGTACAGAAATTTTAGACGACTTGGCACTGGTGCACGTATGTATGTCACCCGTCAAAAGTAAAAACACCGTCAGTTTGAATTACAACAGTGATCGTATTGAATAAGCGAGAAAATTTCCAAACTTACGAATGATTTTGGGTGCAGTGCAAAGACTTAGTGATACCGCGCTATGTTTTCCAACTCACGTCGAAATTGTAGTGAATCATGCTGTTGTTGTTAATGAAGCATTTCTTCGAAGAAGATCCACCAACAAGCACCTGTGTGATTAGTCGGAGACTTGGTTTACCGCAACCTATTTGCTTTAATATGATAACATGTAATTCTGTTGTGCTGTGTTATGTATGTTATTTGCAAAGATGTTTTATTTATTTTTGCCATTTTGAAACGTGAGTCTGCAGGGTTCCACGTGAGCAGTTTATATCCAGTGGCGGCACGTCCCTACAAATTAATCAGGTAATTTTTTGTTCCATTTTTGTAATTTCTTTTGGTATTCAACTTCTTTTGGTGGGGAATACTGACAAATTTTGTGTAAGTAGTGGTAAATCGCCCTGTATACACCTCCGATAATAATTGTAAAAGCGCCTACTGACATTTTAATAAAAAGATGTTTTACATTGATAGGAGGGACTTTCATTTATTCTGTAAATGAGGGTTGTTTATTGGGTATTAGCATTCTTCCTCCTCTTTTTTATAAAACTATTTGTTTGGTCCCTATAAAATCTAAAGATTTAACCTGCGACATTGGTCGTTTTCGACCAATGTTTTAACCCTTACTCCTATATACACCTACGACGTGGGCTTACTATGGCAAGTACCTGTCAAAAAACTACTCCCTGGCTAAGACCACGACGGACATTGAATGATATCTAACAGATACTTGTGCAACGTTTCTCATTGCATCAGAGGACGAAATTGCAAGTGCTATCTGTAACCATCTAGCAAAATTTTGGACAGGGGGCCACCTGCAAACTAGTTTCGAGGTTTTTGCCTCTCATCAGTGCAAGGGTAGGTCAGCACAGACATGTTTGTTCCCCGTCCGAATCATTTCACCATTCTGGCTATTCAAAACATCGGTCGACAACGACTGTCATCACCAAACGATCTCCCAAAAAGAACTCGGATGTCGTAACCTGTTACACCCGAAAATTCCTTATTGAGCCAAGTATCTACTGAAATTTTAAAATGATAGAACACATTACAGCTCGTTGAAATTACAACATTTTGTTCTCATACCTCCAAAATTTAAAAAATACACAGTCATAACTGAAGGGGTTTCAGTTTTTTGCAGCTGCTTTGGTGATCTGGAATCTGGGGTACTCCCTTCACATACATTATCGTAACTTTCTTTCCCTCCTGTCCTCAACTTCTTTGGTTTCATGTTTTGCCAAAAGTAAATGTATGTATACACGGCGTTTACCCATTAAAGTTGTCAGGGTCATTTGCTATCCCAGATCTCCCTGGGTCATGCGAGGAAGTTCATGAATAAATGGTACCGAGGGTGGAAGGGAGCCCCAGGATAGCCACCTGCACTTCCATATGGTGTCGGCCTCTCGGGGGTAAGATTTTGCTGGATGAGGGAAGTGGCGAATCTGGTCGATAAGCATCCCTCAAGCAGGGTAGTCAATGCCACCTCTGTCACAGTAAACTCGCGCCACTACGTGAGTTGTGGTAGAGGCTTGTGCCAACTGCGGACCAACTGGTTGTAATGAAGGTCATAGGGTGCTTTGTGAAACGCATCGGCCCAGTCGTAGTAATAGTCAGTGAGTTGCTCATATGCTTTGGGAGGCAGGAATGTCCGGCTGTATGAAATCTGTAAGGTTTGTGCGGTGTAAGGGAAGACCCCGGTTTCTGCCTTGATCAGAGGGTATAAGTTGACCATGACCATTGCTGACCGTTGCAGCGGCACCCGATGCGATCGTAACTATGACTCGCTTAGATGTTCAATTGAAGTGGTGTTAGATCAGCATTAATGAAAGTTTTTTCTCCTTAAGGATATCCTTTTTTGATCTGATCAGCTTATTAGCATCTTCTACACTAGAAAAAATAACTTTCATGGCACGATTACCACTTTTATTCATCTTTTCAATAGACAATTCATCAAGTATTGCCTTCTGCTAAATTGAATATCATGACATTGTTCATTATTTTTTGTCTTCCGTTCATTTCATGAATAACTGGTTCTTTGGAGAAAGATGAACATGGTTCTTTATCAACTCGAGATTTCAGATAGCATCTCATCAATCTTCTTGATTAATTTAGGTACTAATCTTACCACTGCTGCGATACAATCTTCAAATGAAACTTCAACAACCGTTTTTCCTTTAATGCCATCACTTTCAATTCAGATGCATTTAGATCTGAATGCATGTGTTTTGTGTTCACAACCTTCACAACCATCACAACTCAAGGGCAAGTCGCTTTCAATAATTCTACACTTTGGACATTCCATGGTTTTCTTTCTGGCCTGTTGCTGACCTGTTGCTTTTTTACCACTTTAAAAGTAAACAGTGTTTTCTCAACTAAGCTAAGTTTTTGTTAGTTCTCGTTTTTTTCACAAGTGAATAAATCAGTTGTATGTTTATTCACTCCAAATTAATCTCTGGGATCCTCAAACCGACTTATAATTTATATATGGATGGATTCCTACACTTTTCACGATTGTTTTATACAAATTTGTATTTACAATGTGTGTTTAACTCACTCAAAAATCAATTTATTCGGAGATAAGTAGTATACTTACATGGGTGTAGACATATTACTTATCTCTTGAATTACTACTAAAGAAAAAAAAGTGAATAATTTTTATAAGTTATTAAGACAACTCCCAATGTTTTAATTCAAGTGGTTCTGGAAGAAAAGGAATTGTGCTAGCTTAACGCCAAGTTGGAACAGCCGTCACGTAAGTTATTTCCTGCTGAAAACATTCAATTGATTAAAACTCAGGAATTAATAAATTTTTAATAACTATCTAATCTACTCATTTACAGGAAATATTAAAATTTTGTATCCTATGGAACATAAATTAACATTTTGACTCTTCAAATTTGTTACTTTTATAAAATTCAAAACCAGGGGATAAAAATAATAAATGTTGTTTATTAAATCAGAATTACATTCAATTCAAATGGCTATCGACCATTAAATACAATTTTGTTTTGTAATATTACATATGGTTAAAAAAGTAAAAAATTTGCATAGCTTATCGTATTTGAAAAAAAAAATCAAATAATTCGTATTCACATTTAAAATAAAATAAAAAATTCGACATGATCTTGAGAAAAGTATAGAACTATTGTTGATTATTTGTTGAAAAATGTTACAGTTTTTCCAGCGATAGCGGTGTCTTTGTTGCACATTAGGATTTCTTCTCAGGGCATATTTGGTGATTATCTCAATGTTTTCTTGTTTTTGTGAAAACTTCCTGGAGAGATGTTGTAGAAGATCCTGTATCGGAGTTACACTGGTCAGCTGATAAAGCAGAGGATTAGGAGGGTTATGAAGAGGAATAAGAGGATGTTAGGGTGTCTTATCTAGGAGATTTTTCTGATAGCGGTTGTTTCTGCTACTTTCAGTATATTCAGAGTTCGTTGTCTCGAATTGATAAATAGCGGGTGTGGGTATTCAATAAGAGGGCGCGGCAAATGAGTTTATATATACGGCTTTCCGTTGTTACGTTTGCTCCTGTCCCTTTATATATCAGGCTTATGGAGTGTGAAGCTCTTGCAATGGTTTTCTTCTTTTTGAGTGTGACATGGCTATTCAAGTTTAGTTAGAGTCAAAGTTAACTCCAAGATAATTTGCAGAATCTTTTGGGTGAAGAACATGACAATGAAAATGTACTGTTGGGGAAGTTGGTGAGAGATGGTGGTTGAAGATGATGAACTGTGATTTTGTTGGATTTGGTCTAAGCCTCCATTTACTGAACCATGCGTTAGTATTGTTAATGAGCTCCTGCAAATTACTAATTGTTCTGTCTAGAGATTGGTAATGTGCTATAAGTATTGTATCGTCGGCATATTGGAGAATATAAGCTTTAGAATTGAGGTACTCAATATCATCCTGGTGATAGTAGTAAATATCAAGGGATATTACCTGATATCTCACTCAGGTATATGGCCCAATTGTGAAAAAAATGTCAGTGGAAAGTATTATAGTATCTGAAACGCAACACAATCATTGTAATTTATAATAAAAACATTAATAATGAATAAACTTCATTTCATGGAATATTTCATACTTACACACAAAAATATAAAACAAAAAATGAATGTAGGCGTCAGAAACAAGATAACAGTCAAACGTGTGAGCGGGATTAGAGCTATGTGAATGTAAGTAAGTAGGTGATCGTCGTCAGCGGAGTACGGCTCAAGATCCATAAGTAACTTCTTTACTTCTTTTTATAATTTACTGATGATCTTCAAAGTTTTTATATTGTTTGGTAATTCATTGAAAAATTTTAAAGAGGTATATGAAGGATGCTTTTCAGCTAGTAATAATCTGTGTACCGGAAAATTCAAATTGGTATTATGTGTTGGATATCTTTGATTGAGTCTGTGTTCAGAAAAGTTTGCATTCTCAAACAAATACAGAACACATTCATATTTGCAAAGTATATAATTTTTAATGATTTTTTGTTAAGATATTTGTTTATGATACAAGGATGCACTTACCTCATTGTATTACACTCATGTAAAATGGTTGGAATGAAAAACTCACAAAACTTTTTTTATCGTTTTATTAATTCAAGAAGATTGATGAAATTTTAAATTTCGTAATCTTTTGATTCTCTCATTTTTCAACTCCATCACAATATATGATAACTGCAACGAGGGATATTTTCTTCAATAAATCTCTCATATGATATAAATAGAATCGAAACTTCACTGAAAAATTATTTTTATCATCTAAGTGTGATGGTACTGAAAGTATAATAATTTCACATATTTTTTGCCGTCTGATTTCCGAAGTCCATTACAATCATCGGAAATAATGATACAGGAATATATCGAAATATTTGGTGAATGCTTTACAAGAATTTCAAATTTGTTGAATTTTTTGGTTCCAAAATACAAGTGACTCTTATGGTATAGAGATGTTCAATGTGGGTTGGATGCCAGCAAATCTCTAGCTCTAGTAGGGTAGGATGTGCTTGTTGGTTAAATGAAAGAGTGGATTTATTCTTCAATACTAAACTAATGTGATCCAAATAGAGAAAAAAGTTGCTGAGAAAATATTTTAAACGTCTTCGAAACGTAATGACTCCAAAAGCATTATAATATCACTATTTTCTCTCTCTCTCTCTCTGATTTTCTAACTCCAGCGCATCCATTGGAAATAGTGAAACAGGGCTACAGGGATGTATTACATTATATTCGACCCATGGGAACTCTCCGCAGCATAAACTCAGACAAATCTGGTTATTAGAACTATCAGGGAAGAAGAGGAATAAATTTCAGATATGCGCTGAATACATCTGTTGTAGTGCTGTCAAAGATATATCATAATTCGAGCGATATTTCATAATTTGTAACCAATGGATACACTGATTTCACTGATAAAAGAGGCCAAAAACAAGACAAAATGCAAAAGAAAACACACTGCTTTTCAATTATCAATACACACATATCTTAGTATCAAACAAATGTATTTTGTATTGTGCTGAATAATAGAAAAAATTGTTTTTTTTTTATTATACTGATTTCTCTTATTTTGCTGTCCATCTGACATAACCCATTTTCAAAGTACAAGATAAAACTTTTTATTACCACATTGAAAACAAATTTGCTTTTCAATTGAGGAAGAAATCATGGGTTCTGCTAGCTCAAGGCATTACCAAAAGAATGTTTATGAAAAATCTGGACACACCACAATTTTAGGTACATTTAAGGCTCATGTTTGAATTTATTAATCCATTTGAAGGTGAGCCTAAAAAAACATTTGTTTGGCTAGCAGAACCTGTGATATCACCCACAACTGAAGAGCAATGAGGTAGTAATATTTCTAGAATTATGGCAGAAAAATTAAAATTCCAAAACAAAATGGATCTGCTAGCATAACAGGGATAAATTGAATAATCATACTTGATTGATTTATTATCAGCAATTTTACTGGTATATCTTTTGGCAATGGTGTCAATTTTTTTTGTGAAATGGTCCATTGAAGTTGCGTCAAACTTTACCTAATTGAACATAATAAGACATTGTTTTTTCAACTTACAATCACTTCTCATCCCACAAGCTAAACATTTTTGTAGCCTGCAGTATTGACATCTATTTCTATGATGTTTGGTAACTTCACAATTTTGACTTCCTCTACACTGATATCCCAGTTGTTTACGAATTGATCTTTTGAAAAATCCTTTGCACCCTTCACATGATATGGCCCCATAATGCCGTCCGGATGCTCTATCTCCACAAACGACACATAGTTCTACAGTAAGACAAATATTATTCGTTGAGTTTCTGTTCTTGTCACCTAGCATTTCTGTTTTAAGGGTTTGTTCCATATCCATTTCGGTTCTTAGGGAAACAGCTTGTGCTATACAACAACATTAAATCATGCTTTACAGTAATTTAGTATCATGATTTGGCAAATCCAAAAATGGAAAAATAGTTCGCTGCATTCTTTCATTAAAATAATCCTGTCTTCAATAATAAAATTACTAAAAACGTAAAAACTCAACACCTCAAATAAAAGTAAGTACAAACTACAATTACCAACTTACAAATACAAAAATTTAAATACCCGACAAGTCAACACTCAACTCGACAATAAATTGCACGGCAGGCACGCACTGTTATTGGTCATTGTAATAGCGGTGATTTTAAATGACCGACAGGAAGAAGGCAAACCGAGTTGAAAATGCGTGATACCAAGGAGACTAAAATTTAACAAGGAGGGTTTAATTAGCTCTAGCCAATCAAAATCTTGTAGCATCAACGCGTCATAGTGACGTACTTGGATATGAGTACAGAGTCGACCTCGAACCAAGCAACAAAACTGTCAGCAGTAACCATAGAAATATAAGCAGTAACTCTCAAATACCAAGAGCTAGTCCGTCACTGTCTATAGATAACGGCGGCCATCTCTTTCTACTAGTGTCCCCATTGTCTTATGGGAATCAAACACTCCTTGTTAAATTTTAAGGCGGATTTAGCGGATTCACAATGCATAATTTAGTGCATATGCGTAATTTTAAGGCGACTTTTCCTGATTTAAAATGTGTAATTTTTCTGCATACTCCATAACAGTTCAACACAGGGATATCTTTATAAATTGTGAAACGGGTAAATCATTTCAATCGAGTCCCTGTATTGAACTTTGATGGATTAGGTGTGCATTAAAATTACGCATATGCACTAAATTATGCATTGTGAATCCGCTAAATCCGCCTTTAGTCTCCTTGGTAGGAGTTCACTTCATCGGGAGGAAGGGGTATCAGTTAAAGTCACAGACCTCATAAAAGAAGTAGATATCACATCATGAGATCAAAACGGAACCCTATAGGGCGCTGACATTAATCTCCGAGTTTGTGTTGGTACAACTGAAATATCAGAGCTGGTTCTGTTGGGAACACCCAATGCATCATTATGTACAGAAAAGAAATCGTAAAGCGAAGAAATTTACTCCATCATATCAATAACCGGTAGAAATCACAATTGATCATATTAGTACAAGAAAGAAATGTACAGTGGCATAAAGTAATCCATCATAATATACATCAGCATAACGTACTTTATCACAAAGTATCCCGTCATAACGCTAAAACATCAAAATATCATTGCAGCATAATCACAATGCATCACAAAATCATTCCATCATAACAGCAACGCATCAAAACGTCAAGCCATCATATTCGTATTCGGTAGAATTCGTAACGCGTCATAACGTAAAGGATCATAATCGTACTCCAGTATAATCCTATAGTCTATGGGCTTGCAGTCACTTTGGGGAAAGAATGGCGGTAGTGAACGTTTCCTGCTACTAATAAAGGACTTTGGTATTTGTAAAATCAATTAGGTTCATTCAACAATTGTTCTTAAATTTTCGTAAACAATAATATTAATATAAGGTATAATTTTTAAACGGTTGGCTGGCTGGATTCAGGGAGTTATATCACCGATTAATCTAAAACGAACTTTGAGAATTATGTATCTACCTCAATACAAAATCAACAGAATTCTATAACCATTAATTAATCTTAAAAAATTAATAGAATAGTATATTATTCAACAAGAGTATAATGATGGCTATTACCCACGAAGATGAAATTGCAACACGAGCCGGAGGCAAGTTTTATAACATCTGATTGGGTAATTGCCATCATACGTGTGTTGAATACTATACTTTATCCACAACTATATACCACAATACCTTTGTCATTAGATAGGTATGATCTGGCGCTTCTTTTATAAATTTACTCATTTCTTCGCTAGTAAAGGTTTTTAGATTTTTTCGGTTGATGGCCCTCAGACTGACGTTTTAAAAATTCCTGCAACTTCATGTAAGTCTCTAGGCGGATACTATTATGGTAAATATTCAATGTACTCTCCAGCATAGAATAATATGCCCACAATGATGATGACTTGTATTTTTAGAAAGTTTAACAAAATACACTAGGATAACATTTTCAGAAAAAGACGATGTTTTTTGTGCCACTTGCCAATCCATAAAACTTTTGTATACCGCATCATATTTACCTTTTGACTTGTTAGGTAGAAGATTTTCTGTAGCGCCATCTGATAATTTTAAAATGTCTGGCGGTGTACAATACATATGTTCCAAATCAGATTCACTATTAGACATTTCTCTAATGATACCAGAGATAAAAATGTTCAAAACAAATAACTCATAAAGCGACTGACAGTATATCTACACATACAGTGACAAGTAAATTTACAAATTGTCAAATTTGACGCAACGATTAAGTAATATTATTTCATCGAACTGTCACTATTATTCAATTCTATATGGTAATGCATGGCATTACTTGATCAAAATCGCATATTTAACAGATTTATTAATTAATAGTTGTGGATAAATACATTTTATTAGATAAAAGCAGACAGAAACAATATATTTGTCATAACGTACTTTTGTTTTGAAGTTTTAAAATGAAAAATATGACCGAATAACTGTCAGAGTACTCTGTCACCCTCCTTTTTGGTAGAGTACGGTTGAGAAAGCTCTGGGGTAAACCCGACAGGTTTTTGAACGTTTGACAAGGGCAAAATAATTAATTAGAGTAAGTTTTGGAACAGTGAGAGTAGACTCCAGGTAAGAGAGTGAGGTTTTAGAGCACAACACTGGAAGTAAGAATAGTTTCAATGTGGAATAGGTATTGGACTCAAACACGGGTGTCGTCTAGCGTGATTTGTTACAAACGTTAAAATTTAACGTCATTTTAATGCACGACATGACTTGAAGGCCAGATCACTGAAGAGGACTTGGAGGAGAAATCACTGACGCTATTTACATGTCGCCTCCATTTAAATATAATATTAATCCCATAAGGTTGGCTAAATATCTTACTTCTATTTAAACAATGTTGAAACGGGCAATATATTGCTCAATAATCTGGAAGTTTCTTATTTCGTCTTTCTTGACATAAGCGGTAATGCATATATGTATTTTAAATGTTTTAGTAGGATTATTATTTTTCTGAATCTAAGTTAACCCTGCAGCGGGATTCTAGTTCATGAATCAAGTCGATCCGCCATTTTGACTCGATTATTGGTATTCCGTTTCTCGATAACGTCGTATAAACTCGATGAGAATACTCGATAGCTCAAGAGGAGTCGAGTTGTCAGTTTATCTTTTTTTAAAACATTTCCTTCAATTTTAATGCTGTCTTTCGACAGAATAACTGGTAAAGTGATGATTGTTTCGTATTTTATTAGTGGATTCATTGCAGAATTAACTTCTTTTAATCTTTTTGCTACATCCCAGGTAGCACATCATATCGGCTGAATCTTGGTTCCATATTGGGCCAATATAGATATATTGTAAATGAAAATTCAATATTGGTTCAATATGGGTGAATATTCAAAAAACAATATTATATTAATAATATTGGTGGAATATTGGTTGAACTAGTTTTGAATGTAGATTATCACACGAAATATTGGGTCAATATTGGTTGAATAATTTCTACCAATATCGATAATACAATATTGGTTATATATTGTTTTCCACATCTAGAATAAATATTGCAATCCAAATATTCCAGTCATATCGATTATAGGGGAAAAAAACTATATTGTATTTCCAAGTTTGTTAGAATATTGGTTGAATATCATTTCCACTTTATTTGACAAATTGTAATAACTCATATTAAGTCAATATTGGTTGAATGATATTTACCAATATCGATAAAACAATATTGTCTTCACATCGTTTTTAACATCTAGAATAAATATCGCAATTCCAATATTCCCCTGATATCGATTCTAGGAATAAAAACTATATTGTATCTCCAAGTGTGATTACACATTGGTTGAATATCATTTCGCCAATATTCAACAAATCTTATGAATTAATATTGGGTCAATATTGGTTCAATAATATTTATCGATATCGTTAAAACAATATTGTCTTCATATTGTTTCCTACATCTAGATTGAGATGAAATTTGAATATTGGCCGAATATTCAATGAAACATTGAAATTATATCATGATCAAACTTTAATAAAAATCCGCTAGATGGCTCTACATATACAACGTCTTCTAAAACCTACGAAAGTATATTAAATACTTCCTTTATCTTGTTTTCAAGACAGCTCACTCAGTGGTTATGGTGATCAAAAGACAGACTCTGGTGTCACCTTCATCAACTAAGGGACATTTAATAATTTACCAAGGTATATTGACATCCACCAATATATCCAAATGATATTGTACCAATATCGATAAATATTGTACCAATATCGATAAATATTGTACCAATATCAATAAATATTTTGAGGCCATTATTGCTTCAAGAATATTCCACCAAAACTATTTCTAAAATATTCAAACAATATTCGACCAATATCGCAAAATGTTCACATACTACTTCTCGACAATATAACTTTTAAATATTGTGCCAATATTGTCAGAATATTGTATCAGCGATATTGTACCAATATCGCCGAACATTTTGAGGCCAATATTAGTTCAAGAATATTTTGCGAATATTATTCAAGTAATATTGGACCAATATCGCCGAATGTTCACATTTTTTTTCTCGCCAATATTGCATTTCAAATATTTCGCCAATATGTTCACAATATTGTACCAATATTTTACCAATATAGGTGTGCTACTTGGGATATTGAGCAAAAAAACATCCCATGGTCATCGCCTCGCTTTCAAATTGAAAGATGCCTATTGGGAAATGTTATAAACATTTCTTGAAGAACGCAGCAATATGGCCAAAGGGCGTGTATACTGAAGGAATATAAAATATTCAATTTTATTTGGAGAAAGCCATGTTATTGTTTGTATGTTGAATATGTTAGACTACTCTTATTTTTTTGTTATAATTAATAATTTTTTATAAATTTTTTATAAGAACTATAAATACTTACTTTGAATAAAAAAAATCCCGACTTTTTTATATAAATTTTTTAAAAAATCCTCATGCATTCTTGATGAGAATTAATCTCATTTAAAAAAAGGTAGATCACAAATATAAGCACATCCTATCATTGTCGTGACAAATAAGTCACAATATTATTATAGATAATATGATTCAATTTATTTATTTATGTATTTACTACCTTCTACTAGTAGATTTTATCTTGATTCCATCTTATTGAATCAAAATGTAATTACATTCCATTAAAAACCCGACGATTTCCGAAACGAAATTCGATCGTGCAATAGAAGGTATAAATTCCAAATCGAGTTTATCATCGTGTCGTGTCTGTTTTATATTAAGAGCCACCATCAGCGCGTCACACCGAAAAGTCGAATTTCCTCCTCTCCCCCTTCAGCTGAGGTTTGTAGGCATAGTCATCAAAAATGGGAGTGAAGATAATGAACTCGATGAACATTGGCAACACAGCACCTGTCCTTTCTCGATTACAGCGCCAATCAGATATAAATTTCTCGATCGTAGATTCCGTTTTCGGCAAAAACCATTGATTTCAAGAAAGGCATATTTCTTGTATGGGCTCGGTGGCCTCATAAGAATTCCGGAATCTCTCATTTTGTTTAATTCATCATGTCATTTCAATTATTTCTTCTTGAAAATTATCATAACCAAAAATCACTGAAGTTCCGGAATTTACACAAAAACATTGAGTAATTTGCTAAAGAAAGAAAAATTCTTAAACAAAAACTGTAGGCGTAAAACCGATTCCCGTTTTACCAAGGTAGTGTTTGCTCTTAATTGGATGTGGGACATATGAATAATACAACATCTAGAAATGAACTGGTTCATTGTCGAGAGCCCAGCCACAGAGATTACATACACCCGTATGTAATCTGTGGCCCAGCCATAGAAATATATATTTCTATGGGCCCAGCGGCCAGCGCTGCTGTTAGGTATCGGTCTACATCGCACATGCGTACTGTACACATTTATGCAACCATGGTTGCATACCTATGTGTCATAGTCGACGGTCGTGAAATAGAATCTCCCTCAAAGAGGGACCCTATTCTCAAACCGTGACATATTTTGTCGCATGCAAGATATGCTCTTTGTCGAACGAAATCTGAATATTCTTATTCTCAAATGTCGTATTCGCAAATTTTTGATAGACAAATTGTGGAATGGTCAAAGGCAGTCGACAATTTATGTCGAATGCGAGACTTTCATATGATGCGAAATTTATAGGTTATGTCCAATAGTTTATAGTAATGGTGGATTTATGCAGCAATCATAAGTCATAAGTCTTTAGTCATAAGGAAGAATATTCGTCAATGATTGGTTGGTCCGTATATTCCAACCAATCATTGACGAATATTCTTCCTTATGACTAAAGACTTATGATTGCTGCATAAATCCACCATAAATGTCAAAACATTCTTTGATACTTTTTCAGAGATTTTTGTAGTGAGAAAATGGCATCTTCAATAATAGCTATAGAAAATTTAGAAAATCAGTAAATTTATCAGCGGCCTCGAGAGAGACGAGTAATATACAGTGCTTTTACATTCTCATCTGAGAAAAAATATATTAAAACGTTCAGATTAACTAAAGAAATCTCCTATAAAAGAGGCGCATTTTCTTTTTCTTGCATTACATTTTTTAAAGTTAGATTTTTATTTTGGGTGCAATCATTCATTTTTGGAGTCACATTCCATGTTTCTACTTTCTACTTCTGAAAGCAAATGCCATTTTATTTTGTTATTATTTTTAACGTTTTACAAAAGCATAGAACACGATCTAACATCAAAAATTCGGTGTTGCCAGCTCATGTTATTCAACAAAATTCATCTCATGCGACATATATGTCGAACCATTGTTTATATAGAAGATAGTCAACCTTATGGGATTATAATTGGATCAAAATGGATGCGACATGTAGATGGCGATAGTGAGCTCGCATCCAAGTCATGTCGTAACTTCAGTGATCTGGCCTTCAAGTCATGTTGATTGAAACAATGGGACAGCATTAAAATCAGGGTTTTTTGAAGAAACCTGCATTAAAATTACGTCAAATATTCATGTTTGTAACTAATCACGCTAGATGACACTCGCGTTTGCGTCCAACACCAATTACACAGGCATTGACTAATGGTGGATTTATGCAGCAGTCATAAGTCATAAGTTTTAAGTCATAAGAAAGAATATTTGTCAGTGATTGGTTGGAATTTACGGACCAACCAATCATTGACGAATATTCTTCCTTATGACTTAAAACGTATGACTTATGATTGCTGCATAAATCCACCATAAGATAGTTATGGTGGATTTATGCAGCAGTCATAAGTCATAAGTTTTAAGTCATAAGGAAGAATATTCGTCAATGATTGGTTGGTCCGTAAATTCCAACCAATCACTGACAAATATTCTTCCTTATGACTTAAGACTTATGACTTATGATTGCTGCATAAATCCACCATTACTTCTATATAAACAATGGTCGAACCTAACCTACTCTTTGCCCCTACTCTTTGATATCGTGTTATGTAGCTTCCACAACAATGCGTGTTAAGTCTCGTTCATACCCTCGCGAATTTCGCAATGTTTCTGCGAATAAAATGGCTGCCGACATGGTTCGATCTGCATCAACGATTGGTCCGGCACGACTGGCAGCCATTTAAATCTCAAAGAAATTGCGAGATTCGCGATGGTATGAATAAGTTTTGATGCCTAAAGCTCGGAGACTTATTCCTCATCATAAACCAACAGTGTGACTTGTGTCCTTTTATATATTTACATGTAATAATGTAGCAATAACATTTATGCAAAAACCTGATTGCACTGCATTGCAGCTGTAAAAGCAACCTCATTTAATGGGGTCAAAATTCAAGAATCCCGTGGAATGGTGAATAGTGAGAGCACTTCTTTGCAAATATGGTGCAAACATTTTATAGAAGTCTGTAGTAGGTCTTTTCGTTTGCGTGGGAGTCTAGCACTCTACTACTCCCAGTGAAATATACACTCGATTTTAGTATTCCTTCGCTTAACTGCACTATACACCAACTGATTCCAAATATAGTGCTGTTCACACTACAGCAAGAAACTGACGAAAGTACCTAAAATATGAACAGCATCGCCTATACAGGTTTTTTTTCGACATCTGTGAATTAAAATGCCATCAATGAAATTTGGCAGCCAATCACCACTTTACTGTTTCGAGCTTGAATAGAGGACTTCGGATAAGGATTCAGTCATGCCACCACACAACTTTTGGCTTTAAAACTTCTGACACGTTTTTCGGCATTTTTTCTTCATATCAGGGTTCCTGGCACCCTCAGGAACCCCGCAATATGATTGAAATTGTTCATAACGACGGGAATATTGAGATTTTCCATAAAATACAAAACCTTAGGGACTTTAATTTTGTTTAGGGATTTTTCTCACAAAATGGCGCCAATTTCAAAATATATAATTTTCCTAAATTTTTAAAAAATTGCGTATTTCACGTTTCCTAGTTGCCAAATAGTTGATCGATCTAGAAAATATTCTGAGTGGTAACTTTCACGGACAAACAAACCTTATAACATAACCTTTCTGATTAAAATGCTCTTGGCCTGAAAACTTTGAGGTTACATCACAGAATTTGTATTTTGTTTCAGTTTTGTGGGTATGTGGTATGTGTTACATTTTAATCATAACTGTTAAAACGGTTGAATATCATTTCTGTTAGATATTACAAAAAAGTAACTTCAATTTTATCGTAGGGTTTTTTCCATTTCCAGAGGAGTCATGTATTGATTCAATTTTCAATTGAGAATGTTTCTCTTTAAAACATGAATCCCTTCCAAGAGAGGTTATCTTGTACAATGGAAAATAGCGACTAAATTCCAACTTTCAGTCGCAGATGATTCCACAACTGACTTTATGAACATCCTGTTCATATTTTCAATGAAATCATCATTTCTACTTTTGAACTTTTTCATGGAACGAATGTGCACTGACAAAGAAATAACCCTACACTCAGTGCCGCATTTGCCAGCTAGCATGCTACCAAGTACCAGTTAGCAAATTAGCCAGTAAGCAAATGCTACGGGCCCCGCGCCTGGGGGGCCTCGCGCCTGTGCGCAAAGTAAAAAAAACTATCAAGTAAGATATGTTTTTTATACCACCTACAGAAAATGAATAAAGTTAGAAATGGGAATAATAACTATAGTGTGGAATGAAATTCTAGAACACTTGCAAGCGACTAACGCTTCGTTGCAGTCGTCCGATCAAGATATTAACACGAGATAGGTACGCTCTTTATAAATCATTACAAGGCTACTTCCAAGCAATACGATCCAAATTTTCAGATATAGAGGCAAAAGCCAAAGACCTAATTGGCTGTGAAGAATATCAAGAAAACCCAAGCAAAATACAAAGTATGACCATTTCAGCAGCAGCTCTACTCACAGACCTTATAAAAGAAGGCTCTACTACACTCGAAGAAGTTGTAGAACATCAAACACCTGGACAACGTTTTGAAATTCATGTTTTTATTGTTGTATATAATTGCCTGCATTAGCTAAATGCATGGAAGCTTACCATCAAGTGACTAGTGTATTTGGAATACTTCGGCAGAAAAGATCTTAAAAAGAACTATCGTCAATTATTTCCTAGACGATGTGGAAGACAGTCTGGGCAATGAACTGGTGCAGTTTGCGAAGCTGCTGAAAACAGATGTGGCTGCTGATATTGACAGCAGAAAGAAAAAGCACGAGGCTCAGGAACTTCAAGTTTATAAACTGTTGACATAAAATTCACTGGAATCGTGTTTCCCAAATGTTGGAATAGTGTTTCGCATTCACTTGATTTTGATTATCACCAACTACAGCGGAGAATGTTCTTCTTCAACGTAAAAGCGTTTTAAAAATGTGGTAAGGAGCACAATGGGACAAGAACATCAAACGACCTCAATATAATGAACATAGAAAGTGATTAACTTAGAAATATTGATTTGACAAGTGTTATCTACAAATTTGCTCGGATTAAATCACGGAAAGTCTTTTTGTAAATATGCTGTTTTATTTTATATTCTATACTTTAATACTTAATGCAAATCAAGGGCCTCTTGTTCACATTTGCTACGGGCCCCACGGTGGCTTTATCCGGCACTTCCTAGACTACACAATACCTCTTTCAATTACAAAACTCTAGCTCCAGTTTTGAATTTAGCGCCATTTTGAAAGAAAAATCCCTAAACAAAATTAAAGTCCCTAGTGTTTTGTATTTTATGGAAAATCTCAATATTTCCGTCGTTATGAACAATGTCAATCATATTACGTGGTTCCTGAGGGTGCCAGGAACCTTGACATGAAGAAAAAATGCCGAAAAACGTGCCAGTAGTTTTAAAGCCAAAAGTTGTGTGGTGGCATCTTTGAATCCTTATCCGAAGTCCTCTGCGTCATCTAGAGGGAATAAATTAGCCTATGATTCGTGTTTGCCAAATTCTAGAGTTGAAGCGGTGTAGGAATGCAGTATCATTCCAAAGAGATTAAACGTTACCTGACTTAATTTACTACACAGACCTCATAAAATGAGGTCTGTGATTTAATCTCTTTGGATTTTCCAAATAAGAGCCGCTTTCCATTGACCCAGTGGGAAGAGCTTCGGAAGTGATCTCACAGACCTCGAAAGAACATGTTCCTATTACATAACATGTATTCCTGTCAGTTTAATTGATCCCGAAGTGTTTTTAGGGGTAACAAAGCGCCTATGAACAAGGAGACTAAAATTTAACAAGGAGAGTTTAATCCCCATAAGACAATGGGGACACTAGTAGAAAGAGATGAAAAAACATTTGTGACGAAATGTGAAGTAGTTGGACGTTTCATGGCCGCCGATCTCTATAGACAGTGACGGACTAGCTCTTGGTATATGAGAATTACTGCTGACAGTTTTGTTGCTTGGTTCGAGTTCGACTCTGTACTCATATCAAGTACGTCACCATGACGCGTTGATGCTACAAGATTCTGATTGACTAGAGCTTATTAAACCCTCCTTGTTAGTTTAGTCTCAGAGAAGGTTACAGAAGCGTCATTCCCCATATTTCCCTGTTCCAAATTTGAATGCGCATGCGAAACTGGTAGTTTTTCCGTCAACGTCAACAATTCTGTAGGTGTGTTCATTTGTGTCACTAGAGCTGATCAAATCAGCCATTTTACATCTCTTCATCTATCTCTAACACTCGTAATTTATTTGTCTATTCTTTTTTGAGTATACCTGCTCCGGTCAGCTTTATTGGCACAAATGGACAAACCGTTTTGTTTATAGTTGTTTGTTGTTTTATTTGTTACAGACGTTATACTTATGTATTAGTTGTGTACTTTCGTAAAGCTCGCTCAAAATTGGTGAATACTGTGTTATTTTCTTTTTTGATTATTGTACTAGTACTCATCTACAATGAGCGAACCCAAAAAAAGGTGGATTTTCTTGTGTCGTGCGTGGATGCCACAATCGCTCTTTGGACAAGAAAATTTAATTTTTCAGGTTACCAAAGGGTATGGAAAGGTTGGAAAATTTTAATATTGTTATCCTTGCAATTATGAAACATCCTCTTTGTTAATGAAGTTGAAAATGAGTTTACTTTTTAGAAAGCTCATAATAGGAGCATATTTTTTCCACATGCTTATTCTGAAAATTGGAATGAATTTTAGGACAAACCGTTGGTTAACCCAATGTAACACCTACTCAACTCAAGGGATATAGGATTTGTGCTGCACATTTTGAAGACAGAATGTTTGGTCATGATTTCCAAACGATAAGATTGTAATGTTTTCTTGGAAGAGGAAAGATACTAACCAAAACTTAACTTTTAACTTGTAGATGATTCCGCATCTGACTTTATACATTTTTATTTAGAACGGAATTAAAACTTATTTCCAAAAACATTTTTTCATGAGTTTTACCATTTCTAGAAAATAATTCGTCAAACTTAACATGATTCAATCAATGTTCATCAAATAACAACTTGGAATATCGAACTAAATATGAGACGTAAAAAGTTGTAGAACCCGCAAGCGAGCTGGCTAAATGGCTCAACGGAGGCAAAAGCCTTGTAATAGTGACAGATAAACTACCCAAGGTAAGGTCGTTCAATTTGGGATCACCAAGATCAAAGGTACCGACGGACTGTGACCACTGAAATGAAATTATAATATCATTATAATTTCATTTCAGTGACTGTGACGCTTCTGTAACCTTCTCTCTTCTGTGGTTATGTCATTGTTGTTTAAATACAAGTAAGATAGTCTGCCTGTGTAATAGGGCAGATGCAGTTGTCACTTGTCAGATGTCAAACAGGACATGGGGGAACAAACAAAGCCATTTCTCATAAGACTCTGTGTATCTTTTTACTTAATTTTCTGGAAAACGAGGCATTTAAAGACATTTTTACCGATAGTATTGTGATTATTGGTTCTTTGTGAATACTGTGAAGTAAGTGCATAAGTCTGTAGAGGTGTTATTAACATCGAATTTTTAGTTAAAAGATACGTTGTCACATGATTCACAGTTCATAATAGGTTTTTTTTTAGGTTTTATTAGGAAAACCATGAAGTTTTGTGCTGTTGTGGGTTATAGTAACCGATCAAATCGAAATGAAGACGTAACATTTTTCCGATTTATTTCAATACGATGTGAAGAGGCAGATATTAGCTGCTGTATTATCAAAAAACTTCATGACATTGGAAGATACAAACTCCATCATGGATTACCAAGCTCTTTTTCCTTAGGCACCAAGTTATGGTGTTACTGCAACACACTAGATGAAAGAACAAAGATGATCAACTGCCAAAATGCATCTTGCAAAATTCAATGGTTCCATCGGAGGTGCATCGAAATCAAGAGGTTACCAAAGGGAAAATGGTTTTGCAAAACTTGCCCCAGAAAATGATGAGATGAAAATATTTTGTTTATTTATTGATTCTTAACATTGAGTATAGAATATATATTACAAACATTTTAAAACCTAATAACATGTACAGTGGAAAATATATATCTATTACTACCAAATGTTATTTTCTAAAAAAATATAAATTTCAACAAATACACACACACACATATATGTATTTCTATATTTGGAAAAAGTAAACAAAATGCATAATTAAAAGTACAATAATATTTTATGAGTTGCCTTATTTCTTCTCTTTCCAGACTTGTGAAAAAGTTGACATTACTACAGTTTCTTAAACTAGTATTTGAAATGAACAGATGATCACAGAAGTTCAGGTACATTTAAAACAAGATCAAAAATTCTAACTATAAATTGTACATTTAGTATACATATTGTTATACAAATAATAATGTTCTTTTGTGGCTAATGACCATAGCAGTCGATGCCAGAACACTAAAAAAAAAAAATGTTCTTTTGACTTTTATTTGTCTACAGTTTCCAGTCTGTCATTCAGTCAATGCATGAAGACAAAATATATGTATAATTAAAATGAAGTACCCAATGTGCATTTGTAAAAAAGGCAATGATACCTATTAGACAAATGATAGATATTGTGAAAACCCTAACTAGAGAGTGATCCCTTCAATTTCTAAGCTTCCTCACAGTTGCAATGTGTCTTGTTTGTTCCAATTCATATGGTTCCAGCTGTTTTCCAGATTTCAAAAACTCAGGTGTTTTGACCATGGTACAATGCAGACCAACCATATCACCTCATAAAAAAACACGATCAGCCAACACTAAATCTCCCGGTAATAAATTACTCAGAATAAAACGAAAGCCGATGTACAACAATGTCTGACGGAGATGGGTGCCACTTCTGTTACCTTTTTATTTCCTGTCCATCAATCTTTTATACCTTGTTAATCGCACCTCCTCAGATACTGCAAGATTTGTTTTGTACCCCATATTTATAGAAGAAACGTAGTCTGGATGTTCAGGACCATCAGACAGTTGACCTGTAAAAATATTCATCTACACTTAGTTCATAAGCTTTTGTCATTGTATTACCTGTAATGAAATGTGTAGAACACACAAAATAATTATTTGCTTTGTTTTCTGTAAAACCATCCCTATGAAGAGCTACAATCCAACTTGCCCGTCTCTCTTTCCTTGCAACTACTACCTGCCTCCCTTTAGACTGAATTGAAGAAAATCGGAAAAATGTTACGTCTTCATTTCGATGATCGGTTTCTATGGTCCACAACAGCACAAAACTTCATGGTTTTCCTAATTAAACCCAAAAAAGAAACCTATTATGATATGTGAATCATGTGACAACGTTTCTTCAAACTAGAAATTTCCTGTTAATAACACCTCTACAGGCTATACACTTACTTCACAGTATTGACAATGAACCAATAATCAGACTGTTATCGATAAAAATGTCTTTAAATGCCGAGTTTTCCAGAAAATTAAGTAAAAAGATACACAGAGTCTTATGGGAAATGGCTTTGTTTGAGCCCCCATGTACTTGTTTGACAACTGACAAGTGACAACTGCATCTGCTCTACTGGGTGTTGGACGCAAACGCTAGTGCTATCTAGCGTGATTAGTTACAAACATGAATATTTAACGTCATTTTGATGCAGGTTTCTTCAAAAAACCCTGATTTTAATGCTGTCCCATTGTTTCAATCAAGTTACGACATGACTTGGAGGCCAGATCACTGAAGTTACGACATGACTTCGCGAGATCACTATCACTATCACCATCTACATGTCGCATCCATTTATAATCCCGTAAGTTGACTAACTATCTTCTATTGAACAATGGTTATGTATAACCGTTGTATGAGGATTACCCATACAACGGTATAACATTCTGAAAGCCGATGGAACGTTGGTAGGAATTGTTGTTCAGGGAACACCTCCGGAGGCAGTGCTGTTCGTTGAAAGAACGAGCCCTGGGACAGAGATGTTCTGCATGTCTCGACAAATGGATGTGTGAACTGAGCTAGACGCCCTGTCTTGAAACGTCGAACGATTGATGATATTTCAGAAGAGCATCGTCCAAGGAATTATCCATATAATAGAGAAAGGCCAACCGTTCTGCGGTGTTCCAGAGAGTTTGGCGAGCTTATAAGCGCTGCATTATACCGACGAGATGAATGGTTGTCTTTTTAGGACCGAATCTGAAACGTTCAGTGTGTGTTTAGGGGCTGCACTCCATATATGGGAACAATACTCCGTCAGGACAGGACGGTTCTGTGCCTTATATATGAAACATAATAGAAGAGGAAACCGTGTCATCACAAATGTCAACCTTGTCAAAAACTGATTCCAAACAAAGTATTTTAGGTGACATTCTCTGTTGATTATTTGCTACTTTGCTTTTTAGTTTGTGTTTGGCTGTTTGGAATTTGATTTCTCAAGCAATATAAGTTGAAAAACTTTAACGGAAACAATATCGGACAAGCTGATTTAAATTCGATGAAGGTTTGTTTGGAATCAGTTTTTGACAAGAATGACATTTGTGACGACACCTCGTCTATTGACTGATGAAAGTTTACAAATACCAGATGGCGTTTCCGTGTATTCATCTTTCTTAATTCTTAGTTGTTAATTTATTTTTTATTTAAGATGAGTTTATACATCCATCATAAAGGGGTTCACCCGTAATCAGTCCATCATATGAATACAATTTAATATTAAAGTAAAAATAGCATAGAAACACTCCAATAGGTATCCTGTTTTATGACAGGGTTTACATTTTTTGTATATAACAGCCTGTCTACTACTGATAAAACCGTGTTCTGATTTATACTGGAGAAAAGAAAAATACATTCTGAATTTCCAAAATGTGCTTACAGAATATCGGAAAGTTAGACAATCAGACTTCACAGTCTACACTAATAGGAGTCATTCTCTTACACACTTACCTATATGGAGGTTCAGTATTATTGAATATGTGACTAAGAAAAGCTGTGTTCCCATAACTTTATTTTAGATTTTGGCCTGCTTTGTGTTTGGACATGTGCAGATCATTAATATGTTTTATTTGTTTCTTTTTTATATTTTGTTATGTTTGAATGTATATACCCAGTTAACACAAAATGATCTCAGAGATGGTAGTGGGCTTCACTTTCATGTTTCAGATCACATCAGTGAATCGAAAAGTGACTTCCATTACTATCGCGAAAACATCTATTCGGTGCCTCGTTGGTCATTTCGAGACATCAATTTGTGATGCCAAATATGACTCGAAACTAGCCCAATGTGAGATTCTATTTATACTGCGAAATCAAATGCACATCAAGATCATTTAACGTTACAATGTGAAACTGAATGAACTGGTACTTATTTGAAAATGCGCTTCACTTTTTGACTCTCTTATATGTCACAAACACTTCAAATTTATAATTCTATAATGAATTCATAGGTTTGATTTTGTAAGATTCAATTATGGCTAACAGTGTAACTCGCCTGTTACTCGTTCAGACTCTTCCAGAGTTTCATGTAAGTATTTCGAATTCATAATGAAGAGTAACATGTAAAACAGCAATAATTGTGATAAACAGATTCATTTCAGAACTTCAATTTTCAAATTCGTTAAATATAATTTGCAGCATGCTAAATTCGATGAAATTTTGTATACATTCATTCACACCTTAAGGTATGAAATAAACAGGAAAAAGATAGTGAAATGTTTAGACATTCCAAAATTTTAACCAACCTGCTAATTGTGATTCTCTTAAAACTTCATCACTATATACCAATCAATTGTCCTGCACTCACTTTGCAAATTACATGCCGATATAACACCTCCTTATGTATCAAATTCCCTGTTGAATCAAATCACTACCACATACAATAATATCTCAATTTTATTATCTAAAACAAAAGGTAATGAATTATGGTTTATATATCATGGGAAGCTAGAAAACAAATACGTGAGTTGATTCCATAATATATACTTTTGATAAACAAAGCATTAAAAGCACTAGTTAAACCTAAATCATGACAAAATTTTGAAATAAGTACAGAAAATACTAAAATTCAATTCCAGTTCTCTGTACAGCATTTTCTTCCCGACGAAATCAGTACCTAACCTGAAAATGCCGAATTTTTAAAACACTGAATATATACCGTTTCACTTACCGTTCTTTTCCTTGAAGAGATACTAAGAAATATTGGGTGATGTAAACAAACATACTTGAATTAATTATTGAACGAGAGAGAATTAAACAGAACACTATCACGAATGCTTATAGAATATTGATAAAATGACGCCGTGCCATCAACCCAATACCTACAAGTTCTACACCCGACTCTCGAAAGTATCGACAAACAACGCTCAATGCCGGTTATTTAAGTCACTGCTTCAGCAATGAAATCAAAATTCATGTCAATGTGCTTCGCAATTTTCTGCACATTTTGTACCTCGAAGCGATACTAACGAGAAGAAAATTGTGAACAATTCATAATATTTGGCATCACAAATAAGCGGTAACAGCAATGTATATAAGTAACTCATACTGTTACCACAATAATCAAGAAAGCGACATCGCCTAGAGGTTTGTGTTAATTGGGTATGTGAGTATATAGTATGGTACACTTTTATTTTATTTAATAGTTTTGTTTTGTTTTAATTTGATTGCTTAAATATTTAAGAGAATAGATAGTCGTTGCTGACTGAATTTTGAACAAGAGTAAAGTACTTTTATTTTTGACAATATCAAAAATTGTTTTTATAAAAAGTTGTTCAGAATTATTAATCAAGTTGAAATAAGGAATGTCTATCTATAAAAACACTATATTTTATATTTTTTCTCTACAGTAACTAAGCTTACCCATTTATACGGAAATTTCTATGAAAAACTATGTGAGCTGGCTGCTTCTCCCGCGAAATTTCTCCGACCGTTTACTGCGAGAGCCATTATTTTAAATAAACTTAGATTCTAGAACATTCAAAACTTGTTGCGAATAATCACTTTTTTTCCTAAAACAAAAAAAATGCCTTTTTCCCAAAACAAAAAATTTATGTTTTTCATAACCAAATTCTATTATTTTGTTGGTTTGTTTAGTTCTGGACTGATTTTATTCAATAAATTACCAAATCATCTCAAAAGCTGTGATTCATTGAATGTACTTATTCAAAAGAAAATGTATAGAATATATTTCAAGTGATAGTTATCTGTAATTTAATGTTTTGCAAATGTGCCAATTTAATCTTGTTTTTACTATGTCACTTGTCTCTTTTCATTTTATTCATTATTATGAAGAGCATTATTATTCGCTAATAAAGAGTTATATTCAATTGAAATGTTGACGACAATAAAATTATATTTTTGAACAATCTTGATTATTTTACTTTCTGCATATGGCATTTCTAGGCTGGTATCCGAATTAAGTTATACCCATGATTACAAACTGCCTTCAGACAAACCTTCCTGCTGCAAACAATTGGAATTGTTTTCAAGCCAATAACTGAAGAAATATTAGCCTCGAAATCGGAATAATCGTCGGTAGGTATTTGATTATTCGAAGAAGTGTTCCAGATAATCCAAACAATTTAGAACGCTCAGCGTATTTGATCTTTTATAGGTTAACATGTAAAGGCAAAGGAGCCATAGGACCAAATCGTAATAAGTTTTCAAGTAAAAAATATAAGAGTGATCTAAAGTTGAATATTGTTAAGCAGGTTTTCGTTTGGAAAGACGAATCATATATAAGGCTTTGGGTCCTGCGTCACCTTGATGTTATGCACATCTTTTTAATAATTCTCAAGGATATTGTGGGGGTTGGCCTAATGATTCACGGGATCATGAGTTCCAACAGCTTCATTCCGTAGGTTTGATATTGCGTAAAATTTGGTAGTGAGTAAAATTTCAAAAATTATGCTGTGTTTCATATTCATCTCCTAGGTGAATTCTTGCACTATTGTTCGTCAACTATTTTCTTCGGAGATCGGACACGCCAAAAGATTTCGTTCGTTAAATAAAAACGTATGAGAATTAGCTGCCGTGTTTTTACCTACTTTTATTTTTCATATTTCCCTTTGAACTGATTCATAAATTGTTCCTCCTTGTATCTAATATTTATACTACCAACGATACATAAACTGATACACACTGGTATGAAAGGTTGCATAATAACAAAGGAATTAAATAATGATCGCGAGCCCTAGATAACCTTTGTCAATAAAATGAATAGTAGTCAAGATATTCACTTCTATATTCATCAGTATTTAAATTGAATCATCAATATCCATATAAGTGATTTCATCACATCTCACACCGTGAAAAGTGTAGTAGGTATTATTGTGATAAAAACAAAAACAAGAATTCAACTTCAGGTAGGTATTTTATGAAAAAATATGGCAATATCACCAATGCTTTAATTTTCATTTCTATTTTTGTTTACAAGAGCTAGGCCTCCCAATAGTAGATTTGATTTGGTTTCGAGAAATACCTATCTGCTTAGTAGCAAAATTAAAAAATCAAGGATGTGTAATATTTAGGTACCTACATATGGAATAAAGTTTGATACAACAAAAATGGTTGCCTCGAAGATACGAACTTTCGTCCTCAGATTGAATGATTTGCCATCTGTACAACAAACAAAAAATAGGTTTATTTCAACGATAAAGAATAAAATTACGATGCGAAGAATAATTTTTAACATTTCATTCTCGCAAATTGAACAACTCTGGGTTTTTCGTGAATCAGGGATTTCGGAGAATATCCTGGACTCTATCAAGTATCTAGAGCATTGTTTCCATAAAAATGTGTTGATTATATTATTTCTGTCATTGTTTCTCAAATATCCAGGAGTATTGCCACCCAGCGCCATCTTCTGCAAGGGGGCTAAAGTGGAATCCGAATAACGACACGCTGGTTCCTAGGTGTGTTGTCCTTATTGATGTAACCTATAAACCATCAGGACAACTGAGCACGTTGACTTCCGAAAACTAATCCAAATACAGAGACAATGTTTTTACAAGCAACTGACATTAACAAAGTCTTTTATACAATTCTTCAATAAGATCTCCCATTTGTCAACTACAAAATAATAATATACGATAAATACTTTTTTCTACAAACGATCGGCACTTCATTCAACATAGGCACATAATATTAGTAATATTACAAAGGATATTACCTATGAGAAAATAAACACTCAATAGTAATCCCAAATGTATAAGCTTTCCAAAAATCAAATAGGGATTCACATTTCTAACAAAAGAAAAGAATGGAAATATTTAACTTGCTTACATTTTTTTTACCGAATTGCGAGATGGAACCCAGTTTAGCAGGCAGAGTTGCTAACCTTGACAACACCACAGCTCCTCAAAATACAATGAATTCATTTTCTATTCATTCCACCATGCGAGAATAGGTTCGTTTTTAACAATAGCTAAGGAGATCGAGAGTTTTTTTAATAATTTCGCTTTATAGCGACAAAGCTGTTACAAAATGACATTTCTGGGAAAACGTCAACTACGGCAACTGAAAGTGTCAAAGGCTTCTTTGGTAAGTGGTTGTAGAAAATAGCTTTTTGTGTATTTAGAGCGCAAAGTGATTGATTGCCGCTCGACAAAGAGAGTTACCGCGCGCGCGACGCGAAGCGAAGCGCGGTAATCTTTGGAGAGTGGCAATAACACTTTGTGCTCGAAATACACACATGATTTTTTCTACAAACGCAGCTCCTCAGACAAAAATGATAGACACTTCATTCAACATTGGCACATAATATTACCTATGAGAAAATTTACATTCAATAGTATTCCCAAATTATATCCAATAATTTACATTTCTAACAAAAGGAAAAAAAAAACAGAGTTTGAACTCACGCCGAGAAGCTGATATCAGATTCGTACGAAAAATCTCTGCTATTACACCACCGCAATACCTTAGATTGATATGAATTTCTTGTGTTCACTTTCCATCATGCAAGAATGGGTTTGTTTTCAACAAAAGCTAGGGAGATCGAGCGGTTTTTCAATATCCTTGCTCTAGAGCGTAAAAGCTGTCACAAAATGACATTCCTCGGAAAACAACTTTGCGTTGAGATCTGAAAGCGTCAAAGGCTATACTTTGGTGAGCGGTAGTAGAAAAAAGCATTTCCCGTGTATCTACGACTACGGTAACGAAATAAGTTAACATCTTTCGTCAAAAATATCACTCTCAGCCAATAGGATATCTATAGTGGTGAACAGCTTAGAATTTGTTTTCGCGGATTCTGTATTGGTGATAAAAGCTTACAATTTGTTTTCGCGGTTTTTGTTTCTTTTGTAATCACCGCATCCAATCAATTTAATTTTCAAGTATGTATACTATTATTGATCGCAAGTATACATACCTACTACTAATTATTTCGATTCGCGCTTTGAAGAAACTTGGCTCAGCCCACCGACTACAAGCGGTGAAATATCGTGAAACTGACTGACGCGCGCGCATCCAAATTATGCTGGAATACGATTTCTACACAATACGAATATGATCGGATACGAATTCTATCCAATACGAATTCTACGTAATGACGTTATGTTACAGTGACGACATGATACAATACGAATATGATGGATTACTATTATGATTCGGTCTTGTTTCTAAAAGTACATTATGCTGTGTTACGTTATGCTGCAATACATTTATGACTGTGTACTTTTCTTTGCATTCCGATTTCTGTTTTTTACGAATATGACCCTGTAGCTTTATGATGCTTTGCGATTTCTATTTTTGATGTTATGATGAGATATATTATGATGGTTTGGATGGACCCGTTCTGTTGAATTTTGGCCAATCCCATCATTTCGATGGGTCCATACATATTAGCAGAATGTAAAATATCCGACAGGCAATTCGTCAGAATGTAAAAACTCAAATTAATAAACAAACAGATTCGTATTATGTAAGAACCGTACTTTGGCGACCGGACAATTGTCAACTGAACATATGGCGATTGTATCCTGTCAGAAATTACATTTCTTTAATGATAAAATGGAGACTGCATTCTGTAGGAACGATAAAAATGTAAACCAGTAAAAATCTAAACTAGTACTGCAAATAAATGGGAAATAATCAGAAAATGATTCCATCGAAACAGTATTACGACAGAAAATGAATACAGCAGAAGTGCATTTGAACAGATTCGAATTTTATCAAATTCGTACTTTGTCAGACCGGATTGTGTAGACCGTGAATCCGTCAGATTGCGCGATCCAAAACCATGCGACATCAGACAGAATAGCAAGCAACGCACATGATACTTGAGCAACGCATAATACATACCCTGGGCGTAGCGGTGTTGCCAAGCTTCACAGTAATGATTCCTCGAATCAAAGGAAAATGATTTTGTAATTGTACTACGTTAACTGAGTGAATTGCAGACTCAGTTTTTAGAAGGAGCACTGGCATAATTTGATGTACTGTTATCGAAGGGATTCAATCATGATTTGGTTAATTTTTTTGGTATGATTCGAGACGTTTGATTAACACACCGGAAAGTGTACATTGGGGGCTTTGGCGGGCTATAGGGGGTCTGGGGTTGAAAATGGAGGATTGTGCCCATTGAGACTTTTGATCAGCATACCGAATACTATCTTTCTGCAAAGTTTCAGTGAATTTAGCCGAGAGCCATTTTCCATAAGGATTTTGCGGGGTCCTTTCTTGGGGAGATGAAAACCTATCAAAGCACTATAATCAAAAGCTGCAAAGGAAATTGTGTATGTATATCTTCATTGAACAAATAAATACGTCCACTAAAAATATTGAGAAATGAAGTGTTGAATACGATGAAAGTGAAAATTTTTTTGAGCATTCATTTGACCCCTTTCCACCACTCTGGAAACAATGATCCAGAAATTCTAGCTCTCACATACACGCTTCCTTGATAACGAGCATGGCTTTATCGAAGCGTAACGCTGTTCGTCTTGCTGGCGATGTCGTATTGCTGCTTTCATTGCGGTATGAAAAATTAGAAATGTCTTACCTTTTGTGCAATTCTCTACCATGCAATATATTGGACACATTGAACATATCAAATAACTATCTGTATTTTCAGCTCTATACGATAAACTAATGGAGTTTGTCAGATACCTCGCAAATCATTCCAAAAGCTTAATATACGATGTAGACAACAATTGTGCAGAACAATTCAACAGTGTAATCGCAAGGCACTCCGGGGGAAAAAGAGTCAACTATATCATGAAGAGATCTTACCAAACTCGTTGTTATGCGTCTGTGGTTGCCATGAATACCAAAAAAGAATTGAGCACTCTCAAATCGAAGTATGGAAGGTTGAACGACCCCTTCGTTTTGAAATATGAATAACAAAGAAAAAAAAATTGATGCAGGCCGCTGTTTCCAATCGAAAAAATAAACACAAAAAACGACGGGAGCACAGAGGAAATGATATTTTCTACGGAGAGCATTGCACAAAACCAGATATGGATGATGCTTCTTTTAGCATGGCAGCAAAAGATTTTTTGAAAAATTTGTCAATATCTGTTGAAGAGGCTAAAAAAATTGAGGTGCTTACACGAGATCAGGCTGATTCTGCTCTATGGCATAGTGAAAGGCGAAAACGCGTTACTGCCTCTAAATTTGGAGAGATTTGTAAAAAGAGGGAATCGTCTTCAGTAAAAAATTTGGTTAAATCTATTGTGCATCCGGTACCATTTTTCTCAAAAGCCACTCAATATGGCATAGACAATGAAGTAAGAGCACGAGAAGAGCTAGAACATCACTTGAAAAGGAAAATATCAACATGTGGACTATTCATTGATGAAGAATTCAGTTACATGGCTGCCAGTCCTGATGGAATTTTAGAGGGAGAAAACTCCATTGTGGAAATAAAATGTCCATATGGAGCCAGGACTATGACTGTTGATGAAGGAATAGTTCAAAGAAAAATAACATTTTGGAAAAAGGACAAGACCATCAACGAATGCCATAATTGGTACTTTCAAATCCAGGGTCAATTGCGGATCGCCAAAATGAATTATTGTTTTTTATGTGTGTGGACCCCTCAAGGAATTAAAGTGGAGAAAATTCCTCGAAAGACGATTCTTGTGTCTGTAAACTGCAAGACAGTCCACATAGATCCTTTTACTTGCGTTTCTATCAAAAAGTCATTTTCAGAAGTATTAAATTTATTAATATTGGAGAAATTTATCATGCGGGGTCAAAAACCCTGTGTCTGAATAGGCCCTTAAACATACGAAAGCGTCTAAGGGCCACATAGTTTCTTTTTCAATTTTTTCGACTTCAAACACGGAGTTTCCGACTTTAAACTCGGAATTTTATTTTCCCGACTTCAAAGTCGTAAATTTTGAGTTTAAAGTCGAAAGTTCCGACTTTGAAGTCGGAATTTTGTTTTTCCGACTCTTAACTCGGAAATTCTGACTTTAAACTCGGCTGCCATTTCGGAACTTTTAGCTGTACATTTTTTATGAAAAAGTAGATTTTTATCTCCTATTCGTTGCGATATACCAGGTGGTTCAAAAATTATTAGAGGGGGAACGGGCATTGTATATTGTAATTGTGCATTATATCTGTTGGATATAATACAATACCCGTCGTGGTATTAGCCAGGTGAGTAGTAGTCGTAGGTGTATATGGAAGTAAAAAGTGAAACATCGGTCGGCAACGACTATCGTTTTATTAGATTGTTTATATGCAGTAACCAAAAATTGCCTTCGTCACACTGAAGAAGATTTACGATGTGTGACTTGAGTGAAACAAAAGTACTAAAGTATCAAGATAAAACTTCAAAATTCCGACATTTAAGTCGGAATTTCCTACTTTGATGTCGGAAAAATAAAATTCCGAGTTTAAAGTCGGAAATTTCGTATTTGAAGTTGAAAAATAAAAAAAAAAACTATGTGACCCTTAGACGCTTTCGTATATAGGTACAGATCCATCAAATTTCATTTCTTTATTTTAAAATCCAGTTATAGGGACGAGCCACCTTCTGCGGACACCCGGTATGTATGCAATTGTTCATACATTTTTAATATTTCAGAAAATTCTCTGATGCTCAAAGTTGTGAATACGCTTTGTTATTAGATTATGTTGCATTTGGTAAACAGATAATCGGAACATGTTTTCAGCTATTTGGAATCCGATATAAATGCTCGATTCGAATGCACTCGTCCATCACCCAGATTCAGTACCTACATTCTTCAAGCTTATGATGATGGCTAGTCGACAGACGCGCGCGTCGGTACCGCCACGCCGTACCGAACTTCGAATCCCCCTCGTAATTGTTGAATATTAATGAGCTTCGGTCTAGGGAATGCGTTTACAAGCGATTATCATGTTTCCGTAGTATTTAGACTCCGCCCACCAGTGGCGAATTTTGTACCTCTGCCACACCCGCTGCCCCACAGGTCTTTCAGTTTGTAAGGTATCACAAAATCTTAAAACTAAAAGAAATTTTAAATTTTTCACTGGTTTGTCAGTAGAACATTTTGAAGGATATTACGAATTTCTAGATCCCAGTGTTATGAGTAAATTGAAGTATTATCAAATTCACAAAAAAACTCCAGTCAAAATGAATAGAATCAATAGAAAGTTGGATGCCAAAGATAAACTAGTACTAACATTAATAAGAATGCGACGAGGGCTAACTTTGAAAGAACTTTCAATTTTTTGTGAAATCAGTACATCTTATGTGGCTGCAATATGTTTTACCCTCATTCAGTTTCAATATCTCCAATGTATTGGTCTTCGAGGTGACATATTCAGAAGCTGTCGACAAGCTACTAATATGGCCCGTTGCTTCACAACATTTCCTGATGCTATAACAATTATAATAGATGCAACAGAAATCAGACTAGAAATGTCATCAAATTTTCAGCGCCAAGGCAATACTCACTCCAATTACAAGCACTTCAACACTGTTAAATTTTTGGTAGGGATTGGTGTTAATGGTGCATTAATGTATAATAGTGAAGGTTTTGAGGGAAGTATTTCGGATCAGGCATTATTTGAAAAATCTGACCTGAAGCATTGTCTAAAGAAGAATAGTCAAACAATCCCTGTGCAAAATGCATTGGATGGCCGTCACCTGAGACATCTATACTATTTTACTGGAAACATTGAAAATGTATCCAGTAATGTGGCGCCGTTATCGGATGGCACGCAAAACTATACTTCTGTCTCTTTTTAAAATAGAACGCCCGTTTTCATTCACTTCATTCAGAAATGTGCAGAATATTGTCATTGGTGAGATGTTTAGAAGAATAAAAGACGAGTCAAAGTGCATTCGGATGTTTCGAATATCAGATGATGATCAGTGGTAAAATTTTATATTGCTGCAATTAAGCCTAATATAATGAAACACGTAGCAATATTCTTACTGAAAAATTATCCCTAAGTATAGGTACAAAAAAATGTTTTATTACGATATTATATCGCAGTTGATATGTTTTGAAAACACATAAAGAATATTCATTAGTGCTTGAAGACACCCAATAAGTAGGTAAATAATAATATATCAGTATTATTTGTACAAGTTTTTGTTTAGTTTCACTCACACGTAACAGGTATGGTATCTGCTGTCTAGGTATAACGGGGTCAAAACTTCAGTGGAAATTTTGAGCCAATTTCACTGATCCAATTATCTTTAAATTTGGCAGGTGTCCATTAAATTCATTCAGGTTCGTTACGACATTCACAAGAGAAAAAACAAGATAGCGAACAGTTTTTGTGATTTATTGTCCAACTATTCATAATGCGAATCTCGAGTAGTTTTGTATTTTTCCAAAATTCGAAATGGCGAATACGATTTTTGATTAGATTCTTTCAAAATTGGTACCTATACAAGGGCTTCTGTTGGAGACCAATACGAACATTCAAGATGGAGGACAAATTTTGTGATTCATGTCTGAATCCGTCCATGATAGATCTAGAATTATTTGGGTAGGACAGTTCAAGGACAATTCAAGGAAAATTCAAGTGTTGGCTGACAGGTGTTCTTTAATTGATGGTTCGATGTTATCAACAATGTATATGGACATATAAGGAGAGTTTCAAAGGAGGTTGTCACCAGAAATCATGTATCTCCTACACGGGCCTAAAATACATTTTTTGTTGTACAATATAGTTATTTGTGTATTTAGAGCGCGAGTAGCGCGGTAATCTTTGGAGAGCGGCAATGGCACTTTGTTTTCGAAATAAACACATGTTTTTTTTCTTCAAACGCAGCTTTTAAACATAGAAACGATTGACAATTCATTCAACATAGGCACCTAACATTACCCATGAGAAAATAAACACTCAATAGTAATCCCAAATGAATAAGCTAACCAAATATCCAATTATTCACATCTCTAACAAAACAAGATAACATGCTTGAAAAAAAAAGTATGTCGAGATCGAATCACAGGCCTTCAGCTTGATAGCAGCTACGCTCTCAACACCACCACAGTTCCTAAGAGTGTTATGAATTTATTGTTTATACTAAACATCATGCAAGAATAGGTTCGTTTTCAACGAAAGCTATGGAGATCGACCGTTTCTTCAATATTTTCGCACTAGAGCGAAAAAGCTGTCACAAAACATTTCTGTAAAAACATCAGCTTTGCGTTGAGATCTAAAAGCGTCAGGATACCTACTTTGGTAAGCGGTTGTAGAAAAAAATATAGTTTACTGACCATGCACGATCATCGGGGAAATGGAAATATTTATGGTTTTACGCAGTGTCCACGTACAGTGCCTAAAGTGATACTTTTCAGGACACGTAAGTGAAAAAATCAAATATGCGTAAAGTTATGTTTTACGCATCGTTCATATAATTCCAAAAGACAGTATTTTGCGTCAGATTTTACTCGAAAGTCATCAAATGAAAACTTCATAGAATAAAATATACTCAACAATTGCTACAATTTGCCAATATAATAACAAGCGTAGAAATAAAATTGTAGATACATTTTCATAAAGAGCTTTTTTGTACTCACGTGTTTCCACGCTCATAAAAAAGTCCTAATTTTCTGTGCGTATTGGTCATGAAGTCATAAAGTTTCATTTTTAATAAGGATATCCACTTATAGAGGTTATTTCGAACGATCGACTGAAACTTCAAATTCAGTCGCAGATAATGCCATTATATCAGTACCAAATTTCGAAAAAAAACCCTTATTAGGTTTTATAACTTTGACTTCATGGTAAATAAATAAACTTGAAAAAAAACATTTTAGAGAAAAGTTTCTATTTAAATGTACTAAAAAGAAGAAAATAAATTTTAAAGTGAATAAACGCATCATTTTGTTACATTATAAAATTTTAAATGATATAAAAGCTTGTCGCGAGAAGTATATATGTAATTCTTATAGTATATAAAATTCAAAAATTACCTCAAGATTTTTTCACACGACAAGCTTTTATATCATTTGAAATTTTATAATGTAACAAAATTATGGGTTTTTCGCTTTAGTGCATTTAAATAAAATCTTTTATCTGAAAAGGTTTTTTAAGTTTATTTATTTATTTTTTTAGTTTTCTGTGAATATGTTTCTTAGTCTGTTCATTTCAATCAATGCACCATTGTTGCACGGTCGCTTGCCTGTTAATTTACAGTTGGAAATTTTTCCTAATTTCTACGTGTTCTCTAAATAGCTTTAGAGGGGGGCAGAGGGGGGAATTTTTTAAAACCGTTTTGTTCAATGGCCAGATAATTTTCACTATTTTTACGGATTTTTTTATTTCTATTCCGCGAATTTTCCTATTTTTTTGTGACAGGACGATCTATTTTTGTTTTCATCATTATTTTCCATGTCCGAAACTGTTGAAACATTTTCCGAATTCCTTTTCGTTCTCTTCCTAGGTTTTGAGGGGGGAAAGGGGAGGCGAAATTTTTTAAAACATAATTTCCGACGGTCAGATATTTTTCACTATTTTTACAGATTTTTCCGATTATAATTTCGCGGTTTTTCCATTTTTTTTTTTTTCGAGAAAAGAGGGAGGCGAGTACCCCCTTAATTAATTTTTTCTTGCTGTAATTCTTGACGTCCAAATCCGTCAAAAAAACGTCCGAAAACTTTCGCGTTCTCTATCTAGCTTTCGGAGGACGGGGGGGGGGGCAATTCCTTTTTATAAACCATAACATTCGATTGTCAGATATTTTTCACGATTTTTAGAGATTTTTAAGATTTTAATTTCACGAGTTAGTTTTCCAACTTTTCGAGAGAAGGGGGGCATCCCCCCTCCCTACTTATTTTTTTCGTTGTTATTTCTGACGTCCAAATCCGTCAATAAAACTTCCGAAACCCTACGCGTTCTCTATCTAACTTTCGGGGAGCAAGGGGGACAATTTCTTCGACATTAATATTTTGTCATCGGAACTGAACCAACAAGAAAAATTTCAATTCCATAGAATAAGAGGAAGTGGTTCTAATTCAGCTTGCAAGATTTGTACCCATCTAACACACACAGAGCAAGTTAAATAAAAGCTTTCAATAAAAACAGAAAATAATATGATAACTGTCGGAAATGGCATTATCACCTTCATAACTTGAAACCAATCATCGGTTGTCATCAAGAACGTTGGAAATCTTCCCCCAAACATTAGTCAAGAGAAATCACCCTGAAAATATCTATGTGAATTCGAAAACTGACTGATACCTAACAAGACAAAAACAATGAAATGCCAAACACCACGAAAGTTCCCTACTTTGCTCTCTCGTTTACATGCAAATTGGAAGTGGCAGGTGGAACGGACACTGAGCCAATCAAAAACACGAAATAATGTCCATTCATTATTCACTTTACGCGATTACTACGACACTTTCCATCTCATTCGTTTGTCTTCTTTTTGGGGGCAATCGTGCTGGCGCCATCTAGTAATAAACCCCATCGTCATCCAATAATACTCCCATAAGGTTGACTGACTATACTTCTTTAGACAATGCCTGAAGCATTTCTTAATTCCTGGAGATGCCATCATGGCTGATAGAGGTTTCCTCATCCAAGAGATATGTGATAGAGAAAATTATAAATTATACGTACCTCCATTTTTAGCAGGAAGACCTAGATTGACTGCTGAAGAAGAAATAATAACAAAAAAAATTGCTAAAGCTCGTATTCATGTTGAGAGAATGATAGGTCAAATGAAAAATTGGAAAATTTTATCAAAAGTTGTAAAAATGAATATGATTGATAGTATTTCTAGTATATTCTCTGTGATATGCTTTCTTGTTAACTTTCAAAATAATTTGATTCCAATAGAAAGTTGAATATTTCGAAAGTTATGCTGTATTTCCGTTGCCAATAGCTTTTCACGCTAGGGTGGTCTTATTAACCCCTCTAGTCGATAGAAATAATAAATACATTTATATTTCTTGTGATAAGCAGAACACAGTGTGTTAGTCCGTGTGATAACCAGCAAGCTGTAACTTTGTATACTGTTCAAGTATGCCGAGTCCATCAAGATTTCGCAGAGAGGAAACCTTGACAGTGGTAAGTTTTCCTTTGGCTTTCGGTAAAGGTAAGCTTATCGGGCTCCTACGCAATATTTTGCGGCGTTCTCTACTACTTCCCGAGATATCCAAACATTGAAAATTTTCAAACTACGTAAGTAACATAACTTTTTTTTATTTGCGTAGAAGCCCGATAAGTTTACCTTTACCGAAAGCCAAAGGAAAACATACCACTGTCAAGGTTTCCTCTCTGCGAAAGCTTGGCGGACTCGGCTTACTTAAACAGTATTCAAAGTTACAGCTTGCTGGTTATCACTTAAGATTTTGTACGATGGCTTGCGGACTATTATGGTTTCTAGTCCTTATTTTCTTACTTTGTACACATAGAAAAATGTTTTATTTTTTGAATAAGTTTTATGTTCCAGAAATATATTTTTGTTATAACCAGAAAATATATGTTTACCTTCTTTTCATGTGTTTTTTTTTTGTAATAAATAACGAAATTTCTCATATTTCATATTCATTAAAGATTTGTTTGGCTATTGGTACCAAAAAAATCATGTTAAAATTATTAAGAGAGAATAACTCGATGTTTGAAATACATTGCTATATTTTGTTGTACTAGATTGAGTTGATCTGCCAATACCTACATATACTCATCTAGCAAGACATATTCAAATGAATTTGTAATAAAAAAAAGTACTTTGATAAGACAATATATTTAATGCTCTTCAAAATCTATTTCATTACATATTAAATTCCTAGGTGATCTCATTAGGAACATTTCAGGTACATACCACCCATAATACATATGTTTCAATTTACACTTGATATTATCAATAATGTATAGTATAGTATAGTAGTATAGTATAGTAGTATAGTATATATTTTGGTGCTAATACAAAAGTTTACACAAGTCAAATACAAGTTAAATAGGACATAAGTTATTTAGCTAAAACTAAACATACAGTCATGTATAAATAAAATGTTGATATAAAATAATTTCCTCAAAACACAGTACGGGTCATAAGAGTCATTAGTAACACTATACAGGTTCGGTGATGCTACATGTCTTGGAAATTGTTATTAAAATATTCTTCTATACAATAAAATGCTTTTTTTATAAGATACTCCTTAATTTTATTTTTAAATATATTCAATGGAAGATCTTTTATATTTTGAGGAAGTAGATTAAACATTTTTGGAGCATGGTAATTTACGCCAGTTCTGGTTCTGTTGACTCTGTGGCCGTCGAGATATAGATTTGCTTTATTGCGAGTACTATGACTATGAATTTGTTCATGGGTAGTGTATTCCTCAATATGGTTTTTCACATGCAGCAAGCATTGTAATGTGTATAATGATGGTAGAGTAAGTATTCTATTATTTATGAAGCTGCTTCTACAGTCCTGTCTATAGGGAAGATTATCAATAATTCTAATTGCCCTCCTTTGGATGCGAAATACATTTGAAGCACTGGGTGCATGGCCCCATACCAATATTGAATAGGATATTTGTGATTGTATTATTCCATGAAACGCGGTTTTTAATACATGTTTAGAGACGGATTTTTGCAAGTTTCTCAATAGGTATGTATTTTTAGAAAGTTTGTTAGTTTGTACGTTCCAGTTCAATTTGGGGTCAATGTGAACACCCAGGAACTTTACGTATTCTGGATTATTTATGTGGGACATTTCACATAGGGAAAATTTAACCATTTGGCTTTTGTTTTCATTGAGCTTAAGATTATGTGTGGCAAACCAGTTACTAATTTTCACCTGTATGTTCTCAAATTTAGTATGCAAAATATCAACATCATTGCCGGAGCTAGATATAGTTGTGTCATCTGCAAATAATATGAAGTCAGCACTAGGGTCGTCAAGTGCTATGTCATTAATATAAATCAAGAAAAGGGTTGGCCCCAGTACTGACCCCTGGGGAACTCCAAACTCAATTGGAAGTGGAACTGTATGCTTGTCATTCAAAAATACACTTTGTTGCCTGTCTTCAAGATAAGACTTCATAAGTTTAAGACTGTTTTTGGAAAATTTATAATGTTGGAGTTTTGAGAGCAGAATATTGGGGCTGACACAATCAAAAGCTTTACTTAAATCGCAGAAGAATGACTGTGTGTATCCGCCTGCTTCAAAGCTTTGGTTTATCATCTCTATAAGTGAGTTTATTGCCATTGTTGTAGTATGGTGTGATCGGAATCCAAATTGTTGGGTATTGAAGATATTGTTTTTTTCAAAATGATTTGTTATTGGGATTTTTAATAATATCTCAAATATTTTACCAAAAAAAGGTATAATAGAGATTGGCCGATTATTTGCTATAATATCTGTTGGTCCACCTTTATGTATTGGAATAACGCTACTTATTTTGAGACACATAGGGAAAATCCCTTCTTTCAGGGACTCATTGTAAAGTTTAGTAAGAGGATACACTATATCATTTGCGATGCATTTGATTATGTTTGTATTGAATCCATATATGTCCCTACATTTTTTATTTTTTAGGTTAAACATGGTATCCCTTACCTCGATAAATGTGAATTCTTTGAAGTCCAACCTTTGAACATGGCCATCATTAATGTTTTCCAGAACATCTCTAGGTGATTCATGTGGTTTTTGATGTGACAATTCATCTATAATGACTTTTGCTACATTTGTGAAATATTCATTGAGTTCTTCACCTGTGAAAGTGTTTGATGTGTTATTATGTTTGGTTTCTCTGTGTTTGTCGATGAGTTGCCACATAGCTCTATGTAATTTGTCATTGAACCAATTAAGGTTTGTTTTGTTCCTTTTAACCACTTTTGAATTAACTGGAAATGCGGTTTCGAGAACTCTACGGAGGGTATCTATAAATTTATTGAATTTTTCGTTAATTGATGACATAGTATCATCAATGAAATCCCAGTTGATATTTTTCACAAGATTATTCAGTATGAACATACCTGTTTGGGTGATTGGCCTCATATTTATTGTATTTAGGATGTTCCCTTCGGTTTTTGGGAGTTTTATATGGATTAAAGTACTCAAATGATCAGACAGTGACAGATCGACAACTTCAGTGGTATAATTATTTTGATATATGTTGGTAATGATATTGTCAAGGCACGAGTTTTTCCTTGTATTCTGTTTGATTGTGATACGAAGTCCATATGAAACAAGTAAGTTAGTGAAATATTTTGCATTTTTATCATCAGTATTGAATTTCAAATTGAAGTCCCCGTTTATTACAATATTGTAAAATGGATATATCGACACTACTTAGGTATATTTTGAAAACCAACATATTTTTATCGCTCCATACTAGAAAATCACATTGATCAACTTCAAAAATTAACATTGAAGTTACCACCTGATACAGATACGGATGATTCTTCTTTATGTAAAATTCTCCATTTGTTTTTATCAAAAAAAAGTTATTTTTCTGAGAATTTGTTAAAATATTCTCAAAATTGTGAGGATCCAGACCTTCAAGTAGTTTTGGGCATTTTATCTCTAATATTCTTATGATTTTTCCATATTTCAACACAATACCATCTACACTACTTGCCAAAAATGGATACTTTTTGTTGACAACTAGCCCAATTTGTTGCACTTCTTCATCTTCATCCAGTTTTCTGAGAATGTAGCTGGTACGAGCCACGGATTCCATTTCAGTTCCATATTTCATCGCACTAGATTGAAATTTTTTGCCTAAGCTCCATAAATGGTCCCTAATGAAATTTGTTTTCGCAGAATCACTCACTAGGCTGGAAATTCTTTTTGTCAGGGAAGAGGTGAAAAAATAACTTCTCATTAACTTCCATTTTTCTGATCCCTGAATAGTTCCACGTAGTATAACTAAATTTTTTCTGAAAATCAACTGACCATCTAGAAAGTTTCTCAAAATCAACTGACCATCTAGAAAGTTTCTCATATTGTCTCTAAATTGCTCAACTTTCATTCTCACTATATTTTTATATTCTTCATCAACAGCAAAATCATCATATTGAATCTTGAATAAAGATTGAAAAATGCACAATTCTTTATTCCGCTGCAAATTGGCCACAAAATTATTCAAATTTATTTCTCTTGTATATCCTGATGGTCTTGGGTCAAAATTTGTTCTGAATGAGGGGTCTTTCAGATTTGAATATTTCTTTGTGCCTACTTTATCGGGATCTTTGTCTCTCGTTCCAAGACCCCATTCTCTTGATTTGCTTGTTGAGGCTATAGACGAATGACCCTTTTCCCTACAATGCTTCTCCAAAAAAAGTAGAATTGCACTAACATGGCTGCAACGCCCAAGAGTGGATGCTTTACATTCACATTTTCCTGATATCACTTGCCCAGACCTGTTATTGATTTCAATTTCAACAAGATACCTCTGATCTTTTTGAAACGAGGCAAAACAAAATGCTCTCAGCATGTAAACTATGCCTTCCAGTTTGTCCATTACATTGTGCACATGATCACTATCCACATATTGACTTCCACATCTAAAAGGTTTTTCAGTAGTGCTTTCGTATTGAATTTCACATTCTTCATCTTCAAAACGAGGTCCAACAATGTAACTATAAATATGCCCTTTGTTGAAATACTGAGGGATATTTATTGAGGGAAATTGGTTCCACTTTCCATCACTTCTTGATGGTATAGAGGATGACGCTGCAGAACTCGCTACAGAGCTCGATGCCTGAATGGTAGTATCTCTTTTCTTATCATACCATAACCCTCCATCAACTCCCAAAAATATGCAGTGCTCTCTCCCAGCATCAATACAGTTTTTGATTCTGAAAAAGCAATATTTAGTATGATGCATTCTGGAAATATTAAGAATCATTTACCTTTCCACCAACTCGGCTTTTTTTCCCGTCTTTTTGAGTCCTCGGCATTCTAACCATCTCTTTAATTCTTGCATGGAATGATCGAATAAACTGATTACTGATTCCCTCTCGAAGATTTGCTCCTGGAACTTCTTCGGGAAGAAGAGTTATATTGTTCATTGTGTAAGTGTGGATTCATGCAGCACCAAGTAACAATTATCAAGTAGCAATTATCAATTAACAATTATCAATTAACAAGTATTGAAAATATGGCATTCATGCACCCAAATTAACAATTACCAAGTTAACCTTACTTTTTCGTGGATACTGTTTAAAAATTCAGATTCTATTTGTTCTTCTAAAATAAATGACCAGTTTTGTGTACTCGTGATTGTCACTATATAGGCGGAGAAAAGAATGTTTGACAATCTCATAATATCAGTGAGATTGCATCTTGCATGACCATAATATGCATGTGGCGTTTTTTTATACCCCGAATGACATCAAATGTATGGCCTGCAAGACCAAAAATTGCAATGTGAATACAAACTATCAACACTGAGAGGGTCCCGCTATCGTTTCAAGCATTAAGCATTATCTCTGATATTTTTATCTTTGAATATCGTAATTATGACCTTATCATATAAAATTTGGGAAATTGCCGTACAAAATCAACCAAAATAGCATCATCAATTTCCATTTCGATATGAACGAAAACCGAAAACACAACACAATAATACAAACTGCCCCACAAATATTTGAAAGAGATTCATTTTCGTCATTATACTGACCAATCCGCGGTCACCTGCGTACTAGTTGCGCACCAGAAGAAAATATTGTTCAATTAGAGTAAAAAGTTAAAAGTTGGCCAACTTCCACTTGTTACTTGTTAATTGATAATTGTTAATTGTCTGCATGAACGCATTCATTGTAAAACAAGAAGTTCAACTTATACTTGCTAATTGTTAATTGATAATTGTTACTTGATAATTGTTAATTGGTGCTGCATGAATCCACACTAACAATGAAAATAAACGAAATATAAGTAGCACAATAAACGAAAACAGACACAAATATTAATAATGATTAATGATAAATCTGCATCCAAATCCAATATATATACACATGCCACAGCCATTATTGCCACTTGCAAACTTGGAATACATGGATTTTTGTTTTTGTTCGACATTGAGGACATTGTTGACAATCGCCGTTTTAAAATTCTAATTTCTGATTGGTTTCTGCATAGGAAATTTTTGAACAACCAATAAGAAAGACGTCTGTCGAACAAACATTTAAGTTGGCTCCCCTGACAACAAGGATGGTATAATTAAGAACTTTTGTCTCTTTTTATCAGGGTCTACGGAGCCACAGTTTATAAAGAATCAGTTCGCTCTCTCAGACCAATTGCATGTTCCAAGGTTACATCCACTCCAAGGAAACAAATTTAGGATGCGCAGAAGACTGCTGTTTGAATGTACGCTGTTGTCGCATTTTGTGTCAAGCCTTCGAAGTATCCGAAAAATGGATGTTTTGTGCACCACAGAATACCCACCTACAATGCTCCTATAATGTATCCTGTGGTTTCATATTAATCATTGTACTCTTTTAGTTATTAAAGTGTATTTTATTCGAAAAAATGCGCCCTGAAAATAAAATACAACATATTCCATAACATAAACTTTCTCTGTGAAATCTACATCTGGCAACGTTGTTAAACCTATTCAAACAATGCTGTCAATATGAAATTGTCATTTGAATAATACACTTGAACATCGATCTCAAACCGAAATTGATTACATAATGAACGAGGCCTCTACACTTCAGAAGAACAAGGAACTCAGTTTTTTTTTAAATCACAAAAAGTAACCGAAACCGGTAAAATTAGCGCCATCTATGGTCCAATAGTTGAACATCTGAGTTTTGAAGTTACAGACTAAACAGAAACCTTTTTCAAGATGACTCATAAATTTCCTTATTCAGGAAACTTTTTAAACAAAAAATGGTGGTATTAAACAATAACAGGGATTCGCTACAAGTCATGGAAAAAATCCATTATCCGTCTTTCGAAGAACTTGAGAATGTACAATGACTAATGAATAGAAGTGTGGTAATCACTGATATTGGAAGGAAACGTGTCACATGACATTTCTCATCTTGCTTAAATTCATTATACTATTCAAATTATATCCTACCTCAAAAGCTGGATATTTTTTTCAAGACATCAGAACGCATTGATTTCAACCAAATTTTGAAAGGAGTCAGATCAATAATAATCCACTTGTCCGCCATTTTCGGATTTTGTCACAAAATTCGTAATCTTACTCTACAAAACCGCCTCTAGATTTTTAAGCAATATTTTATAGTCAGTCCATAATTTAACTCCAAAAAATATTGAAAGCCAATAATTTGAAATAAAAAAATGAGACCTCAGTCCTCAACGTCAGAAGATCCACCGTTCAGAGTCCCATTTTTATTTCAAGCAGTGTATACATTTATATGTTGAGCATTGTATAAATTGCCAGTGGCTATGTGCGCGAAGGATACAATTACAGGTTGCGCAGTGGACAAACGGGAACAAAAAGATCAAAGTGCCGACGCCAACTGACCTAACTGATTCTTAAACTGTGACGGAGCCATTAGAAATCTCTATTGACAATATTTATTCCACAGGATTTTGGTGATCGTTTTTTCGCTGTCAGGTTGGTAATACATTTTGTTTTTAAATGTTGGAAACACTGATTCAGGAAAATTATAATTGTCAACTTCAAGAATTGTTTATTTTTATTTTGAATTAAAACTGAATGTTAAAATATAATAGGGATGGCTGATACATGATTTCCTTTGTAACAGGTACGTACTGTTCCTGTGACAGAGACATACCTGTTCCAAAATACTCGTAGTATCATCCCGAGACTCCGTCGTCCGTCCCGGCCCGTTTCCGTACGTATCCAAAGAATATGTACTATAATCGGTTAGGTCCGTGGAGCCGTCGGCGCTTGGCCGCTCTACACTCCGAACGAGTATTTCGCCGAGGGACGGCTGATCGCTGATATACCTAAATCCTTTAGAATACTTACGTACTCTTAACAGAGCCAATAGCCATACCTGTTCCAAAATACTTGTGGTATCAGCATCAGCGCGGGCTCGATATCCGTACGGTTGCGTATTTCGCGTACGCGTCACAGTGAGTCCTGTCTCGTATATACGTAACGTAGTTACTGTCACTGATTTGATCGGAATGGACGAGTTCAGCCCACTGTTGCCAACCTTGATAATAGTCAAAAATACTCTACCACTGGAAACGCATTTTTTCTGGATTCTGTTTATACCTTTCGGTTTCTTTATTCATTTTACAGTCCTAGGAGTATCCCCGGTTTTTAATTCCAAGTAATTTGGTAGAAAATTGATGTTAAGTGAATTTGAGGTTATTTCAGTTAAAATGTTGGCCACCTGACACACTTTCTCGTGTTTTGGGACAGTAACATTTCATGTTAATACCATGCGCAGTCGCAGTATTTCCAGCACAGAACACCTTTCCTACGGCCCCTACGGGTGTTCTGTGCTTGCACTGCTTGCTTTTGTTATGGTGGATTTATGCAGCAATCATAAGTCTTTAGTCATAAGGAAGAATATTCGTCAATGATTGGTTGGTCCGTATATTCCAACCAATCATTGACGACTATTCTTCCTTATGACTAAAGACTTATGACTTATGATTGCTGCATAAATCCACCATTATTGTAGTGATTATTTACATTTACAACCTATATTTAAGCTGTTTTTTGTCGTTGAACCGTATTCAATGTTTTAAAAACTTTTTCAATTTTACGGCATAAAATTGACTATGGCGTCAAAATGGTGCATTTCGTTTGAAAACATTCTGTCGATGACGTCACTGTTTCAACGCTAAAATGAAAAGTTTTTAAAACGGTCCAAATAATTTTAAAAAAGTGATACGACAAAAAACAGCTTAATACTCGGAAAGTTATTCTCCTTCTTCTTTAATTTAAAAATGTATCAGGCGGCCAACATTTTAACCGAACTAACCTCAAAATCATTTAACATCAATTTTCTACCAAATTGCTTGGAATTAAACACCGGGGATACTCCTAGGACTGTAAAATGAATAAAGAAACCGAAAGGAATAAACAGAAACCAGAAAAAATGCGTTTCCAGTGGTAGAGTATTTTTGACTATTTTCAAGGTTGGCAACAGTGGGCTGAACTCGTCCATTGAATAATTATTCTTGTAGTATGATATTTATAAGCACTTAACTAAGGTTATATGGTTTAGTGATTTCATGTAACACAATATATACGCATGGAACAGGTATTTTTCATGATCCGTACCTGTTCCACAGTAGTATCATCTCGTACCTGTGACAAAATACCTGCTCCGTAAATACTCGACCATCCCTAAAATATAATGAAAATTGATCGAATCAGATATTCTCTGTTTTTTCTACTCATAGATCACATGATCTATGAAGTAGAAAAATATTGAAAACTGGATAAAAATTGTGTTCCTATTCAACTACAGGACTTGAGAAAAATCAGTATTTGGGACTAAAGTAAAAAAAAGAACTTTTATTAAAATATTGAATACAGCAATAACAAAGAAATAATCACCACAACATTTGAAGAGTTGTAATTAATTGAATGAAAATTTCTAAGGAGTTCTGTTGAATTATAGCTGCTTTTCAGAAAAAGGATGGATGGTTTCTAGAGGCTCCAATTCGATAGAAAATAGTCTATTTAAGCGACTGTCATCGAATTTGTACCAGTCTGTTCAGTCCTTGGCCATACATAGTATGTTAGGTTTGAACGTGAGTGGGCCCGTATCAGGCCCTCCACTGCGTCCAATGGCCTATTGTGGCTCGCCTTAGTATGTAGTAGGGGCAAGAATAGACTCCAAAACCATAGTAAACACTGTGTGAAACTCATGATTGGATTTGAAATTTTCAAAATAGAATGTTGTTAACACTGGTACAGAATCCAAAGCCCACTCCACAACAATGTTATCCCGTCAGAGCTAATTGCCCTAGAATTTGAAAATAATTCATGTTTTTTTTTAAGCTAACACTCCCTCACTGTTGTCAAGGAATACCCCTGTTCCATACATTGTTTTACAGAGTATGTTTTTTTTCAATCCTCTAGATACAAATATTTTCATTTTCAACAATTGGTATATATTGGTACTGGTATCAAAAACAACTCTGCCGTGGGACGTTGACAAGAAAAGGATTCCTGGGTTAATAACAAGTCCACATGAGAAACATGTGAAATCTGCATTTTCTGTTTCATATTTAGCTGTAACATCATCCTCATTATCCAACCCAGCTTTCATGACTGCTATTATTTATCATTTAGGCCTTCTGTTTGATTATTTATTTTATTTATTTATTCAAGATAGTACACTACAGAATAAGATAAAATTCCAAATGGTACATAGATAAAAGTATTTAGACAATAAATGACAAAGAAAAGAAAATCGTCCAAGTTTGCAAACTGTAAGCCAAGTCATTTGTTTTCTTTCCAAATTTGAGAAGCACATTGGAGATTTGTTCTATTTTCTATGTTGTGTGCTTCACTCAGCGTCAGTAACTCTGCACAATTATTACCATGTTAAAAAAGACAACAGTAAACAGTTAGTTTCATCCATGGGTTCGGTGTGATATGGGCTAGCTTCCTCTACATAACTTTCTTCATTAACAGTTCGTTACTGAAAATGCCTCAAATTTAGTTACCTCACCAAGATCAGAGCTACAAGAAACAGAATCATCAGTTATTCTTTCACCTTCGTTGGTTGATGTATTGGGAACATTTTCAGATAATGGGGTCTAGAAAGGAAAGTGTTTTCTCAAATTTCGAATTTGAACATCAAGAATGGACCTCAACAACATCAGAGTTTTGACATAAACGGTGTCTTCCTAATCTTTCACTGTCCTTGAAATGATCTCCAAAAATTCTCTTACGGTAAAACAATTCTAGGATATGTTCCGTTAATCAACCGAAGTTACCAATGTTTTCAGGAGCGGTAACAACACTTTTGACAGTGGTTATCTACTGGTGACTACGGTTGTGGTTTATTTACGGAATGCCACTCATTTGTCAAATTACAGTTTTGATCGTTTCCCGTGTGTTTTGTGTTTTTATTTTTTCACTTTGCTTGATTGTTAAATTTTTCTCTATTTGCTTTTAATTCGTTTTTTTTACATCCATTACATACTTATTATTCATGTGTCTTGGAACTGGGATGCCGATGATGATGCCACATTCAGTTGGCTTGAGGATAATGGGATATTATTAGAATCCTTAATGTGAAGTTATATAATCATTATGCTGGCTTGATGACAATGAAAGTCCTGAATATTTGGAATTTTTGTTATTATAAATTCGTTTCGTTTTATAATTTACATTGACATTTACAAAGTTTTTAAACATTCATGCTCTGCCAAAATTTGATTTTCAATTAGGGTGCCCAAAGTTCCTAGTTCTTGTGCACAGTAAGTACAAGCAAAGGATATTGTCCTGTAATTAAAAAAAAACGTCATCAAACTGAAAATGTATCGAATATTATTAATTCAACTCAGTAAAATAATCCATCGCAAAACTAAAGCACGTCAACGTCAACAAACAAAATAATAAACCGAACTCACCAGAGAAAATCGACGGTCGTTCTGGTGACAGATAATATACCGCTTTTTCAGCAACCAAGTTCCGTAAATAGCCTGTGTTTAAGGAACCAACCGAACATTTTATATTTACGGGACAGAAAACGAGTAACCAAAGTACCAAGTTGATTTAGGAACATATCCTCTAGTTCGTCGATGGGAAGATTCAAATGGAACAACCATTTTCGCGCGAGTTCTTTAATTTTCGGGAATCTGTGGAACATAATTTTTTTTTGTATATTCGTACACACATTCCAACAAAATGGAACACGTTATTTGCAACAAACTCGATTTTTTTGCAAATATTTTTACAATAAATTAAATTTAAAAATATTGAACTTGACACTTGACAGTGTTGACACATGTCAGTGTCTGAATTCAGTGTTTGAAACATATAAAAACAAAATTTATTACCAACCTGACAGCAAAAAAACGATCACCAAAATCCTGTGGAATATTGTCAATTCACGCATTTTCGAGTCTCGTAAGCTAGGTTAGCTTGCTCAGGTTAGGTTTGTGTGTCAATTTCGAGCAGAAAAACAAATTCAGGCATTTTCAATTGAGGTTGCCTTCTATTTTGTCACCTAAACACCCCGCCATGTTGAACTACAATATTTTAACTCGAGTTATGCGCATGCTCAGTGGATTCCAATAAGGTTGCACCGTCACAAGGTTAGCGAAAGGGTTAATTATAAACAAGACAGACATAGCTAGGACATCAAAATTGTAAAGTTTAATAAAAACTCAAATCTATGACAGAAATATTGCATTATTTCACCGAGTAGGTACCATCACATTCGAATTCCTGTAGTTTCATTGCAAATTATTCTACTAATCTCATATAATAGTAGCAAATAAGTACGATGTAAACATTCAATACTTCTTAATACACTTCTTTGGACATTGTGGGGCTGTACCATAGAAATCATAATATATATATATATATATATATATATATATATATATATATATATATATATATATATATATATATATATATATATATATATATATATATATATATCTATGGGCTGTACGCATAGATATATTGTTTTATTATTGAACTAGCCACTATATCCAAGTCCATTTTTGCTATTGCGACATTAGTCACAAAGCTGCTATTTCAGTACATGAATCTACAATTTTCTTGGTTTGCATATTCACCAAAATGTTGGATTATTTCACAGTAGGTAATTATAGTAGGTCTACATGAAATCTATGAAAAAAATAAGCATCAAAGCATGTTGTCCTCGGTTATACTATACTTCTCAGTTAACGGTATTCTATACATATACTCGCTCCGTATTCAAAGACACATGTTGTTCGTGATGATTCCATCGGCGCAAACCAACGATCAAGCATACCCACTCAAACTTGAAAGCTTGTTTTGTCAGTTCTTCTACTCAACTAGGGAACGCACCCCCGTTCATGACAGCGTCAGTAGCGGTTACTTGAAGGGGAAATAATAGAAAAATCTTTTTTTAAAATACTAGAATTTTATCACAATGGCTGCATACATATTATGTAAATACAAAGTTCACCCCACTACAGGTAACTTTGAACTGTTTCTGCTAACTTTGAACCGTTTTGCACTCAATTCACTCCGTGGTTCCTGCATAGATGTTTTTCGATAACAGATGAGCAACGAACGAGCCACTACACGAACCCTAATACCTAGGAGACAAAAATTTAACAAGGAGAGTTTAATCCCCATAAGACAATGGGGACACTAGTAGAAAGAGATGAAAGAACATTTGTGACGAAATGTGACGTAGTTGGACGTGTCATGGCCGCCGTTCTCTATAGACAGTGACGGACTGCTCTTGGTATGACGCGTCACTATGATGCGTTGATGCTACAAGATTCTGATTGGCTAGAGCTTATTAAACCCTCCTTGTTAGTTTAGTCTCTTTGCCCTAATGGTGGATTTATGCAGCAGTCATAAGTCATAAGTTTTAAGTCATAAGGAAGAATATTCGTCAATGATTGGTTGGTCCGTATATTCCAATCAATCACTGACGAATATTCTTTCTTATGGCTTAAAACTTATGACTTATGACTGCTGTATAAATCCACCATAATACTGCTCTTTCATTTGCACGTGAAACAAACCAAATCTTTCAGCCAATCGCTTGCGTTATTTGCATAGGAAAAATTTGCATTACTTTGGTGTCACTTTGGTTTATTTACTTGTTCATCTTCCTTAAGCCTGATTCACATAATGGCAGTAGCAGTGGCGTCACCCCCCTCTATTGACAGCAACTACAGAAAGCGAAAATTTTTCAAAATAACTCTTGAAAATGCTAACCACTCGTGTTGGCGAAACGTCGAGTTCTTCTCTGAAATCACGTCGGCCTTACTACCCGAAGAACCACCATGTAAATGGCAAACATGTTTAGACAACGCTGAAAATTCAAGGTCACGCTGCTGAAAGTTTGATTCATTTAAACTTTTTGCAGTAAAATCTAGCAGTGTTCGCATTTCTAACCTTAAAATTATCATGAAATCGAGATTGCTGTTATGATTCTTTTCTACTGCTTTTAACAAACAATTAGTTGAAAATTTCCATCCAAATGTCATTCATTTGGATAACAGCGTCAAAAGGGGCGGAGTCACTGCCTTTAGTGCCACTGCTACTGCCTTTATGTGGAATAGCCTTTATATGAGCGAGTTGGCGCAGACTATATAAGTTTACAAAGCCACCTGCAGATTTGTATCCGTACTATGTTTCGCGAAACATATGCTCACCTTACGTTTTTGTGAGCCGTACTTTCCATTACCTTCCATTCTCACGTTACCTAACCTTACGTTTACATGAACTAGCCTTAATAGCGTACTATTACAAAATAAATGTATGACTTCACTAATAAGACTCAAATCCCCGGAATTTTGAAGATAATGCATGCAAACAACTATTAATAGAATTAATTCCCTGTAGTAGTATGACAAATACTTATTTATTTATGGGTTACCACCACTGAAATGAAATTATAATATGGTCATCATATTTATAATTTCATTTCAGTGGTTACCACCTTTGTTTTGCCACATAATTGATAAATATGTCTCACGAAAAATAATAATGAGTTCTGTGGATATAGCTGTCCATGTCACACTTTGCTCTACTTCTAATCTGTGCTTCTAATGCGAGCGCCATCTACACGCATTTCTCCCATTCTGATTTTTTTGTATATTCTGTGACTGTACTTTGTGTTGTTCTGGATGTTCACTACTTCACTACGTTTCGTGGGTACTTGTACAGCAATGTGATTAATTCCTAGTATTTCGGTTATGAGTTAGGTAATACGAAAACAATGTACCTATTAGTGTTTTGATGGATTAAAACTACTACCGTCATTAAACAGTAAAAATATATCATGTTCATACAAATCCATCAATATGACACAAAAGATGTTTATTTACTATCATCCACTATACATTTCATTCATAAAGTGGTGTTTGTTATTACTCATCCTTATACAACTCTATAGGAAGCTGGATTCTCCGAAAGAGTTGAAATGAAATCATGAACTTCTTCGAGGTCAACAAGAATATTTTCAACTTCAGAAGTTTAGCAGTTGTTAACAAGTACACCTTTTAAATGGAATTATTAAAAACACAGCCAAGGAATGCCTTAAGAAATCCATACAGAACTTATTCTCAAGAAAATGGTATAAATTGACATCATCCAAAGGATATTTTGGTAAACATGGAAATGGGGGTACGTGTATTGCCTAAAAAGCGTAAGTTTGATCCTTCTGAACTGGAAGAAAGTACCCCGCAGACAAGTTATATCCCAGTGTCAGTAGTACAGTGCCCTAGTATAATGTCAGCACCTCAGGCTACTGCTGTGGACTATTCCTGTCCCCAACGTTTTTCAACCCAAGTGGAAGGAATGTATGAACAAATTAACTGTAAACAAAATGTTGTTGATCTCAGTGAGTGGTGCGATCATAGAGTTTTATCCAGACAAGGTGATTGGTATTACCCTGGTGTGATTCGAGAAGCAAGTGGATCCACTGTAAGTATATTTTGTTGCTCTATTTTGGCATCTCAATGTATAAGTGCCTGAAAAAAACCCCAACATTGGTTGAAGTATTATCCAAAAATCTACCTTCTTTATAGTAGGTCTGCCTGGAAACTTTTTTAGTTAAATACCATTCTTTGTAAGTAAGTACTACACACCAGAAAAAAAATTCCATTTTATTGATTAATTATGAAAATAATAAAGTAATGTTTATATCTCTTGATAAAAAGTAAAAAATCCACCAAAAAGTCATATACATCCAAGAAAAACATTGGAGTAAATTGTCAAAGAGGGCTGAAGGACCTAGGTCAATGTCCTATTGGATCAATGTAATTGGTTCAATAAAGTTCATTTATTATTATTATTATGTAAGATCAAATATATTAGTATAAAATGTGAAACATATCGAGCTAATTCAAACAGTAACATAATAAACATAATTTGTGTGACTTAAGCAAGGCATTTGACTGATTCTCATGCAATCTCTTAATAAAAAAGCTACAAGTTTATAACTTTCATGACAGTAGTTTCTGACTACTAGAATCATACCTATCTAACAGGTACTAATTAGTGAAGGTGGATGGAGTGCCCTCAGCAGAGAGTCTGCTGCATGCTGGTGTACCACAGGGGTCTGTCCTAGGGCCGGTGCTCCTTCTGATCTAAATTAATGATCTGCCTCTGTGTGACCCCCTACTGGGGTATACTCTGTTTACGGATGACACAACCATTTCCCCAAGGGGGAAACAACTAACCAAAATGTGTACACCATAATTAAATATCTGATAATGAACAATATTTAAAATATATTGAAACAAAACCGCAGTATTTAAATATTTAAATCATATTTAAGATAATGAAAGTATTTAATGTACTGAAAATGTATTTAAATAACGAAAGTATACTAACGGTATTTAAAGTAATAGAGATGTATTGAAAATAATTAATTTATACGATAGTATTGAAAATACTGGAAATTTACTTTAGTTTGAAATGTAATGAGAATAAATAGAACAAAGTGAATATAATACTTGGTGTAATTAAGGTTATAAAAACGTAATGAAACTTTTAAACAAAAGGAATAAACTATTTTGGTATAATTTTCACTGTGTTTTTTACAGAAGTGCCTAAAGTGTATATCTGTTGGTGACGAATCATAATGAAAGTTTTCAAGTCATTGGGGCATATTATTATATTGCATTCAATAATCCTTCATTTGAGAATCAGGGAAAACTGAAACTGAAAAATAAAAAGTTTTCCAAAATAAATAAATATTTATCAAAAAATAAAAAGTTTCAAACAAAAACAAAGATATGCTAATAAAATATCAGCTCAACTCTAAGAAATATGGTTTCCTAATTGAGTCCAATTTCTTTTTTGAAAGATTTGTACTTACTTTTTGTTTATTTCTCTCAATGATGGACTACTGATTTGGAACGGATGGGAACCTTGCAGAGATATTGGACCTTTGAAAATAAATTCAATTGATACCTCCTGTATGTCGACTTTCGTTGGCCACACAAACGAATCAAGATCATATTTTAAATTTTTTATCACAACTAGTTTTTCCTTCAATTCCATCAATCTCACCATATACCAGCTATCGCTTTATGCAACAGCATAGTACTTTTTGGCGATTAAAGGAACGCGTTTGCCTTCAACAAAAGATGACTGTAACACAGCAGTTTCGTGTTTCGTTCACAATGACAGTTTTTCCTCCGAATTGGACTCTGATAAGATGCTGTGGGATTGAATTCGGACATTTTTCAGAATAATCAGTAAGATTTAAATCAACATTTTTGAGCAACTGCATTACATTTTTATCTTAAAAATATTCAAAAAATGTTTTTCACTCTTTTTCATCAGTTATATCTATTATACTTGGTAACTCTTCTCTAGCAAATTTCTCCAACTGGTCGATATCATCTTCGTAGAATGTGGATAAAACTGTTTTATTGTTGTACCCACTCATATTCAGTAAATTAATAATGAAATCTGGCATATCGAATGCGTCTTTGATTTCTTGTAAAAAACCTGCAAAATCAAAATAAGTAAATGATACTTGCTTTTACTACCATCACGCAATTCCATAAATATAAACGAAGATTTACTGCAAATCACCCACAAATCATATTCAGTGAGACTTGACCATTTTTTATACTAACTCATAGCACGTCGATCACAATAGATACAGATCCCGCTGGGAATGAAAAAATACAACAAATTAAATTCCGGAAATTCCAGTCTAGAAAAAGAAGTGCGGCTTTTTTTAGTCCCCCCCCCTGTTAACTTTTGAACGGTTCGACGTACAGATTTGAAAAAAAAAAAACCGTTTGGAGGGTTTCACCGATACTACTTTTTGATACAAAAAATATGGTGATTGCTCGACAGGGGGCGCACATCAACTCAAAAATTTTAAATGGCATGGGGGTCAAGTGTCACATAGTTGAAAAGAGAATTCAATTCTCTTCACAACCATCTAATTTTTTTTGAAATCGTTAATATTTTTTTTGCAATTAAAATTCGAAATATCAAATATAAAAGCGGATCTGAAAACTACTCATACCTCGATAAATATGAACGGTTTGTTGTGGAATAATGAAACCAAAAACATTTCGAAGGGTATTACCGATACTATTCTTTAAGAGAAGAAACATTGCAATTACTCCACAGATGGCGCTGGGGGCACATCAATTCGAAAATTTCGAAAGGCATAAAAATCGAAATTGGAAAAAAAATTCTCAAAAAAATTCAAAAATATTTAGATGGTTGTGAAGAGAATGGAATTATCTTTTCAACGATGTGACACTTTGCCCCCCCGCGCCCCCAGTCGAGCAATCACCATATTTTTTGTTTCAAAAAGTAGTATCGGTGAAACCCTCCAAACGGTTTTTTTTATGTTTGTACGTTGAACCGTTCAAAAGTTAACAGGGGGGTCTAAAAAAAGTCGCACTGTATAGACACAGTTTTTTTTTGTCAATTTTCTAATTATTTACTCGTAATATTTTTTCAGATTTATATTCGCAAATGTCTTTTGACTAACCTTAGCCAGCCGTGCGGTCAAACTGCCCTTAAGGCCCGACGCTCTACTTACCATAAAACCCCTGCGAAAGAAAAATCGAAAGATATTCTAGGTATTCAGTAACTGATCACGCCCGTGCGTACCCCCTCCAACTTCAATCATAAATCTAAATCATAACAGCGACGTCCCTCGTCAACGGCCGTCAACCGCCCGCCGAAACCCATGTACAAAAGCTATTTATTAAAAAATATTTATAGGTAGTATTTGTACAAATTCCTCTGCGTAGTTTGTACCGCGAAACCCCCAAACAAAACACCGCTTACAATGAACTAATAGTTTTGTCTTATTCCACCATTGCCTCGAAGAAACGAAGGATTCAAATAATGCCTGGTTTGGAACCTAGGTAGGTATATTAATTATAATTAAATAAATAACATGAGATTAAAATGAAAATAAAATCACAAAACTTGGTATAAACAATAAACTGCCACAAAAATATCAAGTTTACTAGTTCACTTCGAATTCAACCTGCCAGCTAGACACACATTATCGTCACCAAATCGCAAATAATACCTAGGTACATCCCAAATATTTCGAGGATAACAAAGGATATTGTAATATTTAAACTGTAAAGAAATACTGAGAACGATATTTTGGTATGAAAATAATGTTTAATGTGAAAGTGTTATTCGTGGAAACTGACAAATATTGAATTATTTTAAATATATTAAATATATTGGTAGGTATTTTGATAATAAAAATAATATTTAAAGTATAGATTGGATATTTTTGGAATGAAAGTAGTATTTAAAGTATGAAGCGATATTTGTGGATACTGAAATACTTAAACTGGTATTGAAATAATTTAAATATAAAGCACAGTCTGTCTGACCTCCACAGAGAGCAGACGTATTTTTATATCAGTGAAAAAGTTCGAAGTTTAAAACAGTTAAAAAAAGTAAAAAAAGTGCACACAATGTCCGAGGATGAAGAAGAAATGCAAGGAACCTCCGATTGGGAAATACAGGGAAGAAGTAAAAAGAGACCATTATCCAGGGATGATATCCACAATATAATAATCGGTGAATCTCTACAGCAAGGACCACACAGCCCACCTCTGAAAAAAACAAACAACATAAAAGAAAGTTCCAACACCAACAAAAACGTCAATGCCAACAAAAACTGTGATACTGATAAAAACCTACCAACAAATTCAGGCAGCCAAGGAATACCCACAAAAAACTTTTCCTACAAAAACGCTAATTACTCAGCGAAAATGCGGGACATAGTAAATCAGACCTACAATCATCTGTTCTACATAAATGTGAACCAAACCAACATGAACAGGCTAGAAATGGCAGATATTTGGGAAAATGAAAAACCTAATTTTAAAGATGTTGTCCTTCAAACCAAAAAAGGATTTCTCCTGAAGTCGGACTCTCCAAGAGTGATCTTGAAAAATCATCTTGATAATTTGAAAAGGAAAAATCTTATAGCAGATTTCTCCAAAACATCCCCCCAAAAAAAAACAGATACCCAACCAATCAACCAGCCATCTTATACGGCAGTCATTTCTGGAGTCGAACAATTTTTCAATGATGAGACTATCAGCAACCACCTATCTTCAATTGACATAGAACATCGATATTGCCAGAGAATCATTTCTAGGGTAGCAAATAAACCTACGTCATATATCAGAGTAATGAGCTTATGAAAAACTGCTAAATGAGGGCATTTTCTTCAAAAGCAGACATTATGCCGTATATACTAGCAACCCCCCTACACCCACACCAATCCCTTGCAAGAAGTGTCTACAATTCACTCATACCACAGACAACTGCAACGAAGTCATAAAATGTACCAAGTGTGGCCAACAACATAGCACAAACAAATGTAACACAAACTTACCGCCCAAATGCTCAGCTTGTAATGCAGAAGATCATCAGGCATGGTCATTCAAATGTCCGAAACGTCCTACAAAACCTATAGAGGGAATACCCAATGCAATCATCAAACCACTGAATAAAATGTCACGAGAAATTAACGAAACAATCAGAGCTAACACCAAAATCCACTCTCCAACAACACTGCATGATCAAATTATCAACACGTATATGAGGAAACTGAATAAACCAAAAAGCCAAAATAGAGCTGAACTCATCCAAAAACTAAGAATGAGATTCATAAAAGAATACAATGTAGATACTTGCATAGTATTTCCTGGACAGAATAGGGCTTACATATTTATTTTTGATCTGAATAGTCCAAACTCAACTTCACCAACAGAATGTACCCAAGGAGATATTGTACTGGTCAACGTTCAACATCCTTAAATTACTTTATGCCAACATCAATAGCTACATTCCAAAAAAGCATCTAATATGTAACTACATAGAAAAAAATGATATCAACTGTGGTCTATTCGTTGAAACAAAAATCAATAATGATTGCAGAATTGAATACCGAAAATGGGATGTCATACAGAAAACAGGAAACATAGTAAACCAAAATGTAAGAGGGGGAAGTATAGTGAAGGCCAATCCATTTCTGAACATCAAAAAATCAAATTCACCACAGATAAATAATCCACTGAACGAAGTAACTCACTTCACCATACCATTTCTAGAAGATAAACTCCACATATTTCTGGTGTACTTTTATCCCACCTCAATAATAGAAAACACTCTGTTTACAAAAGCTGCCACATATAAGTATGCAATTATTATTAGAGATTTCAATATTAATAGAGGGAAGAACAAAAAAATTAAAGATTTCCTGGACCACTCCACATTCGAGAAAGCAGATACCCCTCCAACCTTCATCATGCCTAATAACCCGGATTCTACTCCAGACCTGATTCTATACACCGGTAACATAAAGAACAACATAACACAAATAACCACTCATCCTGATCTGGGATCTGACCATCTTGCTATAGATATTGCGATAGACTTGGAAAAAACAGTAACTTAAAATGAAATATTCAAAGTAAATATCAATAACTGCAAAATGGAAAAAGTCAATTATTCCTTAGTGAACTTCATAAATCTCAACCCAACAATCAACAAGGATACAATAAAAAATTTCAACCAGGTGTTAAGCGACTCGGTTCTGGAAAACTCTCCAACAACCAAAGTGAAACCATATCTGCATGAACTACCACCATTCATCATAGCTCTAATTAAAAAAAAGAGAAAAATGTACCGTGAATATAGACGTAATCCCAACCAGGATTTCAAAACGCATCTAAATAGTTACAATAAAAACATTCAAAGACTAATATACCAGTTCAGAGAGAGTAAGTGGATTGAGACTTGTGATGAAATCAACCAAATGCAGGGAAGAAACTATTGGCATCAGATCAAGAAAATCAGTAAATATAAAACAAAAGCTAAAACCCCTCATCTTGAGAAAAATGGAGTAATGCACACTACTGACTCAGAAATAGCAGACATTTTTCTGGACCACTTCTCAAGAGCATTCGAAGAAGATGAAGACCCCCAATTTGATGGAAATTTCTACCAAACAGTTGAGGAATGGTATATACGATACTTTGAAGATGAACCACTGATGGATAAAATTAATATCAATGAAGAAGAATATTTTGAAATAGTAAGCCAAGGCAAAAACAGTGCACCTGGAATTGATAATATCACAAAAGAAATAATATGGAAATTGGATTATGATATACACCTATACATTATTAAAATATACGAGTATTGTATAAATACGCAATATTTTCCACTGGAATGGAAACAAGGTAGGATAATAACAATTCCAAAACCACACACAGACCAGAGTCTACCGAAAAACTACAGACCAATCACTCTACTTCCAGTATTGGGCAAAAACCTCGAGAAGCTGATGAAATCATTTATGGAAGAGAAAATAGGAAATGCAATTCCAACTCATCAATATAGATTTCGCCATAAATGCGGAAAACTCACCCTATATCAGTTCTGATCTCAAACATACAAGCTAGCAAACTCTCAGGATATCGCAGTGCTGCAATTTTTTTAGATATCAACAAAGCCTTTGACAGTGTTTGGCACAAAGGAATTCTATCTGTACATTTTGTTTATTTATAGAGCCCCATCCAGTGATGTTAATGTGTTTTTAACCAAGCTCGAACTGATATTGAATGAATTACCAATAAAATCTTCCATTATACTAACTGGAGATCTAAATATAAACTATGATGAAGACTCAACATATAAAAAGTCACTAAAAAATTTACTATTATCTTTTGATCTTATCATGCATGTAAACGATTCAACTCGCCACTCTATGTCCTCAGCAACCAAAATTGACTATGTATGCAGCAATATGCACGATAATTTCAGTTCATGCTCGGTTATAAATGCGGGTTTATCAGATCATGAAGCTGTATTAAGCACTTTTAATGTTAATTGTACTTCTCCAAAAACTAAGTATGGTCGATTATATAGCAAATCAAATTTTGAGAAATTCAAAGAAGCTTCTATTCACTCAAATTGGGAATCCTTCGTTGATCTAGAAAAACCTTTCGAAACATTTTATGAACATCTTGTAACTCTATTCAATAAGTCCTTTCCGGTACAAAAAATTAAGAATAAGAGAAAGAAGAAACCTTGGTTGACGCTGGGAATAAAAACATCTTCTAAAAATCTAAGATGTATGCACTATATCAGAAAATACATCAATTCAGATTTTTTTAACGAATATTTTAGTAACTATCGAAGAATTTATAGAACATTAATCAAAACAGCTAAGGAAAGCTATTATATAAATAAAATAAATGAATCTGATAACAAATCTAAAGCTAGCTGGAGTATAATAAATGAATTAAGAGGAAAGCAGAGCAAAAATAAATCCGAAATAACTCTATCTCCCAATGAACTAAACAATCACTACTGTACTATTGCTGGTACACTAACTAAAGACTTACCAAGAAATATTAATCCCATGGACCACTTTTTAAATCCCCCTATCCCTCAATCATTTTTACTTTATTAGACTGATATTAGAGAATTGAAAGAAGTGATAAAATCAATTAAAAATAAAAAAACCTATGGGTTAGATGAAATTTCTATAAAAATCTTTGAAAATCTCCCAGATCAGGCTCTTGATGTTCTGGCCAAATTGATAAACGACTCATTTAACAGAGGAATTTTTCCTGATTTCCTGAAAACGTCCATTGTTATACCTATACACAAAGGGGGAAACCAGGATGAGCCGGCAAACTTCCGACCAATATCTCTTATACCCACTCTAGCTAAAATCATAGAAAAATTAGTTAAAAATAGAATTACAAAATACTCTTTAAAATATAACATAATCTCGCCAAATCAGTACGGTTTTCAAGAGAGAAAAAATACCAGTGATGCCATCTTCTCTTTCCTACAGGGAGTATATACAAATATCAATAGTGGTGAAGCTGTTGCGGCAGTCTTTTGCGATTTCTCAAAAGCATTTGACTGCGTTGATCATGAGATACTGTTGGCTAAGCTTCACCACTACGGATTCAGAGGTGTAGTTTTCGACTGGATGAAATCATATTTAACCGATCGTTACCAAATAGTGAAAACAACAACCTTGTCAGCTACGGCACCTGTAAATTGTGGTGTACCACAAGGATCCATATTGGGCCCCACTCTATTTTTATTATATATTAATGATCTGCTTGGAATTATCATATCAGGAAAGTTCACAGTTTTTGCGGACGACACAACTATTTTATGGCAAGACAAGAACACACTCTCTGCAGGAAAAAATCCTTACTGATACAAAAACTTTAAAACAGTGGTGTAATTCAAATCGTCTGATCTTGAACGTAACAAAAACCAACCTAATCTCTTTCAAGTGTGAAATAAACAATATCAAATTGGATAATAGTTATATCGAGAGCCGTGATAACACCAAATTTTTGGGCATATTCATCGATAGTAAACTGAAATTTGAACAACATGTTTGCAACTTAAACAAAAAATTAGCTTCTGGATGTTATGCTGTGAGACGTGTTACAAAAGAGCTAGGACTCTCAACAGGAAAAACAACTTACTATGCCTTGATAGAGTCCCACCTAAGATACGGAATCCCATTTTGGGGAGTATGCAATAAAACTCACCTGCAAAACACACTCATCTTGCAGAAACGGGCAATTAGATACTTATCTACAGCAAAGACACGCGATCCCTGTAAACCATTGTTTGTATCCCATAAAATACACACTGTCTTCGCCATCTTCATCCATGAAACAGTATGCTTAATAAAAAAACACTTTAACCAATTCAATAGTACTCCTTCCTATTACTCTATACGCAAACAAAATAATATTAACCTACCAAGGCCAAATTCAACCCTAGTGAAGGACTCACTTATTTACAATGGTTGCAAGATGTTCAATCATTTACCAGAGCATATAAGGAATATTAGCAACACTGACCATTTCAGAAAGGCTATGCAAGTGATATTAAGTGATCGACCTTACTATAGTCTGGAAGAATTTTATTCTGACAAATTTTAACCTCTGACTCCTCTAATTTTCTTTATACTCCTAACTTTACAATCATATATGTTTACTGTTTTGTTTTGTTGTTCTCTCAATGTCATGTCATGTCCACGTTATATACCTATAGATATAATTTTTAGATTTAAGTGAGCACTTTGTCCATAAGAATGTTTTTTTTTCTTGATGACAATAAAGTATATCTCTCTCTCTCTCTCTCTATACAAACTGTACACATTAAACTGTCCCGAATATATGATACATCTAGTAAAAGACTACCTACTAAGACGGTCCCTTCAAGTGAAAGTAAATCACCAGACATCTGCCTTCTTTCATCCAAAACAAGGTCTCCCACAGGGTTCACCTCTATCCCCATTTTTGTCTACTGTTGCGACCTATTCATAGAGAACAACCCAGACCCCCAAGAACATTTCACATCATCCTATGGAATGCAATTTGCAGACGACACTGCCATAATTAGCCACAACAAAACGCTGGAGAAAACAGTAAGGAAGTTACAAGACTCGATTGAAGACACTATGAGATGGTGTGACAAATGGAGGCTGAAGCCAAACCCCGATAAATCTCAACTGATAATCTTCAATCACAAAATATCAGATGATTCACCAACAGTAACTGTGAACAATCATACAGTAAGAAGTAGTACAGTAGTTAAGTACTCAGGAGTTCACATAGACCCAAAAATGAACTTTAATCATCACACTCAGCTGATGAAAAAAAAGTGTGTTACAAGAGCCAAACATTTCCGGAACCTTACATATAAGAACAGAGGAATCAGCAGTAAAACAGCTGCACACATTTATAAAACCATATGCCGCCCAATCCTTGAATATGCTCACCCAATCTACCTCAACGTCAGAAACCCACCTTTGAAAAACTTGGAAGTTGCTGAAAGATCCAGCCTGCGGACAATCACCAAAATACGACACCCACAAAACCCCCTCCATAATCCTCCAAATCATCTCCTTTATCAACGCACTAATGTATAACCAATCATCGAGAGACTGAAAAAATTTGCCCAGAAGTTTGCTAACAATGAAAACAATATTCAAATTATCCAAACCCAATCCATTCAAAGAGACCTGACAGTGAACCCAAGATTCAAGTTTCCAGCAAACACCTTGGTGGAATGCCTCACCACTTTAGCAGAAAGGCCAGAAAATTAACAATAATTTTTTTTTTTACAATCGTCAAATTGATGAATATTATATTATATAACATAAAATAATGTAAATATACACTAATTTAATGTATTATAACAGGCTGAAGGACTCCGGTTGGTAGCCTATTGGGTAACCAATAAAGTACTTCTATTATTATTTTAAATATATTTAAGATACTTTGGTACTGCAAGTCGTATTGAAATATTTAAATTTCTGCATGTACACCTATTTAAAGAGTTGTTTCCCCCTCGCATCTCCCTATATGCTTCATCTCTTGATAATGTTGTTCAGAAGACACAGAAGTCACTGTCATGGGCTGAAACTTGGTTTACCTCAATCAAATTAATAATAAATAGCGATAAAACAAACAACATTATCTTTTCACTGAGAGACATTGGGGATAATATACCACAATGCAAAAAAGTGAAGTTTCTAGGGTTCTAGGGAATTATAAGCGGACTGGGATATAGAGATAACTGTAGACTTGCTTTTGAACTCCTTGGAAGTATGAAATTATCATCCCAATACATATATAAAAATCCCTTGTGTATCAGACAAACAAAGTATAACTGCATGAGAAACAGTGACACACACACAACACCAGAAACGAAATTAGTCTAGTGGTCGCATACTATACGCTTGGGAAGTGCCTAAAAAGACCAGAATTCATAGGATTGAAATTATTCAATAAACTACCCAAAAACCTGAAAGATCTTTCAATAATAACTTAAAAAAAGAGATCCAATCCTGATTTAAAATGCACTTTTCAGTGTTGACGAATTTTATGAGATATATGATTGATAGCATCAACAATATTGTATACTTCATTATTATTCCCAATATTTATATATATATATATATATATATATATATGTTCGGAAAGGTTTCCGCGGTCAGAAATATGTACATTACTAAGTTCATCTTTAATGTTCAGGCAATCAGGCCGTTTTTCGATTTCGATGGCTTCTCTGATAAAACGAGAAGTTCTTGAACGTACTGGGGCGATGGTTTTCGTTTTCTCGAAATCTATGGGGTGACCCGTTTGGATGAAATGAAGAGCTAATGCGGAGCTGGTGTCTCGATTTCTAACTGAAAGGGAGTGTTGATAGGATCGAAAATGGATCTGTTTCGAAGTTTCTCCTATATAAGAGTGGGGGCAGATAGAACAGGGAATTTCGTAAATACCATGGTCTTCGTTGGGAATTTTGTCTTTTGTTGGTCTGATGAGGTGTGATAGTTTTTGTTCTGTGGTAAAGATGGTTTTGATATTTGCTTTTCAGACTTATGAATTTATTTTGAAAATTATTACGTCTTAGCTGAACATCCTCTCCGTATTCCTCGCACGTTGTCTTTTGAGATGACACATATGTTGATCCTGAACTCCATTTTGAAAGCATGCATGTACTTTTCCACCTTCCTTAAGGACTGATGTAGTTCCGTTTCTCCCGAGGACCACTGTGAAAACAGAAACGGTTGCAACGCCAGAAACGAAATATTAGTACATGCGCAAGGGGGTCATGGTCATATGTTACTCCTTAAAATTCTTCCGAATTTAGACTGCAATTGTGGTTTTCTACATTATCATCATGAAAATGATCAAGTTGAATGAAGGTTTAGACACAAAAATGATAAAATTATGATAATAGTGCTTTTAATAAAACATGAGATCATATTTATCAGTGGCTGAGACAATCACATATATAATGGGATGAAAAGTGCGTTTCTAGAAATTAATTTTCCAGTGTATATCCAGAACGATCTGATAAAGCATACCTACCCAATTTCAGATTTTGTATCTCAATACGCACCCTGGAAACTACCCCCGTAATCACCAAAATCTACAGAATAGCTTTAATTCATCGTTTCTGGAAATTTCTTTCTCATTGTATATTCAAAACGATCTGAGGAAATATACCTACCCCATTTCAGATTTTGTATCTCAATACGCACCCTGGAAACTACCCCCGTAATCACCAAAATCTACAGAATAGCTTTAATTCATTGTTTCTAAAAAATTCTTCTTCACTGTATACTCAAAACGATCTGAGGAAGCATGACTAGCCCATTTCAGATTTTGTGTCTCAATATGCACCCTGGAAACTACCCCCGTAATCACCGAAATCTACAAAATAGCGTTAATTCATCGTTTCTGGAAATTTCTTTTTTCACTGTATACTCAAAACGATCTGAGGAAGCATGTCTAGCCCATTTCAGATTTTGTGTCTCAATATGCACCCTGGAAACTACCCCCGTAATCACCGAAAACCACAAAATTGCGTTAATTCATCGTTTCTGGAAATTTCTTTCTCACTGTATATTCAAAACGATCTGAGGAAGCATACCTACCTCATTTCAGATTTTGTATCTCAATACTCACCCTGGAAACTACCACCGTAATGAAAAAAAAATCTGCAAAACAGTGTTAATAACAGAAACGATAAATTTACCCTGTTTAGCAGTATTTTATTTTGGGGGTAGTTTCCAGAATGAGTATTGAGATACAAAATCTGAAATAAGGTAAGTATGCTTTCTCAGATCGTTCTGAATATACAGTGAAAAATAAATTTCCAGAAACGATGAATTCAGAGTTAATTAGTAGATTTTATTTATTACTGGGTTGGTTTCTAGGGTAAGTATTGCGATAAAAAATCTGAAATGGGTTGGGTATGCTTCCTCAGATTGTTTTGGATATACAGTCAGAAAGAAATTTCCAGAAACGATTAATTAACGCAATTTTGTAGATTTCGGTAATTACGGGGGTAGTTTCCAGGGTGAGTATTGAGATATAAAATCTTAAATGGGGTAGGTATGCTTCCTCAGATTGTTACGAATATACAGTCAGAAAGAAAATTCCAGCAACGATGAATTAACGCAATTTTGTAGATTTTGGTGATTACCGGGGTAGTTTCCAGGGTGCGTATTGAGATACAAAATCTGAAATGGGGTAGGTATGCTTCCTCAGATGGTTTCGAATATACAAAGAAAAAGAAATTTCCAGAAACGATGAATTAACGCTATCTTATAGATTTCATTGGATTTGGGGGTAGTTTCCAGGGTGCGTATTGAGATACAAAATCTGAAATGGGGTAGGTATGATTTCTCAGATCGTTCTGAATTTACAATGAAAAATAAATTTCCAGAAACGATGAATTAACGCTATCTTATAGATTTCGTTGGTTAGGGGGGTAGTTTCCAGGGTGAGTATTGAGATTCAAAATCTAAAATGGGGTAGGTATGCTTCCTCAGATCGTTTTGAATATACAGTCAGAAAGAAATTTCCAGAAACGATAAATTAACGCTATCTTACAGATTTCGTTGGTTACGGGGGTAGTTTCCAGGGTGCCTATTGAGATACAAAATCTGAAATGGGGTAGATATGCTTTATCAGATCGTTCTGAATATATACTGGAAAATAAATTTCCAGAAACGCACTTTTCTTCCCATGATATATGTGATTGTCTCAGCCACTGATAAATATGATATCATGTTTTATTAAAAGCACCATTATCATAATTTCATCATTTTTGTGTCTAAACCTTCATTCAACTTCATGATAATAATGTAGAAAAACACAATTGCAACATAAATTCGGAAGATTTTTAAGGAGTAACATATTACACCCTTGCGCATGTACTAATATTTCGTTTCTGGCGCTGCAACCGTTTCTGTTTTCACACTGGTCCGATACAGCACATATAAAAACAACACAAAATCATTTGGAGAAGAAAACAAAGTGTGCAGAATAATAAAACCTCGAATAAAACACTAAAATTTCAATCTTTGCCTCAAACTACATTCCTAGAAGAGTGAAGAAAAAGTTTTAAATTATATTTAAATTTGATCAAGGAATCTGAGGATTTGATTTCTAGGGGCAGCTGGTTGAATCTGTTCAAGCCTTTAGAAAATACAGATGTCTCTTTGCAACCAGTGGTATGTGGAAATCATTTCGTGACCTTGTATTGTGGGCATGTACATCAGAATTGTAATTAACAATATACCTCAAGTAACTTGGAGCAGTACCTGATTTTATTTTGAATATAAGTATCAGAGGATTGTACTCAAAAAACTTATCTGTTGATAACCACTGCATTTCCTTCAACATATACTCAACAGATGTTCTCCTTGAGCATGTTAATATTATTCTCATAGCTCGATTTTGAAGTTTTCTGAATAGGAATACTTCTTTTTGATTTAGTAAATAAAGTATTCACAGTAGGTGAAATGAGGTAATTTTAGGGTAATAAAAAGAATAGTTTTGGCCCATCTTGTTAGAAAATCAGCACATCTATACAAGTAATTGATTTTATATGAAATAATTTTGATTAAATTGTTTGCATGTTCTTTAAATTTGAGATGTCTATCTATAATTATTCCTAAATATTTGAATGTATGTACCATTTCAATTGACTCGTCACTTACAGTAATATCTAGCTGACTCTCGTAGAGCAATCTATACCTACTTATTTTATTTGCCGATTAACATGAATTTGTTTTTTTTTGTATTTATTTTCAACTGGTTGGAGGAACACCACTTGTTGATATTTTCCAATGTAGTATTAAGAGGCCATGAGCGCGATCATATCTGGGGCGCTTTTTAGGGTAAAAGAGTCAATAGATAACTCAAATTTTACTTCAAATTTTAATGGAAGAGAAAAACCATTGCAACTACCTCGATTTTCTGTGAAAAGCGTCTTGAGGTGCTGCCGCAGACATAGGTACATAGATTCAAAAGTCCTCTAGAAGCTTGTCCTTGTTTGAAATCGATACGACGAACCGTTTTTAAGTTATCGACTCTTTTACCAAAAAACGTCCCAAATATGATTGCGCTCATGGCCTCTTAAGTGTTGTTACCAACTCTTCATTATCTAAACATGTAAAATCTATGAGGGTATCATCAGCAAATAGATGTATGGAACAACGTCCAGCCGCACTTACTATACCGTTAACGTATAACAGAAATAACAATGGACCAAAGACACTACCCTATGGAACACCTTTTCGATTTCAAGAGACATTACCTTATTCATTGATTTAGAAAAGAAGAGAGCTGAGGAAGTCTGTCAGGGAGACTTCCTCGCCCCTTTTAAATACCTGCTCTGTTTGGACTCTGACTTCACCAGATCTTATGGTGAAGCGAGTCCTTCAGAGCGGCATCGGTTGTTCAATGCATCTCACTAATTGATCGGGTACCGCATCTGAGCAAATGCATGATGAGCTCATGCGAAGTTGTATCAAATGCCTTGCGGTAATAGATCCAGGCCATCGAAAGGTTACGCCTATACTGCACGGAGTCCTGCGTGATACATCTATCGATGAACAGCTTCTCATTGCCCCCTTCTTTGACTCTCTTTGCTCATATGTCCGTTCATACACCAGATTAGCTGCAGAGCGTATGCCCGTGTTTAAAATGCGCGCAATCACCTTATAACAAAGCATGTTATCGGCCTGTAATTCATTAGATCTGACAAATCACCGTTTTTGTGGATGAGCATGGTTCGCCCCTCGACAAACCACGCCGGAGTCTGTTCTAGCCATGAGTTATTATTATTATATTATTATATTATTATATTATTATATTATTATATTATTATATTATTATATTATTATATTATTATATTATTATATTATTATATTATTATATTATTATATTATTATATTATTATATTATTATATTATTATATTATTATATTATTATATTATTATATTATTATATTATTGTACATCTGTAACAATGTGTGACCTGACCAAAGCCTTCGATTGTGTCTATCAACAAATACTTTTAGAGAAACTATCATATTATGGAATCCTTAGCTCTCATTGAGTCATATCTCTCAAACCGTCACCAAAAAGTAGACACTAACAATTCCACATCTTCCTTCCAGTTAATTCGACATGAGGTCCCTCAAGGATCTGTTTTGGGCCCACTATTGTTTATAATTTACATACATGATTTGGATGCATTTTTGAGACTTCCCTTATTGTTTCAGACAAAAAGGGTAGAAAATTAACTGAAAAAATCTCGTACTGAACAATGGTTTTTATTAATAACCATGCCACACACACTGGTCAGAGTGTGAAACTTTTAGGAATAACTCTGGCTGGTCTCACCACATAGACATTACATTAAGAAAAAAACTGGCTAGTTTGACTTTCATGTTATGTCATCTGAAGCCCATCAGTAACACATTCACGTTGAAAACAGTTTACTTTGCGTTGTTTCATTCACATTTGAATTATGGCATAATCCTTTGGGGCAACTCAAGCACAACTACCAAAACTTTCAAACAGCAAAAAAAAGCCCTAAGAATCATAGCCAATGTGGGTTACAGAGAGCACTGCCGGCCATGGTTCAACAAATTAGGCATCATGCCGCTGCCCACCTTGTTCATACTCAAACAAATTGATATCACCTGGCAGGGTGACATTCACCAGTACAACAAAAGAAATCCAACATTTATCATGAACCCTATCTATCGTTTAGATAGATCAAAAAATAACTCTCTGAATTAACTTATAATATCTGTAACAAATTAAATCAAAAGTCTCAATTTCTACAGCTTTAAAAAAACAATAAAAAATATCTCTTGACACAAAGCTTCTGTTCGGTAAAAGAGTTCTTGGGCGCCGATCATAGTGATTTATGGTGTAGGCCGTGACTTGCTCTCTTACATGCTTTCAATCAAATAGATTTTAATGTTTTATGTATGTGATAAGTGTATCTATTTTTATATTTGTTACATTTACTCTATTTAATGAGTCATATGCATGTAATGATTTTATTTTTATTTACTTCATACGTGCCTCACTGACATGCTACTAATGTACATATCTGCATAAACAAGTCAAATAAACTATTCTATTAACATATTATCCAATAATATTGCATTGTCATCCAATTCTGAGCTATGTTCAAAATTTCAAGTCTCTAGCTCATCGGAAAGTCAGTTCAAAATCGATTGCAAAATTCCAGCCGGACAGACAAAAGGTGTGTTCATTTGTGTCAATAAATCTGATCTAAGCAGCTATTTCACATCTGTACATCTATCTCTAACACGTGTAATTCATATGTCTTTCTCTTTTGAAAATAGCTGCTCAGATCAGCTTCACTGACACAAATGAACAAACCTAAACAAGCGGACAAGAAAGCGAAAAACGTAGTAATAGCAAAAAATCAATTCACCGAAGAATATTGGAGTCAGGTATTTCAAATTAATTTTTGTAATTTTTCCTAGCGTTGTTGTCTCTGCAACCTGTATTGGACACTTGGTATATTTTCACTACTTTTGTTTCCATATGACATTCTGAATAGGTACTACCTTGTGTTTCTTATCACTTTTAGTAACCAAAATTTGTTTTTATTTTGACTTTTATTTTTCAATCCAGTGGACTAATTTCAGTCCAAAAATTTTGGGGAAAAAGGACTTTACTGTTTTCGCTCAAAATATATGTGTTACGTAAAATTCAATGTTTACATTTATATTACTACTTTTTTTCGAATGGAAACATGGTGGCTTGTCGGGTTAGGAAAAAAGAGCATTTTATTACGATTAATTTGATACCGCACACCATTAGGTTTGAAGCAGACTTCCGTTGAAATTTAACGTAATCTTAAGATTATGTCAGATCTTTCTTAAAATCTTTTGAGAATAAGATTTAAATGCATCAAGTAACCTGTGACCGAGCACTGACAAAAAGTGCTTCGAGTACTAAGCAGCACTCTTGAAAAGTGCTCAGGAGTCTCGAGCACTAAGCACTTTTTTTCATGAAGTGCTCGCGATTACTAAGCACTTTCAAAAAGTAATTCTATTTAGCACTTTTCAAAAGGGCGAGACCGTTAAGGTGGGCGTTCAATTTCGTTGTAAGTTCATATTGCATTTGGAGACGGTTTCACTTGGAAAACTCAAATTTGGTACGTGAACTCAGGATTGGAGTACCTATTAGCCGCAGTGGAGGGCCTGATACGGGCCCACTCACGTTCAAACCTAACCTAACCTAACCTATTGAATATATTGACATTAATTTGATATCGAAAATTGAGATTTTTTTGGTCGGCAATTGAAGGAAATGAGTAAATACTTGCTTTTGTTTTATTTCAATAGAAAGACCCACGGGTGTGAAGTTATCCACATCCACAAGATACACGGAGAAAAAAATATCGATTTTTTTAAATTTCTATACTGGACTCTTTTTGTATATACTTTTTCCGGCGGTCAACTCAGTAAAAAAACATGGTGCGTCGGTTTTCCAAACAGTCTTAAAGGGTGGAAATGGGGTGGAACACGATAAACAAACTATATTTCGGTAAGTTGACTTTGTACACCTTCCATTTTCGAATATGTTGTTTCTCGTGGTCGAATTGACTAGAAAAATGATATGCCTGAGTTTTTCAGGCCGTCTAAGGGGGTTGAAAATAAAAAAAAACTATATATCGGAAAGTTGACTTTGTACACCTTCCATTTTCGAATATGTTGTTTCTCGTGGTCGAATTGACTAGAAAAATGCCATGCCTGGGTTTTTCAGGCCGTCTAAGAGGGTGGAAATGGGGTTTAAAATCATAAAAAACTCTATTTCGGAAAGTTCACTTTGTACACCATTCAAATTCTAGTATGTTGTTTCTCGTGGTCAAATTGACTAGAAAAATGCTATGCCTGAGTTTTTCAGGCCGTCTAAGAGGGTGGACATGGGGTTGAAAATCATAGAAAAACTATATTTCCGAAAGTTCACTTTGTACACCATTCAAATTCTAGTATGTTGTTTCTCGTGGTCGAATTGACTAGAAAAATGCCATGCCTGAGTTTTTCAGGCCGTCTAAGAGGGTTGAAATGGGGTTGAAAATCATAAAAATACTATATTTCGGAAAGTTGACTTTGTACACCATTCAAATTCAAGTATGTTGTTTCTCGTGGACGAATTGACTAGAAAAATGCTATGCCTGAGTTTTTCAGGCCGTCTAAGAGGATGGAAATGGGGTTGAAAATCATAGAAAAACTATATTTCGGAAAGTTGACTTTGTACACCTTCCATTTTCGAATATGCTGTTCCTCGTGGTCGAATTGACTAGAAAAATGCTACGTCTGAGTTTTTCAGGCCGTCTAAGGGGGTGGAAATGGGGTTGAAAACTTAAAACTATATTTCGGAAAGTTGACTTTGTACACCTTCCATTTTCGAATATGTTGTTTCTCATGGTCGAATTGACTAGAATAATGCTATGCCTGAGTTTACAGGCCGTCTAAGGGGGTGGAAATGGGGTTGAAAATCATATTTTGGAGAGTTGACTTTGTACACCCTCCATTTTCGAATATGTTGTTTCTCATGGTCGAATTGACTAGAAAAATGCTACTCCTGAGTTTTTCAGGACGTCTCAGGGGGTGTAAATGGGGATGAAAACCTTAAAAAAAACTTTATTTCGGAAAGTTGACTTTGTACAACTTCCATTTCCGAATATGTTGTTTCTCGTTGTCGAATTGACTAGAATAATGCTATGCCTGAGTTTTCAGGCCGTCTAAGGGGGTGGAAATGGGGTTGAAAATCATATTTCGGAGAGTTGACTTTGTACACCCTCCATTTTCGAATATGTTGTTTCTCATGGTCGAATTGACTAGAAAAATGCTACGTCTGAGTTTTTCAGGCCGTCTGAGGGGGTGAAAATGGGGTTGAAAACCTTAAAAAAAACTATATTTCGGAAAGTTGACTTTCAACCGCATTTCCACCCCCTTAGACGGCCTGAAAAACTCCAGCATAGCATTTTTCCAATCGATTCGATCACTAGAAATAACATATTCAAAAATGGATGGTGTACAAAGTCAACTTTCCGAAATTAAGTTTTTTAAGGTTTTCAACCCCATTTCAACCCTCTTAGACGGCCTGAAAAACTCAGGCGTAGCATTTTCATCCAATTCGACCACGAAAAACAACATATTCGAAAATGGAAGGTGTATAATGTCAACTTTCTGAAATATAGTTATATTATGATTTTCAACTCCATTTCCACCCCCTTAGACGGCCTGAAAAACTCAGGCATGGCATTTTTCTAGTCAATTCGACCACGAGAAACAACATATTCGAAAATGGAGGGTGAACAAAGTCAACCTTCCGAAATATAGTTTTTTTAAGGTTTTCAACCCCATTTCCACCCCTTTAGACGGCCTGCAAAGACGGTCTGAAAAACTCAGGCGTAGCATTTTTCTAGTCAATTCGATCACGAAAAACAACATACTTGAATATGAATGGTGTACAAAGACAACTTTCCGAATTATAGATTTTTTAAGTTTTAATCCCATTTCCACCCCCTTAGACGGCCTGAAAAACTCAGGTATAGCATTTTTCTAGTCAATTCGACAACGAGAAACAACATATTCGAAAATGGAAGGTGTACTAAGTCAACTTTCCGAAATATAGTTTTTGTTTTATTTTCAACCCCATTTCCACCCCCTTAGACGGCCTGAAAAACTCAGGCATATCATTTTTCTAGTCAATTCGACCACGAGAAACAACATACTTGAATATGAATGGTGTACAAAGACAACTTTCCGAATTATAGATTTTTTAAGTTCTAACCCCATTTTCACCCCCTTAGACGGCCTGAAAAACTCAGGCATATCATTTTTCTAGCCAATTCGACCACTAGAAACAACATACTTGAATATGAATGGTGTACAAAGACAACTTTCCGAATTATAGATTTTTTAAGTTCTAACCCCATTTTCACCCCCTTAGACGGCCTGAAAAACTCAGGCATAGCATTTTTCTAGTCAATTCGACAACGAGAAACAACATATTCGAAAATGGAAGGTGTACAAAGTCAACTTACCGAAATATATTTCGTTTATGGTTTTCCACCCCATTTCCACCCTTTAAGACTGTTTGGAAAACCGCCGGAAAAAGCATATTCAATGATTAGAGGTACACAAAGAGTCCAGTATAGAAATAAAAAAAAATCGATATTTTTTTCCTCCGTGTATCTTGTGGATGTGAATAACTTCACAGCCGTGATATGTCATTAGTTTTTATTTTAATGATTTTGTTTCATCAGATGTATTGGTCACAGGTTACTCGATGCACTTGAGCGTTATTTTAATCAGAAAATATACCTAATTTCAAAAAAGATGTAACATAATCTTTTTATAATCATCTTATAGTATTTAATTATTCGTAATGAAATCTTCTTCTTTTCTCAACATGACGAGCCATTTGAAAAAAAAAACGAGCAATGGAGATTTGAACATTAAAATATTACACAGCATATACATTTTGACCGAAGACAGTCAAGTTTTCCCAAATTTTAGAACTAAAATCAGTGATTTGAACCTATCCATAGTCCTCTGGATTAAAAAATAAAATTTAAAATACCAACAAAAAAAATATGGAGACAAAAGAAGTGACAATATACCAGGTGTCCCATTAAGAAATCGAAAGTTTATGGCACTTCCGGTGACACCTGACATTACATGAAGCTGAGTCACTTGTCAAAAAAATGCAGTTTTATGTCGTCTAATTCATTGCAATATCTTGAAAAACAAAAATGCTATAGGGTCGAACCACCTTCCGCGGACACCCAATGTGTCTACTTTCTGGCAAACTTTATTAAATTTATTACACATTGCAATAAAGGAGATTTGAATAATATATTGATTCTTGGTGTTGGTAGGTAAAAACAATGTTATTTCTACCATTAATTCTTGGTAGGTACATAAAAGTGTAGTTGAGATGGTAGTTTACTAGTTTGAGTATTCTTCCTTTGGTATTCAATCATTTCGTGAAGGGAGCATTTTCCAGAAGGACTCGAGCGCAACTTTGGAGCTGTGGGTAGTACTAGAGTTTTTCAGTTCACAAGGGGGAGCAAATTGAATAATCGTACATTGGCAAAATTATCAGTCAGTGAATTTTTTGAAAATGGGACATGAAAGTCTGTCTTAACTCTTAAGCCTAGTATTAATAGAATGTACACATTTATTTTAAACCAGTCGGCAGGTAATTTTTACCTGGAAAGAATTCCGTTATTGAAATTTTGGCCAGTTGTTTTTGGGTAGTCCGGGGTGTAGAATCTGAGTTTTCGACTTCGAGGACTTCTGTGTGTTTCCCCAAAAAAGCACAGCTTAGAAGATATATGCAAAACACTGAACAAAGTCCAAACATGTCGAGTTTTTAGACCCCCTGTAAGTTGGAACAGTGTCCTCGAAGTCAAAAACTCAGATTATACACCCCATACTATCAAAAAACAACTGGCCAAAATTTCACTAACTTCGGAATACTTTCCAGGTACCCCTCTCAAAAGTACCTGCCGACTGGCCTCTGCCTAATGGGACAATTATATAAAAGCAAAATTCAAATATATACGAGCACGGTAATGTTACTATTTTAAAACGGCTTTTATAACTTGTACTTCTTGGGACTCCTGCTATACGTCTGATATTTTTTTTCCGGGCAACAAAAACATCTTTGCACCGTGAAAATGCTTCCCAGAAAGTGATACCATAATAGTTAGTTGGCTGGTTAAAGGCTGACGAGCGAAATACATTAACCTTTGGGGTTTCCCTCAACACTGACACCTACTGGGGTCTATTGTATTGTTCTGGTGTCAGTGCTTCCTAATTAAATAGGCCTGTATCTTTCACCAGGATTATTAGTCTGTTTACTAGGTGTTTCGGATTCGTGCCTGTTTCTAGGTTGATCTGTCCGAATGTTCTGTTGCGCCTGCTGTGCAGCGACGCATCTAAACATGATGTGAGATGTTGTTTCCTCCTCGTCACCACATAGTGTACACTCCACGGTTAAAATTGTTATTTCCATCAACCGATTGCACCCCTACGCGCAACCCTCGGAAGTCTTCGGAAGACGCAGCCCTTACCTTTTAACGTGTGATGCCATGCACGTGACCAATGATCATGCGAGGCTTTGAACCCTCGACCCTTCGCTCCAAAGGCGAACGTTCTACCACCACGGCCGGTTCCCTTATTTAATCCCATGGTGTGTATGTGTTTTCTTAGGCCGCAGTGTCCGGTTAATGCCGGTAATTGTGCGTATCTTAAATCTGTTGAGGGTGTCGGCCATCAGTGTATATTATTTATTTCAGTTAATAAAATTGCACACGATGCAATGTCTCTGTTGTACATCATGATACAACAATAAATCTGAAAGATGTCAACGGATACATACGTACATACACTCAGTATTACACAGTGTTTCCTTCTTGTATTATAGTCATGTGAACGTTCAGCCATAGTATTCTGATTTTTAAATCAACCGTTGATTCAAAATTATTTACCATTTCTATCCTACATGCCAAATATGTATCAATATTTTTAACTAAGCTAAAATAATGACTAGATGACTTATCGCTTAATAAATGCATGGTCGTTGTAAAGCGGGAGAGGTTTGTACTAATAGAACCATATCACTGATTTCGATTGATTCTTTACATCCACGTTTCAAATGTACATGATTCTGTTGAAAACTTCGGTATAATCTTGCAATGAATATATACCACCTTCCCGTGTACTTATCCAATCGACTTGAAATTTGCTTTTGTATTTTGTAAGATTTCGAAAGATTTTTATTACCATTTATGGATTATGGTTCGAGTCTATTCCAAATCGTTTCCTTGATATATTTGGGGACTAGAATTATGAATTTTAGCAGAAAATCGAAAATTCAAGATGGAAAAAAAATTGTCATTTATTATCCTATTCCTTTTAAAATGTGTTTTGGGGAGGAGGGTTATACCTACATTCTTCGTAAAAATTTAAGATTTAAGATGGTGCAGTTTTGAGATTTTTACAGTCCTATTCTCGGTTATATTCTATTTACAATCAGAATCTAAGGTTTTTGTTATGATTTCACCACGTTTTTTATTAACTCGTGTGAATTTTGACCCATTTCTAGAAGTCCAATTAACTTGAAATTTGGCAGGTGTTTGTTAGAGACAAAAACAATGAAGCGGCTCCAAAATGGCAGAAGAGGTTTGGGATTATGGTCCGATAACGTTCAAAATTAGGATGTGGAGGTTTTCGGGGCCGTAGATTATGAATTTTGTCAAGATAGCGGCTCCAAGATGGCAGACGAGTTTTGTGATTACTGTCCGATTCTATTCAAAATTAGTGTGTCTTTTCGGGATCGGGGATTGTGATTTTTTTTGTCAATATTCATAATATAAAGATGTCGGCTCCAATAAGTCTGACGAACTTTGTGATTATGCTCCGATTTCTATTAAAAATTCATAACTGGTGATTATCTTCCATTAATAGTAATAGGTAATCTTTAGTTTTTAGTAATTCTCTTTTCTTACTGGTTATTATCTTTAATTATAGGTAGTTCATCATTCCCTAAAACTTTTTCACTTTTGGTAGTCACAGGTAATTACTTAATTTCCTTCATTAGGTGTACAAAAAATGACTAGTTGCTTCCCCCTCGTAATACTGTGAGGTAGACTAATATTTGAAAGACACTCAGCCAATTAAAAATAGTCGGAATAAAATTAATTAGTGTATCTATAGTGATTTTTTTTCAAAATTATTCTCAAGTTGTTAGATCCCCATTCTAGAATTTTTTGCTAAGTGCTTTTTGAAACGTTCACCTTTCTTTCCCTTTCTCAAATAATACTGTGAAGTAGACTATTATTTGAAAGACACTCAGCCAATTCAAAATAGTCGGAATAAAATTAATTACTTAGTGTATCTATAGTTATTTTTTTTTCAAAATTATTCTCACACCGCAATTTTGAAGACTTGTTGAATGCACAGTAATCAAAGTGTGGCTGGATAAAATTATGGTTTACCCGACAACATGTACTTGGAGATAAAACTTGCGATAGCGGAAATGCGATTATAAATAGTTTTGCACATCAATTCCAGTCTGTATACAAACCTAGCATAGATGCCGACTGAATTCTAAATTTTATTATCATACATCGATTGATATGAGCCACATCTGTATCGCACAGGAGATAATAATTGATAAACTGAAAATACTGCTTGGACCTGATTTGTATCTTTCCTATTCATCTTGTAAATTATTGATTTGCTCTTACACAAGCTTCACAAACACTCTTTACCTCTTCTTTTAGCCTTCGTTCCCTCATCTTCCCTATCCCCAATCTTGAAATCCAGTGACAAACAAAATATTGAAAATTACCGACCAATTAGTATTCTAATAGTTAGGGAGCCGCCAGTGAAAAAATGCGCCGAACAGCTATACTCCTTCCGAGCTCAGGAATGGAAGACTTACCTCGAAGTTACCAAATCCAAAATATTTTTGATTTTGAGTAGGGCCCAGCTAAGAAACAAGGGAAAATATTTTGATAAATTTTAGCCGTCTTCTATATTCCTTCCGTTGAGAAATGTTGTTCAAGAGGTGATCAGTTATCATCTGACAAAGTGGAAGGAAATTACTGAGTAATTTTTTGGGTACCCATATGCATTAGAGGTTTTTTTTTTTCAGATGCTACAAAGTCAAGGAAATAGTCATAAAAAGGGCCATAATTGAAAGGGGTGGTAGGGGGTGAATTTGGACGAAAACTCTTTCCCTTGTGGGTTGCTTTTCTTGGCCCCTAAAGAAGTGCCACCTAAAGGTTCAGAGCTTAATCATCATTCCACTTTCATTTTTCCAATTTTTGAACATAGCCGGTCCCGCAAGATTTTCGAGTGCCCTCTTTTGCCCCCCCCCCGTGACCTGGCCCTGCTAAAAATTCCTTTCACCTGGATTTTTGCTATCTTAGGGCCAAAATGAAACTAATGAACTAAAAAGTGAGAATATAGGAGACCGGCTAATTTTTGATCTGAGACATTTTCGGGAAGAAAATTTTCAAAAATGTTTTACTTGCTCCGGCCCCTACCAAATTTTCTTCCGCTTTGATAACTGATCACTTTTTAAACAACATATCTCAACGGAAGGAATATAGAAGACGGCTAAAATTTATCAAAATATTTTCCCTTGTTTCTCGGCTGGGCCCTACTCAAAATATTTGGTATCTTCGAGGTGAGTACTTCCATGCCTGAGCTCGGAAGGAGTATAGTTGTTCGGCGCATTTTCACTGGCGGCTGCCTAACTATAAGCACAATTCCGAAGACACTGGAAAGTATAGTTTGCGAAAATGTCCTTTACCAAGTACTGATTGATGAACAACGTGGTTTCTTTCAAGGCATATTAACCAGTACTAACATGTTGATATTCTCTCGGTATGTGTGGGTTCTTTGAAAAATATATCAAGTTGACGTGTTCAATTCTCTTTTCAACCATTTAATTTTTTTTGATTTTGTTAATATTTTTTTTCACCTTATTCACTCGAAATATCAAGTATAAGTGCGGATCTGAATGGTACCCTCATCTCGATAAATTTCAACGGTTTGATATGGAGCAATGGGACAAAAATATTTTGAATGGTATTACCGATACTTTTTGAGAGAAGATACATTGTAATTACTCGATAGAAGGCGCTGGGGGTACATCAACTTGAAAATTTCGAAAGTCAAAAGAGATCGAAATTGTGAAAATACGTATTGAGAAAAATGAAAAAAAAATTATATGGTTAGAAAGAGAATTGAAGTCTCTTTTCAAAGATGTATAATTGATCCCCTCATTCCATTTGAAATTTTTAAATTGATGAGCCCCCCCGCGCATCCTTTCGGGCAATAGCAATGTCTTTTATTTCAAAAAGTAGTATCGGTATTCAAAATGGTTTTTGTTCCATGTTTCTATGACAAAACAGTTCAAAAGTTAACAAGGCGGGGGGAGACTAAAGAAAGTCGCACTGTATAGTTACCGATATAATATTGGTAATACTAATATACATAACTACTAGATATAAGATACTTGTAATCTCAATACGTATGTAACATATGATAAATAAATCATTATACAACAATTGTTATTCCTACATCATAGTTTGAATAGGTACTTTTTCAGGAGTAATTTCCAATTCATTGGATTATTATCATTAACTAACCTCGATTCTTCTATCATCTTCATATATATATATATATATATATATATATATATATATATATATATATATATATATATACCTACTATGTAGGCTTATGGCAAGTACCTGTCAGAAAACAACTACTCCCCTGGCTAAGACCACGACGGGCATTGAATTAAATCTAACAGATACAGATTTAACTCAATACCCGTCGTGGTCTTAGCCAGGGGAGTAGTTGTTTTCAGACAGGTACTTGCCATAATAAGCCTACGTAGTAGGTGTATATGGGAGTAAAGGGTTCATCATCGGTCGGCAACGACTGTTCGTTACCAAACGATCTCCCAAAAGAACTCTGTTTTCACATAAATCTATCAACCCGGAGTGTTTCAGACCGATTCAGACTTGTTACCGATTCAGACTTTGTTATCCATTCAATAAAAAAGCTGACTAAAGAAGGGTGACATTCTTTTTGAGGGAGTTTAACATATTGAGTTTCAATTAGTTTGGTTTCCAAGCCTCAAAAAGTACAAATGATGCAATTTTTGTATTTTTTTTTTGTTAATGATTGTGATTGTCAACCGGCTGCACCCCTACGCGCAATCCTCAGAAGTCCTCGACATACTTGTGCGAGCTATGGAAGACGTGGCCTTTACCTTTCAACGTGTAATGCCATGCATGAGACCGGTGACCATGCTGGGAATCAAACCCACGACGTACGCTCTACCATCACGGCCACCACGGCTGGTAAACCTTTACCTTAATCTGAATGATCGGGAGGCAGCTGCGGGATTTTTTTTTGTGAATAATCCTGGCTTTTGATTATGTAAATCATGAAATACTGTTACCAGAACTTGAAATATATGAATTTAGAAGTATCGTATTGCCATGGTTTAGATCTTATCTATCCAAACGTCTCCAAAGTGTGTGTTTCCATGCCTCATCCGAAGCTTATGCATGGATATGCAGTTGTTCAATACAGAGATTGTATGAAATTACTCGATGTTGCTGGGGAATCCGGAAAAAGCTCAACGCAAAAACTGGGTTCGACAGGACCCGACTTATCCGCCAAAACTGTCTTCTATTACACTACAGAGAAAAATTTTACCAAATTTTTTTTCATAGAATTGGTAACATACTGATTGCTCTTGGGTCTTTATACTCGTTAGAATTTGTCTTGGGTAATATTTGACCAGGGCACTACCCCAAAAGGGTCAGACAATGATTCACAAAATGTAATATACTGTATGATGTACGGACAACAAAGTTCAATTAACCTCACGTTTTGTAACGAACACATCATTTATATCTTTAAAGCTAATGATGATTAAATTTTGTAGTTCAATGTATACAAATTACGGGATCAGTAATTTATAGTAAGTCATTGAAAAATTTGATGATATCATCTGTTTTATTCAGGTGTTCATTCACGTAGTGAGCCGGTTTTATCAAAAAAAAAATCCTTCAGAGTTTACTATTTACTAGTACTCCACTTTGAATCCTTTATTGTGAGTAAAAATAAAAGGAGTTTCTCAGAAGAAAAAAATTCTGCTGAAACATCAATTTCCTGCATAAATAAATGAGGTTTCATTTCTGCCATACTGAACAAAACTTTTGTTATACAAATGTTCGTAATGTTAAATTGAATATTTAAATTAATTAATCTGTAATTTGTTCACAATGAGCATAATAATGAATAAGAGACAAAATGTCCTGAAAATCCATCAGAAAACGACTACTTTCGTGGCTAATACCACGACGAATGTTGAATTACATCGGGTGACTTTTCGTGTAGAGTTCCTACAAGGCTTTCTCTGCAATTGTTCGTTGCATGAAAATGTTCATGAAAATTAAACAGATTGAGAGAAAGCTGGGAACATCACCAATGAAATATGTTTTGCTGAAAATATTATATTGAAGGTTCAAGAATCATCATGGCAATTTATATGCATGGTTGCAATTTTTTAATAAGAAAGATGCTATAGCATGTTATCTACGTGAATCTAGACAACTGCTTAGGGCCGGTTGTATCAGCCTAAACTCCAGATCGACCTACTAATGGTTAGAATGTGAACCTCTCAAACATCACTTGATGAATGTCATTCACAATCTAAACCATCGGTCAGTCATCCGTAGTTCAATTGAACCTATACAACTGGCCCTAAATCAAAAACAAGAAGAGTTTAAGGTAGGAAAATAGATTTGAGAGATGATAGAGAAACCCTGAATCCCTTTATCCTTGTTTTTAAGCGAGGGTAAGAATCACCAGATACAGTCAATGAAGACATGCAATATATTCATAATGGAAAACAAATTCTAAACATAACAGATACAATAACACACTTTTGTGGTCAGGTTCTTTTTCATAATATTTCCATGAGGTTTCATTCAATATTATTCGCTGCAATATTATCTGTTGTACTGAGGTTACTTTTTTGACTTCAATTTGTCATTGGTAGTTAGGTCCTGTGGGTGGTTGCTTCCAGGAGGGTAGTATTCTGGAATTAGAATACTACCCAGCCATCAATGCAGTTTCCTGTAATTCCAGAAGTGTTTAAGGTTGTCACTCTGTATGTAAGCTTCATGAGGATAATAACTTCAGGTAATTTGTCATGAATCTTCAGAATCTTCACTATAGGGTAGGCCTATGCAGATAACAACTAATGTCTGCCACAAATGATTCGATGACATCCCCATTTCAAGGCAAAAGGTGAAACAGCGCCCGCAGAGTAGATAAATCTAAACTACGAGCGCCATTTCAACCTCAGCCCTCCAACCAGCAATGCCCAAGTATTCCTATTGTATAGGATAATTGCAATGAGCTGTCCTGTCAGGAAATCTCGTCTCTTATTGAATATTTGTTTAAAAACAGTTTTTTCTTTTAGTTATATTTGTAGTTAACAAAGGTTTATTTCATTTCAGATATCAGTTGCCTTGGATGGAAAAGAAGAAAAGCTGATCGTTTATGAAAATGTATTTGATAACGAATGTTATAATGTGATAGGTGATGCAAGTCCATCGTTCGACCAAATATCTTTAGGAACTCGAGTTTGTGTACGTCACAATCAAAGCATGTTTGTTGAGGGTGTAGTTTGTAGTATCCTGGAAGGACAACCAGTACGATTTGTTGTTGCTGTTATTGGAGAGATGTCGCTAGAATTAACTGTAAAAAGAGCTGACTTGAGGTTACTTCGTCCTCCGTGGTGGGATGAGTTAGAAAATATTGAACCTGCAATTGATAACTTGCTACCTCCAACAGCAATTGATTATTGTAGAACCAATCAAGCTTCTCCCACCCAACTGCACACACCCGTTTCAGTGAGCACTCCCTTATCAAATGGGAGAACCTATGATGATTTCTGTGAAAGTGAAGATGAACTCAGACAAGATAACATTACTTTCAACACAGAGGTGGAGGGAAAACTCTCTGGTAGTAGCAAACGTAGTAGTATGCATAGTCGAGGTAGTTCTTCAAGTAGTATTACACCACGATCTCAACCAACTACACCTCGAAGTCAAGCTGCTACTCCTCATAAGTACAAGAAAGGTGATGTTGTATCGAATCCAAATGGTATCAGGAAGAAGTTCAACGGAAAACAGTGGAGGAGGTTGTGTTCCAAGGATGGATGTACTAAAGAAAGCCAACGCAGGGGATATTGTTCACGTCATCTCAGTTTGAAGGGCAATAGCCTTCGAAGCGGACATTTTCCCAGATCTAATAGTAAAGGGGATGGCGAAGATACTTCCAGGGATTCTGAGACCTCTCCCAGTTGTGGAGATCGAAGAATGACAGGACGATTTGACCAAGAAGAGACTGAGGCAGCTAATATGTTAGGTGAGTTTTTATTTTTGGTTTTTAAATTTTTGTATCCACTTTATTAAAACAGATACTTTCCAACACAATTATCTAGCACGGTAGATTTACAAATATAATACAACAGATGGTGAGAAGCTGTACTTGCCAGTAGTTGAATCAACCCAGGTGAAAAGCTGTTTGAGATGTTATATCTTTGTGTCATTCGTTCATAGCCCAGCAACATAGTGGTTCTGTAATAGCAAATTGGTTCTCAATCCAGAAAAAACTAACCCAGTATTGTTCAAAGCAAATCAGAATTTGGAAATCCCACAGAAGGTCAGTTTCAAAAGACATAATATATCTTCTACTTGTACTTCAGAAATGTTTACTCCCGAGCATATTATGGGACGGCAATACAGAAACACAAAGAAACTTCAAAATTCAGAAGCGTATTGACCAACAGTGATACTTTGATTCTTATAGGAATCATTTCCAAAAAACAGGGTGTTGCAAAATTCAATACAAATATTTTAAGGGCCTATTCCTGGGGTGAAAATAAGATTTTTTTCCCCATAAACGTGCTCTAAAATTCACCCCCTCCAAGCTGCAGACATTGTAAGTTGCGCGAAAAAAATCGTAAATTTTTAATTGTGGCTACTATTATGCATCAAATGTTCGTTAAATTTACAAGCCCTTGGTTACTGGACGGTTTATTCATTTCTTGCTTCAAAAATAAGGTAATTCTGATTCGAGGGGGTGAATGAGGGTTGCCTACATTTTTTATGTCCAAAATTTTGTTTTAGCAAAACATTAAATTTGAATATCACCATTAAGTTGGCCATGAAAAAAAAACTAATATTTTGGCCTCTTGCATTTTTTTAAATCAGTTAACCGTTTCCGAGAAACACGCTGGTAAATGAAAGGGGAATATTAAACTAAAAAACTAAAAAAATTAGCGGGCTATGACTTTTTACTTCGTTTCCCCTTTTTACGCTTTTGAAGTATACATTGTGAAACAGCATTTTGATTTCCTTGTGGGTTTGATGTTTTTTAAACGGTTAATTTACGATTTTTTCGTTTGAAGCTTGGAGGGGGTGAATTTTAGGACACATGTTTATGGGAAAAATAAGTCTTATTTTGACCCCAGGAATACGCCTTCAAAATATTTGTTTTGAATTTTGCAACACCCTGTATGTTTGGCATTAGATGAAAATGCATAATTGAAGTGCGATGTATTGCCTATCTATAAGGCGCGAATCCGATGTTGTTAATTTCGATATGAGAAGGGGTTAAGTACAATAGCTTGAGCTGTCCATGTTTCGAACTCTGGTTTTTCCGACGTTTCTTATTGCCGTCTAATTTTGGCCCGCATTTTTGCACCCAAAGAAAAAACAACAAACTTCGTTTTTTTATACAGTCCATTCCAGTACATTGGTCCTTCTGAGCCAAGATCTTTGAGATTCCTACTTTTTGAGATCTTGAAAGATAGTAAAGCCTTATTTTGGCTAAATAAGTTCAACTCATTCGATCTTCATTTGTGCATTTCAAAATAAGAAATCCTTTCAATCATGATAGTATTTAGGAATAACAATTTGTTCTCATTTTCAAAATAAATTGTCAAGCATAATTACGAACTTTTTCACCATTGTTCTACACCATGCTGTTTACAGTTTTTATATGGCACCCGGTTTTTTGTGTCTAACCGTATTGATAATATTGATATACTGAATTCATTTGTACAACTTTTTACTCTTCTGTGGAGAAATATCGATAGTAAAATTATAAGATTTGAATACTGGTGTAGGTAACAGTAGGTACATATTTTATTTTGAGAGATTGACTGTGGCGTTGGTTGTCTAATTTTAGTAAGGAATTATTGGCTCTCGTTCATTTTCAATTCTTCTTGAATGGCGTCATTTTATCAGTATGACTGAAAAATTTAAACGTTTAACATACAGGGTGTAATCTAACCTCTTGCAATCCCGCGAAGGAGGGGTGTATAAAGTCATGTTAGAACGTAAGTTCAATTTAGATGGAGATGATAAATCACCACTAAATTGTTCTTCTACTTAACCTTTTCCTGCTGAAACGAACCTAAAAACGTATTATACCTGCTGAAATTAACCTAAAAACGTATTCTGAAGTAATATCAACATTTGAGACGAGAAATCCGATAGATTGAGTAAAATTGAAAAAAAAGAAGAATTTTCAGTAGTCACTGCCTGCTCAAAATTTACCATACCTCAGGTAAATCGTCCGATGATACTTCGATAAATAGTAATCGAGTGTAGACAAAATGTAAACACGACACAATAGTACATTCACACTGTCGCGTGAACCAGAAAAAAGAGCGAGCTTATGCGAATATTATGGGAACGATGTGCAAATCCTCGTTGGTCATCATATATCCCACATGTACCCTAAATATTGAAAACGTAGCGGTCCTAATGTACTAAATTTTCATGGACATTTGTTTATTATTCGAAATTAGTATTGTTATGATTTAGGAAGTACAGAGGCTGTTATTTTTGTAAATGGGCCTTGTCCAATATTTTTATTTCATTCAAATTGGAGTTACAAATTTCAAAATATGGGAATTCGCTAGTTTAGTATTTTTGAATTTAAACAATATATATCATGTTATATCAGTTTGAATTATTAATTCATATACTTCATTGAATGATGTAAGTAAATAATCCATGGGTACATTGTTACTATAATCATTATCTTGATTAATTTTCAGAGCACGAGATCAATTGATTTGTTTATATTGTCAACGATTCAAAGGCGAAGTAGTAATGACTTTTCAAAGAATGTACAGCATTTTCAATTATCAGGTACTCAAGATTCAACATATCTCAAGTCTCAAGCACTCTAATAATAATGGTTCATCGTAACTTTGATATCAACGGTATCACGGTATCTATTCAGTGACATATTATTTCTCTGCGAAAGCTGATCTGGCAGTGACCAGCATCATTTTATCAGATGTCTAATCCCCCGTCAACACCTTATGGTTTAAACGGCACAGGTCAAACCTATCATAGAGTAATAATAATATATTTTATTGACAGGAATAGCTATAAAAGCTTGAATAAAAAAGGTACATCATAGAAAATAGAATATCCTATCAAATGGCAGGATTCAATATACTGTTATGAAATATGATGTTTCTTCAAATGATAATAGTCGTAGAAAAATTATAGTTAAAAAAAAATAGCTATAATAATGATTACTTGAACAGATTTTCCTGGCTTTAATACCTTTTGTTTTGGATGCCCACCAATTACCTTCAATCTACAGCTCCAGCTCAGTCGGTACGCCTATGAACATGATTGACTCTCTCTTTCAAGGAGGATTCCTTCGGGCTTGTGGAAAGATGTAAATTTTAAAATTTTGTAATAAAAATTAAATATGTGATATGAAATAAATTTGATATGGTAATAAGAAAATAGGATATTTATTACTGAATGTTCAAAAATTCAAATGATGATGGAAATATGATCAGAATAGTCTAACACTAATTAAAAATTACCTAGTCTGCTCCAAATATCTTATATTCTAATTCTTTCCAAACTATGACAATTAATATGGCAAGACAGTCCATTGTCAACAAATACAATCCATTAGGAAATAATTAAACAGTCAGTTCTGTGCACTTGTTAGAAATGTAAAAGTTTATGGAGGGGATTTTGATGGAAATTTAAACACTTGTAAAAGTTCGTTTGTAATGCAAGTCTCTTGTAGTTTGGCTGGATGAATCTTTTCCTATTGTATAGGATATTAGCAATGAGCAGTCCTCCGGACATCTTATGCCTCTTGGATGAATCTTGATTATTACTCGTGATTTGTATGGAAACTAACCGATGTATCCAAAGGACTCTCTTTAATGAAGATGATGATAAATACCTTGGTAGTATTGTGGCTGCTTTTTGTTATAATTTCATATTAATGATGTTTGCCTGGACATGGTAAATTCCTTGTAGCTTTTACCAACTGTAGTTTTCAATTTCTCATGAATAATCTTGTATTTTCTCTACACAACTTTTCTAAAAATTCCCATTTTTTTTTCTCCTGTTTATCTCCTCACTAAGAAACCAAACTTCTTTTTTCCTTCTTCCTGCTGTCTCAATTGACCAATCCTTGCACTTCTATTTTACTTTTAATTTTTAACTTTTTTAATTAATTCAGAAATTGTTCTTACTTGACTACACCTGCAGATCCATGTTTAATATAATCTAATATGTACAGTTATTCTGAATTTCTTGTGAAATATTTCATATTTTCTTTTCCATCATGTCAATTTCCAAACTTCCGTTTCCTGTCACACTTGACAGTTCTCCAAGATGTTCCTATTTCTTATACCATATGTTCACTATTTTAGAATTTACTTTATGCTACAAATTGTGAAATAAAGTTTGTTCAAAATAGAACCAATACTCATGAAAAGATATAATAATAGTAATAATCATGCTTACTGCCATATCAACTTTATTGATGCAAATATAGCATTGATAAAAGCAATTCTGAGCTTCTCCAAAACAAAGTAATATATTTTAATCAAACTTTTAACAATCTATGTATTCTATAAACCTATTCCATTCTTCATTTAACATATCATAACAATACATATGACCAGTTAGAGTACCATGATCAGACCTTGCTCTTCCATCCATCATGAAAAGTGTATATATGTTTACAGAAATACATATATACACAATACAACAAAGTATATTAAATCAATGTCAAATTAAACACATTACATCATTATGACAGTATATATCATTTAAGGGGTTGGGTATTGAGTAATAACAACAACAACAATAATAATAACGATAATGGCAGAGATCCAAGTAGATGAATGATAGATAAGATGATTTTTAGATAAATTTAACATTTAAATCCAGAAATATTTAAAATTTTATCCATTAACAAGTAACTTTCCGGTATTTAAAAAAAAAGTAGACAAGTCCACGGGCGTGAAAACAGCCACGGTTTTTTCATCCACGTTTTTCGATTTGGCAACACCGCGCAGTTCCATAGATTTCACGTAAATTACGGCTCTTGGCCTTTTATGAATCCAATAAAATAGCGATTCTAATGGTAGATATATTATTCTTGAACTGGATATTGTTAGGAGTTAGAGATCACGAAAAAAAAAGATAATATGAGGAGTTGGTGTGTGGCTCATGAGGTAAAATTTAAAACTCATACTGAAAAATTATCGGTTCATGGCACGCAGTGTGAATGAGTGAAAAACAGTCTTTCACATCTCAACTTTTTTTACCGCATCCCCAAAAGTCATTGTCGGGCCGTCGCGTCGTAAGGGGTAGAGTTTTTTGAAAATTCCAATTATTTACCGAAAACTTATTAGGCGATGGAACTCGAAATGAATATGTAGAAAATAATCATTTGCATCCTTACTTTCATCCTTCACCTCCCAAAGTCATTGTCGGACCGTCAGAAGGGGTACAGAATTTTTGAAAATTCCAATTATTTGGTGACTCGAAATGAATGGGTAGATAACAATCATTTGCAACCTAACTGTCACCCTCCACCTCCAAAAGTCATTGTCGGGCCGTCAGAGGGGGTAGAGAATTTTTTTGAAAATTCCAATAATTTACCAAAAACGTATATGGCGATGGCACTCGAAATGAATGATTAGATAACAATCATTTGCATCCTTACTTTTACCCTCCACCTTCAAAAGTCATTGTCGGGACGTCAGAAGGGGTAGAGAATTTTTTGAAAAATCCTATTATTCACCGAAAACTTATTAGGCGATGGCACTCGAAATGAATAGGTAAATAATAATCATTTGCATCCTTACTTTCATCCTTCAGGAAAAGTCATTGTCGGGCCGTCAGAAGGGGTATAGAATTTTTTTGAAAATCCAATTTTCTTCCTAAAATGTAATAGGTGATGACACTCGAAATGAATGGATACAATATGATTATTGGCATCCTTTCTTCCATTCTTCGCCCCAAAAGTCATTGTCGGGCCGTCAGAAGGGGTACAGAATTTTTAAAAATTCCAATTATTTACCGAAAACTTATTAGGCGATAGCACTCGAAATGAATAGGTAAAAAAATGATCATTTGCAACCTGACTTTCATTCTTCACCCCCAGAAGTCATTGTCGGGCCGTCAGAAGGGGTTCAGATTTTTTTTTAAATCCAATTTTCTTCCTATAATATATTAGGCGATGGCACTCGAAATTAATGGGTAGAAAATGATCATTTGCATCCTTACTTCCATCCTTCACCTCCCAAAGTCATTGTCGGAACGTCAGAAGGGCTACAAAATTATTGAAAATTCCAATTATTTGCCGAAAACTTATTAGGCGATGGCACTCGAAATGAATAGGTAGAAAATGATCATTTGCAACCTGACTTTCATACTTCACCCCAAAAAGTCATTGTCAGGCCGTCAGAAAGAGTAAAGATTTTTTTTAATTCCAACTTTTTACCAAAAACGTATATGGTGATGGCACTCGAAATGAATGGGTAGATAACAGTCATTTGCAATCTAACTGTCACCCTTCACCTCCAAAAGTCATTGTCGGGCCGTCAGAGGGGGTAGAGAATTTTTTGAAAATTCCAATAATTTACCAAAAACGTATATGGCGATGCCACTCGAAATGAATGATTAGATAACAATCATTTGCATCCTTACTTTCACCCTCCACCTTCAAAAGTCATTGTCGGGACGTCAGAAGGGGTAAAGAATTTTTTGAAAAATCCTATTATTCACCGAAGACTTATTAGGCGATGGCACCCGAAATGAATAGGTAAATAATAATCATTTGCATCCTTTCTTTCATCCTTCACCCCCCAAAGTCATTGTCGGACCGTCAGAAGGGGTACAGAATTTTTGAAAATTCCAATTATTGACCGACAACTTATTAGGCGATGGCACTCGAAATGAATATGTAGAAAATAATCATTTGCATCCTTACTTTCATCCTTCACCTCCCAAAGACATTGTCGGACCGTCAGAAGGGCTACAGAATTTTTGAAAATTCCAATTGTTTGCCGAAAACTTATTAGGCGATGGCACTCGAAATGAATAGGTAGAAAATGATCATTTGCAACCTGACTTTCATACTTCACCCCCAAAAGTCATTGTCAGGCCGTCAGAAGGGGTAAAGATTTTTTTAATTCCAACTTTTTACCAAAAACGTATATGGTGATGGCACTCGAAATGAATGGGTAGATAACAATCATTTGCAATCTAACTGTCACCCTCCACCTCCAAAACTCATTGTCGGGCCGTCAGAGGGGGTAGAGAATTTTTTGAAAATTCCAATAATTTACCAAAATCGTATATGGCAATGCCACTCGAAATTAGATAACAATCATTTGCATTCTTACTTTCACCCTCCACCTTCAAAAGTCATTGTCGGGACGTCAGAAGGGGTAAAGAATTTTTTGAAAAATCCTATTTACCGAAAACTTATTAGGCGATGGCACTCGAAATGAATAGGTAAATAATAATCATTTGCATCCTTACTTTCATCCTTCACCCCCAAAAGTCATTGTCGAGCCGTCAGAAGGGGTATAGAATTTTTTTGAAAATCCAATTTTCTTCCTAAAATGTAATAGGCGATGACACTCGAAATGAATGGATACAATATGATTATTGGCAACCTTTCTTCCATCCTTCGCCCCCAAAAGTCATTGTCGGGCCGTCAGAAGGGGTACAGAATTTTTAAAAATTCCAATTATTTACCGAAAACTTATTAGGCGATGGCACTCGAAATGAATGGGTAGAAAATAATCATTTGCAACCTGATTTTCATTCTCCACCCCCAATAAGTCATTTTCGGACTGTCACAAGGGGTACAGAATTTTGAAAATCCAATTTTCTTCCTAAAATGTTATACGCGATGGCACTCGAAATGAATGGGATAATTATTGGCATCCTTACTTTTATACTCCACCCCAAAAGTCATAGTCGGGCCGTCAGAAGGGATACAGAATTTTTTGAAAACTACAATTTCTTTCCGAAAACTAATTAGGCGATGTCACTTTCGAAATGAATGAGTAGAAAACAATCTTGTGAATCCCCGCTTCAATCCTTCACCGCCAAAAAGTCATGGTCGGGCCGTCAGTAGGAGCATAGCATTTTAAACTAAAATCTGTACTCCTCCTGACGGCCCGACAATGACTTTTGATAGTAGTGAAGGATGAGAGTAAGGATGCCAATGATTAATTTCTACCCATTCATTTCGAGTGCCATCGCCTAATATATTTTAGGAAGAAAATTGTATTTTCAAAAAATTTGTACCATTTCTGACGGCCCAACAATGACTTTTGGGGGTGAAAGATGAGAGTAAGGATGCCAATGATTATTTTCTACCCATTCATTTCGAGTGCCATCGCCTAATATATTTTAGGAAGAAAATTGGATTTTCAAAAAAATCTATACCCCTTCTGACGGCCCGACAATGACTTTTGGGGGTGAAGGATGAAAGTAAGGATGCAAATGATCATTTTCTACTCATTAATTTCGAGTGCCATCGTCTAATAAGTTTTCGGTAATTTATTGGAATTTTCAAAAAATTCGGTACCCCTTCTGACGGCCCGACAATGACTCCTGGGGGAGAAGGATGAATGTAACCTATTCATTTCGAGTGCCATCGCCTAATAAGTTTTTGGTAAATTATTGGAATTTTCTAAATATTCTGTACCCCTTCTGACTACCCGACAATGACTTCTGGGGGTGAAGAATGAATGTAAGGATGCAAGTGATTATTTTCTACATATTCATTTCGAGTGCCATCGCCTAATAAGTTTTCGGTAAATTATTGGAATTTTCAAAATATTCTGTACCCCTTCTGACGGCCCGACAATGACTTTTGGGGATGAAGTATGAATGTAAGGATGCGAATAATTATTTTCTACCTATTCATTTCGAGTGCCATCGCCTAATAAGTTTACGGTATATTATTGGAATTTTCAAAAATTCTGTACCCCTTCTGACGGCCCGACAATGACTTTTAGGGGTGAAGGATTTAGGGAAGGATGCAAGTGATCATTTTCTTCCTATTCATTTCGAGTGCCATCTCCTAATAAGTTTTCGGTAAATAATAGGATTTTTCAAGAAATTCTCTACCCCTTCTGACGTCCCGACAATGACTTTTGAAGGTGGAGGGTGAAAGTAAGGATGCAAATGATTATTATCTAATCATTCATTTCGAGTGCCATCGCCATATACGTTTTTGGTAAATTATTGGAATTTTCAAAAAATTCTCTACCCCCTCTGACGGCCATTAATTTCGAGTGCCATCGCCTAATATATTTTAGGAAGAAAATTGGATTTTAAAAAAAATCTGTACCCCTTCTGACGGCCCGACAATGACTTCTGGGGATGTAGGATGAAAGTCAGGTTGCAAATGATCATTTTCTACTTATTCATTTCGAGTGCCATCGCCTAATAAGTTTTCGGTAAATAATTGGAATTTTCAAAAATTCTGTACCCCTTCTGACGGTCCGACAATGACTTTGGGAGGTGAAGGATGAAAGTAAGGATGCAAATGATTATTTTCTACATATTCATTTCGAGTGCCATCGCCTAATAAGTTTTCGGTCAATAATTGGAAGTTTCAAAAATTCTGTACCCCTTCTGACGGTCCGACAATGACTTTGGGAGGTGAAGGATGAAAGTAAGGATGCAAATGATTATTTTCTACATATTCATTTCGAGTGCCATCGCCTAATAAGTTTTCGGTCAATAATTGGAAGTTTCAAAAATTCTGTACCCCTTCTGACGGTCCGACAATGACTTTGGGGGGTGAAGGATGAAGTAAGGATGCAAATGATTATTTTTTACATATTCATTTCGAGTTCCATCGCCTAATAAGTTTTCGGTAAATAATTGGAATTTTCAAAAAACTCTACCCCTTACGACGTGACGGCCCGACAATGACTTTTGGGGATGCGGTAAAAAAGTTGAGATGTGAAAGACTGTTTTTCACTCATTCACACTGCGTGCCATGAACCGATAATTTTTCAGTATGAGTTTTAAATTTTACCTCATGAGCCACACACCAACTCCTCATTATATCTTTTTCTTTTCGTGATCTCTAACTTCTAACAATATCCAGTTCAAGAATAACATATCTACCATTTGAATCGCTATTTTATTGGATTCATAAAAGGCCAAGAGCCGTAACTTACGTGAAAGCTATGGAACTGCGCGGTGTTGCCAAATCGAAAAACGTGGATGAAAAAACCGTGGCTGTTTTCACGCCCGTGACAAGTCCTTCAGTTTGTTGGTAAGCCGGTTGTATAACCATGTTATGAAAAATGAAAAAGAACAACGGTATTGAGAAGTATAAAGTCGATGAGGTGTCAGCAGTTTCCTGAATCATAGATTCAGGCTATAAATATCTGTATAATAAGTTAAATTTATTGTAGAGATAAGCTGGTTTAGTCTGCGTGATTATTTTGTGGTAGTAACTGCAAGCATGAAAAACACGCCGGGATTCCATATTCAGCCATCCTAGAGTGTTTAAATGGTGAGATATATGTTCCCTTGTACGCGTGCCAGTAATGAGTCGGAGTCAAGAATTCTGTAAGACTTGCAGTCTTCTATTGTCTGCTTGTAGAAGGTAAGGACCATAAACCACATCAGCATAATTCGCATGAGAGGACAAGAACTTCGCAGAGCATTAATTTTGATTTCTGATTGAGTATCTTTCTATTGGGATAAATTGATTTAACACTCCATTATCCTCGTTTCAGAATAAGCGAGACATGGTACGAAAATCTGAGAGAATGGTCTAACATCAGACCTAGATTTTTTGCACAGTCCTTCAATGGTAATTGCAAGTTATCAATACTAATACTTATATAATCTACCAAAGAGCATTACGAGCGATTTAGTGGGATTAACTGGGAGGCAAGACATTTTTGATAAGTTAACAAGATATGCAAGGTCTTCATTGATTCTTTGACAAGCCACAGCTACCGAGTATTCATCAAATTGCATATAGATTTGCGTATCATCAGCGTAACTATGAATGTTTCTATACTGTAGGCAGTTAGGAAACAGAAGTGTATATCACGAAAATAATATTTAATAGAAGTATGAAGATGTATGTTATGTATAGGATTATAATAGGACAGCAGTGTAAAAACATTTTAATGCTAATATTGTCCGCACCAACCGCATTCGATTTTTATTGCAAGAATAATTTCACGAAGCTTATGTTGTTTCGTTGAACGTTTTCAGAAAAAATGGTATAAACATCAGCATCCGGAGTGGAAAGATTCGAGGAGCTATTGCAAAAAAAGTATTTAGATCATTTACATTGTTAAGATGTCTGGAATCACTTTATTGAGTTTATTTTGCATATCTAAGTTGTAAAATGTCTTCCAAGCATTTTTAATGTTTTGAAGACGAAATCCCAAATGAGCCTTCTTTTCCAAATTGATTGTGCGTTTGGTAAGGTGACGTAGTTGCTTGTAATAATCCCAGTGATGAAACGATTGTCTTTTTTTGAATTTCGTTAAGGCCCTGTCACGTAGTTTCATCATAATTTTTATCAGATTCCATCGAAAACAGACTCACTCTTACTCTACAAAACCGCAGAAAGTCTAACGTCTGTCTCTTCTATATCCTTCTATATCCTGAAATATCATCAACCATTCTCCACTTAGCGGTTTCATCAACTTTGTCCCCACAGTCTTCCACCTCTTTTTTGTCAGCCTGGAAATTTTCTGTAGAGTTGGTATTTTTTTCCCGTATTTTTGTTGCTGCTTCTAAGTACTCATTTGTTCAGTAACCTCCTTATTGTACTTTTTGGCATGGTAAGTTCTGGTTCAAGGCCCAGAAATAGAGATCTCTGCTCGACAAGTTCGTCAGCCTTTTCACTCCTTGGTATTCCATTGTATTTCAGTTACCTAAAAATGGTGTGAAAGCCGAAACCGGTCGTAACAAATAAACCAAGACTCAGTGGAAATTAAAAAAAAATGTATGTTTTCTTTATTCTTTTTTCTACGTTCCTGCAAAAAACAAAATTTTATTGAACCTTATTTAGTGAAAAAACTGGTTCTTTATTGCACTCATCTGTCATTCTTCTACAGCATTCTGTCATCACGACAAACATAAAAGTCAAATCGAGGCCATATTTTCTATGAGATTGTATTCGTTTTGAACAGTTGCATATTTTATATTATTGTCAATCATTTTTATAACTCTGGTTTCTCTTCCGTGCGAATAAATCTTTCGCCTTTTACTGAAGATTTCCGTGGAGATGAACAACATAAATGAGTCTTAACATACGGGGATTACAACATTACTAGAAAATGCAATTCAATAAAAATAAAATTTGTTTCTTTGAATATTATTATATTACTTTTAACAGCTAGATTTGAACAGAGAATGTCTTCCTTACACTTCAGTACCATCTAAATGAAACAGTTTTTGGTTTTTGCACAAACGTAGAAAAAGTATGGTAGGTATGCTCGTGCAAAAATTGTTTATTGCACTCGACGTGACAATTTCACGTCGAGTGCAATAAACACTTACTTTTTGCACTTGTTGAATAAATAACTATAATTTACCCAGTGGATGTTCTCTTTGAACATGGCAGTATTATTCTCATAGCTTGATTTTGAAGTTTCTTTGAATTGGGACAGGTTAATTTGATTGGGCAGATAAAGTATTGAGCAACAGTGGGTGAAATGAGGTAATTTATAGTGTCGAACAGAATGGTTTTGGACCATTTTGTCGTTCCGTAGAACATCTTTACCAGTTGATTATACAGAGTGACCCATTCTAAAGTGGACCACCACTGTAACTTTTTCATTTGTTGTTCAATTCAAATGATTTTTTTTCTTGAGAAAAGAGCTTCAGTCTCTATTATACCGCCATAAATTTGAAATAAAAGTCGAAAAGTTCTTCTTTGAAAAATCAGTTTCGAACTCTTCTATTAAAAATTAAGTAGTTTTTTAATATGAATCTGTATTCACAATTCAAACTGATAGCAGTTTAAAGGTGGATTTATAAACTGAACTAAACTAAGAATTAAATTAACAACTAAGTATTAAGAAAGATATGACTCCTGGAAAATACCATCAAGGGTTTCTATACTTTCATCTGTCAATTAACTTAAGAATTAGCAACTAGGAAGATGGCCATATTTCATCTTTTCAACTAAGAATTACAATTAAGCTTGTAAACGCATGCGCACGAGATATTTATATGACATTTCAGAAATTTTAAATAGAATCTGTGTCTTGTGCATAGTTGTTCTGGCTGCACAATTATACGTTTTATCGTAATTTTTGACACCTGTGTGCACTGTTTCCAAATTTTATATGAATATGGAAAATGAAATGAAAAATGATGATAATTCAAATTCCCTGTGACTAATCCTGAAACCTTAGAGTCTTAGGTTTATAGGACACTTAACATATGTCAAGTCAAAATACAATTCTTAATTTTTTAGTTGAAGTTTGTAAGCACCTTTTTAAGTGCTAATTGTCAATTCGTAATTGTTCGTTCTAAATTCTTAGTTTAGTTTATAAATCCACCATAATGGAGCATTGTAAATTACAATATTTCACACAAGAATATTTAGACGTGATACATTTTAATTATGCTATGTTTGTGTTAGGATTCAATTTGAAATTATTGCAAATTCAGAGGCGTAGTCAGATTTCCTTAAAAAAAGTACTAGTAAATTTTTAAAATAAAATAAATTCGAAGTATGCCTTGAAATTTTGAATTTCATTTCGAATTTATGACACTGAGGTGAAACTATTGATGCTCTATCCGTTGAAAAAAAGAACTTTTGAATCGGATAATAAATAACAATTTTAGATGTGTGGTCCGCTTTAAAACATGCACTCTTTCTATGTAATTATAATTACTTCTAAATAATATTTAAATTTCTCTGCACACATTTCTCTTACAGACAATATGATGCAAATATCTGACAGAAAACAACTACTTCCCAGGGTAAACAAAAATTGTAAAATTTGTTTTTACGAAACTCCCCAAAAGCAGAGCTTGTGCGAGCAAGGGAGATCCGGGACCTACAGTTTAAAATAAAAGTGGAATCCGAACCACTTCAGCTCAGTGACACGCGACCGGGGATCGAACCCGGACCGCCTGGGTGGAAGCCAAACGCTCGAACACCACGACCACTTCTCTTGTAATACTACGACGAGCTTTGGCCTACGCCTGACAGATATTTGTGCAATAACTCTGTTGTTTTTTCAAGAGATTTACGTGGTAGATAGTCCTGATATCGTACCAATTTTTTATGGTTGCCTAGTAATATACGCATTTTCAACTCAGTTTGCATGCAGTGTCTTGTCATTCAAACTTTCCGCCAGTCCCCGAAGTTTACCGAACGACTCGGGATAATATTCTGGAGTCAAACGTGTCGGTTACATTTTACAAATTTCTCAAAGCTTTGTTACATTGCGCAATTGTTCGCCATGTAGATTGAGCAAAATTTTATGCTGTCATTGTATTCCACTATAATCTGATTCACTTGTTCTATTGGTACACAAGTTTCTTGAAGTGTACGCTTATTAAATTTGAAAATTCCACTTGATGATGGGGCGGGGTTAACTACTTTGCTTTACTCTCTAAATCTTATAGCAAAAATTATGTTATGATCTGACTGAACAGGTCTTCACCGACACCAGAGTCACTGAGACTAGTAGTACTAGAGTAGACAACGTATTCAGTAACTTAAATACAGGTACTTTCATTTTAAAGCTAGTGGAACCTTTTATCAGATCATAAGGGTATATTTCTAAAAGTCAATCATTCTGTAAAGGCTCCAGATAGTAGATTTGTCTGTCGCCCTATGACTAGGAAAGCTACTGATAACTTTTAATCCGAAGTTCTTCAAACAAATTTGAAATTTTGCCATCTTAACATTGAGGATCAGGTCCAAACTATCACAAATACTATCAGACATTTATTTACTCAATTTTCGTGAGAAAGAAATAAGTGCGGGAGGGAACATCCACATCACGAATATTGCAAACACCCAGAAATTCAAATATCTTGAATCCAAACTAGACGCAGCACAGACAATATTTAACGTCACCAAATATAAAACAAGTTCTAAACTATTGAATTTTTTAAGAAAAGAGTATCATGCCATGATCAACACGGAAAAGATAAAACTCAATAACAAACATATATCCGAGTCAAATAATATCCAAAAAACTGCTTGGAATATCATAAACGCAAGCCTAGGTTGAAATAATAACCGAAACAAGACACTTTCTTCTGATAATCGCATTTCTACAGAAAAATTTGCACAATTTTTCCAAGATGTTATACAAAATCTAATTGAGAACTGTCAAATTGTACACAACATAGCTACGAACTTTGATGACTTCACCAAGAAAATTAAAATAAATCATAACTCGTAAGTCAAAGGATTGTTTCGGCTTGAATGCCATTTTGTTAAAAACAGTTGTTGATACATTAGATCAATCAATTGCAAATTTTATAAACCTCTGCATGAATAATGGTGATTTTCCGAATATATTCAAAATGTCAAGGGTATCACCAATTTATAAAAAGGGAGATGCCAATTTACTAGCCAATCACAGACCCATCTCCATCATACCTCTAATAGGCTAGATCCTAAGAATTATACTAAAAATGAGGATTTTAAATTTCTTTGAAAAAAATTATATTTTTGTGCTAATCAGTTTGGATACAGAGGAAATTGAAAGTCTGTGAACTTTGTCACACCATACAGGATGGTTTTGACAATCAATCAACCAGTCAGGCTCGATTTTATGACCTCACAAGACCTTTTGATACAGTTTGACATGCTTATCCACTGGTGAAACTCGAAAGATATGGCATTAGAAGCACCCCACTAGATCTCATTTCCTCATATCAAAACAATAGGACTCATTATGTTGAATATGGCGGTAAAAGCTCTGATGCCCATACCGTACCACAGGGCTCTGTACTCAGACCCTTGTTTTTTATAATTTATCTCAACGTCTTGCCAATTAATGCAGGCCAAACTGTTAAACCTGTATTTTATGCTGATGATGCAACCTACTTAGTTACAGGCAAAAAATAATCAAAAATCACTCACTTTCAGTCCGAGGCCATATCTAAAGACTGGTTTAACATAAACTGTCTTACCCTTAACGAAACAAAAACTCAAAAAATCTGTTTTTCCTCAACTTTCCATCACAGCGAACCAGTTAAACTCTGGACTCAAAGTTGGATTTTAGTTTATATACCGATGATCTATGCAAGCGCCTAGCAAAAGCCACATTCGGAATGAGACAATTAAGGTCTCAGACATTCAACATTTAAGAATGGCATACTTCTCACTGTTTCATAGTATACTTACAGCTTAATAGTCTGGGGAAACAAGGAAAGAGTATTTGTAGCACAAACAAAAATAATACGTCTAATGAGCTTCAGTACCCTCGTTCCCATTGCAAGCCACTATTCAAAAAATTTAATATTCTACCATTACCCTGCTGCTATATCAAGAAGTGTCTTTTCTATTCATAAAAAATTATTGGCTGATGACGTGACACGGCACAAAAGTATACATACACATTCAACGAGAAACAGTGATAATATCTGCATACCTTTTTGTAGAATCTAGAAAACCCAAGATTCCTACAGGTATATCAGAGTTAAGCTTTATAATGCATTACCACACAGCTACACAGGGCTTACCTACAATATTTAAAAAAAAAATGTTCGTAATATGCTAATGAAGCATTGCTTCTATACGGCTGAGGAGTTCCTCCTGCACATGCCCTCCTATACAAGCGAATTAGATATGACAGTTTGATTTTATCTTTTGTTTTTTTTTTTATCTATACGTACCTATGTATCTTTTATTTCTTGTATTTTGTATCCTAATTTTAAGAGTCTGACGATTGTGAAATTTTTGTGATTTTTTGTGAATAAACCTATCTATCTATCACCTTCGTGAGATAAAACACCAGTAGCTGACAAGTTAAGGAAGATTTCGGAATCAATATGATTTTTCACTGGTTTATTCAATTTTTTATCGTTGATGTGTCAAACTATTCGAACTAAATTTATTGCTAGAATTCCATTGTCATTGTCTAAAGAAGTATAGTCAGTCAATCTTATGGGCTTAGTATTGGATGACGATGGGGTTTATTAGTAGATGGCGCCAGAACGTTGTCCCCAAAAAGGAGACAAACGAATGAGATGGAAAGTGTCGTAGTAATCGCGTAAGTGAATAATGAATGGTCATTATTTCGTATTTTTGATTGGTTCCGTGTCCGCTCCACCTGCCATTTGCAATTTGCATGTAAACGAGAGAGCAAAGTAGCGAACTTTCGTGGTGTTTGGCATTTCATTGTTTTCGTATTGTTGGGTCTCAGTCAGTTTTCGATTTCACATAGATATTTTCAGGATGATATCTCTTGAATATAATGTTTGTGGGAATATGTCCAACATTCATGATGAAAACCGATGATTGGTTTTCAAGTTATGAAGGTGATAATGGTATTTTTGACCATATTATTTTCTGTTTTTATTAAAAGCTTTTAACTTGCTCTGTGTGTGTTAGATGGGTACAAATCTTGCAAGCTGAATTAGAACCACTTCCTCTTATCCTATAGAATTGAAATTTTACGTGTTGGTTCAGTTCCGATGACAATTAATACACTAATGTCAAAGAAATTGTCCCCCCCTGCTACCCGAAAATTAGATGGAGAACGCGTAGGGTTTCGGAAGTTTTATTGATGGATTTGGACGTCAAAATTGACAGCAAAAATAAAAATTAAGTACGGGGGCTTGCCCCCCTTTTATGGAAAAAAGTTGGAAAACTCGCGAAATTAAAATCGGACAAATCCCTAAAAACCGTAAAAAATATCTGACCGTCGAATGTAATGGTTTTAAAAAATTAATTGTTTCCCTCCCCCCCCCTCAAAAAGCTAGATAGAGAACGCCTAGGTTTTTGGAAGTTTTCTTGGTGGATTTGGACGTGAAAAATTACATTGCAATAAAAATTAGGTAGAGAGGGGTCGTCCCCCTCTCTTCTCGAAAAAATTTGGAGAACGCGAAATTAAAACCTTAAAAATCTGTAAAAACAGTGAAAAATATCTGACCGGTGAATATAATAGTTTAAAAAAATTTCACCCCCTGTTCCCCCTCAAAAGCTAGATAGAGACCGCAAAGGAATTCGAACTGTTTCAACAGTTTGGACATGGAAAATAATTATGAAAAAAAAATTGATCACGATCACGAAAAAAATAGTAAAACTCGCAAAATAGAAACCGAAAAAATGCGTAAAAATAATGAAAATCTCTGAACATTGAAAAAAATGGTTTAAAAAAAATTTACCCCCCTCGGAAAACACGTAGAAATTCGGAAAAATTTCCAACGGTAAATTAACAGGCAAGCGACCGTGCAACAATAACGCATTAATTGAAATGAACAGACTTAGAAACATATTCACAGAAAATTAAAAAAGAAATAAATAAATAAACTTAAAAAACTTTTCATTTTGTTATATTTCGTTGCATTATAAAAATTTAAATGATATAAAAGCTTGTCGCGTGAATAAAGCTTGAGGTAATTTTAAATTCAATTTACTATAAGAAATACATAGATACTTCTCGCAACAAGCTTTTATATCAATTTTATAATGTAACAAAATGATGGGTTTGATTCACTTTAATTTATTTTCTTTTTTTAATTGCATTAAATAAATTTTTGTAAAGTTTATTTATTCATTTCTTTTTTAGTTTTCTGAGAGTGTTTCTTAGTCTGTTCATTTTAATTCATGCGTTTTTGTTGCACGGTCGCTTGATTTACCGAATTTCTATGCGATCTCAATCTAGTTTTCGAAGGGGATAGAGTGTTACATTTTTTTGAAACCGTATTATTCATTGGTCAGGTAATTTTCACTATTTTTACGGGTTTTTTCGGTTTCTATTTCGCGAGTTTTCCAAATTTTTTTCGTGACAGGAAATGGGGGCGAGCTCCCCAATCGATTTTTTTATCATTATTTTTCAAGTCCGAAACAGTTGAAACATTTTCTGAATTCCTTTGCGTTCTCTATCCAGCTTTTGTGGGGGGACATGCCGGATGAAATTTCTTCAAACCATAATATTCGACGGTCAGATATATTTCACTATTTTTACGGATTTTTCCGATTTTAATTTCTCGAGTTTTCCAAGTTTTTTCGAGAAAATTTTTTTAATGTAATTTTTGACGTCCAAATCCGTCGAGAAAACTTCCGAAACCCTACGCGTTCTCTATCTAGCTTCCGGGGGACAGGGGAAGACAATTCCTTTTTTAAACCATGATACTCGACGGTCAGATATTTCTCACTATTTTTACGCAATTTTCCGATTTTTATTTCTCAAGTTCTTCAACTTTTTTCGAGAAAAGGAGGGGGGCGAGCCCACCTACATAATTTTTATTTTCGCTGTAATTTTTTACGTCCAAATCCGTGACAACATCCTTTGAAACTCTTATATCCTCAAATTGTTGAGAAAATCGAACCATAAATTACAGAACATGTCCGACCTATAGGGAACAACATTTTCACTTTTAAAATTTTCCCTACCCCAATAATTCTGGATGTCTATCATGGACGGATTCGGAGAGAAATCACAAAATTTGTCCGCCATCTTGAATGTTCGAATTGGTCTCCAACACAATAAGCCCCTGTATAATACGTAACAATTTTGAAAGAAACATAAATCACATTCGACACTTTAAATTTTTAAAAAATACAAAATCTCCGACTTAAGATACGAATTATGAATACCTAGTATTGTAAAATAAATCACAAAAACTCTTCTGCTATTATGAATTTTGACAAATTCCTCAACCGCTATCTTTTTCTCTCTTGGGAATGAATGAACCCGAATGAGTTCAATGGACACCTGCCAAACTTCAGGATGATTGGATCAGAGGAATTGCCTTAAATTTCCATTCAAGCTTTGATCCCGTTAGATACAGTTACGTGTCAGTGAAACTGAACAAAAGCATGTACAACTAATACTGATTATTTACCTACCTATTTATTATCTTCAAGCACTAATAAATATTCTTTAAGTATTTTCAAAACATGTCAACTGTAATAGAATATCGAAATAGTAACATTTTTTTAAACTATACTTAGATATAATTTTTCAGTATGAATAGAGGCTTAATTGATGCAATATAACATTATCAATGATCACACATCTGATATTCGAAACATCCGAGCTATCATGGATCGTCCTTTATTCTGCTCATCTTTCCATTGATATTAATATTCCGCACTTTTTAATGAACGGAATTAAAACTGACGTTCTATTTTAAAAAGAGACAGAAGTATAGTTTTGCGTGCCATCCGACGACGGCGCCACATTACTGGATCCATTTTCAATATTTTCAGTAAAATATTATAGATGGCTCCGGTGATCGCCATCAAATGCTTTTGACACAGGCATTGTTTGACTATTCTTCTTTAGACAATGCCATTGTGTTATATTTTTTAGTGAATACTTATTAAAATTAGTTATTTATATTACTATATCATTACTGATGTAATCAATATTTTGCAGTGTCTTTAGGCAGCTCAAGGTCAGCCACACCAGCGTTTTCTCCCAATGGACAAGCAACTTCCCCACATACGTTGCAGTCTCCAATTACAGTTGGTCCTCGACAGAATGTTTTCATGCCCATTTCCAGCAGTCACTCTCACGGTTTACCAAAGAGAAGTTCGCCTGGACCTCCAGGATTCAGTTCATCTTATCATCAACAAGTTATCAGGTATGCAATAACTAAAACCTGTGTAATGAGAATGTTTCTAATTGAAAAGTATAACCACCCCTGCTATAGTTTGGAGATGAGTCGTACTGGTGAAAAAGAAAGACGGATCAACACGCTTTTGCGTAGACTGTCGTCAACTGAACAACGTGACGAAGAAGTACACCCACCCTCTCCCTTTTCCCCTTTACAACACAAGTATTTTCACTCCTAGACGCGCGTTTCGATTACCAAGTTATCTTCATCATAGGAATACTAAACTGAACTAAACTAGGAGTGAAAATACTTGTGTTATAATGGGTAAAATAATTTTTGTTTTCACAAAATTGATTTGTTCTTGAAGGCTTAGAAATAAGCATAATGGTAACTTAACTTTCACAACTCAATGTAGAATGCATATTTTTTTTTTCTTGTTTTACAGACCTGAAGCAAGACCTGTTCAGGGAGTCACTAGCGTTATAAGAGTTTCACCGAACCTCCCACAATGGTCAAATAATATCTCCGAACAGCCGAGTGTCATTCTTCAACGTGCTCTTACTAGTCCACCGAGTTTATCTTCTGAGCCTGAAAACAACTCTTCGCCGCAAGGTAAGGTATACAGGGTGAGTTATCGTATACAGATTCCTCATTTCGGGTGAACAGTTTCTATCAATGTATATCCTAAAATCCAGTGAGATACATGGTGTCGATAGTACGAAAAAAAATAGGATTTAATTTTTTTCATTCAAAACTCCTTTTGGGAAGAAATTTAAACTTGGTACACTAATATAGATTCAACAATGAGATAATTTGAAGTTATAATGTTAAATTTTCGGAAACGGTGTTATGTGGCCATATTTTTCTTCATATTTTCTTTAGTCAATGGACCAAGGAGTGTTTGACATCGGTAAGGTTTATCGATACTCAACCTAAAAGTCATAACATTCCATGTACATAAATGTAAAGGTTTCTAAGATATTTACGAAAAACTAAAAGTATGTCCTGAGGAAGAATCGAGTAAAGATATTTCCCGTATGGCATTATCGCAGAATGTTAATTTTTTATAACATTCTGCTGAGTTATAAAAAGGTCATGACTTCTACCTATTACTCTTTTGTATGTTCCTGTTGCATAAAACTTAGGATACTGTTAAAAATATATTGAGCCATATCCTTATTTACTCTAAAGAGTTCTTTAAACCTCGTATCTTCTACAACTCTTCTCTCATGAGTCTTCTCTCAATATTTTCTAAACGAATGTCTCTTAGCCTTTCTTCTTCCTGAAACTACCAGCAGTTTCATTTTATGTACATAGACTACTGAAAAGTCCAAGAAAGATAAACCGAGAGATGGTTGATTTGCAGGCCGTCTAAGGGACAGTTTACACTTGCCGATTCTTGGAAAATCATTTTGAAACCTGGCTCAGAAATTTTTAACCATTATCAATTTCATATATAGACTACTGAAAAACCCGAGAATGATATACCGTGAGATGGTTAATATGCAGGCCGTCTAAGGGGCAGTTTATGAATGTCGATTCATTCCAAAACCTGAGTATTGATAAAATCATAAACACTGTTCGAAAGTTCATCCAAATCCCTTTATTGACAAAGTAATATTATTCAAGCAAGTATTTCAATCTCCTTTTTCTTTAATCAACAGTTATCCATAATAAGTCTATATTTTTGTAGAGAAAATAAAGTGTGTGAAAATTGTAATATGCTAGCTAACACTCGAATAGAGTAAATATTATGAAACTTTGTTAAACTTATGTTATAGTGAAATTATATCGTTTATTTACATTGTTGCGCAATGTCATTTTAATTAAAATGTATGAATGTAAGTTTTCGTATTTGTCAATCGTTACTATAGAATAGTTTGTAGTGTCGTCAGTATGCCACCCCAATCGAAGTTAATACGACACTTTACATAGGCGTACAAATTATTGTTGAATGGCCTGTCTAATATAATTATTAAACGATAGAGAACTAATCAATTATCTTTATCTATGGCGTACTGTAAACATATATTTACTTCTGCCGGTTCAGTCGGTTTGTGTTTTTTGTTTATTTCTTATAATTGTGCTATCGTCATAGTAGTTCGATGATCTACATTTTTTCCCCAAGGTGTTGTGGTAAGAAGTATTACCTACCACCAATACACCGTTGGTTGAAATATTAGGAATAAATTGTTTCAAGCCACTAACGGTGTTCCATGTTCTGAAGGAGGTTTCAGAATGATTTTCCAAAAATCGGCAACTGTAAACTGTCCCTTAGACAGCCTGACACAAATCAACCATCCCTCGGTATTTCATTCTTGCGCTTTTCAGTAGTCTATATACAGAAATTGAAATGCATTCGGATCAAAAGCAGAATTTTATTTCACACCCGACGCCACTGGCAAATTGACTGCTAGATGAAAACGAATGCTATAAAGGAGCCGATGACCGGTTCCGATGATGACATAAAAAAGTTCGATTCTGTGCTCAAGGAATTGATACCTACTTCGATTTGAAAAAATATTTAGTTTTCGAAAAAGTTAAATACTAACAAAGAACACAGAGTGCAGAAGAAACATGTGATATTTTTGTGACGGATTTAACCACGATTTCCCAAACATGCAAATGGGGAACATTAGAATCATAGATGATTAAACTAAGTATTATTGCGGGATTATCAGACTGTCAGTGCAACTATAGTCACGCCCACACGATATTCTAGAGGAAGTATCAGCCAAGTTCGTTTAGCTGATTTCTTAAGAAATCAATCAAGTTGGCACACAAGAAACAGTCGCGGAGGTAAATTTCGTGAAAAAAGTAGCAAAAAAATTATCAAGAAAACAGGGCTATGGAAATAAAAGCAAGAAGAGTACAAGTCAACAGAAAGAAAAACAAGAAGAAAAAGAATGTAGAAAATGTGTTTTGATTCCTCGTTGTGCTTTCTCTAGCTGTCCAGCTAGGAATGAAGAATTCAAAAAGTGTGGAGGCAACAGTTATTGGGCAGTTAAGAGTTTTCGAGAACGAATAACAACAATAAAGAATCCGATCATTGCAAAGTCGAATGTGTAGAGATTGGTATCTTAGAGGTTGTACCGAAGTCTGTGGTAAGTGGTGATGATGTATTTTTTCTTGGATCACTGAGCCATGGAAAGTCATAGTAAACGTCAGTGGCGTACCAGTAAAGTTAAAAATTGACACTGGAACAGACCCTTATAAAATCGGACATTTTACCAGAATTTAAGAATATACTGTATCACGAAAAACTTTACCATCAGCATCTGGCGATAACTTCAATGTTAAGGGCACTTTCAAAGTGGTTGCACTCCGTATTGCAACCACAACTCTTAGTACTAATAATGTCGAAACAGTAAAGACTCGAAATTAAGTAAAATAAGTGTTTTAATTAATTCGTGTTGTTGTCTCCTGGCGTTGCTTGGCTTCAGATATCGGTTACCTGGCGCTCTCCATTCGAGCCATCGCCCAGATGAACGAAATGATGAATGAATGAAATTCAAAACTCCCCCTCAATTTTGCATTAGTGCAAATACGGGATATTAAAAGTACGAACAAAAGGTTCCAGCATTTACAAGATTTCTAACAAAATGATATTTAACATCTATATGTTTTGTTCGCCTAGTTTCATAAGTGTGAGGCATTTTAATACATTCCTGATTGTCTTCATAGACATAAATTGGGTACACATGCTCGAAAGATTCCTGTAGTAAATTACTTAAAAAGAGACATTCAGACACAAGTTGATGATGCAGTTAATTCAGCTTGCTACTTGGTTACTATAAAGGAGACCAAACTTTTCAGTGTATTTAAAATAACGAATACAATTTTTTTAGGTGTTTCTAATGAATTTCTGAAAACCAGTTTTGAAATTTTCTAAAATAGGACACCACAAAACATAAATCAGGCCTTGACCCCAACATAGGGTACATTAAACTCCCTATCAACTCTTTGTATGGTACTTTAAAATTAACATTTTCTGAACCTTTTGTAAGATTCAATTTAGGCTGCTTTGGAATTTTTGTCGTTTAACAATCAACCATACCAAAATGATAGATAACTTTTTTTATTAGATGTTTTTGACTTGTATAAATTTTATTATTTCGCCGCGCAATTTCAATACCCAAAAACGTAATCTTATTACGTGTCAAATCCCTTATGTCAATAATTTTGAAGATTGGGTTTATATGAATGTTTTGATAATAAAAAAATGGATTTAGTAATCTTCTGCTTAACCTATTCGTCGGTAAGTATCCAATAGAAAAAAATAACTGTCTCCTACTACGTTTAATCATATCTGTTAGATTATTGGTAAAGTTTTCTGTAAGAACTACTTTGCAATGCTCTCCTAATCTTTAAGGCCAAAATTATTTTCGGTCCTGTTGGGTGAGCTGACCTGCTCTGATGATTGACAATGACCATGAAACCGGTACGTTGATGTTCCGCCATTTGAATCGAAACATAATTTTGGCTTTAAAATTAAGAGATCATTGCAACGATCTAGGTGATAGGTTGTTTTCTATCGGAGTCTTGCGACGAGTATACCTTCATCAGAAGACTGGATTACCTAATCCATTCTATAATTATTAGTTGATTGATCTTCCACCAAATAGAGTAAATTTTAGCTAGGAAAACCTGAATTTGTTCTTCTACTCATGATCAGTTTTATTGCATTTGTTTTAAGAGTTTTCCGAAATAATTTTATGAATTTTTTTTGTTACAGGTACTCTTTATTGTCATATACCTCCAACACACGAAAAAGGTTTGTTTATTGTGAAAGGTGAACCTGAAAATGAGGTGATGGAATCAATGTCATTTCCGCAACAGGTATATAATATACTAAAAATATGGAAAACAATTATTTCTTCTTTTTTTTCAGGTCATACAGAGTGATCATTTGAATACTATACAATTAATAAGACTAACGCCAAATAATAGTATAAACAATTGTAGTAATATAAATAATATACATACTTATTCCACTGGACCTGGATTACTACAATCTAATCCTACGAGTAGCGGTTTGCCGGTCATTGTGAATCCTACTCAGTTGGTCCCTGTTTTACCAGCTGCATCTCAATCTGTTGTGAAAAGGAACACACCTTGTTCTACAAATCAGCAAAATCCAGCTCCCGTCATTGTTAAAACTGAACAAGGTGAGTTTTCGATACATTTAACGGTTTTATATTTCATTCCATCATTTAAAGCCAATCACCTGAGGAATTTATACTATTTAGGCAAGCACCATAGACATCATTCTGTCTATCAATGTTTATTGTTCTACTTGCATCTATCAGAAACTAAACGGGTATTAAAACTTGTATTCCACAAAAGTTTACTATTACTTAAATAGGTATCCATTAATTTTCGAAAAACATTGAATTTCGTAATAGCCTTTATGAATTTCCCGGTCTTATTTTGTCTCACAAAGCTGAAATATATTAAGAGAGACCTAATTATGCCGTCCTTTATAGACATGATTGTTTATGTAAATATAACTGGAGTCAGGTATCCATTAATTTTCGAAAAACATTGAATTTCGTAATAGCCTTTATGAATATCCCGGTCTTATTTTGTCTCACAAAGCTGAAATATATTAAGAGAGACCTAATTATGCCGTCCTTTATAGACATGATTGTTTATGTAGATATAACTGGAGTCGAATCAGTTCTACAGAAAATGTGACATCAAACTACCGACCAATAGTTTTTTATTTTCGTCAATATCTGTGATTGTTAAGCCAAGTATGTTAATGAACTAATATATGCTCAAATTCACCGTATTACTAGGTTGAGGTGTTGGCCATCCAAGCCTGTGCACGATATCATTCGTACAAACCCTTGTTTACGAAATAAAACGACGCCGATGGTATTAATTCATTGTTCCAATTACATAGAAAACTTTCAGCCAGTTAAACAAAAAAAATTCAAAGTTAGATTTGGTTTCTTGTTTTTAGGACTGAAAGAACAACATTATTTAATATGTAATTTTTTTATGGCCCATTTGACATGCTAAGTTCGTTTTTGTTTCTTTCGGGCGATATTTTAGTCAATTAAGAAAAAACAATTTTGAATTTGTTAAATATTAAAGTGAAAGATCAAATTCCTCAATCCAAACTATCAAGGAAAAAACTTCCTAAGAATTCGAATTTCTTCAAATTTCCATATCGTATAATCGGTTTTTTGGTAAAACCAATGATTTCAGAAAAGAGATATTTTTTGTATGGATTCGGTGGTCCTATAAGAATTTGAGAATATCTCAATTTTTCTCATCCCTAATATATCAAAAAATTTTTCTGAAAAAAGTATCAACCAAAAATTACTGAAGTTCCCGAATTAGCACAAATGCGTAAAGCATTTGATAAAAAAAAAATCGTAACAAAACTGAATGCATAAAACCGATTCCCGTTTCATCAAGGTATTGTTTGCTCTTAATTTATTCAGTCAGAAAAATGTATTGCCTTTTCAAAACGATGAATGGATATAAAAATCCAAATCAACAGATGTAACGGGATTTTAATCTGAAGTTGAAGCACTGTGAAATGCTGCCGCAAAGCAAATTCAGACGACAAATAAAATTTTTGAGCAAAGTCCGAGAGGTTTTCGGAAGAGTGTCAAACAAAAGAACACGACTAATTTCGACTAAGTAGTAACGACCCCTTCTCTCCAAACATATTACAAACAAAATATATTCTCCCTTCTCTTCTTTCATTAGTTTCTCTTCTCGGAGTCTGATTCCGAGGAGTGCTTTTTGCTTTTGCCCACGAGTGGCGCTGCTGCTAACTTACTGTAAGTTACAGCTTCATTTGTGAGAAAATACTATGAATACACGGAGATTATCTTTCAGTTGGCTGGGACACGGAAGACTCTAATGTTGTCCAACCTAACCTAGCACATGTTTCGAGTCGAACATGTCTGAAGGTGGTCATCACCAGCCAAATGAAGGATAATCTCTGCCCTTTGATTGCAAGAATCACTTGCAATTGTGTCCTCTAGAGGAGCGTTGCACATACAGAGTGACCGATTCGACCGGTCTCTGGACGTCATACGAATATTTTTTCGGAGATCGGTCTACTTTAATAAACGTATATCGATTAGAGCTACAAGAAGAAATAAATTTGGAATCTACAGGGTTGGTACAAAATGAGTGACACATTAAAGTAATTTTTTATGAAACACCCCTTATTTTACTACATTTTAGAAAGGATCGTCAATAAATAAAATGTTTTCATATGTGATACTATTTATCCAACTTTAACCGTTCTCGAGTTATTGATTTTTTTATGAAAATTCTAGGTTCAATTGAAACATCGAAATCGATAGAAATTAATCCTTCGAAATTTGACCAAGCATCAAGGAAGTTTTGGGCTATTGATATTAATATAACCCATTTCTCAACAGTCAACATTATACAATATGTTCAGAAATCAATGTGACTTTTTTTATAATTTCGAACAAAAATACTTAACTTATTTCAAATGGAACACCTTATGTTTTTTTTGGTCTGATCAATTGAAAATTCAATTAGCTTCCATTTCATATTGAGGTTTCCTATTCCTAATCTCAATAGTTCAGATATTGGCTTTTTCAAATATTAGTTCTTATTTCAATGTGTTCTTTAGGCTTGTTCATTGAAGACTGCTCTAGTTGATCGAGATCAGTTTCACATATGTTAATCTCTCTCTAACACTTGTACTTCATTTGTCTTTCTCTTTTGAAAATATCAACTTCAAGCAAGTAGAGTATGTCTCAACGAACGACAATTTTTAATCACAAATAGCTTTGACCCGGCTGACCTTTGCTGACAGAATTCTCATTGACAGTTGTGTGATACTTCATTTCATTGAAAACATTCATCTTAAACTAAAATAAGATTATCATTTACATTCAGGCAGTAGTTCTTTAAACAGAAAATACAATTTTTTTCGTATTAAAAAGAAACAACAAAATATTAAACAAAAATATGGTTCATTCAGAGTAGGTGCTCGAATTGCAGACCATCTTGTTGAATGCATGGAGGCACTATTTGAATTATATCCGGTTATCTCGTTGGCCAATTATGTGGACCTCCTCTACCAATCAATTTAATCTGAAAGCTGTCTGACACTGAATTTGAAATGTGCCGGAGCTCTATCCAATTGTAACCACATTCGTTGTCTGATTTTCAGAGTCACATTCTCCAGGAGTTCGAGCAGGTCATGGCGTAAAAATTGTATATTTTTTCTATTCAAGTTCCCATCAAAAAAGAATAGTCCTATAACTGTGAACATATAATTGTTTCCAACACGTTAACAAAATATCTGTTCTGGTGATCGAGAGTGCGGAAAAAATGAGGGTTCACTTCACTATATTTTTTTTTCGATCCATTCATGAGGTAAAAGTTTTGGAAACAATTAAGTCATTGAAGGACTCCAAGTGTTCGGATACACAGAACTCAATAGTCAAATACTGAAAGAAACCTCGCCTATAATAATACAACCTTTCACTATGCTGATCAATTTGATTTTATGTACCGATATTTTTCCAGACATCTTTAAATTCTCAAAAGTGTTGCCCCTTTTTAAAAAAGGTGATGTAGCAGTCATTGATAATTATCGACAAATAAGTATCATTTCAGTATTCAGTAAAGTGGCTGAAATAATAACTAAGATACAGCTTTATGTCTACTTTGAAAACAACAATTTTTTCAGCAACTCCCAATATGGTTTCAGAAAGTCTTGTTCAATAATAGTTGCAGTGTATGATGTCGTGTCAGGCGTAGTCGAAAGCGTTCGACTGCGTATCACATGAAATTCTGTTGGAAAAATTGAACTATTACGGAGTTACAGGTAATCCGCTCAACTTAATCGTCAACAAGCAGTAACTATCAATGGTACCTGTCAAATTTGAAAACAATCAAGCATGGTGTTCCACAAGGGTCAGTTTTGGGCCCTCTCTTATTTGTCATATAATGTAAATGACTTGTGTGGTAATATGATGCCGTTTAAATCAGTCCTCTTTGCAGACGACACCACTTTTATTCTGTCGGATAATAATAATGATAGTTTTCCATCTCATCTCGACGAGGTTACTAATAGTGCGAATAAGTGGTTTTTATCTAATAAGCTGAAACTAAATGGTGAGAAGACACAATACATCCACATTTCTGCTAATAATCAAATTATTTCTAATTGTGAAACTAATCAAGTTAAATTACTTGGCATTACATTAGATAATAGACTTAACTGGTCGCCAATTGAAGAACATTACTAACGCAAATATACTAAAAACCACATATTTTTCACTATTTCACTCCCATATAGGATATGATGTACAACTTTGGGGAAATTCATGTCACGCAATTCAGATATTTAGGATGCAAAAGAAGGCATTGAGAGTACTGGCTAATATTGGATACAGAGATCACTGTCAAGAAATTTTCAAAAAACTCAGAATTATGCCACTGCCAACCTTATTCCATATCATGTTCTGATTGAAATACATAAGAAGAAGTCAACCTTGATGAAACAATCTCATATTTACGAACATAATACACGAAACTCTCACCACATCAGACTAAATCGATTTCATCTTCACTTATCCCAAAAAAATTCCTTAGATTATTCTCTATTCAATATCTTGCCTTAAGATTTCAAATAGCTCAGTTTGAAAGAAAATCAAAAAATTACTGTTGAGGAATTGCTTCTACTCTGTCGATGAATTGAGAAAACACTCTTGTGCTAACGAACATCTCACTACTTCTCTTTGATGTACAATGCCAATATAAATACAGAATTTTTGTGTCTGTGATAATATTCTTTGCTTGTTAGTTCCTACTTTTTTTACAATATTTTTACATTTTTAAATTTTTATGTGTTTTTTAGACTTAAATCAAATATGACTTGCTACAAACATTTCATATTATGTAACACAGTCAATAAAATATTCTATTACTGGAAATTTCGTCTGTTTACTAAGCCATTGTTATGAAAAGTAGATGCATCTAAAACAAAATGGAGTCCAAAAAATTTTCATCCTCGCTAAACTTGTCCAAAACCCATAAATAAAAATTGAGTCGTCGATAGAAGTCTATTTTACATAATTCCTGGTACAAGTCAATACGGTACGGTTGGAACCTCAATACGGTACAGGTGGAATTTATATTTTTTATTACCCTAGAAATGCCCCGTCTGCTTATTCCCCATCTTTCTCGATCTAACGTTGATTCGTATGAGGGTTTTCAATGGTAGATCCCATAATAAGAAATGTATTCTCTACATTTCCAATGATAATAGGTTTTGGTCTATTTTCCTTTCCATTAGCTACACTTCCCTACGAAATTGATGTAGCAATCGTTTGAATGCCAACTTCTTTGGATGATCTCGGTCCGGATATTTCTGTACATACACCATCGACACGCCAAAAGAAAATTCGCTTCACTCTCTCCAATCGCAAAAACCGTATCTATCTGCTCCGCACCCCTATTGGTGGAACTAAAGATTTGTCACTTTAAGAAAAAACGTGCATCACAGGTTCATTCCTACAAAAAAGCAAGTCTATAAATTGTCTTTAATCAAATGAAGGAAATTCCTGAGAAGTCCAGGAGGAAAAGCTTTGAGGATTCATAGTCCCTGAATGTTGCAGGCTACAGAAAATTCTCGTTAGAAATTATTAAAACGCTATCAGCTATCTGAAAAAAGAACCATGGAGACAGGAAGGTAGACCGTGGACTAATCCACTTTTCTGAATGATCAGTCACTAATCCCACGAGGCCAGTAAGTTGAAAACATGAGAAGAGCTGCTTGACAGACATAAAGATCGCGTACTAGCTTCAAATCCATAACATTCCTACCCACATGCAAATAGACCAGGTACATCCCAGAGATGGCTCATTACCACTTGGTGGGAGAAGTGTAGAAAATTCTGGAGGACAAGGATGTAGCTGTAGGAGCGCTTCTCAATATTGAGGGCGCCTTCAATTTCCACGAACGAAGCAACTAGAAGATACATCATTGATTCAACTTGATGCATATGGAAAAAGAGAGTTGTTGAATGCAGGGTCGATGTTGTGGAAAAACTTGGAAGTTGTTACGGTTTGATCATTATGATGTAAAACAGTTGTAAAATATGCCATTTGGTTTGCCACAGCGGTTGCTAATGGGGTGGGTTCAATTATTATCAGTGAAATTATGGGCCACAAGTAATTTGCTTCTTTGGCATATAGTTCGAAGAAAACACACTGCAAATTACTAACTGTCATCTCTTTATGGCGACGCATCTGCTCACCAAAATTTCTAGGGGGTGAGATGCAAAATTAAACTTTCAATTAAATGATAAATATATTGATATCCGAATTCAATTATGAAACAGCACTTTTAGAGTATCTAAGCTGGTACAAGTACAGGTACAAAAAAACGTAATAAAAAAAACAGTAAAAAAATGTAGGACATTAAACGGTATATGTGTATATATCTATATGATGGATAACGGTAATAACGCTGATAAACAATAAATGTACAAGAAAATACACGTATGTTTACTTTCCCTGAATATTCCTTATAATGAAAGGAAATGAATATTAAAAATGAGTGATTTCCACAAAAGGGTACTTGAGTTAATTACGGAATAGATCGATTGCGGACCCTTATGGATTGACTTCAGACACGCCCGTGGAGATGAATCTATTACAAACCATTCACTGTAATATCTTGAGTATAGTTATTGATCAAAAATTCAATCCACCTTCAAGAAAATCATTTATTTGAACAGTATCCAAATTCAATGTAACATTAGTATCCACGTACATATTTGGTGTGACAAAAACATTCATAAGAAATCCATCTAAAGGGGAAAAAATAAATGAACGAAATCTCAGCAAGCATTTCCATAAGTAAATACACTACATTCTTTCCGGTTCAAAGAATTACTAAATCGATTTTTATAAAAGAAAAACGTAAAATTCGAACGGACATTCAATTACGACATCGCTGTAGTCATGAATTTCCTCCACTCACATGTTGAAATATCCTTTGGTGTCATGATATTTAAAACTAAACTCTTTGAGCATCACTTTTCCCAGTAGTGTTTATCTTGCCATTCTAACTTATTTTTTTAAAAATTTGTATTCCTCCAAATAGTTCAGTTCTCTTTGTTTATTGTTTATCTACTCAGAGTTAGGGGGAAAAAACAGTCATTCAGTGTCATGACTGAATGAATTGAACGACAAACAACTACCTTACTATTGTTCATGAAATTGGTTTAATCAATTAATAAATACCTTCTTTATTATTATACATTACGATGAGCGTGTAGTAGCTTATTCTGAACTGTGGCACAAAATTAACTAATTATATCATATTCTTTATTTAGCAGGAATACTAATAGTACAGAAATGTGTATTAACACTGTATCCATAATACCAAACAACTATCTACAACCGATCAGGTTCACTTGAAGAGTGAATAAGTTATATGGGCAGATATAAACCTGGAGCACTTGGGGTACATAATTTTTCCTTTTCTGGACCCACGGCTGCGTATTGCTGAGAAATTCAGTAGTGGAGCAGGCCAGTCTTTCAAGAAAAAAGTGATCATCGTCCTTGTCTGATTCCCAGATTTCCAGAGTTCGGATCCCTTAATGATTGATGCCACTGTTCGTAATCATTTTGTAACGTTTTCTTTCTTATTGTACTGATAGAATTATCCACTATTTTGTACTTTTCATCAGTGAAAAATGAACAATTATTATTATTATTACCATCATTGTCTTTGTCTTCAAAGTGTGTATTTTCTCAATTGTGGAAGTTCCCGTTTAATTAAATGAATAAACAAAAATAAATGAACAATTCATTGTGGATGCAAATCCAAGTTTCCTCATTCTCCAAGTACCATTGCATTCAGACTATCCCTGTTAGGCTGAGGTGTATATTAAGGTGGTAGTGTCCTGTCTAGGAAGAAAGAGAATATTATTGAAAACACTTTATGATAAAAAATACGCACAGATATAAAAACAGTTTCAAACATGAATATTATTTCAGTGTCACAATTTTTTTTCACTCGGGTTTGAAGGCCGTCGTTTTTTGGAATTCCTTCCTAACGTTTCGCTAGCGCCAGTGGCTAGCTTCTTCAGAGGCTTATACATCATGAATAATCTCAGATGACTCATTCATGATGTATAAGCCTCTGAAGAAGCTAGCCACTCGCGCTAGCGAAACGTTAGGAAGAAATTCCAAAAAACGACGGCCTTCAAACCCGAGTGAAAATTGTAACACTGAAAACTTCGGCCGCGAAAAGCCTTAACAATTTTGTCATGAATAGTATTATAAAAAACAGGAAAAAAAATCTAAATATATTACAACACTATATCGTTCTGTCTCGTCATTAAAATACTCTAATGTAATAATAATGAACACCTTCCATGTTATCGTTCTTGAACATATTTCCTGAACAGCTTAAGGAAGAGGCCCTAAGATGTCTGTGGGGTATTATACATTTTTAAGCTATTGTACATAACTGAGTATTTGATTAGGTTTTACATATTAGAGATTTACATTGCATCGTGACTCGTGTCACACGGGATAGAATGGGAGGAGGGGGGTTTGCATGGTTTATCTAGTTGAAGAACCTGTGATGTGCAGTTTCGACCTTCTCATTCCTGGAGCCTCACGCACTCTAAAATATTTTTATCGGGATCTTTTTTCATGGTATTTGTTGTTTTTGGGAAGAATCAAACACGGATAATAGTTGCACACTTTTAGTTCACTGATATATTATAAAAACATACACGTGTCGATCAACGGTACGTATATGACTGTCGCGGTGTCACAATTGTTTGAAGGGCATTATTCAGGTGCATTTGTCAGTTTCAAGATAGATCCATTACACACACACACACCACCTCTTAGTTGATATAAGTATGCTATCTATCCTAAAAACCTTTCTGGAACATTTTGTTATCCTTTTAGAATGATTCAATGGGATTTTTTTTTTATTTTAACAATAATTTTTCGTGCAAGGTTATCTTCGAGACGGTGAACATCGTCTTTCCGACTATTTGACTGAGTGGTAAATATGTGTGGTCTAAGAACCCAGTGTTTCTGAGTAAAAAGTTGATAATGTGTACCTATTTTTTTTTCTTATGCGGTGAGAAGTCACTATTTCTTATTGCCAATTTTCAACGGAATGTGTGGTAAAATACCTTGCCAGGGCCATACTGAGTGGCAGAGATATCAGTAAATTCAATCAACTCCCTTTAAAACTGTCTGTTCTTGACTAGGAACATTCCTGTTGTAGGTATCTCTGACTTCATGGATACCAAAAACTATCACCAAAGTGAAACACCTAATTTGAACCCCTCAACCACAATCATCTCCACTGCAGTACAAACCTTAAGATATAAGGTTCTCTTCCCAAATATCCAATCACTTTTAATTATGAAATGATTCAACTGATTTGATTCAGATGCCATGTAGTTGCAGCCTGCAAAGCCGTGGTTGATGAATAATCTTCCCATCGGTTATGCAACCCGTTGAATCCATAACGGTGCAGGACGTACATCAATAGTCAACTCCGACTTTACCTCTCAAAATGATTACGAATCAGAGTCCTACCGTTGACCCAAACAAGCATGCAGATCTTTTCTTCCCCAAGCCAACTACTCAAACCCGGAAGAAATCTAAAAAGCTCCCTCTGCGGCTGTGTCTTCGAACTCCGTAGATCTTCATTTCCTTTCTATCCCCTGACACCCACTAACCAATAGGGAATATGCAAGTGATTTAAATTTACTTGATTTTTTTACCTCCGATACTTTATTGTCTTGAAATTACTCCTAAACCATTATTTTATCATTTAGTTTGTATGTAACTCCATAAAACTTTAATCAAAAAGTGCATAATAAGCGGGCGGAATTCAAATTTGCGAAACGCATCACCATTGGTCGAAACGAAGAATGACGTCACATGGCACCTTATGAAATTTATCTGTGTTGATATTCATACTGTGTTAGTCGTCTTTCATAGAAAATTTGTTTTAATTTATATATTTGTAGTGTTTTCCATAACATAGTGCGATTTTGGTCTAGTGACAATTGTAAATTATCAAGAGCAATGACTGAAAGTGGTTTTGTCAAAGCACAATCCGACAATACCTGAACCGATAAGTAGTATTAGTTCATCAAATGTTAGTTTTCCTTTTGTAATTTAGGTGAGGCAGGGATATACAAAACATTTATGCATACTAAACTTACTTCTGATCAATTCACTTCATGTTAACTATCGAAATACAATGTACTCACATTGAAATGATCTTCACAACAATGTAAATGTGATATTGGAGATACTTCTCCTCTTCTCATAACCTTACACCATTGTTTACGTATTTTCGCATCTCTTGGAACAGAAAAAGATACTTTACTTGGTGTACTTATAATTGTGTTTTGGCATTCCGGTACTAGACAATACCTATAAAATGGTTTCTTAGCATTTTCCATTATCGTAAGAGCGATTAAAACTGCAAATCCCTAACCTAATTAATAACTGTCAATAGTGTCAATGGCCATAACCATAGGAAGGCTTGTTCATTGAAGACTGCTCTGGTTGATCGAGATCACTTTCACATATGTTCATCTCTCTCTAACAATTGTACTGCATTTGTCTTACTCTTTTATAAAATATCAACTTTAAGCAAGTAGAGCAATCAGAGTACGTCTCAACGAACGACACTGAAGAAGAACAATACTAATCGCGCCATGTGACGTCATCCACAGCGCGCGAAAATGGAGGCGTCAAATAGGTCGAATTCAATCGGTATTTTATATATTATTTTAAAAATTAATTCCAAGACTTTCAACCGTATTTATATTTTTTACTATGTTATAACGAAGTAAAAAATTGATTAAACAAAAAAAAAATTATGCATATTCCCTATTCACTACGCCAATTCACTCAATATATCATCAGTACATTCATCATACAATGGAATATTGTTTGCCCACAGAAAACTTAATTTCAAATTAGACCGATTATTTCACTTATGCTAAAATAGCGTGTTATGATTGGTTGAAATTTTTGTGTTGATAAATGAAAACATCATGTTTTCGATTTTGTAGTTCGGCTCTTGATTGGCTACTGGAAATGTATATGATGTGTTTTCAATTTTGTAGTTCGATTCCTGATTGGTTATTATCAAAACACAAACTTACCACTAGCAAGCTGCTATAATGACACAACACCAAACTTTGACCAAAACTAAATAAGCACTCACTATTAATTCATATCAACTTCACAATTTTCGACAAATTTTGCATACTCGTTGATTAATCAAATCAATAAATCAAAATGTTATCAAAACATAACCTCGAGCGAGAAGCAGTAGACTAGACATGCAATGACGAAACTACGAATGACGCGCTCTGTCATTGGTAACTGAAATAGAGGGATGTTTGAAATATCAAGTAAATGTTTTGTTAGTTGCATAATTTCAGAACTAAATGCGGGATTAATGTTCCTAGTTAAATTGAATAGTAAATAAATAAAAATGGTTTCGATTTTATTCATGAAATAATCTTAACAAATACAACTCGTGTTATCGGCGATTATCATTAATTCCTTCTCGGTTTCGAATCAAATTATGTTGCTTTAGGAAACGACACTCGCGCAAGCGCTCGTGTGGTTGCCAAGAAACATAATTTGATTCTCAAATTCAAAGGAATTGCTATTTCGATAATCACCGATACACTTGTGGTATTACCTGCGAAAATACAACTACATGTTTCTCAACTCTTTCCGTAGTATTAGGGCCCATACATCTAGAGCTTGTGGTGGTTTCTATCTACACCAAGGAATCAGTAGAAGCAGAGGGTGGACCCTTCCAGCTGTTTAGAAACAATTGCAGTTATCTCTCAGAAAAAGTGTACTTGTCTGTAACATTTATACTCCGCCTGACTACGAAATTCATCATCACCCAACAGCTTCCAAATCGTCAAGTAATTCTGGCTGATATTAATGCCCACAGTACAATGTGTGGTTGTGTTACAACCAATCAACGAGGCAGTTTGCTGTAAATGTTCGTAAATTCCTCAAATCTGGTTCCTATGAATTTGGGAAAGGACTTGAATCAATATTGTTGTTGTTAAAATTGATTTTTCCGTTAACCAGCTGTCGTCCCCTTACGAACGGCAGCCCTGAGAAGTCGAAACTTGTGCGAGCTGAGGATTAACAAGGTCTTACCTTTTTACGTGCGATTCTTAGCACTTTCCAGGGCCATCAGAAAAATTTCTGCAGTCGCTTTAACCACTCGGCTACCTGGCCCCATTATATCATTACATTAGGCAATCGTTCTGCTGTTGACCTTTCTCTCTATAGCCCATCTCCAGATGGCGAATAACGAAAATTGGAATCAGTTCAGAGATCTTCTGGGGACCAAATTATGACTAATTTCACCGATTCAACAAAATGATGTCAATCAACCGGTCGAAGAATTCACCAATATCATCACAGAATAGTAATTAGGAATCATAGTCCAGTATCTTGGTGGAACAAAGAATGCCAAGAAACTATAATAATATTGAATTGCGCTCTCAACAAATTCATATGAAATTACTTGATTGAAAACAGAATCCAATTAAAAAAAAACTTGAGCACGAAATCGATCTACAGATAATCTCACAAGAAGCGGAACGTAGGAAAAAATAAACGAGGTCAATAAACTATTGCCCGACCCTCTTCTAATACATAACAACAAGCCAAATCCGATAATATTTTGCCCTCGTGTTCTAGCCCCACCGCTTGACGAAAATCTTTGATGATTGTCGATGAAACATTCCTACGATATTGCCATATATTATGAACTACAACACTAAAGTCTAAAACTCTTCCTGGCCGTAATCAGCACACCAGCTTATTTCGTGTCGTGTACCACTGTGGTACGAGGGTTGCCTAGCCCCACCGCTTGACGAAAATCTTTGATGATTGTCGATGAAAAATTCCTCTACGATATTGCCATATATGTACCACTAAAGTATAAAACTCTTTTTGATCGTAATCAGCACACCAGCTTATTTCGTGTTGTGTACCACGGTGATACGAGGGTTGCCTTTTATATTTCGGGATTGGACAACCCTAGTGTTGCAATAAGGCAACTGAAAGCTCTATCGTAAAGTTTGACATTTTTCAGGTATGCGTACGTTTTGACATACGAGCACTATTTGTGTTGTTTACAGTAACTTAAAAGGTTCATCTCGGCCAAAAATGGAATTAAATCGTGAACATTTTCGTGCGATTATTTTTTACAACTTTCGACGTGGATTAACTCAGCAACAGTGCATCGATGAACTTAATTCAATTTTTGGCGATGAAGCTCCATCAAGGACAGTGTTCATGGATGGTATGGTGAATTCAATCGAGGTCGTAGTTCGCTCCAAGACGAATTTCGTGAAGGTCGTCCAGTTGTTCCTGAAACCATTGATGATGTGCGCGAACTGATATTAAAAAATCGTCATATGACCTATCGTGAGATTGAGACAACCTTAGGCATTAGTGGGACCCAAAGAGAGTAAACTAACAGGAGGGTTTTATAAGCTCTAGCCAATCAGAATCTTGTAGCACCGACGCGTCATAGTGACGCAGGTACTTGGACATGAGTACAGAGGCGAACTCGAACTAAGAAATAAAACTGTCACATGTAACTCTCATATACCAAGAGTGTGGAGTGCGCTAGTCCGTCACTGTCTATAGAGAATGACTGCCATGACATGCCCAACTACGTCACATTTCGTCACAAATGTTCTTTCATCTCTTTCTATTAGTGTCACCATTGGCTTGTAACTTATGTGTCGTAGCGATAGCGAAGAGAAGCATACGTCGGAAAGTGATTGCGTGTGTTTCGTTTAGCTTCGTTTCTCTTCGCTTCGCTATGCGAAATGAGTTACAGAGTGCCAGCCCAGCATACATTCAATATTGCATGAAAAAAAATTGTTCGCGTTGTCAAAAAAAGCTCCTTTCGATTGGTCGAAAGAAATGCTCAAAATACGAAAGCGGTGCTTCAAAACACGTCCATGACATCGTGACAGGTGACGAATCGGGGATTTACGCGTTTGAGCCCGAAAGTAAAGACGACAATAAAATGCACGGCACGCTCTATGATTGGTCATTGTAATGGCGGTAAGTTTAATTGGCCGACAAGAAGAAGGCAAACTGAGTTGAAAATGCGTGAATTACAAGCCAACCTAACCTGACTAACTTTACGTAGACAGAATAACTATACAAAACTGTTAGCGATTTATGGACTATTCATCTAAAATTGTTAATAACTTAGCATTGGTGGGGGCGCTTATGCCGTGCATTTTATTGTATAGTCGAAAGTAAACAGCAGTCGACTGTATGGGTGTTTCAAGATGAACCAAAACAAATGATGAACAAATACTAGTGTACAATCGTTCGCGCACCCGTCCATGCATTCGGGTATAATGCAAGATCAAAACAAAAATTCCAAAATAATGCAGTGAAACTTTATTTTTATAGTATACAGAAAATTTAACGCAGATTTGAAACTGAATTAAATTTTAGCTTTTATTTAACTTTCTCTATGTGTGTGTTAGATGGTGACAAATCTTGCAAGCTGAACTAGAACCACTTTATCTTATACTATGGAATTGAAATTTTACATGTTGGTTCAGTTCCGATGACAATACATTAATGTCGAAGAAATTGCCCCCCCCCCCTCTGCTCTCCATAAGCCAGATAGAAAACGCGTAGGGTTTCGGAAGTTTTCTTGACGGATTTTGACGTCAAAAATTATAGCGAAAATAGTGAAAAATATCTAACCGTCGAATATCCTGTCCCCCCTCTAAAAACTAAATAGAGAACGCAAAGGAATTCGGAAAATGTTTCAACAGTTTCGGACATGGAAAGTAATGATGAAAAAATCAATGGGGGGCCTCGCTCCCCTTTCCCGTCACGAAAACAATTAGGAACATTCGCGAAATAGAAAGCGAAAAAATCTGTAAAAATAGTGAAAATTATCTGACCATTGAATAATACGATTTCAATAAAATTTGCCGCTCTTCCCCCCTCAAAAGCTAGATATAGAACGCGTAGAAATTCGGAAAATTTTTCAACGGTTTGATACATGAAAAATTACGACAAAAAATATGTCCGCCGATGGGCTAGCAGCTCCCTCCTCTCTTTTCAAAAAAGTTGGGAAAACTTGCGAAAACAAAATCGGACAAATTCGTAGAAAATAGTGAAAAATATCTAACCATCGAATAATATAGTTTTGAAAAATTTTACCCCTTATCTAAATTGAGAATGCGTAGGAAATTGGAAAATTTCCTGATTGTTTCGGACGATGAAAATTATGATGAAAGGAAATATTGTTCAGGGTGCTCAGACCCCCCTGAAGTAGCGAAAACTCATATGGTCACGGTACTGCTGAACGAAGAATGTTGCCAATTATATAATGCTGGACTTGCACAGTACACAAAATGCAGTGTAGTACTGTTGACCACGCCGTTGTCCATCTAGATCCAAAGCTCTTCGTTGCTGGCCAAGCATATTTGGCTTTAAGTAAGGTCAAGTCACTGGAAGGTCTCCTCATTGAAGAACTAGATTGTAGTAAATTGACAGGCAAGCGACCGTGCAAGAATCACGCATTAATTGAAATGAACAGATTAAGAAACATATCCAAAGAAAACTAATGGAAGAAATAAATAAATGTACTAAAAAGAAGAAAATAAATTTTAAAGTGAATTAGTATAATTTTGTTTCATTATAAAATTTTAAATGATATAAAAGTTTGTCGCGAGAATAAATCTTGAGATAATTTTAAATTTAATTTACAATAAGAAATACATAGATACTTTACTTTAATCACTTTAAAATTAATTTTCCTCTTTTTAGTGCATTTAAATGAAAGCTTTTCTCAAAAAAAATAATTTAAGAAATAAACAAGGTGTCCTGTCTTACCATGACGGTGCTCATTGCCATAATCCTATACAATAGGAAAAATGGGGTCGAAAATCCATCAGAAAACAACTACTTTCCTGGCTAATGACACGATGAACGTTGAATTACATCCAATGAATTTCCGTGCAGAGTTCCTACAAGGCTTTCTCTGCAATTGCTAGTTGCATGTAAATGTTGATTGAAACATTTGGACCACATATAGATCGATTTCGGGATGTTGCCCCTCGTCAGTATAGGGCATGTCTCTGCAGACAACAACGAATGTATGTAACAAATGGTGCAATTAACAATTCATGTCAAAACAAAAGCTAAGACCGAGCTTGTAGTGTAGCTTTCACGAGCGCCATCCCAACTCCAACCTCTCAACCAAAGCAATACCCAAAGGTGTGTGATTAATGAAACCACCAATACAAATAAAGAAATGTGCATTGTTCGCAATGAGCGCTTGACAAGCGCTCATTGTGAACAATGCAGATGTCTTTATTAGTTTTTTTAAAATTTTATTTATTCATCGTATAAATACAAAAACGGTATAAAAAATCTTGACCACCGCTGGCTCGCGACGCCCCCAAGGCAAGAGTTTCGCGTCAGGTGTAATAGTTATGATTGATATTATAATTCGAATTAATTCCATGCACATGCGAACTGTCCCTGATTACTTTTTTATATACTTATTCTTTGTTACTTTATACACATACACGGTGACCGTCCTTACAGTACCTTTCCAAACGTTCTTACGGTACCTTTCCAACCGTCCTTACGGTACCTTTCCAACCTTCCTGTTGAGGTTTTACACATCAACGGTTTGTTCATTCGGTAGAGAGTTTACGTAATCGACTGACGATGGATCATAGGCGTGTTTTTGCAATAATTACAAACCATATTTACACATCAACGGTTTGTTCATTCGGTAGAGAGTTTACGTAATCGACTGACGATGGATCATAGGCGTGTTTTTGCAATAATTACAAACCATATTTACCTAAATTCTTCTGTATGCTACTACACAGAGAAAACTCGTCCAAGTAAATTGCTTACTTGAAAAAAATTCAATTGTGCGGGTACTAAATTTTCACCTACTGCGGGAATATGAGATACTTAAAGTAAGCGATGGGTATACATAAACCTTGAGCAAATGCTTTTACTTCGATTTCTCGAAACAGACGTATTCATTTTGTTGAGTTATGATGGAGACAAAAACCTGTAGTAAAACATTTGCTACCTTTTATGAATACTACCCAATGTTTCTGAAGGTGTGTTCCTACTCATCGGAATACTTATCGATTCGAAATATTTTCCATGTTCGATATCTATAAGTGCACAATAAACTCATTTTAGCTATACTGATACCTACCACTATTGAATCGTTTTCCTGAAACAACTTCACTTGGTCTACCATCTCATTAATAACATCAATCGATCAAGTCGATTGAGGTAATTGACAATTCACGAATGTTTAGTTAACTTTTTCGGTTCGGGTGTTTCCGCGACATTCTTCGGCTACGAAAACGATTGATTTTAGCGGAGCGTGCCTTACGGCGTCATTTGTCACTTCTTAATTTGATTTGTTTCATCCACATGAAGCGTCCTGGTTATGGGTGTTATTGTAATTTGCCTATTCATTACGCCTCAAAATCATTGACTCAAACACAAAGAAACTGGGCTCCTATTGGGAGGGAGTCTAAGTGATGTAGATGCTATCAATACTCAGCTTCAAAGTAAGATTTGTACGGAACCTACTGAAGAGCAGAAGTCTTGCTTTCCAAATACAACAATTTAAACCATCTTCAATCAAAATCTTCTTTTCACACTGTAAGTCTAAATGAATCCAGGAATGCCATTGAGCAGATAAAGAGCAATGGCATTGGCTCTGATAATATTTCCATAAGAATATTGGGGAATATTAGGAGCACTACTCCCAGTTATGGCCAAGACCAAAATTATTTCTTGGTAATCCAGAATCCAACTATTCGAAGCATTAGTAGTGAGTATACTATCCAACTTCATACCCGCATGGGGACTAAGATACCCTGATATCCTAGAGCGTGTTCAGCTTAATTTTTTTAAACGTCTTCCCAAAAATACGGCCGACTACATTGTTCGTTTAGAAACCGGACGTGTAAGTATATCCTACAATATATTCAAATTTATTCTGAGCTGGATTAGTAGTCTCTTCCTAATGGGTGATAGACGACTACTAAAACTTTGTTTCCTAAGGCAACTCGATTTCAGCAACAGCGATCTGCGGTTCAACTGGACGCTCCAAGTTAAACAGTACTTTTCATCCATCGACTCGCTAGATATTTGGAATCGACTGAACTTCAATCTTCTCAAAAGCAAAAGAAAATAAATACTCTCGGCATACTACCAGAAAGATATTTCCCTATCACAGAATTCAACTTTTCTCTCATTCTATCAGCACTTTACGATCTCCAAATTACCACATAATTATCTCCAGTTAAATATACCAATAAAAATAATAACGGTCGCTCAAATTAGAACTTGTAATAATTTCAGCATAAAATTCACTTACAACGGGTCTTCTCACCATATAAACCCCAATGAATTGTGTACAGCCTGCAATCACGACTCTTACGAAACAATTCAACACCTTATGTTCAGAATGTCCGATTTTTTGTTCCACGAGACCTCCAAACTGCTCTTATTTAAACGGACCGAATACTTTGTTAAATGCTTCGGAAATATTACGCCTTCGATAGCACAAACCACAGCCTCGTACATATGGAATGTATTGAAACTTCGTTCATTCATATTGAATGAATGAATGAATGATGAATTTTGTTTGCCTTGTATTAGAATACTGTATTCAAGCTAATGTTATGTAATTCAAACAGAGAAATATGCTGGGTTGGGGTCGGGTAGCTGTGGCTACTCTACTGAGGTGATTTCATTTACATTTACCATTTCTTTAAATTGCACCAGTATTATAATTTTTTTTATATATATATATATATATATATATATATATATATATATATTTTATATATATATATATATATATATATATATATATATATATATATATATATATATATATATATATATATATATATATATATATATATATACAGTGTCACCGTTAAAGTCCGCATCATATGGGATTTTTTTTTATTAGTCAGTTATTGCAAATTTAGAGTTCGTGAACAGTTTGTGCTTTGAAAATTATGCAAAATGACTTTTAAGATGTCTTCCTATTCATCGGCTACACCTGTCAAATATGACATTTTTTCTAAAAAATTACTAAATGTCAGGTAATTTCTCAATATTTCGAGAAATATTATATGAAAAAGTTATTTATTTTTAGATTTCCTACCCACCTACCAAATTTGAACCAGTTTGAACAACTTTGATTTTTTTCTCGTTTTCTTAACCTTACAATTTTTCGGCTAATTTAAATTTAGTCAAATCTGAAAAACCAGTCAAGATGTAATACACCCATCTGCTGAAAGAATTTTTTTCTGATTAAAATGTTTCTAATTGGATATTTTCAAATAAATACAAATATGCTGAAAGAATTATGTCTGATACTTGATGCAAAGTGGCTCTAGTTCTGAATTTTCGAATCCATTTCCAAATCAATAGACCTAAAGTTGCTAAGTCAATCTTCAAAAATTATTCTCCGAAGTAATACTTACAAATGAATCAAGTTGCTCTGGCATGCTCTGAAAAGAATTGTAGTAATAGAAAAATGAACAATTATTTCACAATAAACATTTATTAATTATTATAAGGCGATTCAAATGATAAGAATGTACAACGTGGGTTGGATATCAATTATAACATTTCGGTATGTCTTCCATCACGCTCAATGCAAATAATGGTTCGCCTGGAAACTTCGTTGACAGCGTTTGTTAAAAACTGAGGAGACATAGTTAATACACAATCTCGAATTACTGTCTCCAGGTGGTTGACATCTCGAAATGGTCTGCGCTTGTAGACTTTTTGCTTCAAATACCCCCAAAGGAAAAAATCTTGTGGGGTAAGGTCTGGCGGCCTAGGTGGCCAGGGTTGTTCCATATTCCGCCCTATTGTATTCCCTCGAAATACTTCCAAGATATATCTTTTAACTCCTGCCGAATTATGAATTGGCGCTCCGTCACATTGAAACCATAGGTTATGTCTTTCATTAAGGGGCAATTCATCTAAAACTTGACGTATTTCATCATTTAAAAACTGCAAGTATCTCTCTGAATTTAAATTTTCCCGGAAGAAATATGGGCCAATGACTCTGTTATTTAACACACCGCACCACACATTTGTCTTGAAAGAATATTGATCTCGGCATTCTATCACAAACTTTGGGTTTTCTGTTGACCACCACCTACAGTTTTGTGAACTGACTACCCCATTCGAGGTAAAAGTCGCCTGTCCATAATATTTTACAAGGAAAATTTGAATTTTCTTCTCGTTGTCCTTGGAACCAAAAAGAGAAATCCAACCGTACGTCAAAATCTCGCTCTTTTAACGTGTTTATAAATTTTGGTTTGAACGGCTTGAACTTATTATTGTGTAATATTTTTCTCACGGCCTCCCCTTTAGCACCGGTCCTATTACAAATCTCTGTTATACTAGTTTGCCCATGCTCTACCACATCTAGGCATACACTTAATTGAGCTTCTTCATTATAAACTCTTGGATTATGAGGTCTTTTGAAAGTATTTTGTACTGAACCCGTCGATTCGAACTTTGAGATAATTCTGCTCACAGTAGACTGGTGAATATTTCTTTCAGGATGCCGTCCATTGAAAATATTCGCAACTTGTCTATGACTTGTATTTTCACCGCAAATGCGTACAATTTCTATTTTTTCCTGCAAAGTCAGCATTTTGAATCTACTACTTGATAAAAATTACTGTTTCATAACCTTGAAACTGCCAAACACTTTATATCAATTTCCATAACATTCATTTCTATTGTTTCCATAGCATACTTCCCATTTCAACAGCACCTTGATTGATGATTAATTTTTGAGTATAAGTTCAGAGAATAATTGTATGAAATTGATTTAGCAAGAATTTGAACGGCAAATTGATTTGATATTTCTAGAGTTATAGCACTTATCTGAAATGTCTTCATGTGATGTGAAGTGAATTTTGCTATGTTGAAACTAGAGCCACTTTGCATCAAGTATTAGACATAATTCTTTCAGCATATTTATATTCATTTGAAAATATCCAATTAGAAACATTTTGATCAGAAAAAAATTCTTTCAGCAGATGGGTGTATTACATCTCAACTGGTTTTTCAGATTTGACTAAATTTAAATTAGCTGAAAAATTGTAAGGTTAAGAAAACGAGAAAAAAATCAAAGTTGTTCAAACTGGTTCAAATTTGGTAGGTGGGTAGGAAATCTAAAAATAAACAACTTTTTCATATAATATTTCTCGAAATATTGAGAAATTACCTGACATTTAGTAATTTTTTAGAAAAAATGTCATATTTGACAGGTGTAGCCGATGAATAGGAAGACATCGTAAAAGTCATTTTGCATAATTTTCAAAGCACAAACTGTTCACGAACTCTAAATTTGCAATAACTGACTAATAAAAAAAAATCCCATATGATGCGGACTTTAACGGTGACACTGTATATATGGAACTAGTAAATAGTGGGGCTTTGCAGCAAAATCAAAGAGTACTCTTTAAAGTTTGTCCAAGCTTTCGGAAATTTAATAACTTATTGATATAAAACAAGTGAAATTGGAAAGATGTCATAAAATATTTAGATAAAAATACGTTACATTTAAAATTGTTAAAATTACTTTATATTTTGACCACGTCAGGCCAAATCAATGCTATTGGTTAAGAGAAGACAGACAGTTGACATGACATATGACTTAGTCAGTGGTACCAATTTACAGTTACCAACTTATGTTAGAGTCCGTAAATCCGATTTTTAATTGGTAAAGCGACACCTAGTGAGGTAGGATGGAACCTGAATTAAGTACATTTGGCATGTAACTAAATGTCTTTAGTACATTTTCATTCTGGATCTTGATGTGTTGAAGTAGATATAACAATGTTTTGTCCTGCTGTGGGCAAAATTATGGTAAAGGTTTATACCTGGAGAAAAATGGTTAAGTTTTATGTTGAAATTATCTGAACAAAGTCAAGAAATATTTGTTGATAAATTTGAAATATTGAAGGACAGTGGATTCTTAACCAACGTCAAGAGGTAGGAATAGATTTCACTAAGATGATTGATATCTGTTTTTTTATTTATGCAATTACTATTTTCTGCAATAAAGGCCATTTCAAGAAAGGTCCTTTTTGATAGATGCGATTCACTAGCTAAGACCTTAGTGGCATCAAAATTCATATGGTGATCAAACTTGTTGACATGTTCAGCTAACGCACATCGTTCTGGATGTAATCTACAGTCACTTTTATGTGAAACGATTCGGGAGCCTAGAGATCTTGAAGTCTGACCAACATACATTTTGTTGCACGATTGACACGGAATACTATATATCACATTTTGAAAATATTCTCATCAATATACAGGATGTCCCAAATTAAAATACACAAATAAGTTCTGTTTTTTTAAATGACAACCCTCCGTTTTTGTTACATTTTTGTATTCGTTACTAAATTGTCGATATAATGCACCCTGGTTTCAAAGACTTATCTGCAGTAGTTTTTCACTTATGTCAATTTATGTGTCAAAATAGCGTCGTGCATGGACCCACAGAAAAATTCATAACTTCAGAACCATTCAAGATAACTCAACCTTCTTTTTTTCACACGATTTCCTTAGCTTCAGCGCATCTTTTGAAATACAGGCGAACTCGAAGTCAAAGTTCCATCGCCTACTACGATTTTTTTTTAAATGACAATTTACAAATTGCAATAACTCGATTTTTTCAAATGCAACACCCTGTATTTTATTGCACCATTGCATGACATTTTTAAGAGCTTTTCCTATATATAGGGTTTGTGGGGTCTACTTTATGAAGTTCGTGAAATATGTTGAAAATAAGAAATGTGGATGGTTTTTGAGGAATCTAGTAGGCCGCTTTCGTAAAATATCCTTGTACTGTCAATAATTGTACACGTCGAATTGTTAAAAATGAATACCTCTCGCGAAGAATTAGTGAGTATGGTCTACTGTATTGGTGAAGCTGACAAAAATCCTTTATTAGCAAGCAGAATCTATCATGAAAAATATCCACGGGTGTCTTCATTCCAAAAGTTAAGAGATTGGTTTGAACTCACAGGTAGTGTCTTATACCCAAAAGGAAATTGTTGGTGGTCGAATCAATGAGGAAAATGAGTTGCAAGTTCTATTGATGCTACAGGAAAATCCTCACGTAAGCACTAGGGAAATAGCACTGGAAACGGATATTTCACAAAGGTAGTGTAAACAGAATAATATTGAAACATAATTTCCACCCTTTTCATCTGAACCTACATCAAGAATTGTATGGTGATGATTTTGCAACTAGAGCTGGGTTTTGTATTCAAATGAATGGCAGGATTGATGAGGATTATAATACTTCAAACAAAATTCTGTTTTTTTGATGAAGCAACTTTCAAGATCAACGTGTCGGTCAACAAATATAATATGCATTATTATGCAGTAGAAAATCCTCACTGGTTGAGGACACTTGATTACCAACAGCGATGGTCGCTTAATGTTTGGGGGGGAATGATTGGAAATCACATTATTGGACCCTACTTCTTCGAGAATGTGCTGAATGGTGAAAGATGTTCACATTTCCTTCGCGAACATCTTCCGAGAATGTTAGAAGAAGTGGATTTGAATACCCGAAGAACCATGTGGTTCTAATCGTTGGATAGGCCGAGGAGGAACAATTCCTTGTCCCGCGCGATCCCCAGACCCTACGCCTCTAGATTTCTTTCTTTGGGGTACGTGGAAGAAAGGGTTTTCAGAGATCGTCGGACAAGTGCAGATGATATCAAAAATAGGATCACGGAAGCCTTCTGTTCAACTGATAGAGCAATGCTTGCTAATTCGAGACTCATTTACAAGAAGACTAGCAGCTTATTGTGTGGAACATGATGGTGACCTATTTGAGCACTTGTAAGTATCCTTTTCCCTGTTCTTGTGAGTATTACCTAGTATGATTTTCTTTGTGACGTACTCCTGTTTCTATTATAATTTCAAAAACATATTCTTTCCATAATTTTATAGATGTGTCAAATTTCACGAAAAAAACCCATCCAAATTTCTTATTTTGCAACATTATTCACAAACTTCACAAAGTAGACCCCACAAACCCTATATCGACGAAAAGCCCTTGAAAAGTTATTTGCAATGGTGCAATAAAATACAGGGTTTGTATCTGAAAAAGTCGATTTAATGCCATTTGTAATTTTTCATTTCAAAAAAATCGTAGTTGGCGATGGAACATCACCTGTATTTCAAGAGATGCGCTGAAGCTTAAGGAATCGTCTGAAAAAAAGTAGGTTGAGTTATCTTGAATGGTTCTGAAGTCATGAATTTTTCTGTGGGTCCATGCACGACGCTATTTTGACAAATAAATTGACATAAGTCAAAAACTATTGTAGATAAATCTATGAAACCAGGGTGCGTTAATTTGACAATTTTGTGGCGAATCCAAAAATGTAACAGAAACGGACGGTTGACATTTAAAAAAATAGAACTCAGTTTTGTATTCTATTTTGAAACATCCTGTATATCAATGAAAATATATTCAGAATGTGCTTATTGTTGAACATATCATTTGAAAAAAAAAGTAGATAGCTTGCATAGAAAAAAAGTTATAGACCATGCACACACCCCTGGGTCACCCTGTATATATAATTAGTATAAATGTTATTCAATTCACATGTTGTATCATTGTTCTATTTTCCATTATTTTATTTTTGTTATGTAGATTAGGTTCAACCTGAACTCATTGTTATGAAACTGAAGTTTTAAGAACAATAAATGATTGATTGATCATAAGAATATTGAGTATCTCAATTGAGTGTCTTCTCGAAAATATTTCATTCATAATTAACACAGTAGTGATTACCAAAAATTGTCCTGCTGAGTGGAAACATTCCAATATAATACTTCTACCAAAAATCTTTTCACCTACAGAATGAAGTCATCTTAGACCGATCAGCATCCTTCCGACTGTCTCTAAGGATGTTGAAATTATAGTGAAAAATCAAATGACTGAATATATTTTCCTGAATAAAATCGTACCCAGTCAGAATTTTGCAAACAATTCAGTACTACTACCGCACTTGCAAATCTCACAGATAGCATTCTGCACTCCTTGGATAGGGAATACACGAGTTGTCTCACTCTTCTTGATTTTAGGCAAGGCATTCGGCACCATAAGTATCGACCTTCTCTGCAAAAAACTTCATTTCTTTGGATTTAATACAGGTGCAGTTAAATTTATTGCAAATTATTTATCCGAAAGAACACAATGTGTTATTTTAAATGAAAAAGTGTCGAACGTGTTGTCTGTTCATTATGGAGTCTCTCAAGGTTCTATTATAGGCCCGCTTCTCTTTTCTGTTTATATCTCGGATTTCACAGAATTTACGAGTCATTGTGAAATGTTCAACTATGACAATGACACCCAATTACTCCTTGATTTCCATTATAACAAACTGAATAAAACTATTCTGAAGATCAACGATGACCTCAATAAACTATTTGATATATCTATTTGTCATAACTTTAAGCTAAATCCTGACAAATCGTCAATCATATTCTTTGGTGACTCCAATAAACGAAATTTAGTTGAACACGCAATGGATATACAAATAAACAGTACACCAGTACACATACATGAATGTAAAAATCTTGGACTCTGGTTTGACTCTGAATTGAGGTTTGGCAAAAACGTCCAAACCCTCTGCAAATCATCCTATGCCACGATGAGACAACTGTACCCAAGAAGACAGACCATACTGCATCACATCAAAGTCAAACTGTGTGAAAGTTTGATTTTCTCTACAATCTCCTACTGTGACTCCGTTTACGGCATTTCCCTGACCCAACAAAGTAAACGCAAATTAAAAATTATACAAAATTTTCTCTCTCTCTCAGATTTATTGGCCTTTGCTTTCAATATGGCGCATTTGGCCATAGACAAAATTCATATGTTCGATTCTGTACAGACTTACGTAAATATGACCGAATATCAAATAAAATTTCTGAAATAGGATGGTTGGATATAAACGCTTCTATCACACTACATGTACTAACTTTAGCTCATAAAATTATCAAATCAAAACAACCCCATACCTTTTCACCTTACGGTAAAGTTGAAAAACAGCATTGAGTTGAAACTTCACCATTTCATATACTTCTTGTGATGAATAAAGCCGTTTTATTTTTTTATTAATTTTTTTCCCGTTAGGAATATCCGGTGGGCGCGCTGGTGTCGTTTACCCCAACAGCTACTCCCCACGTCCGTAGGGTAAGTGACTATTGGGTCCGAGAGTTACGAGTAGACGAAGTGAACCAAGGATGACGGCCTTCTGCATTCGTGCGGCTAACATATCTGCCATATTACGGCAAGCCGGTATCATTTTCAAATTCTAGAGCATTCCACCAAAGACTACTATGATCAGAACCACCATTTTATCAGAATGGTTTGGGTAGAGCCTGCAGAGTTCAAAGGGTAGATCTCGATATTTAGTCCGTTTTTCATCATCTTTTTGAACAATATTCTTTTCGCCTGTGGCGGAAAACTCCATGACAAAAATCGTCCTATTTTGGTGGTCGAGGAGGACAACATATCAGGCGTTTTGGCTTCTATTTGCCTGAGGGTGAGGAATGAGTAGTTCCAATAGATTCGGCACTTCTCATTCTCCACAACGGAGTCAATATCCCCCGGAGCATAAGGCTACACCGGTGTCTTGTCTATACCGTACGAGTGTCGTAGATGGTAGTACAACACTCGTAGCGCCGCGTTATGTATGTGGATATAGGCTGAGACTGCACAAGCTGGGCATGCTGACAGCAAATGCATTATGGTATCAGGCGCCCCACGACACGCCCTGCATCTGGTGTAGGGACCTGTATACCCATCACGCGACACGGTAGACTAGGGTGTTAAATATTATTATTATCATTATAATTATACGTGTTCTAGATGGGCCTGGCCATACCGTAATTCTAGATGTTTAATCAGCTGTTCGTAGTCCTCTTGTTCTTGGGCGATGTGGTTTTGTGAAATATTCGTTGTTTCTCCGCACAATACCAGTGTTGATGCTACAGCTCGTTCCCCTGTATTCCATCCATTTGCTTCTGCCGCAGCTTCAAATTGTCGGCGGTAATTTGCCCATGCGGTTTTTCGCCGAGCTGAGGCGGCTTCATGGAAAGCTTCCCTGTTTCAGAACTAACCCTGACATCTTGAACTTCATCCAAGTTCAAACTCTGGTACAGCATTGAAATTTTGTTGAAACCGTTTCTGTGGCATTGGCAATTCGGTTTTCCAACTTAGTGATTTCATCTTTGATTTTATCCATTTCTGTCTCGAAGGTTCCCATTGATTCTTCTAATCGAATTTTCTTGAAGCTTTTCTTCCAGACTTTTCAAAAGTTCTTCCTTCAAGTTCTTCGCATTTTCTTTTAGTTCTTCTTTCAAACTATTCGAATTTTCTAGAAGTTTATTTTCCAGATTCTTCGAATTTTGTTGAAGTTCTTCTTTCAAACTGACCGAATTTTCTAGAAGCTTATCTTTTAGGCACTTTGAATTTTGTAGCATTTTATCTTCCAGACTCCCCGAATTTTGCAGAAGTTGTTCTTCCAAGGATTTGGTATTTTCGTCGAACCCAAGTTAATTCCAAAAACCTCGAATAGAAAGGTATCAGGATCTTCTCCTGTTAGTCCGTCTGAAAGTATTTTCTGCAGGGTGGCCTTCTTACCAGTTGTCTCCAGTTCTCTTTCCACCAATTCTTGTTTCAATTCCGCGACTTTCAATTCCACTAGGCACACTTTCCTCGAAAACATTTTGTCTTTTCAACGAGAAATCAGTTGTACACAGAAAGTTCATCAGTTTATTGTTTCGAGATTCGAAAACTATTCACCTCGTAAACACTTGTTTTACCGGCCACCAGTCTTTTTACGCGAAAAAAGTCTACTATTTATTTTGAAAATCCGACTTCTGACTCCACTGTAATTAAAATGGTCTAGCGGTTTTGTCTAATTTATTTTTACACATAAAACGTAACTTCTAATTCAGGTCACAATTTATCATAATTTATATCGCACTATTTCACTTCAAATTAGACTGTCTTGATTGAGCTCTAACTGTATCTGCCCTCTCTGAAATCGGCTGTCTATTTATATCCGTACAGATTTCTCTTCAGAATCGTCTCGAAATTCTGGAACTTCTAGATTGGTCGCGCTGTTTGACTAGATGGCTCTGGGCTGTTCTGGCATTCCGACATACGAGAGTGATGGACATCATCGTTGTTTACGGGTGAACGCCAGTGAGGTGTTCTATGCAAATGAGGCGACAGGTCCGGCCTCAGTTCATTACAATAGCATATAATGTCCAATCCTTCATTAATCTTACCATGAGGATGAATAAAGTGAATCAAATAGAAAGTATAATTGATTTCAATGAGAGATCGATCGGAACTTCACTTTACACCCTGACTGATTACATCTGAATCTGTACTTGAACTGGACTGACCTGAACTGAACTGAAACTGGATTGAATTGAATTGAATCGCTTTCATATCTCTCTCAAATAACATTAATCATTTATATTACTCTGACCACAAACCATTATAACTTAACACCTGCGCGTACCGTCAAAAAAATGACGCAATGTTAACTACATCTGTAAATTTTATATGATTGATTTATAGCACATGAAACAAACTATTTCGGTTTTCAAATCAATCTTAATACACGTGTCAATCTCGGCTCCGCTCCGTAGGCGTTTTAATTAACACACGGAATTTTCTCTAACTTTGTTATATTTTTACATAAAACGGTACTTCTGATTTTAGAATCGTACTTATATAAAAACATGAGGTATTTCTGTTTTTTCACGAATTTATTACATATTACGGTATAGTATTATTTATTATTATATTATTGAATAATTTCTGGTTAATGGGGGCCGCAGACTGGCTCGTGTATCACCAGTCTGCGGTTCCCAGTTTTTGTTATGTTATGAAACTTGGACATATTTGTACAAGCCAGAATGCAAACGTCTTTTGCTCTCAAAGCACGTAAACGTGATATTCTTTTTCTCCACAAAATTGGGTTATGTAGCCACTGTGGCATTAGAGTATCGAAGAACTGTGAACACTGATTGATACGCAACAATTTGTGTGCCAGAATCCATAATGGCAATGCCATCTCTCACACAGCCACTCAAAAAATCAATTATTTGAAAGTCAAAAACACCGAATTAATGACCCATTGGTTGTATTCTGAAAGAAGCAGTTGAGGCCTTCAAAATGCATTTTTCGGAGATACCCACTTCTGAATGGAATAAGTTCTTCCCAGAATTGGTTCGAGCGTATCAACAGTATTATATAGATCTTGAAGGCGAATACTCTGAAACATAAAGCCATTATTTGTTCTATTCTCGCTTGTTCTTTGCAACAGTGGTTAAAATTTTTCATTGGTACCCTCGTATTTTAGATCAATACGAAATTCAAATACTTCCATAAGGCAAGCGCGAGAGATGAAAATTCAAGATGCAGGATCTATAACTACAATACATAATATTATCAAAACATTTACAATTACTGAAGGTTACCTCTCGTAACGAAAAATTTCTCAGGCGATAAAGCTATCAATTATTATAAAAAGTAAAATTGAAATTTTGATTGAATTTATCTCAAATATTGTTGATGCCAAGTGTTTTCTGTGATAATTATTGTGTCTATTTGAACATAAGTATGTTTTTACTGTAGGTGTATGCAGGGTGTTAGGGGTATGACTACCATGATTTTAACAGATGATAGTTCGAACTCAAATAGAAAAGTTATATATAACGTATACCCCAACCGTTTGACATGGACATTCCAATAAAAGAGACGAATCGGTTAATATGGCAACATTGCTTGAAACAGAGCGACTCTACGTTAGTAAATTGAAATAAAAAAATAACCTATTGGAGACGCGAACAATTGAAATGTTCCCTATTTCTGTGATATGTACCTTCTAAATTATTCTGATGAATGTATAACATATTTATATTCCCGGTGACAAGAAAGGGTTCACAGTCAATGTTCAAAATGTCCACCAATCTCTTCAAGACAAGCATTACACATGCGAGTCCAGTTTATCAGAATTTGTGGATAAACAAGTTTTGCCGAACGAGGTGGAGCTCATTTAATGCATATTTACTTACGTTTGAAAATCCTTTGTCTTCTTATTCTGTTCCACATGGAAAACATTGTTAATTCGACTGAAATTAACAATGACCGCATTTCTACCGAAACTCATCAAATACTCATCACTAGTTAATCTCGCAAAACCTTTACTGAGATTCTCAATACTTGTTTTTGGTCTCACAAGTTGAAAATTCAATATTTTATCATGAGTAAAACAACAAAATCGGATTCTATAGATGAGTTTTTAAACACGATATGTATCATTTATTTTTTATTTATTTATTACACGGGAAGATTTCCATTTACATTAATATAAAACACTAAGAAAAAATATATTTGAAACTATATCTAAAGACAGTTTTACACAACTGAACAAAAACAAAAATCGAAATTAAAATGAAATGAGGACTAAAATCTTGAGCTACATAGTCTCTCTTCATTTTCCAAAGCGAGGCGGAAAAAATATCTATAGCCCTTTAGTGAACATTTGCCTGTCGCAGTAATCTATTCATCCCTATGTTTGCACCATAATTTGATCGATGTGCAATATTCACGAAGTGCCCTAGGAGGTACATATAGTTTTACTTCTTCTAATAATTCAGGAGCATCTATCAGACCGTTCAGAATTTTTTAAATAAACAGGGTGCCAAACCCTTGCCTTCTGTGGATCCGAGGGCTCAAAATCATTACTGTGAGCCACCGAACGCCGTGTCTACTATGTACAAAATATCGCCCGCAGCTTGTAGCGGCCACCGGTGGCGACCACAGAGTGGCTGTGTTTGCGCGCGCCCTAAGAAATGTTCAGCCTAAATGAGCAAGCAGTACATAAGAAATCTGCGTTAAACTCTTTCCAATTTTTCGATGTGGACTCGGACATAAGGGTACCAAATAATCGAAGCATATTCAAAATGAGTTCTAAACAATAAGATTTTCAGTGTACTCATATGAACAAAATCCCTGGAATATCTCCTTATGAAACCCAACTGCATGAGTGCTCTATTAGAGATGTACTCAATGTGCGAAGAAAATGAGAGATTGGATTGGAAGATGACTCCGAGATCTTAGATCGAAGGAACTATCTCAATTACAGTGTTATAAAATACATAGTTGAAGGTTACCTCTATTTGTTCTTTAGTATTTACTAGCACATGCCACAATTTTCTAGCTAACAAACGACTACCGCTATCCTAAAGTGGTAGAGAGTCTTCTTCAAATGCTCCTCTTTTTTTACACGTCTATGTGGAAAATATACACTGATAAGATATCGTAATATGTACAGTAAACATTTTCGTCAGACAAACATTCAATTAAATATTCACAATGACTAATGCATTAGTTACAAAACATTTATTTATGTTTTGCGCGATGTTGTCGCAATCATTTTTGCTAAGATCTGTATTATTTTTTATGTACTGATTTTTTTAAATTGAATTAGACAATCAAAAACCTCTCTGTGCATATGGCAAATTTGTAATACGATGATGACTTTCATATTTTGTATTTCAGTATTGTGAAGGGTGAAATTGCATTATTTTTTTCTGGAAAACTGTTGATTAGGACCAATGTTTTTTTTGAGTTCAAGCTATGATTTGTTAATATTTCAATAGTCATGTCCTCAACACCCCGTATAATTGCCATACATATACATAACTATCATGAATACAAAATTGAAAATTTTCAGGAACTGTCGGATATTTTGTCATTATTAATGGAATTTTTCCTCGCAGCATCTCCAAATCATAAGGATCCGATTATTCAGCATAATCCAATTCAAATCCAGTCTCATCAACGGGTGCCATTAGCACCCCAGATGTCTACATCTTCACAAACGAATCATTTCCAAAGTAAACTAATCAACACACCACTAAAAGTGCAAACTAGTACTTCGTCAACGCAGTCAGCATTTATAATACCTTGGCATTCGATAGTGCCACTGCTAACATCCAGTTCAGGACCCCTATCTCCACCGTTATCACAGTTGTCACCTCCGCTCTCAGCTCCGCCCATTAATATGAATACCGGACAATCGATAGATCTTCAAGATGACGATGTAGATGTAGAAGCTATTCCTAGTACGTTGGAAGAAGATGATGATGTGTTCGAAGCAGAACCTGCTGATATCAATATCGATAGTAGCGGCAATAATAAAAAAAGAAGCCAATCATTGAGTTCATTACCCACCAATAGTAAGGAATCAAACAAGGTAAACATCTTCATTATAAATTGTTTTCTCCTAGCATGACAGGTTCAGGAATAAATGGATTTGCTTGTTGTTATGTAAATAGTAGCATGAAACATTTACATTTTCTAGTCACTTGCTGAACTCTAAATATAGTGATTATTTTTATTCAGCTCGATATGCAAGCTCAAAATTTCTATTAGCACTGGTAAACTGGCTCAATGTTTGTCTTCAAGATGAATCAGATGGATAACATTTCTAATTTAAATTTTGGTAAAGGACAAATCTTCATCAATTTCATCAGAATTTTCAGAGAATGAGTTGTCTACTAGCCCAGCTCAACATGGAGACTCCAAAGTTTATAACATTTGTGTACTTTGTTTCGTATAATAATAATATTGCAATAATAAGCATTTAGAATGATAAAATACTTCGAAAAGTCTCAATAACTATTCTTTGATATGGAACTGACCAGAGAGGAACGTCATATGGAATATCTTTTTTTGTATTCTTCATTGGTATGGTGACTCCCAACATAATGGCGCTGGGCATCCATGTGTTTGTTTTGAATTTCATACTGTTATTGGATCCCCTTTTTATAGTTCTTGTTAGGTGTATAGCGTTACAATTTCTCTTCAGTTCTACCTGGTGTCGGCGTATGCTTTAGACAAGCCAAGGTTTCCAGAGTTCCAAGAGTATTGGAGTAGGATTGGAGTAGGGAATTGGATTCAAGAATTGGAAAATTATCCAATATTTTGTACTCCTCCATCAGTTCCGGTTTCACCGGAAACACCCCAACTTAGGAATTGCAAATTGAACACCCTGTATATATATTTTTTATTTATTTTAGGAACGATTCTGAGTACGATCACATAGTTTTGTTACAAAAAATTTACACACTCGATTTTTCAGAAAAATAAAAGTCTTTGTATCTGAAGTGCGTTGGACGCACTTCAACCAATGTGATGGACATGAGTGATTAGTAAAAAATATTGCAAACAGTTTTTTTTGCCTAGTTGGGTACTTATGGCGGTTTGAAATTTCTAATACCACTAATTGATAGAAAAGTAAACTTTATCAAATGACATCTTTTAGACAGGCATTTCTTAGATTCAAATTTTCACTATGCCATTGATGGTTTAGAATCGAAAATCGGATGGATTAACAATTCTAATACACTAATTATTTGTTGAAAAATCATTAGAAAATTGGGGTAATTTGCTTATCAAAAGTATGCTGTGGATACAAAATTTAACGAAACCGGATTTATAACTTCAATTTTACACAATCAAACCGAAAAGTTTACATTGTGTGAATTATTCAAATATTAAATAAATAAAACATTTCGAAGGTACCTTAATCACTCGTAACTGAATCAAACTGTTGATGAAACACTGTATATTTGTACATTTTTCGATTCCGCAAAGAAATCCATGTAGGTCTGCTCACTCAATTTTTCATATTAATTCCCATACTAGCTATTAGCGTGACGTCACGACGCTTGATTTGGTTGGTTTAAGTCAGGATTCATTATAATAAATAATGTGTTTATTTTCGGCGTTTTAAGTGTAATATTTGATTTGGTACTGATTTTGAGAGCTGTTTACTATTGATAACACTGATGATTATTACTGACACGTACACTAGTGAAGTAGTAATCATACTATTTGAAATACAATATGAATTTTTATAACTTCTACTCATAACTTCAATAAACTTTCACAGTACCCACATAAGTTTTCGAGCTTCCCTTCCCTTCGCTTATAAATTTTATAAAGTTCTCAAAAACACTACCAAAAAACTATCACGTGTAAAACGCCATCAGCAAGCACGTTGTTTCGATACTATAACCTGACTTACACCAACCACAATTGGAAGCGTGACGTCATGGCGTATTCTCATCACTGAATTCTCACTGTTTGGTAAATGACAAGTGTGCTATGGAAACAAACATAACTTGGACATGTAATAAATTAGTATACATCAATAACTTAATGAATTCGTAAACCTAGTGTGCTTTAGGTCAATACACTTTCTAATTAACATGGAGAGAGGTGAAAAAGTGGACATTCATCAATTTTTGGCGAATGCAAGAAAAGTTCGAGGAACCCAGAAATTTTGTATGCTGAAAGGTATCCCAACAGATATCACCCATGTTTTCAATATTTCCCCTTTCATGGAGAAACAATTGAGACAAAAAACATCCAACCGTGAAACTGTTATCATTGATGAGGTGACAAAATATTTTGAAAAAGCATAAGTACAGGACGTTTAAGTATCAAGTGCACTTGTATTTGTGTGAAAGTGATGAAAACCAACAATTAGTTTATTACGATAGGTTACAGTGGAATGGAATGTTTAACAGATAAAACTGCAGATATTGGGCGCAACAAATTCAGCATTTTATGAAGGAAGGTAATTTGTTATCGGAAGTAAAATAATTGCACCAATTTTATTCCAAGGACAGTTGACAGGGATGAGTATGTAGAATTCCTTCAGAATGATATTGAAGAATTGTTGATGGACTTACCACTTGCTGTTTCTAAAGTGATGTATTTTCAGCAAGATGGGGATCCGCCCCATAAAGCCGCCCAAGTCATCAACTATTTAGTGAACCGATTTGATAAGCGATCACCTGATCTCACAATTTTTTACTTTTTTGTGTGGGTTTAGGCGAAACACTATTGATAGAGCCAGTGCAGTAATAGGTGTCATTTCTAAACGCAAGATACTGATCTTGGGTGCGTTCGACATGACAGAAGTAGGGTAAGAATCATTATTATCATTGTACTTGTACAACACAATGTATGAGCTCCCTTTGGGAGCGTAGGTTCGAATCCTACCTGCTGTGCCATGTGTTATTTGTTTACTATAGATGAAATAAACTATACTTTAACGAACGTCGAACAGTCGTTGCCTACCGATGATGAACCCTTCACTTGCTCAAGTATCCGTTAGATTTAATTCAATACCTGTCGTGGTCTTAGCCAGGGGAGTAGTTATTTCTGACGGGTACTTGCCATAATAAGCCCACGTAGTAGGAGTATATGGAAGTAAAGGGTTCATCATCGGTCGGCAACGACTGTTCGTTACTAAACGATCTCCCAAAACATTTTTGTTTTCACATAAATCTCTTAACCCGGAGATTCGGACTGTTCTCCTTCTGCTCGCTAGGTGGAGCGGCCTAGAAACCGCTTCATCGCGTGAACCAGAGTTGACCAAGCAGCGGAGTGTGTAATGGTTTGGACGGGGAACAGTTGGCTTCAGTGCTGTCTGTGTTGACCTACCCTTGCACTGATGAGAGGCAACAACCTCGAAACTAGTCTGCAGGTGGTCACCCTGTCCAAATCAAAACATAATTCTGCTGGTTGGTCACAGAGGGCACTTGCAACTGCAACTGCGTCCTCTGATGCTTTGAGGTACGTTACAGAAGTATCCGTTAGATTTAATTCAATACCCGTCACTGTTGTCTTAGCCAGGGGAGTAGTTGTTTTCTGACGGGTACTTGCCATAATAAGCCTACGTAGTAGGTGTATATGGGAGTAAAGGGTTCATCATCGGTCGGCAACGACTGTTTGTTACTAAACGATCTTCCAAAACATTTGTTTTCAAACCATACTTTGTTGATTGTGGCTTTTATTTGTATTGGTGCTCACATATTGTGGTGTACAAGTACAATGATAATAATGATCCACCCTACTTCTGTCATGTCGAACTCGCCCAAGATACTGAGTACGTTCAGCAATGACAACTATTGCTAAAGCCAGAATATGCCAGGAAGTTGGTCGAATGCACTTCGAACATTTTCTACCCTTCAACTAATCCTGGTGGTATGAGTGTTTTTTCTTTGTTTGAATGCATTATTCTTCTGTTTTTGAATTCAGTTTTATACAATTTTATCGCCACAGTTTACTTGAGTGATACACTCCAATTTCTCAAATTTTTCAACAAATAATTGGTGTATTAGGAGCGTTATTTCAAACCGCCATAGGTACTCATCGCTCATGTCCATCACATTGGTTGCAGTGAGTCCAACGCACTCTAGATGCAATTTTTTCTTCTTCTGAAATATCAAGTGTGGAAATTTTTGACTCAAAACTATGTGAGCGTACTCAGAATCGTCCCTAGAATCAAAAAAATGTAAAAATATACATTGTGTTCTATTTGTAATTCCCAAGTGAAACCGGAAGTGATGAAGAAGTATGAAATATTGGAAAAATTTCTAATTCTCGAATCCAATGCCCCTGCCAAGTTCAAATCGCATAGCCTTGAAACTCTGGAAACTATGGCTTTTCTAAAGAAATCGTTGACATCCGGTATAAGTGAAAGTGGTAAGAAGAGCGCTCCGTCATACGGGAAATTGTGAAATAGACTTGCCTGGGGGACGTGTCGACCACTTGTGGACTATTTTCTATGAATTTGTCTCTCATCAGTACAGGATGGATCATAGAGAAACTAAAAATAAAGAGAGTTGTCAAACCTGCAGTAAAAGTTGGCACCACGATCAACAGTGGCGATCTACCTCGCAACTGCCCGAACTAAGTTAGTACGGTTGGTGAAACAGATTTCAGTTACCGATTGAGACAAGACAGGTTTTTTAATCGTGTTTTTCACTTATGGTTGATAAGGTATATATTTTATAATTGATCGATTTTCCATTTCTGGATTTCATATGAATGGTTGTATCATATGAAATGAAGAAATTGCAAATCGATCACTTATAAAATATATACAGTTATCGGTTCGTAGAACCCCTGTTAGTTCGTTCGTGGTCAAAATAAGAGTTTTAAAATAAATCTTTCTTTCATGAAATCAAGAACAATATCAACGTATATAAAACGAGAATGATAAGTTAAACGCCACAGTAACACATTTTACCTAGGACTAGTACAAGTACACAATAATAAAACTCTGAAACCAACAGAAATAAAAATACTGTTTTCTCATCATCAAATCAATGCTATATACCTAGATGACTACTACAGAGAATGAATACTAACAAAACAAACAATAAATTATAAATAAATAAATCAAACTCTGCAAAACAAGCAACAAATATAAAATTCAGATGGTGATATGAAATGGAATATGGAAGTATCACTAGTAGTATCAGTTTGTGACAAAATTTCTGCAGCAGACGGATGGAAACGAGTATCAGTTTGTGGAAAGCAGCTCTACACTTTACCTTGTAGAAGAATATTTCCAGGAATTTGAGCGTCAACTCGAATAACAAAACATTCCATTTTCGACGTTGGGTTCATAATTCAAGTCCATAATATTATTTATATTTTAAATTTTTCGACGACGATAACAGTAAAATGTTCTGAAATTATTGCGTGGTTTGTTATAATAAAATATTCGTATATCAATAACTTCTGATTTCTGACAATGTCGAAATGGATAAGTATTATGGCATCAGTTGTCTGTCGATTACGGTCAGCGCCTCCATTCGCAACTGGCCCAAACAAAAACTTGGTGGTCAATCAAGATCGCTATTCATTCAAACAGTCTCTTAATTTTTTATTTGTCTTTGGGGAGGATCAGACAACTCTTGACAGCCGTCCACGTCATTCACAGCCCTGACTTTTGATACAGTTGTCTAACTTGCAATAAACCAGTCACTGCTCCGCTCTGAATAACATTACAATCGAATTCAGAACAAATCGGAAGGGTTTTGGAGAATCACAGAATTAATTTTTGAAAAATACGTTTATCTCTTCATATAATGGCAGATATCTAACAGAAAACAAGTACTTTCCTGGCAACGACGGACGTTGTTTCAGACTTGATCTGAATCCGACTAACATGAGATTCTGTGTTGGGTCTAGAATGGATGCACGACACCAGCCTTCAGAGAAAAATTGTCAGATGAGTCTACATTGACCACCAAATTTCAAAAGCAGAGCCTACAACTGTAAGATAAAATTTTGCGCGGAGTCGTTGGTACCAGACGCGATGAAATGATTTGGTGATATCTAATGCCATGTCCAGAGTTTAGACATGTTTTCTGACGGATAGCTGCCGTATATGTGCGATGTAAGCAAGTAAGTGGATCCAACGTTATGAAAATCATATTGATTGACTTTCGTTTATAATTCCAAATATTCCAAGTCAATGAACAGTGATGTTAAAAAATATATTCTCCGTCACAATAGTTACTCATGAAGGGTTTTTTGGTCATATCATCGCCTTACTTCTTCATAACTCTTATGAAATATGAGATGATATGCTGGTTGTTCGACTCAAAACTAGCTTATTTGTTTCTAATAAAACTATTTTTGATAAAAATAATATTATGAAATGGTTCAACTCGATCCCTATATCAAAAAACGTATCATCAGAATATTGTTTCAAATCGGAACAATTGAACAGGGGCACAACAGAATATCAGTATATTGAAAAGTACAGTCAGAAGAAAATCCAGTTGAACTGTTGCTCGTATTCCATACATAAATTAGTGGGTGTTTAAATCCAAAGGAGGGAAGGGAAATGCGAACCTTGAGCTGCGTGTTTAAAGAAACCCTCTCCTTTCCATGCAAGTTATCGTTCACTTGCAATTGTATCCTGTGGCATTCCTTGAGAATTGATTTTATGGCCAGGATCATGTGATATTTTCCGATGACTAACTCCCTTTGTACCCTATTTAGGATCCAAATAATTCAAAATGAAATCATGCTTTCGGTTTATACAAGGTGTTGCCGACATTTTACCAGATGATACCTTGAACGAAAATGAATAAGTTATAGAGAACATGAGTCGCAAACCTATCCTCCTTGAATTCCACACGTTGAAGACAACTGGTGCAATGCAGTTACAAATTTGTCAACTGTTTCATCGATGTGTTCATCCCGTTTAAAGATTTTATAGTGTTCTAAAACCAAGTTTTTTATTGGATTAGAATAATTATCAAACTTCTAATATTGTTTCAAACTCAATGCATCCTCTTCTACTTCGTACTCGAAAGTATTGAATATCTGAAGACCTTCATCTCCCAGTTCAATAAGATGGCGATTTTGATATTCTTTTTAGCATTTATCTCTGACTAGCAAATGTAGTTTAGATTTTTGCTCCCATAAGCGCCAGTTATTTGCCACATTCCCGGTGAAGCTGAATTCTGTTGGTTGTTTACTGTGTTCACTCATCTGCAAAACGAACAACATCAGATCACTTGATATACATCAACGTACATCAGAGTACGCTCAACGAACGACACTTTATTCTAAATCTAGATGATCTGGGTTCACTGCAACAGCTCACATATTCTCGTCCAGCCTTCTACTTCCTTTACTCACCGACTCCCATATATGCTTAGACACTTGTTTACCTACATTGGGATTGTTTCATACACTAGTCAGTCGAACTAAATCAATCTCACCTAATGGAAAATAGTTCTTCCATGATCTTACCCTACGCTTCTTTATAAAAAATCAGAATAAATAATATAATAATAAAGACCAGAAAGCAAATGAAAACAGCAGTCTCCGACTAACTCAATTCGGATGTCATGAGTTCTTTCTGAAATGTATACCGCGCGAGCGAGTATAATGGCCACGTTTATACCAAGTTGACCATACCAAATTCAGACCAAGGGAATAAGTTACTGCCTATTTACTTCTTGTTTAAACAGTTTGGTTCTTATTTGGTATGTTTGGTAATAATTTCGACAGCATACCACTCAACTATAGAAAGTTTGCAATTCTACTAACGGATATTTTATGTCAAAAGCATCGATGCCAATATTTTTCTTTCTCCTTTCTCTATAAACAATGCCAATATGCATGCGTAAATTAAAACATTATTATTCGAGGTTATGTTGCTAGAAAAATAGAACTCGAATGTAAGACACAATTTTCGGTACCAAACCAAGCTGGTTACCCGATCAAGTGTACTGTATACACCGAGATGACAAAGAGTATTTGGTTTAAATAAAGTCATGTCAGCTTACCAAGAGTCAGTATAAACACGCTGTTCGAGTATCGAGGTTAGGATTCAAATGAAATGCCAAACGCTCAGTTTACAAACCTCTAATAATCCGTATAAGGGATTCAGAACTATGAGTCCGTTGTAATCCATTAAGTGAGTACTTTGTATTCCATATAGTGAGTACCTTGTAAAGCATTGTTCAGATGCCCTCCAAACTCCCGCTGTGATCACAATGGGCTTGCAAGTGGGAAGTAGACAACCTGGACTCAAAGTCCAGTAGAGAGAAAAACAAATATCTATAGATATGGATGATCAAAAAATAGGTATGTAAGCCACAAACCTAATTACTTGAATATTTTCCACACTGGTAGTAGGCCAAGAATATGGTAAAACTGTTTACCAAACAAACCTCCATACTGATTACAGATTAATAATAATAATTATATTAGGTAAATTTTTTTCTGAAGTAGGTATACCACTCCAGATAATATGGCAAAACTGTTTAGCCAAATGAATCTCCACACAAATGTTGTGCAACAAATACTAAATAAAAATAGTAATATAATTATTACTTGTCACTCGTCTGCTACTAAGAAAGTATCACACGGAAAAGATAGACTGTCTTCTCTAAAAACAAACATAAAAGTATTTTTAAATTGGCAACGGATACTTCAATTAATCAATTTATTAATTGTTGGTGAAAGTCAGAAAGCAGAAAAGCATTGCAGCATAAAAATAAAATTAACTATAAGTCACCCTCCTGGCAAATAATGCTTTCAAACCAATAAACAAATGAATGACATCACTTAAGCCAGAGTGGCTAACTCAAATAAACGCCCTTTCCACGAAACAGAGCACGACAAGAAACCAAGATGGACAGAACTCGCCAAAGTAGTGAAATAAACCACTGTCAGATATGAAGTAACCACGCAAATTTCCAACAACAAGTGATGAAATAATCTGGTGGATATTGAAATGAAAAACAATATATTACAAAAAATAATGAAAGATGTTAATAAATATATCTATCACTTGTTTATACAGCAAATATAATCCTAGGAATTTCACATCTTACTCCAACAGTTATGAGCTGAAAACAAAAGTCGTTGACCAAATATGAAAAGAAGAATAAAATGAAAAATGTCCAGAACAAATACACAACAAATGTATCAATCACAATAAACCGACATATGATCCAACAATAATGATATTTCCCAGTTATTCTTCGTACTGAATCATTTGTTCAAACTACTTCAATTTGCTTAAAGGGTTTTTTCCTTTTTGTCCGTATGATTTCATCTTTGGGACCAACCACTTTTTCGTCAGGCCAACAAGATAGTTCCGAGTTTTTGGGAGTATAAGGGAATAATTCAAACAATATTCGGGAATACCCTGATCACTTCTTCAGTACAAAAATCTTCTGGAGGGAAAATCCTTACAGTTTTGCATTGCAGCGAATGCGGAATGAATAGTAGACACTTGTTTTAATTAGAGCTCGGGTTTCCCAATCTTTCGGAAGTCCAGTCATCCAATCATCACCTGAAAACCGAACACCTAGCAGGTGATAGTCTAGTGTTTTGCAGAATCTACGCCAGAACAACCGAAAGACATAAAATAACGAGTATTTTTTAAACACCTGCAAATCTGATCCTGCTCTTCAGTTATGACTTAGCATCTCACAAGCTGGAGGAACACTTCTGTCTCGCTTTCTGCCATTATGATATTTACGCAGTCATCGGTCACCATGGTTCTGGAGTTGATTATGCACTACCACACGTTGGCCAAGTCCAGAACGAACTGGCACAAATTTGATGACAGTTGCGTGAATAGAGGTTTTCTTTCAAATTGGACCTTTTGGAGCCTCTGGGATATATCATACATCCTATTTTACCGAAAAGCAGACATGCATAAATCCATGGACTTCTTTAGGAGTTTTCATACAATTAATTCCAACTCTTCAGATGATGTGGTGTTGCAGGTTTTTCCGGGTTTCCCTGCAGGTGTGTAAGCGAATACGCCACCAAATCAATTTAAGCCGCCCTAGAACACCGATTAATATTTTTTCATTGTTACTTTGTTATTACAAGTACTGCTAAAAAAAAATTATTTTAGTTTTAATACGCGCCTCAAAATATCGGTCGTGACTGAACAGCGATTACTTCGATTCATTCATCAGATCCAACAGAGAGTACCTATAGTACTTCATATTCACTATTATTCACTGTACTTTATTTAATTCACCAAATTTCCTGTACTGATGAGAAATAGTTTCAAACAGATATTGTATGATATTTTATGTGTTCCTGGAATATGTAGCGAAACAGTTTTCCTTTGTTCTCTCAAAACGCAGTATTTCGTGTCTATCTTTAACTCTCAGAGGGGGCATTAGTTTCAAATGATCTAAGTTTTCACAAATAAGTTATAGTTTTTATACGCGCCTCAAATTATTGGTCGTGACTAACAAGGATTACTTCGATTTATTCATCAGATCCAAAAGAAACTACCTGAAATTTTCTACTGAAGTAAAAGTTGCAGTTTTTCTTCCAGTAACATATTGTTCTCATGCAGCAATTTCATATTTTATTCTCTGTATCAAAACTGTTGTTACGTTTTCTATTTTCAGTTTAATACTGGGGTTGCGAGTTTTATCACCAGTGTCCTTCACCACACACGCGTCCACATACGCGTAATTTTTAGTCTTCCTTCACTGGCGCATTTCCATGGTAACCAACCAACACTATTTTCACAACTTTTGTGCAACACTTTTCCATATTCTTCACATTTCAAAATTTTCTTTGAATATATTTTTTTACAACCATCATTTGTGGCTATCTTGAATATACTAATAAACGCATAAAAAATCTGTATGTTTTAAATTACCTAAAGTAGATCTCAAGGTTCAAATATAGAACCACTTTCGTTTTCATTATTTAATAACTACTCAATTGTCATTGATTTGATAACAACAAAATTCATATAAATACTGAAAGATGCAATATTATTACTTCTCAATGGAAAGTAAAACTCATACAATTCCTATACTAAACAAAATTTATTACTTTGCAGAAGTTACTCAATAAAAAAAAAATGTTGTCTTCGATGTTAAAGCACCATTCAATGGACATATTCCATAAAAGGTATCAACGGCACTGAAGTCATGTGGATGTTTAAATAATAATTAAGTTTTACCAATCTGGAAACTTCAAAATCTTTATATTTCACATTATGTTAGATCCATATGTAGGCTGACAATACATATAATCTTCTGTATGCATGTTACCAAAGTCAATACTGAAGATACGCAAAGAAATATTTTGAAATTTTTGGTATTTATAATAGATGGAATTCATCTTGAACGTGGAATTAGTACCGCTGAATTATGCAATAGATCGGACATTCCTAGGTTTGGTACAAGGAGCGTTACGTTGTTATTTATTTATGAGATTTTTATTGATCTTATTGACTATGGTGACATACTTGGTAAGAATAATTTCAATGTGCCTATTATCAGTACTATATCAGCAGTGACATACAGGCCTTCTGAAGTCCTAACGTATATTTTGCCCAAATCTTCGATTTTTGTTATTTGTAATAACTTTGATCTCATTTGTATTGATTCCAATATTTTTCATAGTTCACTTGAAAGTGTCGGTAAATTAGTAATTCGTTTACAGTATCATAACGCATTGTTGAGATTTCAGTCATTCATTCTTCTATTTTTTTCTCCTTGAAGGTGTTTTTTCTTTTAATTTTTTATGTACAAGTATTAACTGAAATGTTTTATTGTATATGAATACTATGTATTGACTACTTTAAATAAATAATTAACTGTGAATGAAATCTGTTAGACAATAAAGTTATTATCATCATTTTATTTATTTTTTCTCTCGGGAATATTCCTTTCAGTCTCCTTCTCGGAGGGTCCAACCAATTCCGGAGAGCATACTGGCATCATAAACCTAAACTATCACCCCATTATTTACTCTTCCGGCTACGACTTCTGCAATCTTATTTTTCATAAAAAATAAGTGCACCTTAGATCCCAAAAATCATTTCAACATAGTGGTTTGGATAAAACCTGCGGAATTTAAAGTGAATCTCGATATTTTTAAGAATGTAGCTTGGAGCCGAAGATCATACTGCTTGACTCATATCTCCCGGAGCGTAACAACGATGTCTCCTATAATCTTAAGAACTCTAAATCTATCACGTGATTTCGGCAGACCAAGGTTCTGAAGACGCCTTTCTGGCAGCACAGTCGGTTTCCGACTTCAGAGAGTAAACAGTCTTCGAAGTTCTTGAAGGAGACCTCATGCATTGACCTATCCTGGCAGCACAGTATAATTCGTCGTTTACCGATTTCAGAGAGTAAAAAGTCTCCGACGTTCTTGAAGGTACCTCATGCATTGACTTCCTAATGTACTTTACATCTGTCGTTCTGCAACTTTTGTTTTAGATATTATTATTATATTATTTCATTATATTATTTTATTATTATTACAAGAGAAGGGCAGAAGTACAGATATAGTCAATTAGCGTTGCTGAGTAAAGTATTTTTGAAGTTTCAGTTCAACATTACTCTGGATTGTTTCGGGCAGCTATAGCTGCAGTATAACGGCCAGTGTTCAAATCGTGTCTTCATTCCCCATTTTTTTTAAATTTTCATATAACTCGTTTTGGCGCCATCATCGCCACTTTCAAAATATTTTTCTGCAGATATCCATTCCAGGTTGGTTATATATCTAGGGTTATCCTTAGATATTTCAGAGAGAGAGGTCTTTATTACCCCTGGGTGTAAGAACCATCATTATTTAGTTCAGTAAGAAGTTCGGCAACAAATTGGCCTTTCATTATTTAGTTCGGTAAGTTTGGCAGCAAATTCACGGAGATGAAACTCTTCCCTGTGGGCAGCCTTTCGCTACTGATGCTTCCAAATGTTTACCATTCTTGAGCAAACCTGTATACAGCATAGCATGTTTTTTGTCCTGCGGGTAATTCCACTTTTCTCGCGAATTAATAGCGCCATTGGCTATTTTGAAGGATGTATAATCAAACGCTCCTTCGATATCCAAGATTGTTGCAAGAGCAATTTCTTGGTTTGACAGTGCGGTTTCTACTTTTGACACCACTACTTTTGATGTAGGGCACGATTTTCGAGATTGATAAGCGTCATGGATTTCATGTTCTGGTCTCGTCTTCAGGGAGGTTTTTCTTTATGTCTTTCAGTCAGTTTTTCTACTGTTTCAATCATGGATGATTATAGCATTATTAAATAATGCGTTCGGTTGAGAGTAGCCCTCCCAGTCTTGGATTTCAAGATCATTTTTGACTGTTTTCGTGCATATGTTTATAACCCATCACAAGATTAACACATGGGTGGTGAGTTCTTTACCCTGCAGAGGTAACATTGGTTGGTTGGCCGAGCGGTCTAGGTGTCGGCCGCTTGAATTTCAGCCATTGAACAGTCTAATTTGTCATAGGTTAGCACCTCTCTTGCCTTGCCATCTGCCACTCCCTTTCTTTCTTTGAAATTAAACAAAAAAAAAATATTAATGGGTTGTTTGAGTGGACCAATCATGGTCCCTAACACTTGTGGACCCCGCACTAGATGCGGAACATGGTCGTAATTAGGACCAGTTAATTTAGTAAATTATTTTGCTTATTTTAATGGTAGTTCTCCACTATGAAATGATCAACTTGTTACCAACCCCCATTTTGCTGAAGATGAAGGATTAATTCTTCGAAACATGTCTCTTTGATGTAAGTTTTCCGACTACATGGTATCTACTTGATGTAAGTCTTCCGACTACATGGTATCTACAATAAAGATTTTTTTGTGGTGGAGTCAGACTGACAGTTTTTTCACCTACCCAGTTATATCTCACCACCACTGTATGTAATGGATCGTCTCCGTTGGACCTTATTGATGACCTTATGCCTCACGCTTTGGTTGAGAAGACCTTATTAATTTATATCTATTACACGAGAATTTGATAGACGTATGTGGAACAATTTAGAAATTTAAATTGTTTAAAAATTATTTTTTCCGTTAACCAGCTGTCGTCGCCTTACGAACGACAGCCCTCAGAAGTCTAAACTTGTGCGAGCCAAGGATTAACGAGGTCTTATCTTTTTACGTGCGATTCCTAGCAATTCCTCGGGCCATCAGAAAAATGTCTGTATTTGCTAGGGGTAGAACATTCGACTAAGGTTTTCTGGACAGTTTCTGTATCTCATTCATCCGGCTTTATCAAAGTTTCAACTTGATCAACCGGTTCCTTTTTCAAGATTTTGTGTAGTTGCTGCTGCTGAAGTAATTTTCATTCTCACTGCATAACTTCTTTCACGAATTTCTCTTGGCATTACGGATCTGTTAATTGTATCCGGTTAGTTTGGTATGTAAAATTTTCGAATAAATGAATGTTTGGAACCTTTGGTGAGAATACAATTCAAGACAAACACCAAAACTACATTAGCATCTTCATGAGCAAAAAGCTTACTGAACCACTTATTCTACCCGAATCCTATTCATACTACCATTGTTTATATAGAAGTAAGATAGTTAGTCAATGCCTGTGTAATTGGTGTTGGACGCAAACGCGAGTGTCATCTAGCGTGATTAGTTACAAACATGAAGATTTGACGTCATTTTAATGCAGGTTCCTTCAAAAAACCCTGATTTTAATGCTGTCCCTTTGTTTCAATCAAGTGACGACATGACTTGGAGGCCAGATCACTGAAGTTACGACATGACTTGGATGCGAGCTCACTACCGCCATCTAATCCAATTATAATCCCATAAGGTTGACTATCTTCTATATAAACAATGATACTACTTATCGCTTATGATGAAAAAACAGAGACAGTGCCACCTGCAACCACAGATGGTGCTGTCACCTGATATTCACCTGATTTTCCTTTCAACCCGGAGTGTTGTGATCATATTTCTTAAAAATGTATATTAAGTTTATCTGGTTGAAGAAAATAAGGACTTTTATTATTATTATCACTATTATCTGGATGGTTAAGCGCCTACATCAAATTATCTAACCTAATTTTTCGAATTTGCCTGTTTCTGAGTGGTAAAAAACACACTAATCAAATTGCCTTCTCTCATTGTTCACCCTATTTTGGAATGTACCTGCTCTGTTTTAATATCATCCTACTTATTTTGGATTTGATGAAAACAAAATCTTGGAAATTAATGACTAATGACTGTATTATGAAGATAAGAAACCTTCATTGTACTACGAACTTGAACAGTGGGCAGGATGCTATTTTTAATAAAGTCATTAGTCATTAATTTCCAAGAAAAATGTCATGAAATCCAAAACAAGTAGGTTGAAATTAATTCAGAGCAATTAAATTCCAACATTACGTGAACAAGAAGATTAGGCAATTTGATAATGAGTATGCTTCTTAACCACTCATATATAAAAGATAACGGCGGCGTCTTCCCTAGCTCACACAAGTCTCTCGAAGACTTCCGAGGGTTGCGCGTAGGGGTGTAATCGGTTGACGGAAATAACAATTTTAACAAACAGTTTTATATCAGGTAAATTCGAAAAATTGGGTAACAATTAGATTATACAATTTGATGAAGGTGCTTAACCATTCAGATAAGTAGTATAAAAAGAAAGTTGAGTAAGTTTTTACCCTATGAATATGCTAACTTTATTGTCAAAAGACGCTTCGAGTGTGATTTTGACGCAGTCTCATAAATGTGGAAGTTTGATTCTGTGGAAAATACTCATTTCTTGATATGGGTTTTTTGTGTGTTTTAACCTTCCACTTTACGTTTAGCATTCATGAACAGTTTGCAAGTTGTTTTTCCTTTAGTTGTTCTATTTCCTCACAAGAAGGCAGATATTATGAAATGTGTAATCTCAATATCAGGAGGTGAAAGAGAAGCTATTCGTTACATCTTGGGAAATTTTGTTTATGCTCTGACGAATATTTCACCTAAAATTTGAATTGTAAAATACAACTCCTGGTTTCCTCGGGAAGTGAGGGAGAAGCCATTGATAGCATCTTGTTCAAAATCTGTTTATATAACGCTTGTAAAAAAATACACCGTCTGGTTCCCTCAGGAAGTTAAATGTTTCCATTACAAAGTGAAGGAAGCAATTCGTAACATCTTGTCAAAATTAGTTGATGCCACGACTAATATTTCACAAAAAATTAAAATTTTCAATATAAGGGTTGTAAAAACACTCCCTTGTTCCCTCGGGAAGTAGAATTTTTTCATCAGGGAATGAAGGAAAAGGAATTCGTAACATCTTGTCAAAATTTGTTTATGCTCCAACGAATATTTTTGACAAATTTGAATTTTTAAAGTAAGGGTTGTAAAATACACCCCCTGGTTCGCTCAGAAAATGAATTTTTTCATCAGGTAATGAAGAACAAAAAGTTGTCAAATATAATAAATCTCCGGCGGAGATATGACACACATTTTCAATTTTTTATGTTGGCAGCAATTCGTAACATCTTGTCAAAATTTGCTTATGCCCCGAAGATTTCACATAAATTTTGAGTTTTCAATATAAGGGTTGTAAAATGCACCTCGTGGTTTCTTCGGGAAGTCGATTTTTTTTTATCAGGAAATGACGAAAAAGGAACACGTAAAGTCTTTGTGGAAAATTTCACACAAAATTTGCCGGCATTATCAATGTCTAGATTTCCGGGAAGTGCTTGTTGGCATTATGTTGTTGATATTATGATTTTCATAACAGCAATGAAATCAAATGTGTTTTTTTATCCTACTTTAGTATGAATTGTTTTCAGAAATATAATCTTAAATGTTATTATGATTGATGTCATTAAGAAACATTATAGTATATAGCAATATTATCTATAATTATTCACTATCACTATATACAAAACGATAATCATAACTTGTAAGATCATGTTGCAAACGAATTCAATCCGATATAAAATGGAATAATTTTCTACGAAAGTTGCAAATTATGTCTTGCAACAGCGCATCTTGCCTTTATCCTGTGCACACCACTATGGGCCGGTATTATAAACATGTTTTGAAGTTAACTTTAATTTTAACAGTCAAGTTAACATCAGCTTCAAAATGTCGGTTTTATAAAAATCACATTTCTGAAATAAAAAGAAGAACGCAAAAAGATAACCTAGATTTTTTTGCATGTGACATTACTCATATTCTAATTCGCGACCTGCGCGAAAGGTGCGACACCTATAATTATTTCGTTGAACTGATGTGATGTTGCACGGTCTTGTTTTGCCATAAGAGCTAGTGTATCTATTTTATCTGTTTTCTCATAATTAATCGAGTTTTAGACATTAAATTGAGTTTGGTGATATTCCTTCATGTTCATAGTTTCAAAATATAATAACCGAAATGGCGGCAGAATTGAGCAATACAAACAATAGGTGTAATTGTGCAGTGCCCCAATGCTTCAATCGTACAACAGGCAAAGTTTCTTTCCATCATTTTCCGATAAAAAAACAAAGAGTTGCCTTCTCTAATTGGCCTTTGGTCTACGTATGTGAAAATGTCTGATAAATTTACTTCAACTTTCGACATCTTCCGTAATTAATTCAAATTTGAATGAAAATAAAATACTATGGTTTCTTATGGGATTTGGCAGCCGATCACCATTACACAGTTTCGCGCCTAAATTCTGAGCGCCATCTAGCGGAAACGCATTTCGCGAATAATACTATAGCAGTAGACTTGTGAATACCCCTTAAATCTCCAGCAACTACCAAGAATGAATCTCTTGCATACAGTCTGAGTGTAATTAACGGCGATAGACGATCATTTCTAAAAATAAAAATACTTATTAGGGAATTATTGAACACCATCCGTTAAGGTAATGCATTAATGAAGTTTTAAGCCTTATATAAATAAAGCAAAACCTTAAATGTCAGGGTAGAAATTGAGTTATTGGAACTCACTCCTTAAATTGACAGTTCTTAGGACAGCGATATTTTTAATTTTTATTTCTAACCTAAAAAAAATACTTCTACTTGTGTCTTTTGTTTTGTTGTTGAAAAAAAGTTCAGATTAATCAGATTTCACTATTTCAGTGATATTTTATTGTAATTTTGATAGGGGTCTAGAACAATATGGAAAATATTTTGGAAGCCATAATTTTAGGAGGTGGGGCCGATGAAGATATTGAATTTGGTATATTGGATAATATTTTAATTAACAGAGATGAGGAAGGCCAGGGTCCCCCTTTCGATTTGGATTTATAATATAAACTTGAACATTTATTTTAAAAAAACACAATTACAGCACTAAACCGACACAAAACGTGAAACGAAAATACAGACAGATTACTTGATTGAGTTGAGTTGAGATACTTTTTTGGGAGGTTAGGTTTGGCGAATTAGGGAAATAAGGAAACCTTAAATACTTACGGTATCTTGTCGTAAATAGAGGAAAGCAGTATTTTATTATGGTTCCCTAATAAATTTTTTTCTAGTGCGCATGCGTACTTCCCATTTTCGGAACGACCATAATAAGGCATTTACCTTATAGAGTTTCCAATAATTCCCTATTATCCCACAGTAAATAAAATAGGTACTAGAAATGCTGATCTATTAGTTGGTCTTTGTAAATTTGTTCCAAAATGTGCTCCATTAACAAGCGCACAGACTTTCTTGATAATGCAAATCTGTTTTTAAATTCTGTCTCTTCCCACAAGGTGAATTGATCTAACTGATTTTCAAATATTCCTTGTGGCCGAGGGCCTTCAACAATATCCACAGCATCTTATTTATCGCTCAAAAAACAATAAAATTGAGGTTATTTGCCAAATGATTGACAGAAGAACTGTCGAAAACCACCATCTTCTACAAAGAACTTTAACTAATAGCTGCTTTCCATTTAACGTAAGGAGCTCCTCAGAGCTACCCAGAGCGTATGACCATGCGTTCCATTTAGTGGAGCTTCAAGCACCGATTGATATTCCCCTTGCCCCTCGAGCACCACCCGTTTTATTGGTGCATGAAGCACAATTAGACAAAAGTCAAAACGCGAATACATAGTTTTTTGGCGAAAAAGTCAGTGATAAAGTAATTTCCGATGTCAGGGGCTTGAAGCTCTGGGGCTTCACACTCCTAAATGGAAAACGCCTGATACCCCTTCCTCCCGATGAAGTGAACTCCTACCAAGGAGACTAAAATTTAACAAGGAGTGTTTGATTCCCATAAGACAATGGGGACTAGTAGAAAGAGATGAAAGAACATTTGTGACGAAATGTGACGTAGTAGGATGTGTCATGGTCGCCGTTCTCTATAGACAGTGACGGACTAGCTCTTGGTATATGAGAGTTACTGCTGACAGTTTTGTTGCTTGGTTCGAGTTCGACTCTGTACTCAAACCCAAGTACGTCACTATGACGCGTTGATGCTACAAGATTCTGATTGGCTAGAGCTTATTAAACCCTCCTTGTTGAATTTTAGTCTCCTTGAACTCCTACTCCCTTAGGGTGGGTATATATTATAGACGACAATAAAGTGCACGGCACGGCACGCTCTTTGATTGGTCAATGTAATGGCGGTAAGTTTAAATGACCGACAAGAAGAAGGCAAACTGAGTTGAAAATGCTTGATTTACTAGCCAACCTAACCTAAATAACCTTACGTAGACAGAATAACCATACAAAATTGTTAATTGTTAGCGATTTAACGACTATTCATCCAAAATTGTTGATAACCTAGCATTGGTCGGAGAGCTTATGCCGTGCATTTTATTGTATATTATAAAACTATTTTGACATAACTAAAAGTTAACTAGTGGAATGACGTGTCATTGGTGCTGTAAGTTTTCCGGGTTTTCCTAAAGTTGAAAAGTGAATACGCCACCAAAAAAAATCAGTAGGTCGGCCCGGAGCGCCACAACAAATTCTAATAATATGTTGGTTAGACTATAAGGGCCGATTTTTCAAACCGAGGTAATTCTCAGATTAACTAATCTTGGTTTCGTTGCTAGGCACCTAGCGATTCGATTGGCTACGATCTATTACCCGAACCAAGATTAGTTGATCTGTCGATCATCTCCGAATGAACAACCGGCCCTAAGAGTGATTAAGAGGGAGTATTATTATTATTTTATAGTTAATTTCAAAATGTAGGAGTTAATTTTATCGGGAGGAAGTATTACCATCCATCCATCCATTAAAGTCAACTTTGTAGAAAATGGTGGTTTTCGACAGTTCTTCAGTAATTTAGCATATAAGCTCAATTTGATTGATTTTTTTTCTCAATAATGTTAGCAAACAGGTTATTTTAGAGTTACTTTTAATCGAGTGTGAATAAGATGCTGTGATTATTGTTGAAGGCCCTCGGCGACGAAGGATATTTAGAAATCGGTTAATCCGTTTTATCTTGTGAAACGAAATAGAATTTGAAAACTGATTTCGATCATCAAGAAAGTCTGTACGCTTGTTAATGGGACACATAGTGAAGCAAATTTGCAAATACCTTTATTCAACAACTTTTTTGTACAATTCGATAAATACAGTCTCGCCTATACAAGAATTATACGATCAAACGTACTTACCTGTGATGTTCCATCGTAAAATAATTACGATCGAAGCGCTTCGTCCGAGTAGATCACTGTAATTTAAGACTTATTGTAGTAGTATCTCTGCGTGAGGTGGCGCCACGCAATTTTAAAGATGGAAACTTTTCATCATACTCTGCTTTACCGACCGTTCCCTATGTACGTCAAGATATGAAGATAATTTTAAAGACTATGCAATATTTGCGATAGGGTGGGAGATGTTTCACAAATTTTTTGTAAACTAGTTTCCTGGAAATTTTCCAATTTTTAGTTTTGTCCTGAGTGGTTCTCTGGAATTATGATTTGAGGGATGGGAGTGATCTACTCGGACGAGGCGCTTCATATAATTACGATCGAACATCACAGGTAAATGGTGGATTTATAAACTCAACTAAACTAAGAATTCAAAATTATCAATTATTAGTGAACAATTAGCAACTAAGAAGGTGTTTATAAACCTAAGAAATTAAGAATTATGGTCATGTGGGGAAGACGGTTACAACTATAAGAAAAGCCATCATGGTCAACATTTCTTCATGATCCATTGTTTTGTTATTGCAAGAAATTATGTAAACAAATCACTGCAAAATATAAACAAATTTATATTCAAACATTAATTCGCCGATTTTGCGCATGCCCGCTTCCATTTTCAACTAAGATAATTCTTAGTTGAAAAGATAAAATATAACCATCTTCTTAGTTGCTAATTCTTAATTTAATTGACAGCTGAAAGTATATAAATCACTGATAGGGTTTCCGTGTATTCATCTTTCTTAATTCTTAGTTGTTAATTTAATTCTTAGTTTAGTTGAGTTTATAAATCCACCATGAGTTCGTTTGATCGTATAATATTTCAGCGCCTTCGTAGATCACTGTAATTTTAGACTTATTGTAGATGTTCAAAGAAAGCAAAAATTGGTCATGAATATACAAAGTTCATTGAGAACGACTATATTCTGGCAGTAAAAATATACTGTAACTACTTGTAAAGGTGTTAAGACGGGCCAGCCCTTGCAAAATCACTATGTTTCAATGATCTTTGATAAAGCTTTGCAAATGTTTCGGAGGTTTAGTCCAGCATGCTGATTTTTTAATAATATCCAGTGTCACTCCTTGCCTGAGCCTGAAAGCCTTAGAGGTTGTGTGCCCTAAAAATGTTGGTATCTAGGCCTGATTCAAACAAGAAATTTGCGATCCATTTGCTTATGGTTGCTCTTACATATATAGATCTCTGGAAGTGATGAACAGATAGCTGATATCCTCTATAGTTCTTATGGTGGATTTATAAACTCAACTAAACTAAGAATTTAAAATTATCATTTAAGAATTAACAATGAGCAATTAAGAAGCTGTTTATAAACGTCAACTAAGCAATTAAGAATTATGTCATGTGGGGAAGATGGATACAACCCTATAAGAAAAGCCATCATGGTCAACATTTCTTCACGATCTATTGTATTGTTATTACAAGAAAATATGTAAACAAATCACTGCAAAATATAAACAAATTTACATTAAAACAATCATTCGCCGATTTTACGCAAGCCCGCTTCCATTTTCAACTAAGACAATTAATTGTTGAAAAGATAAAAGATAACCATCTTCTTAGTTGCTAATTCTTAATTTAATTGACAGCTGAAAGTATATAAAACACTGATGGGGTTTCCTTGTATTTCTTTCTTAATTCTTATTTTAATTCTTAGTTTAGTTGAATTTATAAATCCACCATTATGTTTATTGTGCGTTCGCCATAAGTTAGTGATGTTGATGTTGCCGCTGGGCATATTGAGGTATTTTTTGAGAAAAATGGCACTACTATGTAAGGTTGGAATTTTTTGACACCTGATGTCTGGGATATAAATTCTTGCGCCTGTAGCTTCAAAAACAATATTTTCTACTCTGATCAGATGTAATATGTTTGCAGCCGCTGTCCCGAGATGAGTGCTAGCAATGTAGCTAATTTTTTTGAAAGTTTCAAAAGCGGTAAATCATTTTTCGGGCCTAATGTAGAAGAATAATCCAATACAATTCGAGGATTCCATGTAACCTCATATTTGGTTTTCTGAGGTCTCAGCCTTGCAACTCCTTTAAAGAACCTCTTCATTCTTCCATCCTTTGCAATATCATCTGATAGGATTAGAGAAAAGAGCAGAACGATGAGAGTTGAATGTACCATATTTATAATTCTTACTGTCCATCTGATCTTGGATGAAACCTGAAATATCTGGTATACTAGCATTGTAGGAATCTATTTTATCTCGGCAACAGAAATCTCACCAAAGCCGCAACGAAGTATTATACCGTTTCATTGTCGTCGATGAAAGGGAGGAAATTACAGTTGACATGGTACTTTCAGGAATACCCTTTCTCAGAAAATGCCGCCCTGAAATTTCCCTGCCACTAGGGTAAGACCTGAAAAGCGAACATAATAATTCTTGATATGGAGTGAATATCAAAAGTTCAGAAGCTAAAAGATTCGTGAGTAATGGGTACCAGGGATGTACTGGCCATTTTGGTACAACCATTATCCTTTCGGCTTGGTCAGACATGATTTTCTTCAATGTTCTTGTGATCAAAGAAAAAGGAGGAAAGGCATAAAATTCGATATCAGTCCAGCATATGGTGAAAGCATCTAAAGCTGCACTATCATGGTATTTGAACCATGAAAAGTACTTGCTGCATTTATGGTTTGCCTTTGAAGCAAATATGTCAACTTTGGGGGTCTCTAAAGTTCTGATAATTGTATTGAAGTCTTGAGTGCTCAGCTACCATTCTGTTTCGGCAGAAACAACCCTGGAAGCTTTGTTGTATGATTGCACGTAGGATGCGACTAACCATAAACCTCTCTCCTCACACCATTGCCAAATTGCTCTAGCTATTTTGTTGAACGCAGGGGTCACCCCCCATTTTATTTATGTCAGCTACAGCTGTGGTATTATCCACACGAACAAGAATATTACAGGATTTTAATTTTGATGCAAAGCACTTAAGCCCATAGTACACTGCTAACATTTCTAGATTTATATGTTTTTTGGATTCAAAATTATTCCACCATCCATGAGTTTATATCCCATTGCAGTGAGCTCCCCAACTTGTTTTACTTGAATCAGTGTAAATTTCACAAGCGAATGTATCTTGTTTTATTTGATTATTTGTGGTAGATGTTTTTCTCTCACTAATTTAAATCTGGCATTATACTAGGGGGTACATGCATAGTTTTATCATAATTTTGTTGATTATGCTACGACCTTGGCCCTTTCAAATAACTTCATATGGAGTTTTCCATATCTAACTGCTGGAAGAGCAGACACTAGGATCCCTATGAATTTGGAAAAATAACAAACTGTTTCGTCAGTTTAATTTTTCTGACCAATATGATGATTTTCTCCCTCTTCTTCTTTGTCAAATCAATAGTCATATGGGTACTGTCAAAAATAAAACCAAAATATTTACATTGGCGAGAAGGATTCAGGGAGCACTTTTCTTTATTGATTATAGATCCTATAGCGACTCTATAACAATGAACAGCTTAGTTTACATGATGCTTGCACTGATTGCTTGATTCACTTATAAAAAGAAAATCATCTTGATAGCGTACATAAGTTAATTTTCTCGCAACTTTTTGAGATCTGGTTTCATGATTTTTGTGAACACTAGAGGGACTGTAGCTAATCCGTTGGGCAAGCATGTAAATTTATATACTTTTTTATTAATTCTGTCCAATAGGAACTGAGTAATAGGCATCTTTTATGTCTATTGTACTTGTGAAGCAGTTATGGTACAAAATATTAATGGAATGGTGATAGATTAAGTGAAACTTCTGTGTTCAATGTAAATGCTCCTAAATGAGGTATATTTGATGGAATAAGAACGACTTCTGATGCTCTCATTTCTCAAAGGGGTATTGTCCCGCAATGATTGATGTTTTTTCTTACGGGTGCTGTCCCGGTTGCAATAAGAACGACTTCTGATGCTCTCATTTCTCAAAGGGGTATTGTCCCGCAATGATTGGTGTTTTTTCTTACGGGTGCTGTCCCGGTTGCAATAACAACGACTTCTGATGCTCTCATTTCTCAAAGGGATATTGTCCCGCAATGGCTCATGGATTATCCGGGGGCTGTCCTGGTAATGTGAGGTCGGCTTCTCGAGTCGGATGAGATCTTCCTGAAGATCGGTGTCTTCGTTTTTCCATCTGAAAATAATGAGTAATTAGTATTTTGAATAAAATATTAATAAATACCGGGAGCGAAGAAAAAGCGTGGCTTCTCTCTCACACAAAAATAATCTTGACGACTATACAATAAAATGCACGGCATAAGCGCCCCCACCAATTCTAGGTTATTAAAAATTTTGGATGAATAGTCGTTAAATCACTAACAATTTTGAATGGTTATTTTGTCTACGTAAGGTTATTCAGGTTAGGGTAGGTTGGCTAGTAATTCACGCATTTTCAACTCAGTTTGCCTTCTTCTTGTTGGTCATTTAAACTTACCGCCATTTCAGTGACCAATCATAGAGCGTGCCGTGCCGTGCACTTTATTGTCGTCTATCTTGACGTACGTAGGGAACGGTCGGTAAAGCAGAGTATGATGAAAAGTTTCCATCTTTAAAATTGTGTGGCGCCATCTCACGCAGAGATACTACTACAATAAGTCTTAAATTACAGTGATCTATGAAGGACGAGGCGCTGAACTATAATTAAATAATTTGACTATTTGGTGTGTGTTGCAACTAGACCATAGCTCTGTATGTGCATCAATGACAAGGTAAAAATTGTTCTGCAGTTTTGTTTTTGAATCGTACAATTTTAACACATGAAGAGTTATATTAACCTAAAAATAGAAAAATTATAAAAATACGTACATAGGCACTATGAAAACATTATTTAACATAGCTTCACGTATGTCAGGTAGTTTTCAAATATATGACGTTTTGACTGTTTTGAGAACTGTTTATACTCTTTTTATAATCCTGGTTTGTAGCGGTAATCGGTTATAAATTTTCGGTGCTACACTACCTACAAATCTTTGGTTAGCATCTTTACGATAGAAAGTATGTTTTTGTCTGTAACTTGTCTCGTTTTGTAGTCGTGTGAAATGGGATTCCTCATATTATGATTTTTGTGTATGAAAAGATACGCACTATGAAAGTATAACATTCTGACGTTTAAAATGTCAGGAGCATAATAGATTATTCGTAGGATATAACCTGCCCCTTTAAAATATTATTCTTAGTATGTAAGCTTAAAGAATCAGTTCGCTCTCTCAAATTCAGGATGCGCAGAAGACTGCTGTTTGAATTACGCTGTTGTCGCATATTGTGTCAGACCTTCGAAGTATCCGAAAAATGGCACAAATCTTTGGTTAGCATCTTTACGATAGAAACTATGTTTTCGTCTGTAACTTGTCTCGTTTTGTAGTCGCGTGAAATGGGATTCCTCATATTACGATTTTTGTGCATGAAAAGATACGCAGTATGAAAGTATGAAAGTATAACATTCTGACGTTGACGGTCAAAAGGTTTGCTCCGAAAAACTCGTTTTGAATTTCAACCTAAAGCTCGTTTTAAATTTCAAACAAAAACTCATTTTGAATTTCAACCAAAAATCCATTATTTAAATTTTTCAAAACTCATTGTTATCGATTTTGAACAGACTCGTACCATGAATCACAAAACTCTTGATTTTATTACTTTGAACATCCATCAATTGCATTCTTGAAAACTCCTGGATAGAGACGGATAATAAATAACAAAACTCGTTCTCTATAACTATATGAAATTGTCATTTTAAGAATATGAACGTCGATCTCAAACCGAAATTCATTGCAAAATGAACGAAGCCTCTACACTTCAGACTTCAGAAAAACAGTTTTCTACATCACAAAAAGAAACCGGTAAAATTAGCGCCATCTATGGTCCGATAGTTGAATCTCAAAGTTTTGAAGTTACAGACTAAACAGGAACCTATATTCGAGGTGACTCATAAATTTCCTTGATTCTTTATAAATGAAAAATGGTGGTAATATACAATAACAGGGATTCTCTACGAGACATTAAAAAAATCCATTTTCTACAGTCTTTCGAAGAACTTGAGAATGTACAATGACTAATGACTTGAGTGTGGTAATCACTAATATTGGAATGAAACGTGTCACATGACATTTCTCATTCTGCTTAAATTCATTATACATATTCAAATTATATCGTACCTCAATATTCATTTTCAATAGTCAGTTAGAACGGTTTGATTTCGAAACTTGTCGCCATCTTTAAATTAACGAAAAAATATTGAAATACAACAATGTGAAATAAAAAAATGAGACCTCAACGTCCTCAACACGGTCAAAAGATCCACCATTTAGAGTACCATTTTCAGATCAAGCAGTGTATACGTTTATATGTTGAGCATTGTACAAATTGCCAGCGGCTGTGTGCGCGTGGGAAATACAAGTTGCGCAGTAGACAAATGGGAACAAAAAGATCAAAGTGCCGACGCCAAGTGACCTAACTGATTCTTTAAGCTATAAACTGTTGTTTTGTACAAAAGAGAGTAAACGAATAGGAGAGTTTAATAAGCTCTAGCCAATCAGAATCTTGTAGCATCAACGCGTCATAATGACGTACCTGGACATGAATACAGAGTCGAACTCGAAACAAGGAACAAAACTGTCACGTGTAACTCTCACTAAAATGAAATTATAATATGATGATTGGAATGCTCGTCAGGCTGCGCGACTGGACTTCTCATCTCATGGAGGCCGCCATGTTTGTTTTGTTTGAGTTGATTGTAACATATAAAACTGATACAAAGACGCGCTGCACTGCACTGGCTTGTTTACAAACGATAAATTGGGAAACTAATAACACGTACGTGCAGATGAATGCCTCTCTCGCACCCATGCAAGTAAGCAATAAAGTATTTATCTGCTAGATTGCATGTGCATTCTTTCTTCATCTCCTAGAGTTATCACTTTATACGGGTGCTCAGAGGAACTAAGGGCATTCCAGTCATCATATCATAATTTCATTTCAGTGGTAACTCTCATATACAAAGAGTGCGGATTGCGCTAGTCCGTCACTGTCTATAGAGAATGGCGCCATGACATGTCCACCCACGTCTCAAATGTTCTTTCATCTCTTTCTATTAGTCAGTGTCGTTCGTTAAGACGTACTCTGACGTACTCTACTTGCTTGAAGTTGATCTTTCAAAAGAGAAAGACAAATGAAGTACAAGTGTCAGAGAGAGATGAACAATGTGAAAGTGATCTCGATCAACTAGAGCAGTGTTCAATGAACGAGCCTATTTAATCTCTTTGGTTTTGTATAACATTTAAATTACTCATTTGATTATCATACATATACTGCTCCAAATTATCCATACCTCACAGTAGTTTCAACAAGCGCTTTATATATCATCAATAAAAAGTTTTTATTCATAAATTTTCTTAGATGATGGAATTTTGAGACCAGTCTCCGTATTTTTTTGCATAGAGGTTACATGATCATACCTACCATTTCTAAGTACTTTGTGTTCGCACTTTCTTGGATAACTAGATTGCTGTCGAGCACTTGAAGAGTAGGGACTGTATGTTGGCCTGTTAACATTTGTTAGAGAAAAGGCATTATATTTGGTCTTAATAATATTTATGGATAGCAGGTGTTGGTCAAACCACTTTTTTACTTCATAAGATCAACTAATAAGTCAGCATATCTAGTTCTTAATAATTACTGTATTATAAGTATTTTAAGTATTTTTATTTTTGGAAATCATCTCCTATCGCCAGTAACATAAGTGTTAATTATACTCAGCTTTCATGCAACAGGTTCATTCTTGGTAGTTGTTGGAGATTTTGGAGGTATTCACAAGTCTATTGCAGAATTAATATTTATTAGAAATGTGACACGAGAAATTGCGAAAAATTCTAGGTTACCTAATTGCCCCCTTCTTCTTTTTATTTTAGTAATGGGACTGTTAGGTATAAAACTGCCATTTTAAAGCTGAAGTTAACTTGACTACTGATAAAATTATTTGCTAGAGCATTCGTCCGCATGAGCACCGAATGAGCAGCGAAGCTGCGAAAGAGCGGATACTCCGTGTGGACACTGATGTGAGCACGAACAGAATTCCCGTGCGGTGCTCGGGCCGATCCGTTTTTTGTCGATTTTTTTGTGCTCAGTGTGGACGGTGAAAGTGTTATTGACGTTCTGTTTGAGATTATCACAGGGATTTCGATTTTGATTTAATTGATGAGTATAGCGTGGACTCGAGAAAAATTTGGAACATTGCTCTCTGCCACCATTGCTTTCGTCGTTTCTTTTTCAACAATAAACACAAAGCAATAAAACTGGCACCAGCCATTACCAGATTGGCATTCATTTTGTACGCGACTGACTGCGGATCGGTGCTCATGTGCCAGGAGACACTCCACAGCATGACGCAGCCTGAGTTTGAACCGAGCAGCCTGAGTTTGAACCGAGCAGCCTGAGCTTGAACCGAACAGCTCATGTGCTCAATCGGTGCTCATGCGGAACGAATGCTCTAGTGAATACGCGACTTAAAATGGGTCTCCATCATAGAAATATAATAAACACTAGAACGCCAAAAACGCTGTCCGAGATTCAGTTAAATGACCCCTCACAACTATACAATGAAATGCACGGCATAAGCGCCCCCAAAAAAGGTTATTCAACAATTTTTGATGAATAGTCGTTAAATCGCTAACAATTTTGTATAGTTATTCTGTCTACGTAAGGTTAGTCAGGTTAGGTTGGCTAGTATTTCACGCATTTTCAACTCAGTTTGTCTTCTTCTTGTCGGTTATTTAAACTTACCGCCATTACAGTGACCAATCATAGCATGCAGTGCCGTGCATTTTATTGTCGTCTCCCCTCACAGGGAATGATGACCAACCTTTATACTTGCGCATTATTACTGTTTCTGGTCACGTCGTTTCCAACTTTCCTTTTTTTTTTTCGTGTTCCAAATGAAGTTCGGAATATCATCTGTGGTTATGACAGGTAATTGTGGAAAGTTCAGTAAACTTGGCAACACCGCCTTAAAATCCTATCGTGACGTATCAAGCGAAGAAAGATAACAGCAAAGAGTAGGGGTTATAGACAACAGTGTCGGCTTCTGGGTTTTGGCATTGTTAGGCTTTAACAGTTATTGTTGAATCTGTGTGAATCTGAATAACACCAATATATTGACAACGACACAGACGCAAAAATAAATTATGCGGACCTGAATTTGGATTATATGTCCGTTATAAAAAAATATGACATTGATTTCAACGACATGTAACTCGATGATGGGGAATTTTATCATTTAATTTCATTTCTCCCTTCTTTGGGTACTCTGACTGAAAATGTTCAGGAATATCAGGATTTGTCCATGAATCTATAAAAAAAATTATCAAATGTAGAGTATGTTTGTCTACTTTTGAAGACATTACAGAATCTTCTGCAGATGCAGAAAACTTTAAATTATTGAATAGAATAAATAGAGGTCATCACAAACTGTTATAGATATTTGTATTTTCCTTGAGAGAAAAATCTGGCAGGTTCTTGCAATCACTGATCATTTTATGCCAAATGAAACGATTTTTTTGGAAATTTTTATACACCAAACTTCATCAATATTATTTCAGGGTGAAAAATTATTCCGCTCCAATAAACCACATTTTCGGTATATCTCCCTATGAGGTGAGTCACAAAATGAAAATGATTAAAGCAATAACAAGAATTTATACCAGAATTAGATTTTTCAATGTTGCAATGTCGCAAACTGAGAAAATTAGAGGTGAATTGAAGTGAAAAACACTTATAAAATTTATTCTATTTTCCCATCAATAGATTTTGAAACAAAATGCCACAATTTTCGTTTGATAGGAGTAGTTTGAACTCATGTAAAAAAATTGTAATGTCTTGTTTATAAAAGCCTTTCTTAGTATTGTTATTACATACTTTTTGCATTAATAATTAATTAATTAATCAATCAATTTGTAGAAGTAGAAAACCAACTTCGATATTCAGAATTTCGAAAATCAAAAATCAAGAAAGTGTTTCCTCACTCTGATATGGATTTCGACTATACTTAATAGGCTCAACGGTTCAGGCGTGAGGCTGATGGACACACAAATTGAGTTTTTTTTTTCTGATTTACAAACTGAGTGGAATCAAAATATCAAATTTTGAATTTTTTGACGATCACAATAGTTTCTCTCTACTTGGTCGCAAGAAAGCACAAAATAGAAGACCTACACCTCAGATCAATAAGTAAACATAGATTGGCCCGATGCTACGTAAACATCATATTCACTGAACCGAAGATAAATCTTGCGGAAACTGTTTTGTTTGGGGTTTTTGACATTCGAACCAAAACACAACACCTCTAGCAAAGTGCCGTGCTTTTTTAAGGGGGTCAAAATTACTTATGCAAATGCAGTACCTGTGAGCTGCAACAAGTTATGTCACGATTTTGTCTTAAAATTCCTAGGGTCAATAAAAAGCCGGGGGTTGGCAGCAAATAACTTTTTATCAAGATTTGTGGATTCAAGATAGCGGATTAGTTTTGTGATTTATGATGATATTCTTTCCTTAGTTGGATTCTAGGAGTTTTCAGCTATCAAAAATTAAGCATTATTTATGGTCTAAAGTAATTAATTCGAGAGATTTAACAAGTTCCTTGACTATATTTCAAGTTTGGTGCCTGGGAGTTTATGTTGTGTAGATCAAGTTTCAACGTATCAATACGAATATTTGAATAAATATTGCATAAAGCCTTCTGTTAACGTAGGTAACATAACTGGTGAGCTTAGACATGCGTTGCCATAGTAATCATCAAATCAAATATTTATTTGTCTGTTAAATTCTTTATGCAACTGGCCCTGTGAGTTAAGAAACCTTCTCCAACATCTATAAATAAATTGTTCATTCTGTTGAGTATTATCCTTCCTAAATTTTAGACCAGTTCATTCATATGGCAAGTACCTGTCAGAAAACAACTACTCTCCTGGCTAAGACCACGACGGGGATTGAATTAAATCTAACAGATACTTGTGCAACGTTCCTCAAAGCATCAGAGAACGCAAGTGCCAGTGTTTTGTGTTGATGAAGTGTTGTTTAAATTTTCCTGTGTGTTTTCGTGGTTTTTGTCCTGTTTAAACAACTTAAAGTTACATATGGAATATTTTTCAAAATAGTGCAGTGGTTCAGTGAGACACAATGTCAAAATACTGCTTTGTTTTCAAAACAAATGATAGTAAACAAACATTCCACAGGCGAGGTTCCAGTGGCGTCAAATGCACGATACAAATCATCCAATCAAGCGTATTCGTCAAATATAATATTGGAGGACAAAGAAACTCATTCAAAATTACAGATAAGAAAAGCCTATGGCAAAATGGTGAATGCCTCAATGTTTGTTATAAATATCTGTAAGCAGGGGGAAAAAACATTGTAGCTTATGACAGGAAAATTTAATTTATTTTCCAATAATATTGATATTGTTAAAATTCTAACAGATTGAATGAAATATATGCTTATCCACACGTTATTATAACAAATAGGCAAATATCACTATTATTTATTTAATTTTAAGGCTAACATATACAATATTACAAATGTATAAATATAAAGTGTCAAAGTGTATGTGAAAGAATAATTCTCAAGAAAGCTCAGTACATGAGGATTTCAACACTTGGTATTTATTGATTTTTAAATAGAACTGTCTTTGTCAAAAGAGACCTGACCCTTTCTAGTTTGTCAGTTCCGCTTATTGACAATTCAAGGTATAATCAGATTTTGAAAGAAATTTGAAGTACTTATTACCTTTACCAAGGCAAAACTATGGTTTGATAAAGGCTCTTCCTCAAAGAAATGATTTCCAAAAATTTAAAGTAAGTCCTTTGGTATATCATTAATTGTCCTCACTGTTAGAATTTTAACAATGTCAATATTATTGGAAAATAAATTCAATTTTCCTTTCATCTCAATGTTTTTCCCCCTGCTCACAGATATTTATAACAAACATTGAGGAATTCACCACTTTGCCATAGGCTTTTCGTATCTGTAATTTTGAATGAGTTTCTTTGTCCTCCAATATTATATTTGACGAATACGTTTGATTGCATGATTTGCATCGTGCATTCGACGCCACTGGAACCTCACCTGTGGAATGTTTGTTTACTATCATTTGTTTTGCAAACAAAGCAGTATTTCGACATTGTGACTCAATAAACCACTGCACTATTTTGAAAAATAGTCCAAATGTAACTTTAAGTTGTTTAAGCAGGACAAAAACCACGAAAACACACAGGAAAATTTCTAACAACACTTCATCAACACAAAACGACAAGGTACAATGTCCGCCACGGCCGGTGTCACAAGCGGTGTTGCCAAGAGTAAAATAATTCTAGTAACCGCTCGAAGTGCCTAAAATTTCATCAGTTCAAAACGACATATATCTTCCTTTTTGGTAATTTTTTCACACCTTTCTGGACATAAGCATTTCTCTAGAATTTTTAGAATAATACATCTGAATATAAAATATGATTGATTATGCATTTATTGGTAGGTTCCTACCAAAATCATATTTTTTTACCAATTTGACAACAGGGCGTCAATGTTTGAAAACATTAGGGATGAGAGGTGTACGTAAATAAACAAAGTTGTCTTCGGTTCAGTGAATATGATGTTTACGTAGCATCGGGCCGATCTATGTTTACTTATTGATCTGAGACCTACACTCAATATTTCTATTTTCAAGAATTCAATTATTGGTTTATTGTATATATCATTAAAAGAAAACTCTGTTATATTGCAAATGCTATTACCGACCAAGGAGACTAAACATTATTTAACAGGAGAGTCTAATCCCCATAAGACAATGATGACACTAATGGAAAGAGATGAAAGAACATTTGTGATGAAATGTGACTCAGTTGGACATGTCATGGCCGCCGTTCTCTATAGACAGTGACGGACCAGCTCTTGCTCAGAGTTACTGCTGACAGTGTTGTTGCTTGGTTCGAGTTCGACTCTGTACTCATGTCCAAGTACTGATCGACAAGCGTAAAGATGCCTCCGAGAATTGGTTGTGCGTTAGACAAAACCCTGGAGTGGGGCAGGAGCTCAATCGCTCTGCCTTATTCAAGCAGTTAACGTCGTGAGTGTACAGTCAGTGGAATAAAATTATTGTGGCGTTATTCTGATTGTGTGTTGAATGTGAAATCCTTGTGTTGTGGTTGTGTATAGTTTTGAAATATTATTAGACGCGTTGATGCTACAAGATTCTGATTGGCTGGAGCTTATTAAACCCTCCTGTTAGTTTAGTCTCTTTGATTACCGACAACTTATACCAGATTCAGGAACAGAAAGTCAAAAATCCTTAGAAAGAACCCTAAAGTTATTGAATGACAAAAACATCAGTATATTCGGAGTTTACTATGATTGTTTTAAAACATTATTGAATAATATAGGTCAGTGATTGTTTATGTAATGTCGTATCGTAACATTACCTAATTTTATATTTTAATTTATTTTTATGTTATGTTGTTTGTTGGAAAAACATTCTGTATTTTTTTATTAAGAAGTACTTATATTGTTATATATGGCCGTTTTGTGATATTTTACATTGTAATGGGGATTACCCCGTATAAATAAATAAAATAAATAAATACCGACTCTAAACATTCTAATTGCAGATAGGACGGCAGTTAGCAACGTCATTTAATAACCATTTTTGTAAATTGGTACAACATAAGCTTCTTTCCATCTTTATGGAAAAGTGTGTTCTTCGAATGATAAAGTTGAAGAATGTTTAATTTCTTATAAATTCCATCAATAGTTTTTGAACGTAGGAGCATCGGGTGAGGATATAGAGCAAGTCGAAAATTAATTAAAGGACCCCGCAAACTCCTTATGGAATTTGGGTCCCGGTGGATTTTTTGGTATGATGTAGTCCATGTTATTCTCAACCAATGTTACCATTGCGCCAACCCAAAAAAAATAATAGTTTTGCTGCTAGGGGGCGTTGAAATCACCCCTTGCGCAGATTAGACTATTTATTTTTGAATCCGGTAACAATATTTTCACTTGTTTCATTGTTGCTAATGTTGCACAATATTGTGCTGTTTTATAAAAAAAAATTCCTACTCCCCCCCTTCTTCCCCCCAACTCCTATTACGAAACGCAAAAAAAATTCTCGAGTGCCTTTAAATGTATCGTCGAATGTTTAAATATGTCTGAATAAGGGAGATAGCAGTTTTTTTATGATTATCGCCCAAATGGCACAAAACGAAAAAAATTCGGTGGATTTTTCTGAATTTTCAATATGATAAATAGAAAATTAATTGGGTGACAAATCCAAAAATTAATAGTTCTGATGCTAGGGGGCGTTGAAATCATACCTTGCTCAGAATAGACAATTCATTATTATAGGCGAAAACAATATCTCTACGTATTTTTGTTTTATTTTATGTCGAACAATTGTGTAAATTTTCATAAATTGAAAATCTAAAACCTCCCCCTTACCCCCAACCCCTATTTCAGAACACGAACCAACTCAAATTCAAATTGTGGATGTCTAATTTTTATTTATTTTCAAGATATTCGCCCAATTAATTGATATTCAAAAAACATGAACTACTTACGCCCTTCTAAGAAGTCAGCGAAATCCACCAATATTTTTTTGGAGGAAAGGAAAGGTGAAATTAAACAACTGTATGATTTCCTTAATTTGAGCTGATTGAAACATTTATTTTGATAAATCATTTACAAGTAGTCAATAATTAATTTTTTCATGTTCTAATATAGGGGTTGGGGGTGTGCTGAAACCACTTGTGGGAATTCAATTCAACACTTGTATAAAGACATTATTTATTTAAAACACCAAGGTTCTGTCTGTCAGTTGACAAAATCGAGCTTATAACCTATTAACGAGAATTTAATTTAGTTCCCTTATAGTTAGGCAACTTTTGATGCCGAGTGTGTATTGTGGGTTGCAGAAATATCAAATTCAAACCCGCGCACTTGTTAAGATATTTTCAGTGGGAGATATAAAAACAGGACACTTTTTATAAAAACTTTTTATTTCACAATCGAAAGTTTTGAGCTGTTCAAGCGCTGTGGAAATTAGTTGATGGCGATACTGCTAAAATCACGTCAGATTTACACCATTATCTTTTTTCTTGAATTTTCATACACTGATAATTTTGAGCCTTGTTGGTTTCTATCGGGTGGTGGACAACACGACGTTTGCGCTTGATGCCTGGTCATTTTATTTAGGTAAGCATTAATTATTTCATGAGGAAATGTACCAGTTTTCTGTTCCTGGTCCCTGAAGGGTCCTATCATTCAGTTGTTCATCTACAAGTGGGTGTTAAAACATTTTATTTAGTTGTAGAAAATATATCGAGAAAACGTGCATTATCAACCCCCCAGAATAAAGCTTTGTTGGAACTCCTGGTCCTGTGTATCATTCAGCCAACCCCCAAAACAATCCCTGAGAATAGAGAGTATCTGTGCAACGTGTCACCCAACAAGAGGGGCTGTTTTTACTCAGGAAATCAATCAGGATGACATCAGAAAATGAATCTCCGTACAACTTCAGATCGAGGCGCCCTATGGATTATGTAAGCCCTGAAAATAATGAAAACCAAGGTAGGATTGTTTCAATTAATAATAACGAGTCGGCAACTGCAAGTAATAGAGATCCCTTTGCTGCTGATACTGTTGCCGTGTCTTCAACAAGCCATAATAATTTTCCACAAGAAAATTCGATTTCTACTCAGGCTAATAGGAGCCAAACTGCTGAAACTTACACTTTGTCGCATCCCAGTCATGAAGCTTCATGCCTACCTCCACCAGTTGAGCAAACTGGTAATCTGAACATACTTGGTCAGGGGGCGACTTCGAGGGTGAGAACTCAGTATAGGCCTCCTCCGCCAATGTATTATGGACAGAGGGCAAGTCCTGTTTTTGGGGCTCGTTACTGTCCTTCACAGCCACCACCATATTTTCCATCAGTAGAAAATCAATGTCGCAGTAATGTTATGCCTACAAATGAAAATTTTGTACAACTACCTCAATCAGAATTTACTAGATTAGTTAGTCAAGTTGTAGCTACTGTAATGCAGGTGCAATCTGTTAATCAACCAAATATTAATAATTGTAGACAAAATATGAATAATCCACAAAATAATGTAAGACCAGGCATCAACGAATTTTCTTTGTCTGATTTTCAAAAAATTATTCTTGATAATGAATCCGATATACAACCACCAGATTTTTTGCAAATCTTAGAAAGTGGTATCAACATCAACGATTTTCCTTTCAACAAAATAAAAATACTCTTGAATACTGCTTTTAAAAACTCAGTTAAATTGTGGTGGGATGCTTTTTCTGACAATTGTGTTACTTATCAACAATTTAGATCCGAATTTCTGGGTAATTTCTGGAACACTAGAAAACAAAACAAAATAAAAATGCAATTAGAGAGCGCAACATATACAGGGGGTTTATTTTCAGACCATTTTAATTTTTGGGTTGCTAAAGCCAAACATTTACAACCTCCTTATCCAGAATCCGATCTAATTGACATCATGGCACCACATTTTCCACCGAACTTCACTTTCACAAGCGCTGTCAAGATTGCGTCATGCTGATGAGTATTTCAAGAATACACCTGAAAAGGTAAAATATTATGAACAAAGGGATACAAATCCTAATAAACCGTTTTATGAAAGGGAAAATAGGCAGTTTAATTCGAACAGAAATAGTGGTTTTCAACAAAGAGGGTTAGAAAATAAAAGTGTGTGTAATTTATCACTGGAGGAAACTATTCCTTCGGAAAACGAGACAAACTCTCACCTGTGCGCCCTAAGGTGGGAGCTGTTCTCAGTAGGGCTGGAAAATTTATAGCAAATAACCCCACTGCAGATTTGCTAGAGGAATGTGAGTATGACCATTCTTTTTCTGAAAATCGTTCTCCAGTTATTATGTTGAAAGTATTTGGACAAAAAATACCTGCTCTTATAGATAGTGGAAGTTCCATCTCAGCAATATCACATGATATATGGTCCCAACTTTGTGATTTCCATAAAATAATACCACATTTTCCTTGTACAGGTATAAAAGTGATAGGAGCGTTCAAATCAAAATTTAAAAAAGTAGCCTTGCAGGCTTTGATTCCCTTTGAGACTGAAAAAGAAATGTTCACTCACGAATTTTTAGTAATAGATAGTTTATATTATCCAATCTTGATTGGCTGTGATTTTATGAGACTTTTTCAAGTTTGTATTGATTTAGGAAGACATACGGTTTTATTAACTGTAGGAAAGAATACCATAGAAGTACCTGAATCTGATTATTATCATACCATAACCAACCAGGATTCTTTGTCAGTTTGTGCAATTGTAAATAAATGTGCTATACAAAGTATTGATTTACCCAATCAGATCTCTGATAAGAACTTAATGAACTTGGTTGCCTCTTTGAAAATTCCTGAAAAATTCAAAGAAAGTTTTAGTAACATTTTGAACTCTTTTTCTGAATTGTTTTCAAATGTACCAGGTAGAACTAGTGAATATGTTCACAGCTTTTCGCTCAAAGATAAAACAGAGTTTTTTGTAAAGCCTTACCCGATTCCAATGGCACATCGACCTGCAGTGGACAAGGCTATTTGTGACATGGAGTCATGGGGGGTAATAAATAAAACGTTGTTCCTCAAAGTATATCTCACCACTCGTAACAACTCTGAAAAAAGATAATACAGTGAGGGTCTGTTTAGATGCTCGGAGACTGAATTCAGTTGTCGAACCTGATCATGAGTTGCCAAGGCCGATTGGCGAGCTTATTAGGTCAATGTCTGGTAAAAAGGTGATGAGTTCGCTGGATTTCACTCACGGTTACTGGCAAATTCCGGTACGAGAAGAAGACCAAGAATATCTAGGGTTTATTGTGGGCACAAAAACATATCGCTTCTGTGTTGTTCCTTTCGGTCTCACTACAGCAGTAAGTTGTTTTAGCAGGTGCCTCAACCTCATATTGGGACCCGAATTCAGCAGTTTTGTGGTAGCTTACATTGATGATATTTTAGTCATGAGTGACTCTGTGGAACAACATCTACATCATTTGAAACTGGTATTTGCACGTTTGTCAAAAGCTGGGTTCACTTTAAGAATCGAAAAATGTAAATTTTTCCAGGCGGAGTTGTCTTATTTAGGTTATGTTTTGAGCTCAGATGGAGTTAGACCTGATAAGCAGAGGGTGCAAGCGTTAGCTGATTATATTAGACCAAAAAATCAAAAAGAATTGCAAAAATTCTTGGGATTCTGTCAGTATGATAGAATTTTTGTCTGCACGACGTTTGCGCTTGATGCCTGGTCATTTTATTTAGTTTTCTGTTCCTGGTCCCTGAAGGGTCCTATCATTCAGTTATTCATCTACAAGTGGGTGTTAAAAAATTTTATTTAGTTGTAGAAAATATATCGAGAAAACGTGCATTATCAACCCCCCAGAATAAAGCTTTGTTGGAACTCTTGGTCCTGTGTATCATTCAGCCAACCCCCAAAACAATCCCTGAGAATAGAGAGTATCTGTGCAGGGGTAAGGGGGAGGTTTTAGGTTTTCAATAAATAAAAAATTACATAATTGTTCAGCATAATCAAAACTAAAATACGTAGAGATATTGTTTCCGCCTATGATAATGAATAGTCTATTGTGAGCGATCGAGGTATGATTTCAACGCCCCCTAGCATCAAAACTATTAATTTTTGTGGTTTATCACCAAATTAATTTCTATTCAAAATAACTTGAACTGCACCATATCAAAAATTCAGAAAAATCCACCGAAATTTTTTCGTTTTGTGTCATTTGGGGGGAGGGGGAATAATCATAAAAAGCTGCTAATTTCCTCATTCAGGCATATTTAAACATTCGACGGTACATTTAAAGGCACTCGAGAAATATTGTTTTCTGCGTTTCGTAATAGGAGTTGGGGGAAGAAGGGGAGGGGTAAGAATTTTTTTTATAAAACAACACAATATTGTGCAACATTAGCAACAATGAAACAAGTGAAAATATTGTCACCGGATTAAAAATTAAATAGTCACGAAAAATGAGAAATAAAACTTTCTATGTTTTTATACCACTTCTATTTGTAACCAACGTTACTGCAGTTTCGTCCTATATGGACATTATCAAACAATACTTTGTTTGATAATGTCCATATAGGACGAAACTGCAGTAACGTTCAAACGTATCAAACAATACATTGTTTGATAATGTCCATATAGGACGAAACTGCAGTAACGTTGGTTACAAATAGAAGTGGTATAAAAACATAGAAAGTTTTATTTCTCATTTTTCGTGATGATTTCCTACCACGTAATAACGGCTACATCCATCAATTTAATTAAATAGTCTAATCTGCGCAAGGGGTGATTTCAACGCCCCCTAGCAGCAAAACTGTTCATTTTTTGGGTTGGCGCAATGGTAACATTGGTTGAGAATTACATGGACTACATCATACCAAAAATTCAAGAAAATCCACCGGGACCAAAATTCCATAAGGCGTTTGCGGGGTCCTTTGCGTATTTCGTCGTTTTTTCGCAGATAACTCATATTCTACGCCTTTTTTGAAAAAACACGCTATGTACAAATGAAACAGAACGATTCTGAGAAAATGTTGCGGCTGACATATTTGTCTGAAACCTATTCTTCATTTGTCTTTTTTTTGTGTTAATTATAATGAACGAAGAAATTATTTAAAAGGGTGTTTATGTTTTGTCGATTAACAACTGCGAATAACAAATAAATGTAAGAATTGTTGTTTAAAATTGTTTTTTCCGTTAACCAGCTGTCGTTCCCTTACGAAACGGCTGCCCTCAAAAGTCGAAACTTGTGCGAGCCAAGGACTAACGATGTCTTACCTTTTTACGTGCGATTCCTAGCACGATCCGAGGAGAATTTCGAAAGGTCTGTTGGTAACCCATCCAAAGCCGGCGCTCTCCGTTTGAGCCACCCTCTCGGAAGAATCCTTAAATACAATAAATACTGGGCACGATTTGAGCTTTCATTTGAGTGGAACAAATTTGAAATAGCACGATTACTACCACTATGAGATGGCAATCATGTTTTTTTTTGTAATCCTTATTACGAAATTTCTGTTAGAGAAAAAAATAGCGGCTCCAATATGGCGAACGAGTTTTGTAATTATGGTCCGATTCGAATCTAAATTGGTATGTGAGGGGTTTTTGTGGTAGAAGACTAGGAATCTTTTATTAAATTTCATGAATTCAATATGGCGGCTCCAAGATGGTTGACTTCATTATATATCTGAACAACATAAAGTTTTGCTTTCATTTCTGTAAATTCATATTATACGCAGACGATCTCAAAATATTATCTCAAGTAAATAGTGACTGTTTTCTGATCCAAAATGATTTGACCAGATTTTTAACTTCTATCTAATCAACAAACTCCATTCAAATTTAGATAAATGTTGTTTCATCTACTTCACTCAAAAGAACAACACTTCATCACACGATTACCATTTTAATAGCATCATCCTAAAAGAAGTTAACGAAATAAAATACCTAGATGTGGCACTGGACAAAAAACTGTCGTTCTCAACACACATTGATTATGTAGTATCAAAATTGAATGAGAGAGTTCTCTAATGGTTGCCAACTTCGATTTTTGTATGAAAACTAGGAAACTCTGATTGGATTCTTCATACCTTTATTAGTGAGCAATAGGATTGTATAAGCCAGATTTTCAATGAAAATTTCCCTGGATATGGAATGAATGAGATATTAATGATAATTATTTTAGATTGGAATATCTCATTTATTCCTTATCCAGGGAAATTTATATTGAATATGTGGCTTGTACAATTCCATTGCTTACTAATGAAAGTATGAAGAATCTAATCAGAGTTTCCTAGTTTTTCATACAAAAATGTCAAAAATCGAAGTTGGCAACCATTAGTGAACTCTCTCATTGAACATTAGGATCCTCAGACAATGCAAAAACTTCACTTCCATTCAGGCTATGCAAATTTTATTCTACTCCTTCGTATATTATAGCAAACTGAATTTTGCAAATGTTATCTAGCGTCCACAATACGCTAGATACAAAACTAGATTAGAAATCGTACAAAATAAATACTTAAAATACCTATGTCGAATATAGAAATAGTGGGGAATACAACATTACAAAAATTAGTAAAACCTTCCTAAGGATATTGATTTATTCAGACATACATTACAAGTATTTAAAATAAAGGAAAAATACAAAACTTCATAACTGACATGAAATCAAATTTTTCTTGGACTATAACTAGGTTAAGCAACAAAATGTTATACATATAATATTTTCTTTACGATCAACTGTATCCGTGGATGACACTTTGGAATATGCCTGTCGCTATCCTATATGGTTTCAATAAATAAATAATTGTAGTATGCACCTGTGCGGATCAACCGTCATTATCCTCAAAAAGGTAGAGCATATAGTTGTTTATGGGCCGTGGTGGTCGGCTGGTAAAAGCGTACGCCTCGCAAGCGTGGGGTCGTGGGTTCGATCCACCGATTCACCGGTCTCGTGCATGGCATCACACGTTAAAAGGTAAGGGCTGCGTCTTCCATAGCTCACACAAGTCTCTCGAAGACTTCCGAGGGTTGAGCGTAGGGGTGCAATCGGTTGACGGAAATAACAATTTAAACAATTTTTAACTTGAGAGGTTATTGAAATTTAATTCATCCTGAAGCTTCGATTCATGCCATACATAGACATTTGACTAGGAGAGTCTAATCCCCATAAGACAACGGAGGCACTTATAGAAAGAGATAAAAAAACATATGTGACGTCATGGCCGCCATTCTCCATAGACAGTGACGGACTAGCGCACTCCGCACCGTTGGTATATGAGAGTTACACGTGACAGTTTTGTTTCTTGGTTCGAGTTCGACTCTGTACTCATGTCCAAGTACGTCACTAGACGCGTCGATGCTTCAAGATTCTGATTGGCAAGAGCTTATTAAACCCTCCCGTTAGTTTACTCTCTTTGAGTTTCGACTACTTTGCAATTTAGCTACTAAGAATTGAGAATTGCTCTTTTTTGTTTTGCTCATGTGTGGTATATTACACCTTTGAGACTTCAGTTGACTTAATTTATATGCATTAATTCAGTTATCATGTCCCTAATTCGGAAATATTCTAGCACCAATAGAGAGAACAACTTCTTCTCTCAATTTCAATGATATAAACTATTCAAGCGATTCCAAATTATACGGTTTGAAGTCTTTCCGGTAATATGCTTCTAGTAAGTTTAACCCACTGCGACCGTGGTTCCACGATTAGCTGGGATTATTTTAGTCATACAGTCTTACGACCAATCCCGTTACCATCCTCGGTCATTCTTTTCGTTGAAGCAACTTTGGTACAACTGTGTTTCATTACAAAAGTAAAAGTAGGGAGTAACATCGGGGAAAAGTGCACACACTCAATTTCACTATTTCGCAAGGATGTGGGTTTTTCGATCCAACCTAGCATAGCCAACAAAGCCAGTAAACTAGTATTTATTTTTAAACGTTTCAATCAAAATAGGTACCGATAAAAAATCCAAAAGCTTGGACTGGATCTCGTCAAATGAGGAACGAATTGCCAAGTGGAGATGATAATGATGATGATATTACTCTTTCCCGATTTTGCGTTACTTAGAAGTTTATCAAACGACAACAAGTTTTTTATATTATATTTTTCAGGAATAATATTATTTTTGTCTCGTTTTTTGTTTTAAACTAAAATTTGATTTTAGTTTTTACCAAAAAAGGGTATTTTATATTTTATGTTTTTTGCATTTTAGCCTAGGAACAAAATCAAAATTTCTGATATACCGGGTGGCTACGGAAGTATTGCCTACGGAATATCTCAGTTATTGTATGAAGTAGGTTTGTGAAATTTGGAGCGTCGATATAATGACATAAGAGCTAGAATTTGAGCATATTGACATGTCGAAGTTAACTTCCGGTCTGACCGGAAGTAACATCAACTTTCTTATTTTAAATGGAAACCCTATTTTTTTTCTTTTTGCTTTATTCAGCATTCAATTCCCTTTCTAATGACATATCACAAGTTGGTATCTAACCAAAAACTAGATCAGAAAAAAATTATTATTGAAATTCACCGAGTAGGCCGTGGAAGCAAACTGAAAGCCAAAAATTGAAAAGTTGGCTATGGAAACCATACGTCACTTGATAACAGTTGCTACTACTGTGATATTTTATTTTCATTCGTCGGCGTTATAAAAAGCCGCAAAAAAAATATTGGAAAAATTGGGAAAAAACAATACTCTGTTGGTCCATAACTTAAATTAGGAACATACAACTTTTTCTTGCCTGTACTATTCAGCATAACCATTCCTTGCTAATGATATAATAGAAAGTAATTTTTTGAAATGAAATACCAAAAAATCCAATTATTATTCTTCAAATAACGAAAAAACAGATTTATCGAAAAAAAAATTCAAATTGATAGGATTAAAGATAAAATAAATTCAAAACAAATGTTCGAAATGCATTCCCTCATCGTCAATACATTTATTGACTCTGGTGATATTTTCATGTAAAACGTTTCTCAACATTTGGGGCGTGATATCTTGGAAAGCTCTACGAATTTTTACTTCTAGCTCATGTAGAGTTGTAGGCTGTGTGGAATACACCCTATTTTTAAGATGCCCCCATAGAAAAAAGTCGCACGGAGTAAGATCAGGTGACCTTGGTGGCCACCTGACTGGACCATGGGTTGTTATAAGGCTCTCTTGAAAGCGATTTTGAAGATAATTTCTCGCTATTCTTGAATTATGCAGAGGGGCGCCATCTTGCTGGAAGTACATTCTCTCAGTTATTTCCGTTGGTAGGTTGTTAATGAATTCCGAAATTTCATTCGTTAAAAAATTAAAGTATCTCTCTCCGGTTAGTTGGCCTTGAAAAAGAATGGGGCCAACAATATGAGTTCCAACTATTCCTGCCCAAACATTCACACCAAATCTCTCCTGGAAGCTGCCTTGTCGAAACCGGTGCTCGTTTGCTATCGCCCAGTACCTGGAACAAAAGACCGTTCACACTTTTAGCACTTTACACTTCGACTATCGACAATAATCCAAATAAAGTACAGTACCTACCTTGTATTATTCCTGTTAAATAATCCATTGTTGGTAAATCTTGACTCGTCCGTAAACAAGATATAATAGTTAAATAGGTGATTCTCAGCATTTTGTCGAAGAAACCAATTACAATATTCCAGGCGCCTTTCACCGTCATTTTCATACAAATGTTGATGCAACTGATACTTGAAGGATTTTCAATCGATGTTTTTTCAAAATTTTCCTAGCAGAGTCCTTACTTATAGCTAATTCGGCGCTAATCTGCCTTGAGGAAATTGTGCTATCATATTGTACTAAAGCTAATACATTAATTTCAGTTTCCTCATTAATAACAAATGCTTCTTGGTCTTCGTGAACATCAGGCTCAGTTCTTAATTTTTCTTCAAGCCACTGGAAATACCTTCTTGACGGTTGCTGCCTCCCTGGATATCGCTCTAAATACAATCGTTCAGCGGCATAAGAATTTTTTTAACATTCACCATAAATGAGAAGCATGTCAATTTGTTCGGTTCGTGAATAACGGGGCATTTTTTTAATATTCCACTAACTGATTTCGATTTCCAAACCCTTTTAAAATGGCAGAATCAAAAACACTACTTCGAACGTCAAAATAATAAGGATAGCAGCGTTCGTGACAGCTCTCATTTCTTTTTTGTTTCATTCCAAAATACATCTTAATAAGCCTACTTGTTAATATTTTGGTTCGAATGATTATTGCAATGGAATGATTATTCTGAATAGCACAAACATCGTCCATAGGTAGATATTAGAATATCTATGGACGATGGCACAGACCAAGTACGTTTATGTTCCTATTTAACGTAGAACCTACAGGATATAATTTATCATTCCACATTATTTTTAATTTTATTTTTGGTTTGGCGATAATCTGTTTTGTTATTTGAAGAATAATAATTGGATTTTTCGGTATCTCAGTTCAAAAAATTACTTTCTATTATATCATTAGAAAGGAATGGTTATGCTGAATAGTACAGGCAAGAAAAAGTTGTATGTTCCTATTTAAGTTATGGACCTACAGAGTATTGTTTTTTTCCCAATTTTTCCAATATTTTTTCTGGCGGCTTTTTATAACGCCGACGAATGAAAATAAAATATCACAGTAGTAGCAACTGTTATCAAGTGACGTATGGTTTCCATAGCCAACTTTTCAATTTTTGGCTTTCATTTTGCTTCCACGGCCTACTCGGTGAATTTCAATAATAATTTTTTTCTGATCTAGTTTCTGGTTAGATACCAACTTGTGATATGTCATTAGAAAGGGAATTGAATGCTGAATAAAGCGAAAAGAAAAAAAAATTGGGTTTCCATTTAAAATAAGAAAGTTAATGTTACTTCCGGTCAGACCGGAAGTTAACTTCGACATGACAATATGCTCAAATTCTAGCTCTTATGTCATTATATCGACGCTCCAAATTTCACAAACCTACTTCATACAATAACTTAGATATTCCGTAGGCAATACTTCCGTAGCCACCCGGTATATCGGATATGATATAGTACAGTGACCGCCAAAAAATATGTACCATATGGAAAAAAAGTTTACTGTTAGAGTATTGGAAAAACAATTCCTGGGAAAAGATTGTGCATGAACGATAACCTAATTATCACGTGACCCCTAGTAACCTAATTATCACGTGACCACTAGTATGGCGACAAATTGGAAAAAATACCACGAAGAGGCCAAAAGTGGGGTAAGATGGCAAGATATCGAAAAAAGTAACTTGAAGAAGTTGTTTGGAATTCAGTTTTATGCTAACGTACAGAATTTCAAGCAATAGATCGAAAAAAATTTTAATTGCAATTTTTTTAATATTTTCCGATCTCTCTACAAAAATCAAAGTTTTTTTTCTGAATGGCTTGACTATAGTGGAACATTTGTATTTTGATGATAATAACAAAAGTCTCTCATTTTCTCCGCACCAGATGGCACTAAATTGAAAAAATTGGTTTTTTCAGAACCCTCGCTGTTACATTTGTTCGTATCTAACAGTTATATAAAAATTCCAAGACTATAGTAGTGATATAGCAATATAGAAACATTCTGGTTAATTGATTATAATCAATAGTGCGTCAAATCAAAGACGCTTATCTAACAGTTATATGAGAATTTCAAGACTATTGTGATGATATGGAAATCTAGAAACATCATGTTTCCTGATTATAATCGAGTAATAATGATAATGCTGCATGAGCGTTTCACTCTGCACATAAACTTTAAGCGTCTTTAATTTGCACTATTTTCAAGTTTATGTGCAAAGTGAAACGCTCATGCACGATTATCATCGAAAATTGATTATAATCAGTTAACCAGAATGTTTCTAGATTGCTATATCACCACTATAGTCTTCGAATTTTGATATAACTGTTAGATATGAACCAATGTAAAAGCGAGGGCTCTGGCAAAAACCATATTTTCAATTTAGTGCTATCTGATGAGGAGAAAATGAGAAAGTTATTTTCATCAAAATACAAATGTCCCGTTACAGTCGAGCAATTCAGAAAAAAAAAACTTTGATTTTTGTAAAGAGATAAAAAAATACAATTTAAATTTTTTTCGATTTATTGCTTGAAACTCAGCATGTGAGTATAAAATTAAATTCTAAGCAACTTTTTCAAATAATTTTTTTTTGATATCTTGGCATTTTACCCCACTTTTGGCCTCTTCATGATATTTTTTTCCAATTTGCCGCCATAGGTACTAGTCACGTGCCATGTATCAAAATCGATTTTTAGGTTATCGGACATGCTCAAACATTTCCTGAGAAATGTTTTTCCAATACTCTAATAATAAACTTTTTTCCCTTATGGTACATACTTTTTGGCGGTCACTGTATATCCGATATATTTTAAAATTTATACAAATGTCATGATATTTGCCAATCCTGGATCTGAACCATAATAACACCGTTGTAAATGATACACCATCGAATTTAAAATCAAAACTGTATTTATCAAACCAGGGCCTAGCTCCGTATTTGAAAAAAAAAATAAGTTAAACAGATATCACCGCGAGATTTTTAAAACGTTGCTGGAAAGAAGTGGCTTGCAATTCATTACAGCTCTGACGATAACACCAGATGAAAATAACATAAGAAATCGAGAAGGTCGATCACATTTTCTGACAGTTAAACAGATATCATCGCGAAATTTTTAAACGTTGCTGGAAAGAAGTGTCTCTCAATTTATTACAGCTTTGACGATAAAAAACAAAATAAAAGAGGAAAACGAGAAGTTCGTTCATATTTTCCGAAATAAACTTGAAAACCAAAACTTTTATTGGATATCATTCAACTTTTTTGGCATTTAACCAAATGTGTATCCATTACCGTTTCCCCGTTGTGGACAAATTTATCTTGAACTCACTGTATTGTAAAACGAAACAGATTACTGCAAGATACAAGTTCTCAAAGCAGTAACTGAGATATGTTTTGAGTTTCTATTAGTAAAGCGTGGCATCTGAAGTAATTACTTATGGTAGAGTTTATACGCTTAGCAAAAGTCATATGATTATGGAACTGGATATCGAGATTTCTTTCATTACATTTAATTGATTAATGTTTTATTCAAGATAAAAATCAAATATTATATGATTCTTTGACTTTGAAAAGGTAATGCCAAGAACATATATAGAACTAAAGATACATCTATGTATATAATTTGAAAATAATAAAGACCTTTATTATTATTATTATTATTATTATTATGTCTATAATAAAAAAAATCCATTCTCAACCGACCATCCTATTAAAACTAGCTCTTTCAACTGTGGCCTGGAAGAGACATGAAGAATTTACAACGGTATCATTGATAATAAGTGGATTGAACAATAAAGGTCCTAAATAGAATCCCGGTGGTACTGATCGACAAGCTTAAGGATGCCTCCGAGAATTGGTTGCGCAGTAGACAAAACCCTGGAGTGGGGCAGGAGCTCAATCGCTCTGCCTTATTAAACAGTAGTCGATCTCTGTCGCACATCTACTCACGCTTTCTATCGTTTGCGCATCTCAGAGGCATCCTTACGCTTGTCGATCTGTTCGCCAGAAGTTTTTTGTCCGTTTGTTGCCTTTCTCTTAAATATCAAAATATAGGCAATTAGTAAGATAGATGGGGAAAAATTATATATAGAGTATTCTCTTTATTTAACGATTTTTTTGTGAATTGGGATATTTTTAGGACAATGAAGTAAATTTCACATTTTGAGAATCGTGATATTTGTCTGTTTTGAATATCTGTCACTTTGTATTTCAAGCATTGAATCAGTTTACTTAACCTTGAATGAATTTTTTTCTCGAGTCACGATCCATTGATAATTTTCACCAACCACGTACTAAAATATATAACAGAAAAAATTGTTTGAAATTATATGATGAACTTTATTTTGCAGAGCAAAGAACGAATTAGAAGACCTATGAACGCTTTCATGATATTTTCAAAAAGACACAGGGGTTTAGTTCACCAAAGACACCCGAATCAAGACAACAGGACTGTGTCGAAGATTTTAGGAGAATGGTGGTACGCTTTAGGCGCTGCTGAGAAAAAAAAGTATCACGAATTAGCATCTGAAGTCAAGGAAGCTCATTTCAGAGCACATCCGGAATGGAAATGGTATTTGCTTTTCACTGGCTTATTTTTCATCATCTTTTCAATTACTAACTAAGTTAAATTATTGAACGATCTATCTTTCTATTGATCCTGATTAATTGAATGCCAATCCACCTAGTCATCCATTTATCGACTCGACTGTCAAACTACCATCTCTTATTGTATTTCACCTGTCTGACACCTAAAGTCTTTCTTGTCTTTACTCATTATACACAAAATTAACAACTTATTAGCATTCAATTTTTGCCATGTTTTATGTATGTTATTAACATTAAAACATATTTAAGGTGCAATAAAGACAGAAGAAAATCATCGACTGGTTCAGGACGAAGCAAATTAAGTTCAACGGGTGATAGTGGCGAAACTGGTGATTTACCAGCTAGCCCAAGATTACATTCCCCACCACATACAGATCCACCTCGGCAGTCGCAAGATCTCGATCCTATTGGCGATATTTCGGACGATGATCAAATGGTTATATGTGAAGATCCAGGTATTGACATAGATCTGAAATGCAAAGAAAAAGTTACTGACTCTGATTCAGAATCTCAAAGTGATTTGGACTCCTCTTTAGAAAATCGTGTGTTTCGTCGCTTCAGCCCCGTAACTACCATTAGTTGTGCAGAAGTCACTTTTAGACCTAAACCGATAAAAGCAAGAATGCCATCAACTGAAACCTCTAAGTATAGTCCGGTACCTACTCCTAATGCGTTGAATTTTCATTACTCTCCTGTAAATCCATCTGGTATTTTGGGATTTCAACCAACAGGAGGAGCCTTCAAAACTATGCCTGCATCACCGAAAGTTGTGAAGAATGAATTCAAGAATGAAATTAACGCAAATTCTGAGAGTTGGTCAAGCACAGCAGTTACGAATAAGTCAAATGATGTATCACAGTGGGTAAATTCATCTTCTATACAGACAAGTACAATAGCGAGCAAAACCAATCCCACATTTGCAATATTGAAGCCACAAATTAAACAAAATGTTATTCAGATGAACAACAGTATTGACCAAAATTTTTCATCACAACCTTTGACCGTTGTTATTGGCGGCCAATCAACTATATGTTTGTCAAGTGAAAGTGAATCTTCACAACCTTTTGTGGTTGTAGCTTCGACAGCGTCCGATATCCCGGTACAGCTTTATATGCAGCCTTCATTCAACATTCCTGTGTCTGATGCCAGTGGACGAAGTTTATCACTTCAAAGTCTCCAGTTGTTATCTAAGCCACCTCACACACAATCTGTCATCGTCACACAATCTCAAAATAAAATGCCCAGCTCCTCACAAGTAGATTATCAGTCGATGCAGAATACAGTTGTTACCTCCAGTAAATCGTATTCCAACATATCCGGTGAGTACAATCTATTTTGTTTATTAGTTCAGTAACTTCAGAAGAACTCAGATCAATTACTGATCTATAGAATGTTTCATCATTTTAGTTCTAATAATATGACAGTAAAGATGAAATTACAATGTCTCCGTCATTCAATTTATTTGCCAAAAGTGGACATTTTTGGATTGTCATTGTATTTTTCATTGCATCAGTAATTATTTCTTCAATTTAATGACATCGCCGTACATTTATTACAAATGAAAGGTTTTTTGAAGTATTACATAAAATTGTACAATGAATTTCTGGACGCATGTGGTGTCACACAATAATAACAAATAATATTTATTTATTTTATTTATTTGGTCATTTATTCAGTTTGGTTAAATATATACACATATAAAATAAAATATGATAAATACCTACAAATCAAAACTTAATGGTACCTAAAAAAACTGAAAAGAATTGTTAAAAAAAAAGTTGTTAAAATTGTTACTTCCGTCAACTGATTGCACCCTTACGCGCAACCCTCGGAAGAAGAGACTTGTGTGAGCTAGGGAATACGCAGCCCTTACCTTTTAACGTGTGATGCCATGCACGAGACCGATGACCATGCGAGGCTTTGAACCCCCGACCCTTCGCTCCAAAGGCGAACGTGCTACCAGCACGGCCACCACGGCCCATTCCATTATAGTTAGTTCCATTGTATCTGAGATACAATGGACCCAATCTTCCCATAACCCTTGAAAAAATGCATATACTAATAATAAATAAAAATAATTCAAAATGTAAAATCACCCCAAAGTGGAGAAGATACAACAATATAACATAAAAAAATAAAATATAAAAAACAGATAAACATTTGTTACTTCACTACCAAACATAAACATTTACATATTCGGTTTACGCATTGAAATTTATTATAATTTCATTTTTCATCAAGATCTATCTCACTCTATGTTTTTGGGTTCATTTGTAGGCAGTCAGACGATAAGCCATTTATCAGTTTGCAAATCGTATAGGAAAAAGATCGCTGGAATAAGGAACTGGTGTGACGTGGTAGAGAGAAATTATTTTTCCTTCTAATATTTATGTTGTGAACATCGGACCTAAATGTTATTCTACGTGCTAAATAGATGGGTTTGCGATTTTTGAGGATTTTATGAAATAAACACGCAGAATGTTGATACCTCCGTTTGATCATCTCCAGCCAGCCTAACCCAGATAGTTTGGTAGACACCGAGTGTCTTCTACCAATCCCATAAATGAATCTGACACATCTATTTTGAATAGTTTGCAGCCGTCGGCGATTGTCACTCGTGAGGCAGGGACCGTAAACAACATCAGCGTAATTCAAATGGGAGAGAACCAGGGACTCATACAAGATAATTTTTGTTTTCTGGTCGAGAACATCACGATTGTTGAAAAGGAGTTTTAGTTTGAAGAAGGCATTTTTGATCATGTGATTAACCTGCTTGAAAAATCTCAAATCTGAGTCAAAGAATACACCTAGATTTTTTGCAGTATCGACAATGTCTATTGATTGACCATTAATACTGATATCTAGAAGATCTTTGCACCTCATTCTTGCAGGTTTACTCCCTAATAGCATTATTTGCGACTTTGCAGGATTGAGACACAAACAGTACTTATCTGACAGTCTGAATAAATTGTCCAAATCAAAATTCAACATATTGTTGGCCAATATCCGATTGTTTAAACGAATCATAAACTTGGGTGTCGTTTGCATAAAAGTTCAACAGATTTTTTACTAAATGCGATGTTGTGCAATGTTGCCAGCAGTAACCGATGATTAATCCTGTCAAACGCCTTTGTATAATTTAACAAGACTAAGGTGGTCAACAAGTTTTTATCAGCTATGTGACGTTCTAAAGCCAAACTGATTCTCGGGAAGCAAAATGTCTTTTTATTTGTGAATATAATATTTTTTCAAAAGCTTTAGTTAGTGTAGGTAGAAGGCTTATTGGTCTGAGATCATTCAGTTCTTGTGGGTTTTTTGTTTTTGCTAGAGGGAGAACGTTGACAATTTTCCATTTATCAGGATATGTTCTGTTTTCGATCGAAAAGTTGAAAATATGCGTTATGAAACGAACTATCAAGGGACAGCATAAAAGTAGCAGATATATTCCAATGGCCTTCGATTTAATGGTCAGTAGAGAACTATAAACAGTATCATCATCTACATAAGAAAAATCTAATTCAAGCACGTCCAGCATCACATTTTGCGACAGATTGATAGGTATTTCGTTATCAGGCGAATTGCTAGACTTTCAAACAGAAATAAAAAACTCATTTATGGCATTAATGTCACGTGTAAGTCCTTCAGTTAATTCGTTAGCGGTCGATTTAGAATATATATTTAGATTTTTCAATTCATTGGACAAGGTTTTTGAGGATTTACTACGATTTATAAGCCAAATATTCTTTTTTTTTTCAGTTGTCATTGCTGTCCTAATAAAGTTCCTGAACTGTTGATAGTATTACCAATGTTCATTTCATTTTGTTTTCTTGAATCGGGTTAAGCTTTATTTCGAAGTTCAATAAAATATTTCATATTGTGGCGAAGCTGCGGGCGATGCCGGGCCTGAACGATCACGCAGGCCGCAAATGACCTTCGAGAAGACTCTGGACGATTCGAGGGCTTACGCGAAATTTCCACGAAGTGAACAGTAAAAAATATAAAAGAAGAACCAGGCAGCGGAGAGGGACAGTCACGGTCAGTGAAAGAGAAAGTCGAATATAAATAGCTCGGTGGTTGTTATATAAATTAGAGTATTGTGTTATTGAATCATTGTATTTCGTTAAATAAATTATTTTAGAGTGAATCAGACTTTAAATATACGACAATATTATCAGTGAGCCATAGGGAAATACTTTGTTTTTTTTCACGTTGAATGTGCGTAGGGCTAATAATCAAACTATTGAACAGTTCCAGCTTCAAGTTGAAATCCTCGATCTCCAAAATATCTGCAAGCGGCAGAGAAACAAGGTCACGTTGAAATTCAGCCACATTCATTTTCTGTAGACATCTTGTTGTGAAAGTTTTGTTAAGATCTTGTTTCAATAATCCATCTAAATACAATATTATCATGCTATGATCTGAGGGAATATTTAGGTTGTCCAAAACTTCACACTTAGTTACATTGACAGACTCTGAGCACAAAAACAATGTCTATGAGTGTTGTTGAAGTTTGACATGCGTTGGTTTGTCAACCGTCTGAATGAGCCCGAAAGAACCAATCAAATTCTGACTGTTCCAGGGCTTTCGATTTTAAGAAAATAAAAGTTAAAATCACCGCAACAGTTTTCCCTTTATCACACTTTTGCTTCTTCCCTAGAAGCTCATTTTTATAATCGTGTTATATTCATCAGTAGGTTACTATAGGAATAAATAAAAATTGTGTGATGAAGAGTAAATATATTATTTATTCTCATTATACCGGCTGTCCGCGGAAGCTCTGTGAAACCAGGATAGAGCATATAGACTTTGTTGGTGTAGGAGTTCACTTGTGTTTCTGTTAGGGCCAAAATATCAGGTTTTTCCGCGTGCAGGTGATGGTGGACGTCATTGGTGTTCTTGTTGAGTCCACAGATGTTACAAAAGTGAATCTTAAAATTGTTTGATGCTGTTTCCCCTCGAGTACCTCGAATCCGAATTCAAGATTCAAGATGCGAAGAGGGATTTTGCTTCCGGAGTATTTTAATCGAGAAGACGTCATCATGACTAGTGTCAGAATAAGACCTGAAAATGAAAGACGAGAAGGGAAAGGAAAAAGGTTTCCGGAAGTTATCGACCAAACACAGAAACATGAAATAATACATTTCACAGCACATATGGTCGAAATGGTAGTATTTCACCGGGCGATGATGCAGAGAACACCTATTGTAATCCTTTCAGTCGCCTCTTACGCGACAGGCAGGATTTACCTGGTCCTGTTCTGCTAGTTATTTCTCGTATCCTTCATCTCATCTTTTTGAGCTTCCACAAGCTGATCCTGTTTATCTTGATTTTCATCAACCAATTTTTTTCCTAGTTCCTGTGAAACTCGCTGCTCCGGCTCTTCTTATATTTTCCGGCATCCTTTGTCCTTCCCTTCGTGGATAATTTTCCATTGCAGGTCTTCATACATTTTTTTGTTTTTTCCCATTGTTCCTCCAACCTTCGTTGCCAACGTTCCTCCTCAATTCGTTTCTAGCTCTCTCTTCGTTTTCCTTTTATCTTCCTCGTTTTATTTGTCACTAGCTCTTCATTCATTTTTTTTCGTCTTTCCTCAGCCTTCCTTTCTTTTCCTTTTGTCTTTTCTTGCTCATTCTTCCATTTCGTTTTGCAAACATTTCTCCTCAATTTGTCTCTCTTTCTCTCTAACTCTTTTTTCCATTGTCTTTTACCAACGTTCCTTCTCAATTTGTGTCTCTTTAGTTCTTTTTCCAATTCCTTTTGTAAATAGTTCCGAAGCTGGTCCCACTTTTCTTGGTTCTCTTTGCGCCTGCGTTCTTCATCTTCTTTTCCTCGTGTTTCATTTTCTTGTTTCTTTATTTTGGTCGTTTGTTGCCTTGTATTCGCCATAAATGTTCTCAACTATCTGTGACTACTACGAATCTCCTTGGGTCCTCCCAAAACTCCCCTGGAAACTTCTTTTTCTCAATCATCACTATCTCCTACAGGAATTATCTTAGCCAATAATTCTTTTTCTGACGCCAACTGTTACGACTTTTGGGTTCGTGACTACTTCTGACGCCAACTGTTATGATTTTGTGGTTCGTTACTACAGAAAATACCAGACAATTACTATTTTTAGAAGCATCGAGAACTTCTGTGGCATCTACAACGCCTAGAATCTTCCATTTCCAAATGTATCGGCCAATCAAGAAGTGTCCGTTGTTGGCCTACGCTTCGATATACTGTCGATGGTGACGTATTCCACTTCTCACTGGCAGTTGCTTGCTTGTTTACATTAGCTGAGTTCTTGGAACTGTGTTCGTCGCTTGATAACGGTTTGTTATGCAGGGGCGTAGGGTATTTCGTAACAGTATTTTGGGATGAAAGAACTGGACTCAAAGCCCTACCAACCGAACTGCCAACTGAACTGTATTAACTAGTACGGAATATAGTAATAGGCGGGTGGAATTGACTGCAATGCCGCCGGATTCCAATTAACTCCGAATCACGTCCGTCAACGAGGCACAAATCTAGTTGTTGTTGTTTTTACCTTTCAGAGCATAACTTTCATTCATTTGAAAGGGAGTTGAACCCGTTAAGAGCAATACCTCTAAAATCAAAACATACCACCTCAGGTGGCATAATGAAATATGTGCAATAAAAAGCCATAGAAATATCAAAAAAGGACACAATATGCATCATTTTCATCTTCAGTAAAGTTTTACATCAGTAATTTCAATCATTGCCGTTTCTATGTTACTCCTATCTGCCAGAAAGCTGTATTGACATTTTCTCCACGGCCGTTGTGGAATTTTAACAATTCCAAAATCAATTTTGACATTAGAAAGTTGACATCTAACTCTTGCTATAGAAGAAATATTCCAAAACACTTGCTGTCTTACGCATTTTGCATGTATCTCAGTCCCACACCTGTTACAAAATATTCACAAGCCAGTTTACAAAATTCGGTTAGCCTTGACTGTCAGCAAATTACTGTTCTGAAATATTCTTTCTCAAACTGCACCTTTTTCAGCACTAACTCAAACAGTTCTAAAAATAAACGTTAGAGAATCGGCCGATAATTTACAAATTTATCTGGATATGAGAACAAATAGTATTTTCCCTTTACCACACAAGTATTTTCACTCCTAGATGCGCATTTCGATGAACAATTTATCTTCATCAGTAGACATTATAAACTGTTTAGTACTCCTGCTGAGGAAGATATCTTACTAAACAGTCCTCCTTAATTCCCGCTGATGAAGATATCTTGGTTATCGAAATGCGCATCTAGGAGTGAAAATACTTGTGTGGTAAAGGGGAAAATACTATTTGTTCTCATTGAATGACACCACAGGCGTCCCCCGATTTTAGATATCTGTATATATTTTATTTATATAAAGATGTTTTTGGAAATACTGAAATTGTTCCTAAATTCTAGTATAATCTGAGGTTCAGAGGAATCAGGAATAATCTGAGTTCTGAATTTAACAAAGATAGCTTGGTGATCTATTTTTATTTTTAATGTTGGAAGGATATAAATCTACGATATCTATTGTATTTTTCACAGTTTTAACAGATTTTTGAAATATTTTGTTATTATATGGTCTGTGTACAAGAAAGTTTGGCAATTTAGCAGATTCGGATTATCAAAAATCTCATAAAATTTTTGGATATTTTCAGGAGTTCTACATATATCTGAAAGTAAAGAAAAGGATATTGCGTTTTCTACTCCTTCAGATATGTTGCCACCGTCTACTGATTCATTGCCATTATCTGACCAACCAGTACAAGAATTTAAATTGGCTCCAACACCGGCTCAGCTTGGAAAGGCACCTTTACAAAGAAGGCAATCTGAGGGTGAGTGACACAATTTAAATGAGTATGTAGCCACGTATTGTAATATTTGTTTCAGCTGCTGTCTTCGCGAATATAAATCTTCAAAGAAATCAAGAAAATACACCTCTTTCCACACCTACATCCTTGCCAGATGACAGTAATCAAATTGATTTGATATCTCCTTCAACTAAAAAAAGCTTTTTTAAGAGAACTATCGAAGATGGAATGGATAGGTAGGTTCGGAACATCTCTTTTTTTATCAATTAACAAATGGTTTTCTTATCAGGGTGCTGGAGCAAGTTAATTTCGAAAAGAAATTCACCGCTTTACCCCAATTCAGACCGGAGGAGGGACAATCTCCAAGTGCAATTTCTGTACCAAGTCCAGGACTTTTCAATTATGGCAAAAAGCGACCTCTTACTGCCACTCACAGATCTGATGAAGATTCTGAACTAGAGACACCACAGAGTATTCCTAAGTCTGCATCATCAACCAAGCCCATTGTTATTGGAAATCAGTTCTTTGGGCCCGATTTCGAAAACATCAGGGGTAAGATTTCATTATTTTCAGTAAATGTGTTTGGACAAAGGACATGGCACCCGATACTTGCGTTCCTGAATTTCGAGAGGTTACTTGGAAACAATAATAATAATGTATCTTTATTTCTGAAGAATAACCTCATTAAATACTTTGGAAGTGATCAAAAAACAGAAATAACTTGTCAACAAAGTTGGGTCAAAAAATCGTATAGTTAAAAGATATGTTTTTTTTAGGTTATTTTTCTTTAAATAATTCCTGTCGTCTTATCGTTATGTATATTCTATAGTTTTGCCAACTAAAAAAAGTAAATTCATCTTAAGTGATAAATAGAGAGAAAATAAAAACTTACAATTCACACAAAGAATTTACATCCAATGATGCTTGCAATTATTGTGTCGACACAGTCTCTTTGTCGGAGCCAGTTATAACTGTTTCTTTTTATTGTTTATTGAACACTGGCTCTAGTCACTGAATATCGAGTGGCTTTTTACCAATAACTTTTACTCTAACATATAAACCGAAGTTTAAACTGAAGTTTTCGATAGAAGTTGAGCTTGGGGTTAGCATTACTTTGCGTTTGGCCGTTTCAGAACTTCAGCAAGTTTGTTTGGGTTGTTGGCATTCTGATATCTCATTTTTACTTCTGATAACTTTCAATGATCAGTTTCCTTCACTGGAATGAAAGTAATGAAATTATATAAATAAATGGTCATCATGCATGTATATAATTTCAATTCAGGGATTCAATGAAAAATATATTAAAGTCATCTTATTGTGCACACAAATTATTTCCTTGGGATTAGATTCTTATATGGATGCAATCCACAGCATCTACAACGCTCGAAAAAAGAGCGATGTGATAAAAAAAAATGTTTGTAATTTTTTCTTCAGTTTATGGCATATTGATATATGAGTCTGCTAAATGAGCAATAACCTTGGAAACTTCCCTGATTATTAGGGATGCCGTGGTCTTGTCAGATAATAACATAACTTCTGGAAACCTAATATCTCAGGGCTAATAATATTTGTGTCATGGGACTCAAACTCCAATTCCTGCAAAAATAATGATAAATTTTCAACTAATCCTATATTTAAGGTAAGAAATTATGGAATACATAACTGGTTGATTGGCTGTTGCAACAGATTACTAAAAAAACTCAAGCACAAGTGTTGCAAAAACTAAATAGTACATTTTTTTCATATACTTTCGAGGAGACTTTTCTTTGAAAATAGCTTAAGGAAAAAGATCGCCTGAAGCTCAGCAATATCGGAATTTATTGATGAGGATTGAACTCAAACCGGTTAAATCGATGAGAAAGCACCACACATATTTTGGCTTTGAAACTACTGACACGTTTCCGGCAACTTTTCGTCATGTCAGGGTTCCTGGCAGTCTCAGGAACCCTGTACTAGGATTGAAATTGTGCATAACGGTGGAAAATCAAGATTTTCCATAAAATACAAAACACTAGGTACTTCAATCTTGTTTAGGGATTTTTCTTTAAAAATGGCGCTAATTTCAAAATATATCATTTTCCTGAATTTGAAGAAAATTGCGTTTTTCACTTTTCTTAGTTGCCAAATAATTAATCGATCTAGAAAATATTCTGAGATTGGTAAATTTCACAGATAAACCAACTTTATTACGTTTTCGATTAAAATGCTCTCGGCCTTTTATTCAATAACTTAACTTTGAGGTTACATCGCAGAATTTGCATCAGTTTTGTGGGTAAGTAGTGTTACATTTTAATCATAACAGTTAGTTAAAATGGTTCAATATCATTTCTACATTTGAACTTTTTCATGGAACAAATGTACACTGACAAAGAAATAACCCTAAACTCTGTACCTGATTAGCCACGAACAAGCTACCAGTTAGCAAGTTAGCCAGTTAGCTGGGGGGGCTCGCGCCTTTGCGCAAAGTAAAAAAAAACTATCAAATAAGATATTTTTTTCATACCACCCATCGAAAATTAATAAAGCTTCCCATCAAGTGACTGGTGTATTTGGAATACTTCGGCAGAAGAGATCTTAAAAAGAACTCCAATTATCGTCAATTCTTTCCTAGACGATGTGGAAGACAGTCTGGGCAATGAACTGGCGCAGTTTGCTAAGCAGCTCAAAACAGATGTGGCTGCTGATATTGATAGCAAAAAGAAAAAGCACGAAGTTCAGAAACTTCCAGCTTATAAACTGTTAACGTAAAATTCATTGGAATCGTGTTTCCCAAATGTTGGAATTTACTTGAGTTTGATAATCACCAACTACAGCGGAGAACGTTCTTTTTCAACGTTAAAGCGTATTAAAAATGTGTTAAGGAGCACAATGGGACAAGAACGTCTAAATGACCTCACTATAATGAACATAGAAAGTGATTAGCTTAGAAATATTGATTTGACAAGTGTTGTCTCCAAAATTGCCCAGATTAAATCACTGAAAGTGTTTTTGTAAATGTGCTGTTTTATTTTATATTATATACTTTAACACTTGATGCAAATCAAGGGCCTCTTGTTCACATTTGCTACGGGCCCCACGGTGGCTTTATCCGGCAGTGCCTACACTACACTACCTCTTTCAATAACAATGCTCTAGCTCTAGTTTTGAATTTAGCGCCATTTTGAAAGAAAAATCCCTAAACAAAAAGTGTTTTGTATTTTATGAAAAATCTTAATATTTCCGCCGTAATGTACAATTTCGATTATATTACGGGGTTCCTGAGGCTACCAGGAACCCTGACATGAAGAAAAGTTTCAGAAAAACGTGTCAGTAGTTTTAAAGCCAAAAGTTGTGTAGTGGCATGACTGCATCCTTATCCAAAGTCCTCTATTGGCAAATCCCCAGTAACAAATCTCCGTTAGGTTCAAGTACGACTAGCCAGTGCATAAGCGTTATTAACTGAATAAATATTTAGGTCATGACAAATAAAATGCGTGTAGTGTCAAACTATTATTCCGTCAAACTTAAATTATTTGTGACTCCTATTTTTGGTCCTAAATAATGTCTCTTCAGGAAAAAATTGGAATTTTTTTTAACATGTGGTGATAAAACGTTCAATTCAGTACCGTGTCAAGAATAATGGAAAAGTTTAAACAAAATGGTTCCGTAGAAATTCGTTTATAAATATGAAGATGCCCAACTCAACGTTTGTTTGATTTCAAAAATGGACTAAACCGTATTGATAATATTGCGAAAAAAAAACGGTTATAAGAGGGAAAGGTCAGGCTAACAAACATCAAAATTTATTAATACTTTGAAAGAAAGTCATTTCAATATCCGATTGGGGTTTTCTTTTTCGTTTCAAGGAGAAACAGAAGAAGATTTTTTATTTTCGTGTAAAATTTTGTGGACAGATGAAGCAACCTTTCAAACGGAACAGTGAGTTCCCAAAATTGCCGGTGTTGGTCACAAGAAAATCCTGGTTTGGGTAATAATGTTTAGTTTAGTTTACCTGAAATCAGTTACGGAAAACTGTTGATATGGCAACCGTTGCTACGGTAACGAGAATACAGAAAACCGATTTCCATGGTGCGGAAATGCGTAGTTGTCAAGTTGTCTACTATAGTTTAGCTGAAATCAGTTATGAAAAAACGGTTACCGTTGTTAGGGCTAAGAGTAAACAAAAATGCTATTCCCGTATTGCGGAAATGGATGGTTGCCAACTTGAGCCAGTTATAGGTTAGCTGAAACCATTTATGGAAAAACTGTTGCCATAGCAACCGTTGCCATGATCACAAGTGAACAAAAACCAAATTCCCATGGTGTGGAAATGCGTTTTTGCCAAATTGTCTACTTTAGTTTACCTGAAAACAACTATTTCCTCGGCTAAGGCCACGCTGGACATTGAACTACATGTGATAGATATTGTGAAAATACCCTAACTTGAAAGAAAAAATCCGAAAGTGAAAATTCGCATTCTCATTCAGATAGTTGAAATAAAATGAAGCCGTTTTTTGTAATATCTAACAGAAAACAACTACTTCCCCGGCTAAGGCCAAACAGGAGTATTAACTGTTTATACCAATTGAGGGTCATTCACTTAGAAATTGTTTAAAATTGTTTTTTTTTTCGTAAACCAGCTTTCGCCCCATTACGAACGCTTTTACCACTCGGCTACCATATAATTCATTCACTGCAAAACCACAGATTAATATAAAATATTATATCCAGAACACAAGAAACGCGAGCACGTCCGGCCGACATTTCGCAAACGCAAGTAATATGAAAAGTCTTCAAATTGAAATGATGTACTAAAAATATTCGAAAGGAACATATATTGACCCAACCTTAACTGTCCTGAACTAACTGAGCGGCCGGGGGTCCACCATGTGCCTCCGGCTGTCGAACGGGGAGTGTGCGGGGTGATTTCGAACACCTTTGGTTGAAAGCTGCGGGTCCTCGTCCGTCAACATGGTAGTGGCTTCAGTCACGAACGGTTACCCATCAAACGTAGGCCAGAGGGTTCCACTCTGACATGGGTATGCAGTAAATGTGACAACGACTGTGGACGGTTACTCATCAAACGTTGTCGGAGGAATCTGACTAACATCAGTACCTATGGGGTCGGGGAAGCCCCATCAAGGAATCTTGGTGCCCCTTCCATAAGGCAGGGGGCAGGGTTTCACTAGATAGCTAAGAATAATACCATACAACGGTAGAGGTGGCCGGTGTCCCCGTCTTTGGGTTGAGACGGGCGATTCTGAACCTCTGGGCGGGTGAGCAACGTCCAATAATTGCTCTGGTACTGACATTGGTGAAAGTGAAATGGTAGCTCAATTCTGCTGTTCCATAGTGTCGGCATCGAGAGAGCGCGTTATTTTGGCGTAACTAAATCCGCACTGAGCCTTCTCTGGGGGTCAACTGTTAGGCCGAGAGGCAGGTACTATTGGTCCTCGGAATTATAGACTATGTGTAGAATGCGGTTGGTGGATCGTAACACCACCACCCCCACACGATTTTGACCTGAACTTACTAAAATTAGTTTTGATGTTGTAATTATTTCGGAAGAGACGAGTTCACGGTGGAGTATATATTTATAATTCAGTCATATGTTGAATTTATTGTGATTTGAAATATTATAGGACTATCTCACATTTCGCAAATCCGCGCGCGTGGATTTGCGAAATGTCGGCCGGACCCGCTCGCTTTCATGTTACTACTTTGTCCATTTTTCAAATTTATATAAAAACTCTTGATCATTTATAGTATGTGGCTTGTGCGGCAAGCCATTGCTTTGCTTATTTGTGATCGAAGTAATATTGACAAAGGTAAATATATAAATAATCTTTTTGAACGATGCGCCTTCAGATTTCCAATAATGTCAAGTCTAACAAACCAACTTGAGCTTAATATATCTTCGTAAAATTGAAATTTTACCAACTGATTAGGATTGATATTTATTTTGATATCATTCAACCGAAGTTTCCTTAAATCTGTTTCAAGCGCCCATAATTTGGTAACAGCAACAACTTGGCAACCATGCGTTTCCGCACCACGGAAATCGAGTTTTTCTGTATTCGTGATCATAACAATGGTTGCCACAGTTTTTCCATAACTGATTTCAGCTAAACTATAACTTGCCCAACTTGACAATCTCGCATTTCCGCAAAACAGGAGTGGCTTTTTTGTTTACTCTTCACCATAACGACGATCATGGCAACATTTTTGGATAACAAATTTCAGCTACAGTAGAGCAGACAATTTGGCAACCATGCATTTTCGCACCATGGGAATCGGGTTTTTGTTTACTTAATAATAATAATAATAATAATATCATCTTTATTATTTTTATTCACTGATTTTACATTCAACTAAATTTACATAAAAAAGATGCAAAATGAACATGAAAATAAAGGGCGAAGTTCAACTCGATAGCATAGAATGCTACTTTGTTATTCTTCCAATTAACCCAGGAACATCCCTGTGAACAATAGTGAAGCCTAAACAATCCAAATTGGTGAATACACAGATTTATCAGTTCAACAATCTCATTACATACTTGTGCTTATTCATGAAAGTTCAATGAAAAAAATTTCAATTGGACTTTGAATTTTTGATATCTCCCAACTATGAAACCTGACGGAATCTTAAGCCGGTTCCAGACACATCGCGAATATTCGCAAATACGGACACTTGCGATGTATGTGGGAGGAGATACTCGCGAATATTTGATTATCGCACTCGCCCTTGCCTATACTTGCCCATACCCGCGGAATGTCGGTAAATTTGTACCGAGTCAAAGAATTCATACTTGGATTTCCAATGGACGCGCTGCTCCCACACGCATCGTGTTCAATCGCGAGTCTATACAAGTATATTTGTAATTTGTAAAAATGGAGTGGTCGTCACTCGTCCGACCAAATATTTGAATTTCTAGTCTTATTTAGGGATAACATCCACCACATTCTTCTGCGTCTTTTAGCTTTTCGAAGTAGTAGATATCTGGTCTCGTCGATAGTAAACAACTGACCAACCTTGTGAATGCCACTCACGATTATTTGCGAATGAAAGGTGCAAGTCGTGTGGGAGCTCCGATGGCTCGTTGCTCGTACTTAAACATACTCGGAAATGCTTGTGCTCCTTAGTACTCTCGATTTGTCTGGGACCGGCTTTATTGTATATCTTGCAAATTTGGTAGCTATATGATCTCCTGAAATGCTCCGTTCTGAAAGAGGGGGGAGTTAGTACTCCTCGACTTCGGATATTAACATTGTGAACATCCGTGCGAAATATAATTTTTCTGTGCAAGCAAGAAGGTATACGAGTTACTATAATTTTATGGAAGAGGTTACCAGCATGGTGGATTCTTCTATTTTCCATATTTAGCCATCATTCAGCTTCACGTAGCCTGTAAGTAATTCTTTCGCGTCTTCTTATTCCATAAATCAGACGTAAACAAGAATTTAGGACTTTTTGAATTTTATGTTTATACAGGGTAGTAAAAATAGGTCCATATACACAATCCACATAGTTGAAATTCGACAATACTAACGTTTCACACAGAATTATTCTTAATTATGTTGGTAGATAGTGCCGCTTACCGTTCAATACTCGTAAAGATGAGTAAGTCCTACTTTGCAACAATTTACTGACGTGCTTCTCAAATATGAGGTTACTATCCTTCGTTGGATTTATAAGTAAACAGTGATCGGTTGCATCAACTTTTTCATTCAATGTGTCACATGCATGAATGGTTTCATGAGAGAAAAAATTTAAATACATTTGCGTATCATCGGCATACAGATGTATCTTACATTGTTGAAGACTTCCAAGCAAAAAGCTCAGGACTTGAAATCGATTCCTGTGGGACTCCAGACTGCAAAGATAGAGAGTCAGATGAATCATCATGAATCACAACCTTTTGAGATCGGTTACTAAGAAAACTCCTGAATAGATCGACAGCCACAATAGAGAGCTCTTTGTACTTCAACATACTAGGAAGAAGTGTATGATTGATGGTGTCGAAAGCTCTACTAAAGTCTCGCAAAGTTCTCCAAGATATTCTACCCGTTGTTTCTCCACAGCTTTCTCTAATATTTTAAATTGAGCCGGTAAAATACTGATGGCTCGAAGATGTTTATATTCGACTGGATTTGATTTCTTGGGCAATACTTTCACCAACGCTCCTCTCCAAGAAGACACGTTTATGAGTGATGTACTCGATTACATGAGGACAGCAGAATTTAATTAGTCTTATACACAAATAGTCATATCCAACAGCATTTGTTTTTATTTTTGAACTTGTTTTAGCTACACAAAGGTCATTAAATTCTTTGAAATTAAATTCTGAATTGTTGGGACGATTTCTTGTATAAAAGTTCAAGAGTGTATCAGTTGGCTGTAGGTTAGGTATTGAATTTAAAAAAAATGTTTTTAATATCGTTAACGTTCTTTAAGCTGTCTGGAATACTGTTAACTTTTTTTGTCACAATATCATTGCATTTTAGAGATCTCCACATCCTTCGAACTGATATTTTGGATGGGGTTATTGCAACGGTTGCTAGGCAACGTTTATCCATAACTGATTTCAGCGAACTATCACTGGCCTAACTTGGCATCCATACATTTCCGCAAAACAGGAATAGCATTTTTGTTTACTCTTCATCCTAACAACGGTTATCCTGGTAGCCTTTTTCCGATAACTGATTTCAGCTAAACTAAAGTAGACAACTTGGCAACCACGCATTTCTGCACCATGGGAATCGGTTTTCTGTATTCTCGTTACCATAGCAACGGTTACCAGGAGAAAGTTGAGTCTACCGTAGTTCTAGATGATTTATCAGCTGTTCATGGTCCTCCTGTTCTTGGGCCGTGAGGGTTTGTAAAATATTTGTCGCTTTTCCATGTCCACGTCCATGTCAGTGTTAATGCTACTGCTCTTTCCTCTGCATTCCATCCGTTTGCTTTGGCCGCAGCTCCAAATTGTTGGAGGTAATTTGTCCATGTATTTATTCCATCGAACTGGGACGGCTTCATGGAAAGCTTCTCTGTTTCAGAGCTGACCTTGAAATATCTCATACCCTTTTGTGCGCGGTGATGAGCGCAGTATACATTCTGTTTTACAATTTACTGATTGTTTCTTTCATTCTGTACATTTCTGCTTGAGATCTCTTTCGGTCGGGTTGGTAACCCAGAGTTGAGCTGGGTTACGATATATGAGTTAGTGTGATGACATATTAGGCGGGAAACCGCAAAAACGCTGAAACTAGCGGAGCGCATGATGACCGCTGGCGGTTATCAAAGGCCCCGCTGGTTTCAGCGTTTTTCGGTTTCCCGCCTAATATGTCATTACACTTAGTGATCGTGTAAGCAACACCGAAGTTTCCGAACCAACACCGAAGTTTCCGGACGCGGGTTGGTAACTCAGGTTAGATAAACGAACGTGCAGGTTAGGGAGTAGGTTTCCGAAAAAGCTTAAATGGATCACGGTACAGTAAATGCTGACCCAGCTGACTATTCGGGGAAAGTTACTTAATGAAAATGACCAATAATCCGTAATAGATATTGACCTGCCTACGCTAGGATTTGCCTACGCCAGGATCCGCATACGTCCGGGTCCGCCTACGCCCATACTTGGCTACCCGGCGGGGACTCGCGAGCACCTCGCGATAAGTTGAAGGGCCTAGAAGTTGAAGGAATTTGATACTACGACTTCAATGCGTAGTCGTTATTTTAATTGCCATTATTTTATTGTCAATATCTCAATTTTTCGTTGTTTTGGAATATTTTCCAGATTTACTATTACGAAAAAAATCCATTTAAATTTTTTGTAGAGTTTCATAAGGTATCTTGTGAAATTTGGTCTTTTTGGTGTTTTTATCAAAGAAAATTCAATGTTTCGTTTATTTTTCAAAATTTGGTTTATTTTCAAGCTATAAAAAAAACTTCATATGAACTTTTTTTAGACCTGTTTGAGTACAATAAAACTGTTCATATATATTTTTTCAATATCTCGTTTCGTTTTCAAGTTATTGGTGTTTTTTTTTTTTAAATTCAATGTTTCGTTTATTTTCCAAGATGAAAAAAACTTTGTTCACTCTTTGTATATACGTGTTCCAGGACATTAAAAATGTTGATATACATTTTTTATCTCCGGTTTCGAGTTTTTGATGTTTTTTATTTTTTATTATTACGGAAAAAAATTGGTTTACATTCCTTGTAGATTTTCAGAAAACCGTCGTTGAGTTTTTGGTGTTTTTATTAAAAATTACAATTTTCCAAAATATGAAAAGTTTATATACATTTTTTGTAGATCTGATCAAGGACGTTAAAACTGTTTATATTCAGTTTATTGATATCTTGTTTCGTTTTCGAGTTTTTGATGTTTAAATATTTTATTTTTCAACTTTTTTCCACTTTTTTAATGAGTTGGAGAAAAACTGTTTGAAAATATCAATTAGGCTTGTAAAGACGTATTCGAATTTTTTAAAAAGATTTTTATTTGTTTCATTAGTACTGTCAATATCTCGATTTTTAATTTTTTTAATATTTGATCGACCATTGATTTTACGGAAAAAATATACTCATACTTTTTGTAGATTTTCTAAATGCGGTCAAAAACGATATCTTGGTTTTTCCTATTCTTCCGGTCATTTTCGTGAAAATTCGTCTAGTCGAGCTCTATCCGTCTCATTTTTCGAAATCCAGTTTAAATTAATTTTTTTTTCTTTTTTTTTTTACGTTTTTCGGTAAATCGCCCGGAAAACACGGTTAGCATTTTCCGATCATTCTCAAAAACTATACACTTCTGTAGTATATCTTCAAGCAATATGGAAACGAATAAATCAATTCCTGAACCTGTATCGAGAGAAGTAGAAACCAAAAAATGGAAAAATCCTGTTTTCCAATCTCGAAAAAATTTAAACTGACAAATATTGTCCTCAAGTTATTAAAATTTTTCAAATTTCAAGCAGGGTTGGCATGTATACGAGTCTCTGATTAAAACATATTTGTTTTAAAACAATTGCTTTTAATCAGTTTTGCATTGATAGAAAAAAATAGATAATTAATAAATTAAGGGCCAATTTATGCAACATATCATTATCATAGTCATAATCACAATCTTAGTCGTTGCTGTCTTAAGAAATGTTTATATTTATACATCATTAGCTGGAAAATTCAAAATTGACAGATGACAATACTGTCATTAGTATCTTTTTATCAATTTATCCCAAAGGTAGGGACATTTTTCAATCATTTCAATAAGAGTACCCTCTTCCTGGTTCACTTTTTTTTCCGAAACACAATAAACAATAACAAGTATCAGAAGTCGAAACAAATAATTAGTTCTTGTCAAATAGGTATCGACGCACTTGCGCGTTGTGCATCTCGTCTTAAGAGGGGACATGCACGAAAACGCGAATGCAGACCTATTTTTGCAGGTATTGTTATTGTGAATTAAAACTCTAACTTAAAATTGATTGAAGTAGGCATAGATAAAGGTTGGGAATAGGTAGTGAGATGAGGTATAGTTCAGCCTAGAAATGAAGCTGAATTTAGTTTCACAAATGAAAATATTGAAAACTTTTCGTCACAGATTCTAATGAAAAGTTCCCAACTCCTGCGTTGAATTTATTATGAGTGTGGAAAGTATCAGCTCCGACATATGAGTCGTTTGGGAGAACAATATCAGAAAAGTAATTTGGTTAGATAATTCTTCATTTCAGGTAATGGCTGCCATTTTGTTAGCGATAATTTTACCATTTTTATATTGGCCATTGTCCACCAGATGGCAGCAGCGAAGTTCGCTGTTGTTACCAGAAATTTATCGAATTCTGCACTTTTTCACAGAGTGGCCCAAACACCAAACCGGGGTGGAATTTTTTTCCGTAATAATAAAAAATAAAAAGGAGATAAAAAATGTATATCAACATTTTTAATGTCCTGGAACACGTATATACAAAGAGTGAACAAAGTTTTTTTTATCTTGGAAAATCAACGAAACATTGAATTTTTTTAATAAAAACACCAAAAATTTGAAAACGAAACGAGGTATCGAAAAAATATATATGAACAGTTTTATTGAACTCAAACAGGTCTAAAAAAAGTTCATATGAAGTTTTTTTTATAGCTTGAAAATAAACCAAATTTTGAAAAATAAACGAAACATTGAATTTTCTTTGATAAAAACACCAAAAAGACCAAATTTCACAAGATACCTTATGAAACTCTACAAAAAATTTAAATGGATTTTTTCCGTAATAGTAAATATGGAAAATATTCCAAAACAACGAAAAATAAAATAATGGCAATTAAAATAACGACTACGCATTGAAGTCGTAGTATCAAATTCCTTCAACTTCTAGGCCCTTCAACTTATCGCGAGGTGCTCGCGAGTCCCCGCCGGGTAGCCAAGTATGGGCGTAGGCGAACCCGGGCGTATGCGGATCCTGGCGTAGGCAAATCCTAGCGTAGGCAGGTCAATTGTATATCTATTACGGATTATTGGTCATTTTCATTAAGTAACGTTCCCCGAATAGTCAGCTGGGTCAGCATTTACTGTACCGTGATCCATTTAAGCTTTTTCGGAAACCTACTCCCTAACCTGCACGTTCGTTTATCTAACCTGAGTTACCAACCCGCACGATCACTAAGTGTAATGACATATTAGGCGGGAAGCCGAAAAACGCTGAAACCAGCGGGGCCTTTGATAACCGCCAGCGGTCATCATGCGCTCCGCTAGTTTAAGCGTTTTTGCGGTTTCCCGCCTAATATGTCATCACACTAACTCATATATCGTAACCCAGCTCAACTCTGGGTTGCCAACCCGACCGAAAGAGATCTCAAGCAGAAATGTACAGAATGAAAGAAACAATCAGTAAATTGTAAAACAGAATTTATACTGCGCTCATCACCGCGCACAAAAGGGTATGAGATATTTCAAGGTCAGCTCTGAAACAGAGAAGCTTTCCATTAAGCCGTCCCAGTTCGACGGAATAAATACCTACATGGACAAATTACCTCCAACAATTTGGAGCTGCGGCCAAAGCAAACGGATGGAATGCAGAGGAAAGAGCAGTAGCATTAACACTGACATGGACGTGGACGTGGAAAAGCGACAAATATTTTACAAACCCTCACGGCCCAAGAACAGGAGGACCATGAACAGCTGATAAATCATCTAGAACTACGGTAGACTCAACTTTCTCCTGGCAACCGTTGCTATGGTAACGAGAATACAGAAAACCGATTCCCATGGTGCAGAAATGCGTGGTTGCCAAGTTGTCTACTTAAGTTTAGCTGAAATCAGTTATCGGAAAAAGGCTACCAGGATAACCGTTGTTAGGATGAAGAGTAAACAAAAATGCAATTCCTGTTTTGCGGAAATATATGGATGCCAAGTTAGGCCAGTGATAGTTCGCTGAAATCAGTTATGGATAAACGTTGCCTAGCAACCGTTGCAATAACCCCATCCAAAATATCAGTTCGAAGGATGTGGAGATCTCTAAAATGCAAAGATTTTGTGACAAAAAAAGTTAACAGTATTCCAGACAGCTTAAAGAACGTTAACGATATTAAAAACTTTTTTTAAAAATTCAATACCTAACCTACAGCCAACTGATACACTCTTGAACTTTTATATCAGAAATCGTCCCAACAATTCAGAATTTAATTTCAAAGAACTTAATGACCTTTGTGTAGCTAAAACAAGTTCAAAAATAAAAACAAATGCTGTTGGATATGACAATTTGTGTATAAGACTAATTAAATTCTGCTGTCATGTAATCGAGTACATCACTCATAAACGTGTCTTCGTGGAGAGGAGCGTTGGTGAAAGTATTGCCCAAGAAATCAAATCCAGTCGAATATAAACATCTTCGAGCCATCAGTATTTTACCGGCTCTATTTAAAATATTAGAGAAAGCTATGGAGAAACAACGGGTAGAATATCTTGGAGAACTTTGCGAGACTTTATTAGTAGAGCTTTCGACACCATCAATCATACACTTCTTCCTAGTATGTTGAAGTACAAAGAGCTCTCTATTGTGGCTGTCGATCTATTCAGGAGTTTTCTTAGTAACCGATCTCAAAAGGTTGTGATTCATGATGATTCATCTGACTCTCTATCTTTGCAGTCTGGAGTCCCACAGGAATCGATTTTAAGTCCTGAGCTTTTTGCTTGGAAGTCTTCAACAATGTAAGATACATCTGTATGCCGATGATACGCAAATGTATTTCAATTTTTTCTCTCATGAAACCATTCATGCATGTGACACATTGAATGAAAAAGTTGATGCAACCGATCACTGTTTACTTATAAATCCAACGAAATCTAAAATAATTCTTTTCGGGCCTAATAGTCAACGAAATACCATTCGAAACTTGATTGATATATAAGAATAAACGATGAAACTATTGAATTAGCTGATGAAGTCAAAAGTCTTGGTGTCTTGCTGGATAGTAACCTCATATTTGAGAAGCACGTCAGTAAATTGTTGCAAAGTAGGACTCTCATCTTTACGAGTATTGAACGGTAAGCGGCACTATCTACCAACATAATTAAGAATAATTCTGTGTGAAACGTTAGTATTGTCGAATTTCAACTATGTGGATTGTGTATATGGACCTATTCTTACCACCCTGTATAAACATAAAATTCAAAAAGACCTAAATTCTTGTTTACGTCTGATTTATGGAATAATGATGGCTAAATATGGAAAATAGAAGAATCCACCATGCTGGTAACCTCTTCCATAAAATTATAGTAACTCGTATACCTTCTTGCTTGCACAGAAAAATTATATTTCGCACGGATGTTCACAATGTTAATATCCGAAGTCGAGGAGTACTAACTCCCCCCTCTTTCAGAACGGAGCATTTCAGGAGATCATATAGCTACCAAATTTGCAAGATATACAATAAAGCCGGTCCCAGACACATCGAGAGTACTAAGGAGCACAAGCATTTCCGAGTATGTTTAAGTACGAGCAACGAGCCATCGGAGCTCCCACACGACTTGCACCTTTCATTCGCAAATAATCGTGAGTGGCATTCACAAGGTTGGTCAGTTGTTTACTATCGACGAGACCAGATATCTACTACTTCGAAAAGCTAAAAGACGCAGAAGAATGTGGTGGATGTTATCCCTAAATAAGACTAGAAATTCAAATATTTGGTCGGACGAGTGACGACCACTCCATTTTTACAAATTACAAATATACTTGTATAGACTCGCGATTGAACACGATGCGTGTGGGAGCAGCGCGTCCATTGGAAATCCAAGTATGAATTCTTTGACTCGGTACAAATTTACCGACATTCCGCGGGTATGGGCAAGTATAGGCAAGGGCGAGTGCGATAATCAAATATTCGCGAGTATCTCCTCCCACATACATCGCAAGTGTCCGTATTTGCGAATATTCGCGATGTGTCTGGAACCGGCTTAAGATTCCGTCAGGTTTCATAGTTGGGAGATATCAAAAATTCAAAGTCCAATTGAAATTTTTTTCATTGAACTTTCATGAATAAGCACAAGTATGTAATGAGATTGTTGAACTGATAAATCTGTGTATTCACCAATTTGGATTGTTTAGGCTTCACTATTGTTCACAGGGATGTTCCTGGGTTAATTGGAAGAATAACAAAGTAGCATTCTATGCTATCGAGTTGAACTTCGCCCTTTATTTTCATGTTCATTTTGCATCTTTTTTATGTAAATTTAGTTGAATGTAAAATCAGTGAATAAAAATAATAAAGACGATATTATTATTATTATTATTATTAAGTAAACAAAAACCCGATTCCCATGGTGCGAAAATGCATGGTTGCCAAATTGTCTGCTCTACTGTAGCTGAAATTTGTTATCCAAAAATGTTGCCATGATCGTCGTTATGGTGAAGAGTAAACAAAAAAGCCACTCCTGTTTTGCGGAAATGCGAGATTGTCAAGTTGGGCAAGTTATAGTTTAGCTGAAATCAGTTATGGAAAAACTGTGGCAACCATTGTTATGATCACGAATACAGAAAAACTCGATTTCCGTGGTGCGGAAACGCATGGTTGCCAAGTTGTTGCTGTTACCAAATTATGGGCGCTTGAAACAGATTTAAGGAAACTTCGGTTGAATGATATCAAAATAAATATCAATCCTAATCAGTTGGTAAAATTTCAATTTTACGAAGATATATTAAGCTCAAGTTGGTTTGTTAGACTTGACATTATTGGAAATCTGAAGGCGCATCGTTCAAAAAGATTATTTATATATTTACCTTTGTCAATATTACTTCGATCACAAATAAGCAAAGCAATGGCTTGCCGCACAAGCCACATACTATAAATGATCAAGAGTTTTTATATAAATTTGAAAAATGGACAAAGTAGTAACATGAAAGCGAGCGGGTCCGGCTGACATTTCGCAAATTCACGCGCTCGGATTTGCGAAATGTGAGATAGTCCTATAATATTTCAAATCACAATAAATTCAACATATGACTGAATTATAAATATATACTCCACCGTGAACTCGTCTCTTCCGAAATAATTACAACATCAAAACTAATTTTAGTAAGTTCAGGTCAAAATCGTGTGGGGGTGGTGGTGTTGCGATCCACCAACCGCATTCTACACATAGTCACATAGTCTATAATTCCGAGGACCAATAGTACCTGCCTCTCGGCCTAACAGTTGACCCCCAGAGAAGGCTCAGTGTGTATTTAGCTTTCGGGGGGCAGGGAGGGGGGACAATTTCTTCGACATTAATGTATATGCATCGGAAATGAACCAACATGTTAAATTTCAAAGGATAAGAGGTAGTGGTTCTAATTCAGCCTGCAAGATTTGTACCCATCTAACAAAAAAAAACACACACAGAGCAAGTTAAATAAAAGCTTTAATAAATTAATATTGTATGAAATGTCTTTGAATGACCGTGGAAATTGAATTTTCTACCAAATTATTCATAAGAAATGTGGAAATATACTGAAATAATACGGATATATTATTCCATATCGCGCTTTGGGTCACTCGGTAGTTATCCATTTTGATGTCGAACGACTATTAAGACTCCAGCGACATCTGCAAATGGGAGATTCAACTAGACCGGAGGATGTCCCAATTCTACTGCTACCATTGTTTAAAGCGAACTTTCTCTTTAAACAATGTTGCTACTCAAATTAATTCGTATTTTTTACACTAGCGACTCTAGCGGCCATCGACGGCGAATTGATTCTGTAATGGCCCATCAGCATGGTCTGGCTTGTCACTATGTACTACTTTATTACATCTGGCAAGCGTGGCCTATTTGAACGCCTCCAAGGTCTGGGAGTAGTAGAATTTATTTATTCTGGTTTCAGTTTTGAGCAAATCGAGTTTAGTTCTGTTATTGTTTACATATATATCCCAGTATTGTGATTATTTCCGCAGATTTTGCAAATATACATCTACTTTGAATAACGAATTGCCATTCAAATTGATGGGAATGTCCCGCGAGGAACTATTTGATTGTTTTTATGAGGATTTTCATCAGACTAAGGACTGATCCAATGAGTGAGGATGGCAGTCTACCAGATTTTGTCAATGGTCTGGACTCCCCTTATCAATAATTCCGTTTATTTATTCCTCATGACCTAATTATAATAATAAGTCTTTATTCATAAGATTAACAAATTTCGTAACAAATAATAATATATTGTATAATTCATGATATTTCTTTCCGAACAAATTTGTATGCCGACCAAATTCATAGTGAATCTGGATGTCGTTATAAGCTAACTACGGAAAAAGTGCGCTTCTTGGCATTAATATCCTCATGGGAATAAACCGTTTCCCCAGTTATAAAGACTACTGGTCATCTGCACCTGACCTCCATGACTCATATATAGGCTGGTTATTGAGTCATCTGCATCTCAATGATAATGGTACAATGTGTTTCCAAAACTAGAAATCGTTTTCAGTCATTCCATATTTAACACTTGAGCATGGTGGTACAAATATGTACCACACTGGTTTTTTGACAAAAACAAAATTTTAACCAAAAAATCTTACAGACATTTCTTTAATGCATGTACGGCAACAGTAATACACTTTTGATAACTGATTTTCCAAATATTTTTGATGTCGTGCACCTAGGTTTTCTTTTTTCGGATTTCAGTCGTGTCTCAAAGAGTTAAGACAGTGACTGTGATTAGAACTATGATAAAGACAATGATGCATACATTCCCTAACCAAACTATAATATCAGAAAATAAAACAAATAAATTAAAATGCATTCTCCGCTCTGTAACAAAATGTGACTTCTCTAAAAAATAAATAGGATTCAAAATTCCGAAATAAACATTATAAAATTGAATCATTCTGATTCTGAACAAATATCGATCCTTTCAATCTCTTCTGTTTTTTCTTAGCCGAAACTTTTGTTTTAAACATGTTATAAATGTTTTAAATCATGTTTTTTAAATGTACAAAAAAACACAATGTTTTGCTAAAAAACCCAAAGTAAAATGGGTCTAAAAACTAATAAAAAAGTTGGGATCCCCTGAGCAACCGTAGTATATTACTCCTTAAGAAGTAGTATAAATATTTTCGGATTCTCGACCCTTTTTTGTGCATGATTTTGGAATCCTAGAGTGGATTTAAACCTATCTACTGGAAACTTGATTTTGGATAGAATTAAATGATATCACCTTTTCTAACAAACAGCAATACAGGGGGCTGGGACTCCAACTGCTACCATATCGATAGCTAAATCTGTGGAAACGAATATTTGCTCATTTCGTTTCTAGTTTTGACATAAAGATCGTAGTAGCATTGGAAAAGGAGAGGGTCAGAATATTAACACACATTTTATTTTTCTGATATTCATCCAGCCGGATTAAAGTGGTATACTTAGTTCATTGACTACCACAAATATTGCATCAATATAATAATGTTATAATTGAAAGTTGAAAAATTATAGAAATATTACTTCATTTCAGCTTCATTGTAAGTGTTTCAATAAAACCACATTACTGAAAAGGTGTCCCATTTTTTATTTTTAGAAGTAGTTCTATATTTATACATATATCTGCTTCATGTCAAAACTAGAATCGAAAAGTAAATAATATTTCTCGTTACAGATTCAGTTATAAGTGATCCAGCAGTTGAAATACACATGCATCACGCTAGTCGAACAAGAACGTTTTCCCAACTCTTCGGACAAAACTGCCTGCAAGGTGATCAAGAATTTTACGGTGAGTTAACAAAATCAATCCCAATAATCTCAGTATTTGATTTACTTTTCAACTTCAAACAAAAGAATACCATATAATAATATTGAAGCAGGGGAGCGAACGAACATCTGAGGCCCTGGTGAGTTGCGACACCACTTACCTCATCAAAGGATGCAAAATCGGACCGCAAGCTCATGTGCATCCTGGAGGGAAAAGGCAACTTTCCTTCTGGTGTCGGTCGTGGGTTCAAGGTGGTGTGACTCACAATGATGAATTACTATAACGACCGCTTTAACAATAAACGCCTTGTGTGGGCGGATATTTTATGGACAATCTTCTGCATTTCTACGAGAGCACTGAACCGACCTGAAGAAGAAACATGTCAGAAATTGCAAAAACATGCTCAATTTTGTGAAAGGCAGCCAGAGCATGCTGCCTTTTCCACTCAAAACCTAGTGGCTATGTCAGAGCTCCTCCTTAGCCAGTTAACCAATTAGCAGATATTCCACGTGCCAGTCTGGTTGTAGAGGAGGCCCGCATCATACCGCCATTGGATGGTATCAGAACCCGCTGCGCGCTTCACAAAAACAAGCCCCTAAAGTCGAAACAACTGTCACGGGTGGATTAGGCAATTCACGATGTCCTGTCAGAAGAGGCTGGCATGTGGCAAATTAACACAGACTCTTTCCCAAGTGGAGAGGAGGAATACAGCCAATTGGGAAGCTTGAGCGATGCATACACAAGATGGAACCTAAGATCAAGTCGGAAAACACGTGTCTCGTATCAAATGTGTGATGGACTACATGACGGCCAACAGCCCTTTAAAATTAATTATTATTATAACAATTGAGAGCTCGGAAGTTGAAAGGCCTAGAAGTTGTAGGGAAAGAAGGGTCCGAACAGAGAATTTATATCTGTTCGGACAGTCAGGCAGCGCTCAGAGCACTCTGTCATCCTAAACCAAGCTCAGCGCTTGTACAGGAATGCGGAGATGCGCTCGAGAAGTAGCTGAAACGAAAGAAGTTCAGCTGGTATGGGTCACAGAGAGGTGCGCGGAAACGAGGTGGCAGACGGACTTGCCAGATCCGGATCCGCAACGCCGTTCTGTGGGCCGGAGCCTGTACTAGGCATCGCAAAAAGCCAAACCTCTTGAGCCGTCGACGAGTGGGCGGAAGAAGAGCTGAATAAACTTTGGAGGGATAACACCGGCTGCAGGCAGTCGAAAGACTTCGTGGCCGGCTCCAATAAGTCAAGGACGACATGGCTCTAAGGCAGAAACTGCCAAGCACTACGCCTCCTTATAGAAATACTAACAGGACAACAAGTTAGGCAGACACCTATCACGTGTAGATATAGAAGACAGCCCCACCTGCCGCAAATGCGAAGAAGACGAAGAAACTTCATCTCACTTCCTCGGCGAGTGTGAGGCATACGGTAGGCTAAGATTTGGAACCTTCGGAGTTGAGAAACTCCAACAAGAGGAACTAATCGACTTGGAGTGGTCGGACATACTGACCTTCACAACAAAGGTTCGAAAAGGAAGACTAGGAGGATTAATGTAGATAAGTAGAGAACAGGGGATTGCAAAAAGGGTCCATGAGGGCCTACTTGCCTGGCTGCGGTTGCGGCCTCCCCAAAGAACTACTACTACTACTACTGTAAGAATTTGAATACCACGACTAAACCGGGAGACTAAACTGGGAAGTTGAAGAGCCTAGGATTTTTTTAATACTTTGACTTTAATGCGTTGAAAACTATAATTGAACGCCAATAGTATGAATACTTTAATGCGTTTCAAACTATAATTAACGGGAAAAAACAATTTTAAACAACAGTTTTAAATAATTTTTTAAACAATTGGACACCAATAATACGAATACTTCGACTTTAACAGGAATTCGTCGGATGGTTATCTCTTATGTCACTAAAAAAGAGACTAGCATCGGGTTGCTTTGCTATTAGAGTTGTTTCGAATGAGCTTGGTTCTGCTGTTGCTAGAAACGCATACTTTTCTCTCATAGAGTCTCATATCAGGTACGGCATAGCCTTCTGGGGTTTTTGTAGCCAACATCTGTTTAATTCTGTGTTTATTCTACAGAAAAGAGCAATTCGCTATTTATGTAAGGCAAAAGCAAGAGATCATTGTAGACCACTATATTTCAAACAACAAATCCTAACAATCACTTGCCTCTTTATTTTGGAAACAGTCTGTTTGATTCATACCAGACATCAGTCAGCGAATAAAAAGCCTGTGAATCATTTGCCCACTAGAAATAACTGTCATCTTTCTCTACCAATACCCAAGTTGACTAGAACCAAACATTCTATTATATATGAAAGCAAAAAAATCTATAATCATTTGCCAAACCAGTTTAAAGCAATTGGTAGTATAAAAAAATTTAGAAAAGAAGTTAAAGATTTCCTCACTCAAAAAGCGTACTATGACCTGCAGGAATATTACAACGAAAACTTTTAAAGTTTTAATATCACGTATAATTTATTTCTAGGTTATTTAACAGATATGATAGGTATCTAGTTGGTGTTAAATGTGATATAAATGTTATTATTGTCTTATGGCTTCATTCTATATTTGTTTTTAAACTTGTTATAGTTATAAACTTGTTATATTCTTATATTTGTATTGTACTTTTGACTTTATAATTGGACATAGTGGATTCCCTTACTTATTACTTTTCCACGCTTTGTCAATAGGAAAATTATTCTTAGACAATAAAGCTCAGTTTGATTGATTGATTGATTGATATTTACCATTGAATCAGTTTTAAACTTCAATTGGGCTCCAATAATATGAATACTGCGACTAATAGGTGGAAATACAAGGAACAATGTATCGAACGAGTTGAGCAATTTATCGTTAGATCTGCAAGATTGGAGAGATAAAACGGTTCGTTAGGGGACTGTAGAAAATAATAAAGTAGTACGATAAGTCAAGGGCAATAATTTAAAGGGATAGTTTTGTCGTTTGACATAAACACGACGAGTTATCTGCAGATAAATCCGCCAAAATATCGGCCGATAATTTGTAAACCACGCTACATCATGGCTGAGATTGTTTGTGTTGGAGGGGCGGTACGATTGTCTATCGCATCACCGTATCTTGCTTGGTTAGTTTTTGTTTTATTAATTCCAGTAATCGCTTAAAAGTTGTGTCATCCATAAGCAGGTAATTTTTTAAATCGTCAGGTTCATCGAATCGCAATTGTCTAAGAAGCGGCATATGATTCAACTCCTTTGTCAGTAACCATGTTTTTATCCATTTTGTACGATTCCTTGTCATTCTTCTTCGTTTTATTACTTTGTACCCCATCATCCCTACAAGCAACGCAGCTGTTTCGTCCATGTTCAACTTTTACAACGCCCAATTTCAAACTTCGAATACCACTAAACGCCAAAACCTCGTCTCGTACCTATTCCATTTCAACGTTTAATCGGTCATATTTTTCAAAATGACGAAAGATCACCGATCACAGATAAATTGATTACATTTGAGCCAATAATCGTTCCAAACAACATACGTACAAATAAATTGGACCAATTAATTTTACCAGAAATATTGGTCCAATAAAACTTGCGTTAATTAGGTGGATACACACGGAACAATTTATCGAACGATTTGAGCAATTTATCGTTAGATCTCCAAGATTGTACAGATTGAACGGTTCGTTAGGGGACTGTAGAAAATAATAAAGTTGTACGATACATCAACGGCAATAATTTGAAGCGATAGTTTTGTCGTTTGACATGAACACGACGATTCATCTACAGATAAATCCGTCAAAATATCGGCCGATAATTTGTAAACCACACCAGGATATGTCTGAGCTTGCTTGTGTTGGAAGGGTGGTACGATTACCTTGCGCATTACGATATCTTGCTCAGTAAGTTTATCTTTTACTAATTCCAATAATAGGGAAAATGCATAATTTTTTTTGTTTAATCAATTTTTTACTTCGTTACAACATAGTAAAAAATATAAATACGGTTGAAAGTCTTGGAATTAATTTTTAAAATAATATATAAAATACCGATTGAATTTGACCTATTTGAACGCCTCCATTTTCGCGCGCTGTGGATGACGTCACATGGCGCGATCAGTGTTGTTCTTCTTAAGTGTCGTTCATTGAGACGTATTCTGATTGCTCTACTTGCTTGAAGTTGATATTTTATAAAAGAGTGAGACAAATGCAATACATGTGTTAGAGAGAGATGAAGATATGTGAAAGTGATCTCGATCAACCAGAGCAGTCTTCAATGAACAAGCCTTTCTATAGTTATGGCCATTGCACAGAACTCATAATAATAAGATATATTATTATAAGTTCTGTGGGCCATTGACACTATTGACAGTTGTTATTAATTAGGTTAGGGATTTGTACTATTTGCAGTTTTACGATAATGGAAAATGCTAAATTATTATAAATAAAGTATTTTTTTCTGTTCCAAGAGATGCGAAAATACGTAAACAATGGTGTAAGGTTATGAGAAGAGGCGAAGTATCTCCAATATCATATTTACATTGTTGTGAAGATCATTTGAATGTGAGTACATTGTATTTCGATAGTTAAGAAGTGAATTGATAGAATTAAGTTTTGTATGCATAAATGTTTTGTATATCAAGCGAGAGATAACTCTGTTTATACCTGTCTCACCTAAATGACAAAAGAAAAACTATCATTTAATAAACTATTACTACTTATCAGTTCAGGTATTGTCGGATTGTGCTTTGACAAAACCACTTTCAGTCATTGCTCTTGATAATTTACAATTGTCACTAGACCAAAATCGCACTACGTAATGGAAAACACTACCAATATATAAATAAAAACAAATTTTCTATGAAAAAGATAAATGTCATAACGTGCCATGTGACGTCATTCTTCGTTTTGACCAATGGTGATGCGTTTCGCAAATTTGAATTCCGCGCGCTTATTATGCACTTTTTGATTAAAGTTTTATGGAGTTAAATACAAACTAGGTAAATGATAAACCAATGGTGTAGGTGTAATGTCAAGACAATAAAGTATCGGAGGTAAACAAATCAAGTAAATTTAAATCACTTGCATATGCCCTATTGTCGAATTTTTGAAATCGTCAGTTCATCGACTCGCAATTGTCTAAGAAGCGGCATATGATTTAACTCTTTTTTCAGTAACCATGTTTTCACCCATTTTGTACGATTCCTTGTCTTTCTTTTTCGTTTTATTAATATGTACCCCATCCATGTTCAACTTTTACAACGTCCAAATATAAACTTCAAACACCACTTAACGTCAAAATCTCGTCTCGTACCTCTCCCATTTCAACGTTTAATCGGTCATATTTTTCAAAATGATGAAATATCACCGATCTCAGATAAATTGATTACATTTGTTCCAATAATCGTTCCAAACAACACACACGTACAAATAATTTGGACCAATTAATTTGACCAGAAATATTGGTCCAATAAAACTTTGCGTTAATAGATCATGTACGATTTAATTGAGAGATTTTCCTTGACAATTTATCTAACGATTATTTGGTGCAATTTATCGCGACAATAAATTGTTCCGTGTATATCCACCTAATTCGATACATGAATCAAAAATCCAAGTTTATTTTTAAAGATATGAAAAAACTTCATAGGAGCGCAAGTAAACTGTTCATATAGATTTTTTTATATGTCGTTTCGTTTTCGAGTTTTTGGTGTTTAAAAAGGAAAACGGAAAAATTTTCGGTGGAGGGGGGAGATGGGGAGTGAATAATAAAAAATCCGGTAGCAAAGCGGACATTTTTTTCGGTCTCACATGCGTCATAGAAGCTTTCCTAACCGTCTGATATGAAAATTACTTTTGCAATATTGTATCACTTTTTAAATGTGTCAAGAGTCTGGTTCGATTTTTTCGAACCTCGCCTACGTAAAAGTGTTTGACACCACAGAGCTCTGGTCCTGAAAGAGCGGTTTTCATCCACACTACGCGTAAAACAAACGATCATATTACAACAGGAAGATACTATATTCGAGGAAAAATATGTCAGTTCTGTATTTTTTTTAAACAGGCTGAAGAAAGAAGACTGAAACTTTTTAATAAAGATACAAGATACAAGAACCGTGAGGTCATCAAGACGGTTTTTTCCGAAGACTGTGTTTGTTCCTTTGATGTGAATGAAAAGAATATTTTGTTATTTTGAATAATATACTACTTTTTCGCTTCCTTGACTTCAAATTACAAAATTTTCAATTCTTTCTATTATGATCATGAATTATAAAATAACATAAATAACAGAAAAATTTAGTGCTAATGTAAATTCCTTCAAAGATGTTCTGGAGGTGATCCTATATTATGCCTTTGGTTGCTGAGGATGACGCAGTTGTATTGATGGGTCTATCTGAGTGCAACGGAAAATGGTAATAGCGAGATACAAAACTCTAATACCACTAATTGTTGAAAAAGTTAATTTTTTTAAATAACATCTTTTAGACAGATATTTCTTAGATTCTAATTTTCACGACGAATCAATGGATGGTTTCGAATCAAAAATTGGATGGATAACAATCCTATTACACTAACTATTTGTTGAAAAATCTTGAGAAAATTGAGGTAATTCGCTTATCAAGTATGCTGTGGATGAAAAATTGAACCAAACTGGATTCATAACTTCACTCACTCGAAAACTTACTCTCCTTCAACTATTTCTGGTAGTATGAGTGTTTTCTTTGTTTGAATGCATTAAACTTCTGTTTTTGAATTCAGTTTTATTCAATTTTATTTCCACAGCATATTTAATTAATGATACACTCCAATTTCCTAATGATTTTTTAACAAGTAATTAGTGTATTAGGAATGTTATCCATCGGATTTTCGATTCGGAACCATCAATAGATTCTTCGTGAAAATTAGAATTAGAAATGCCTGTCTAAAGATGTCATTTGAAAAAACTGACTTTTTCAACAATCGATGGTATTAGAAATTTCAAACTGCCAAGGTACTCAACTAGGCGGAAAAATTGTATACAATATTTTTTTACTCATCTTTTATGTCCACCACATTGGTTCAAGTGCGCCCAACGTACTCTATTTTTTTTAAAGATCAAGTGTGTACATTTTTGTCTCAAAACTTTGTGATAGTACTCAGAATCGTCCCTAGAACCCAAAAAAGTAAAAATATACAGAGTATTTCATTTATAATTCCCAAGTTGGGGTCGTTTCCGGTGAAACCAGAAGTGATGGAGGGGTATGAAATATTGGAAAATTTTCCAATTTTTGAATTCAATATCTCTGTCAAGTTTAAATTGCATAGTCTTGGAACTCTGGAAACTATGGCGTGTCTAAAGAAATCGTCACCTGGTATTTGTTCCAATGGTGGAATAATTACGTTCATAAATTTCGATTTGTACTCGTATATGAAAAATAATGTTTTGTTCCAGCTGAATTGAATGAGATGGATGAAGGAACGTCTCCCAGAACTCCCAGAACTCCAGGTACATCGAGAGATGCTGAAAAGGGCCACCGAAAAACTTTGGAACAACGACGTCAATTAGTTATGCAACTGTTCCAGGAACAATCATTGTTTCCTACATCTCAAGCCACCTCATCTTTCCAAGCGCAACATTCTGACATATTTCCGAACAAAGCAAGTTTGCAACTTAAAATTCGTGAGGTGCGTCAAAAAATGATGGCACAAAGCTCTCTTACACCTTCCAGTGCAAGCAGTCCTGTTACTCCCGTTGAACCAGTTAAAGTATCCTCAAATAGTTAGCTATTAATGTGCAATAGTGTGTCTTCCTTCTCGTATGTTATTGTCAAATTGACTGAAAATAGCGGTTAGTTTTATAACTTAGAGTTATGTGACACATATAATGTGTAGATTTCTTGATATACCAAATTGGTTATGTGGGTGTTTATAAAACATTATAATCAAGTCGTAGTTAAATCATATTATTAGATATTGTCAAGTCTTATCGTTAACTCACTCTTCTATATAAATGAATTATCGATTGTAAAATGATTTTGGTAATTTTTTAAAGAATGTTTAGTAAAGTCAAAGATAAAGCTAAAGCAATTACATACTCCAAAATATAAACACTTTTGTAAATATCAGCACTAAGTACTAATCATTGAATATTTTAAATTACAAGTTTATATTGCGGGCCAAATGTACCTGCTCAAAATGTTGACGATCTTGTGAATTATATAAATTTGAAGCAGTACAAATCTAAAACATCGTGTATAATTTCAGTAGCAATACTGAGGTTTTTGTCAAATTTAAGCCATTTAAAGTCAGGTGAGAATATTAACACATTCTTTAGGTGAACTTCTGATTGAGCAAAGTTCCATTTCTTTTTATTTTTAGTAACGTAAACAAACATTGGTAAAAATTATCCACAGTAGAGTATATAGAAGTAATTCCACTTCCAGTCAGCAGGCGCATTCGAAGTTGCAGGTCGAAACTTTATTATCTAAATTATAGCCACATTATTTGTCAATATATAATCTGAAATATAGGATACGCCAAATATTTGCTCAAGTGCATTGCATAGCTGAGGAGTTATATGATACACTAAAATTGGGATATTGGTGAAATTTCAATCCAGAGTATGATACAGGATTATATTTTATAGAAGAAACAAAGAAAGTCTAACTTATACAAAAAGTAAGTTCAAGAATTTTGCTGAAGCTGTTCGTCAAAAAGAAAAATTCAGTTATAAAAAGTTATTATATTCTGATTTATTTGTTTGTTTCTAAGTGCTTTTAAAAAATAGTAAGAATATCAAGAATGATCATTCAATATTAACCCTAGATCTCACAGCGCTCAGCGTAATTATGTCAGTAGTCACCAATAAAATGATCCATTTTGATTCTTGATGGTGCATCCAATAAACCTAATTTTCGAAGAATTCGAAGAAGGTATAGCTTCTATACAACAATAATTTTTACCTTTTGAAAACTTCACATATTCTTGTAATATTCAAATTAAGCCAATTTTAGTATCAGGAACTACAATTTTTTTAATATCCATTTAAGTTTTTTTTACTAGCTTTATCATGACACTAATTTTTAAGACAAACACTACCGTGATGAAACGAAATCGGGTTTGAGCTTTCATTTTTTTGTAACTATTTTGTTTTTTTGAGCAAATGATTCAAAGCATTTGTGGAAATTCGGGAACTCCAGTGATTTTTGCTTATGATGATTTTTCAGAAAATTTATAAGACATGATGAATGGGAGAAATTGAGATATTCCCTAATTCTATAGGACCAACCGAGTCCATGCCAAAAATATCGCTTTTGTGAAATCATTCGCGTTTGCAAAAAAACAATTCTACCATTGGAAAATTTGTATCTGATTGGCGCTGCAAATTCACAATAAATGTAGTGCATATGCGCATGTTGTCGGGGAGTATAACGTGTGTACGGCATGACAAAGAAATAAATACCACTGAATGAAACTAGCGGAATAATTTCAAAAAACTACGACAGAAGTCACAAGTTGTTCAAACAAAATGTGACAGCCAGCTACTAGATTTTTTCAATTCTATTCACAGAAGATCCGTTCATGCACAATGCTGGAATAAAACCACGCCTAATTCAATGGAAATCACTTCCTCCAAAAATAAATATAGTTTGTTTTATACCATGGTAGAGTCTGGACAAAATGAGCATTATTTTGGAGTCAAGTGCCACATCATTGAAAAGACAATTCAATTCTCTTTTTAACTATCTATTTTTCTTTTCGTTGGAAAATTTTCAACCATATGTCCACGAAATATTAAGTATAAGATGCGGATCCCTTATCTCGATAAATTTGAACGGTTTGATTTGGAACAATGGGACAGTGATATTTTGAATGATATTACCGATACTACTTTTTGAGAGAAAATACATTGCAATTACTGGACAGATGGCGCTGTGGGCACGTCAACTTGAAACTTTTGAAAGACAGATCAAAATTAAATGGTTGGAAAGAGGATTGAATTATATTTTCAACGATGTGTAGTTTGACCCCCTATGCCAATTGAAATTTTTAAATTGATGTGCCCTCCCGCGCCCTCTATCGTAAAATCTTAATTTCTTTCATTGCAAAAAGTAGTGTTAGTAATACCATTCAAAATAGGTTTTGTTTAATGTTTGTACGTCAAACCGTTCAAAAGTTAACAGGGGGGAGGCTGAATAAAACCGCACTGTATGTAGATTGGATTAGATGCATTCATTACCAGTTGAAGCGAATTTATAAGGACATTAGAATAAATAACATACATACCCATTGGAAAGCGGGACACACCTCTAAAAATGTATTTGTTACCCAATTCAAAAGTTTTTTTTAACGGATTAAGGGCATCAATAGAGCCATGAATTCGAAATGAAATTGAAAATTTCAAGACCTACTTCGAATTTATTTCTTTGTCAAAAATGTGTTCGAAACAAATTTGACTACGCCACTGGATTTGCAATAGTTTCAAATGGATGTTACCAAATTTTCATAAAAAATTTTGATTCATAACTGAAATATAGCATAATTAAGATGTAAATTACATGAAATATTTCGGATAATCGTCCTGTATATCACATACTTACAGACATGGATAAAAAACCGTTTTGAATAGTATCAACGATACTACTTTCTGAAATAAAAGACATTGTGATTACTTGAAAGGAGGCGGGGAGGGAAGGCACATCAATTTAAAATTTTCAAATTGCATGAGGGGCCAAGTGACACATCGTTGAAAAGAGAATTCAATTCTCTTTTCAACCAACTATATTTTCTCAGATTTTATTAATAATTTTTTAAATATATGCACTCTAAATATATTAGAAGTGGGGATCTGAATAGTACCCTTATCTCGATAAATTTGACGGTTTGATGTGGAGCAACGGGACAAAAACATTTTGAATGGTATTTCCAATACTACTTTTTGAGGGAAGATACATTGCAATTACTCAACGGATGGCGCTGGGGGCACATCAACTTGAACATCTCGAAATGCAAAGAGATCGAAATTGTGAAAATACGTATTAACAAAAATTTAAAAAAATATATGGTTGAAAAGAGAATTGAATGCTCTTTTCAACGATGAGTAATTTGACCCCCATGCTATCGGAAAATCGCAATGTCTTCTATTTCAAAAAGAAGTATGGGTGATATCATTCAAAATGGGTTTTGTTCCATGTTTGTACGTCAAACCGTTCAAAAGTGAAAGTTGTTTTGGTTGATTTTCTCAGAGATCGTCCTTATTGAAAGGCATCACAGTATGAATACGCATACACTAGATCGTATGACGTCACATCCGTAATCCTTTTTTCCTCGGTTTGAAAGAGGAAATTACTTCGGGAATATATTTTTAAGAAACTGGTAAGATTTTTTTACGTGGGTTTGTATCATATCAACGTAGATACTGGTATTTGTGTGGGAAATTCGTAATCTCGCCTTTTTTAGTCGTGAATCACTCTTAATGCAATTGCGTAGTTTTTCTGCCTGCACATGAAATTCGAGGTGGTGGTCTGGTAGATATAATGGTGGAGATTGGAGTTACTTACTTCTATTAGCTCTACAGTGGTTGAACCTTATTTTTTTAAAATACCTCTAAAAAAATCCTAGTACAGTCACAGGAGTATAAGCATTATTTTGAACTCATACCTAGTTAATCTTTTTTCTTAAAATACGATAAATATTTGTTGTAGTTGCTATTTGTTTAAATTCTTCAACTTAGAGGGCATGTTCAGAAATTTGCAAAACGATTTGTATCCTAATAACAGTAAGAGATATGAACCTCTTAGGAGACAATAAAATGGTATTAAGAAACACATGAAACATGTTCATAATTTTGAAAAAAAGAAATCAAACGATCAATTTCAGTTTCACAAATTGATGTAAGTAATCACAAAGGGGCTATTTCTCAAAGTTTCTGAATTATTTTTTAAACAGTAATTTATATACATTAATTAAATTATCCACACATGACCTCTGTTAGAAACACTCGCATCAGTTATGCTGGGGCGTGGCACAGTGGAGATTGACCAATTCAATTTGATTGATCATTTATTCCATGCCTCGATTGGAAGAGAATCGTTAATTACAGATTTCTTTCTGATCGTTTGAGAAGCACCGGAGCTACACCGATGCACGAAATACAGGTCGTGCTTAAAGCACTGGTGCAGCACCACAAACCTTTCCCCTGCCCCCTCATACACCTACCAAGAACTAGGCTTTGGTTATATTTAATGTTTATGTTGGAGGAGTAGCGGTAAAATCGGGTAAAATACAAAACAAAATGAATAGTGGTAACAAAAATCGATTCCTATCATGTATGACCAAAATTCAATACTTGGACATTGTCTAAAATTGTATACTATTTCAGATCACCAATTTGCAAATCCGCTGTTGAAACATTCTAGGATAGATCATTGAATAAATCATTAAACTGGCTTTCGGAATTTGCACTGAAATATTACTCCTGGGTATGGACCTATATCGTTCTTGCATGCCTCAAGAATGGCCTAAAACCTGCTATCAGTAGGGGAGTAATGGCGGATAATTGTCCACTGGCCTCATGGATGTGGAAAATGGTTGTTGGGATAATAATACCAGCACTTGATAATAACATCAACTAGCTTCCTCATAAACAATCACATGAGCGTACATACTCAAAGAGTAGCTACCCGCCAAGGCGGCTATTATTATTTGCCGTAATGCTGTGGGTGAATAATTGATTCATTTCAACAGCTGCAAGGAACCCCGGAAAATCTACAGCACCACTCCAGTATTCAATGTATTCCAAGCAAGCATTCTCCTATGATTGGCATAAGACAACGACCGCAACAACTCTTGCTTTAAATAAAGCATATGAAAGCTTATTGTACCAAATATACTAAAAATATTATTAATAATTCTGTATCGAGTGGGATTTGAGCTAGCGACAGTGATGCCGAAGAATCGTGGGCTAGAGACATGCCTTCTCGTTCTGATAAAAATGTGTCTTTATATGAAGAGCCAATAATAATAATTATGCTGGATTCAGATAGCCTGGATGGTTGATTGCAAATAAATTGAAACAAACTTTTTCCAAGCTACTATTGCTTTTGCTCGTTTATTTACTGCATGGTGCCCAATCAAATATTGGTCAGCTAATGCCGTTCTGGAAAACTTTCTTCGCCAAAACATTATTTCAAGCCAGAGTCCAAAATGAGCAGGTTTGGAACAGAAATTCCCTCAGCAATTTTTTAAAATCCTATTGCATTTTTCTTTCTGATGCACAACAATGGACCTCTGTGAAAAATTAATTGAAATTCCTTTATTATGAAAAATGCCTGAATATCCGAGATTGCAACTTTTGTTTAACTTAGGTAATATCTCTCACTGTTATTTAGTTAGTTATTGAATTGTTGACACTCTTTATAACGAATCGGCTAAATTCTCAACATTCCTTTAAGAAATGTATGCTCAGATTTACTTTGCACTGTTTTATTCGAATTTGATAGGAAATCGTAACAAATCGATTAATTTTGAAGCCATGACTTTTACAATGTGATGCCACTTGCAGAGCGAGAGATAACTCTAATCTGTGATTACATGACTTATAATTTATGGATTAATTTATTGTTGTATTGCTGTAGCTGCAGAACTTGCAGTTCGAAGGAAAAGTGTGTCTGTTGAGAATGAAGTCTCGCAAGTTGAAATCCTTGAAATCCTCAACAACCCAAGTAACTGTTGATAGGTAGCAATTGGATGAAGTTATTACTGGATTAGACACAAATATAATCTGTGAGTTTTGAATTTAGTTATATTTTTTTCCTACGGCCACATAGGAAAGTAACGGATATCGCACTGTACAGTCCCACATTCGTACGAAAAGTACTTTACGTACACTTGATACGGGCGTGCTGATGAGCTATCAAATACATAATAACTATTTAGATTTGCCGCTGTCAAGCTGTCAAATATTTAATTTCTATGTAGATTCACCTACGTAATGTTTCCATTCAAAGCACGAAAAATAATCTATTTGAAAAGTGATTTTTTTTTCAATTTCGTAATGATAAAGAGTTGAGTCCGATCGGAGTCGATTCCGCTTACTACGAATTGGAAATTCAACGCTTCACCAACTGATAATATTTTTTGACAAACATAATATTATGTATTTGTAATAATTATTAAAAGTAAAGTGTGTCTAATTATGATTTTGATCTCATAGGTGTTATATGTCATAAAGAAAACATTTTGCCAGTTGAAAATAATAGACCGGGATTCCACGCCTATTTTCAAAAATAATTAATAACAGGCTGAATCTTCCTGAGTAGCTTCATTTTGCCAAGACGCCCAACTTTTTTCTCTTCGAAAATGTCATTAATAACAGTTAGTTTTTCAGATGATTCGATAAAGTACTCGAGAAAACTTTTGTCCTACAAAATGGATGGTAGGACTGAAGAGTCCCCCACTCCCAACATGTACCAATGATGTGGTTAGCGTTGTTTGATTAATATTCGTATAATTGAATGGTCATATTGTCATACAAATTGAATGGTAGGTGTTCCCAGTCCTACGCTCCGAAATTGTCAATTCCATGGTAATTTTTTTTTATTAGTAACTGTAGGACAATGATAACACATGAAAGGTTAGTGTATTCTTCACCTAAATCATACAGTGTACCACAAATAAACCGGGTATGTATCGCTAGTCCTACAAAAATTATTCAAAATACCTAACGAAATATTTTGAAATTGTGGTGTAGCTAATTTAATACACTTTTATTCGTAAAGTAATGTTACTTTCAATTTATAATTGTTTGTTCAATTCAAAAATATCATAATTTACGTGAAAAGTACTTTTTAGAGTTATCGAGAAATAATTCTCATGATACAAAATGTTGAAGAACCAATATTTTTTCAAAATTTAGCACTCTGTATTTTGACAACGAATCATTTTCTCGATGTATCTTGATGAAAAAAAGTTTTTTCTTTTAGCGAGATCCATCACATACTCAGATTTTGTGAAGTTCTGAGCAACTTCATCTGGCGCCTAGGTGATCTCATAACCTGCATCGATGCAGAAATTTGAAAATCTCTATAAAACGGTTTAAGATTTCGATTTAAAAGGTCCCTAAAGTTCACTGTAAGAAAATTAAAATAAATAATGCAGCGCCCTTTGAGTTCTACATAAAAATTGATAGCAAATTTCGATTTCCACCTCAAATAAACCTCGTTCACCAAATTTTATTCAAAAAGTTATTCAAAATAATTGAATTTAACATTTCAACTTCAATACACCTTGTATCTCCTAAACGAAATATTTGCGGACACATGTTCATATGAACTTTTCATTCTGTAATTAGTCAAAGATTCAGCATTTGAAGTTTGTACAAGAACATAATGGAGCACCCTGTATACTACGGCTTTGGCACGTAGGACTGAAAACCACCTAGGACAATGTGACCATTAAATTATACAAATATAAAGCAAGCAACGGTAGAAAAATACACTGGGTTCTGATGATTTCTTATGACCACGTCATTGGTACATGTTGGGAGTGGGGGACTCTTCAGTCCTACCATATATTTTGTAGGACAAACGTTTTTTCGAGTACTTTGTCGAATTATCTCGAGGTTCAACTGAAAAACTAACTGTTATTAATGACTTTTTTGCACTTACCAAATCGACATGATTGACGCCTGCGCATTTTATTAGCTACCACTTTCGAGAATTTTCGTAGAGGGAAAACTTGGGCGTCTCAATAAAAAGAAGCTACTCACGAAGATTCAGCCTGTTACTAATGAATTTTTTCTTACCATGGAATGGACAATTTCGGAGCGTAGGACTGGGAACACCTACCATTCAATTTGTAGGACAATATGACCATTCAAATATACAAATATTAAACAAGCAACGGTAAAAAAATCCGCTAGTTACTAATGATTTTTATGACCACGTCATTGGTACATGTTGGGAGTGGGGGACTCTTCAGTCCTACCATCTATTTTGTAGGACAAACGTTTTTTCGAGTACTTTGTCGAATTATCTCGAGGTTCAACTGAAAAACTAACTGTTATTAATGACTTTTTTGCACTCACCAAATCGACATAATTGACGCCTGCGCATTTTATTAGCTACCACTATCGAGAATTTTCGTAGAGGAAAAAGTTGGGCGTCTCGGCAAAATGAAGCTACTCAGGAAGATTCAGTCTGTTATTAATCATTTTTGAAAATAGGCGTGGGATCCCGGTCTATAATTATTCAAAATAGATAAAGTTAGTTGAAACGTTCCCATCTCGTTTTTCTTGCACACGTGTCAATAACATCAATATTAGTAGGTAAAATTATCGGGTGGTCGTAGAAAGAATAGTGTATATTACTTACGTGCAAGTGCTTTCTCACACTCGTGTGAAAAATATCTCTTTCCGCACTCGTAACGTAAAATACTTGCGCAAATCTTACAAATTAGGATATTATGAGGCAAATATTTGACAGAAAACTTGTCGTCCCAGGCTTTTCTGTACTGTTTTGATAAATATAATGGATTGCTGAAGAATGCTGCATTCATACCTCTGATCACAATCATTAAATACTTTTACATTTCGTTCATTAACACCACATCTATATTTTGTCACTAAATTTAGCAACTTTTCGCGTGTAATTTCCATCAAACACTTGCGTTTAGCAACACACTTCTTTTTGATTGCCTACTAATCATTTCAATTAATCTATCGTAACCTGCTCAATTAGACATCTGAAATAAATTCTATGACCTGTAATGTTTCATGTGTTTGAAGAAAACTCAGTTTTGTTTGTATTAATATGTTATCCTCAATTACCCACTATGTGGTATATTATCGCGATCATGCTGTTCCTGTTTCAGTTTCTAGCTACTGTCGATGAAATGAAATTGAAGAATTATCCTGAAAATATAGGTTAAAATTAACACAAATGTAACAAAAATTGTTTACCAAGATAAAATGAGAATGGATAAAATATAATCATACTTAAAAATAACTGTATTTATACTTAAAATTATTCCAAAATAAAATAGAGTCCTAAATCTCTCAAATCAAACCAAAAACAAAAAATAACAAAAGTGAAATGTTTCCTTCCATTCACCATCATCACCTGATTTCTAGGATACCTATACCAAATAAAATATTTTTCTTATTAAAAAAATTAAGCCAAACAATCCTTGTTTCCAGTCTAAAACAATTTCAAAAAATTGTTTTTTGTTAAAATTGTTTTTTTCCGTTAACCAGCTGTCGTCCCCTTACGAACGGCAGCCCTCAAAAGTCGAAACTTGTGCGAGCCAAGGATTAACGAGGTCTTACCTTTTTACGTGCGATTCCTAGCACTTTCTCGGGCCATCAGAAAAAATTCTGCAGTCGCCATGGTTTGAACCACCGCCGACTGGCAGCCAGTGACTAAAACACTGTCGCTTTAACCACTCGGCTACCTGGCCCCATTTCAACCAAATGCCCTTATTGTTATTTGGCCCCACAGGATCATAAATAAATAAATAAATAATACAGTTCTGGTCAATGTAAGTAGTTCATAAAACACGCACAAATTTTTTATTTTTTTATTCGAAGTATAGTGGCCTTTACCGATTGCAGAATAGTCCATCTGAAAAAATTCATGAGAACCCTTGATGTAAATTATAATTGTTATAAATAATTCAGTCCAACTTCTTAAGAGATTTCATACATACATAAATCATAAATTATATTGTATTTTATTTTTTGTTCGAAAACTATTAGATCTGTGAAAAAACAAGAATGTTCTGAGAAAAAAAACAATGAGGGTTGTTAATTCCCCCCCCCCCCTATAACATGATGGTAATACTGGAAAATAAAGCCATATTTATACCTCTTTACGGTTCTACTATTACTTCCTTCTGATTTCTCTGAAGGAGTTGGACTGAATTTTTTTTTTTTATATTTACAATGATGAATCTCTCATTCGTGTGAATTTAGAAACACCCTGCATAATATTTTTAATAATTATTTTAGTCGTGAAGTATTAATTAATGTAACCTATACTATTAGCCAGCCAAAACGAAAGTAAAAGTGAGGGTTTCATTATAAAATTCCTCATACCATGCTGACCACTTTACCAGTAATCAGCAACTGACTGCAGTTCGTAAAAATTAGTTGAAAAGTTTTATTGGTGTACTATTTACAAATAAAAAGTTGATTTTAACTTTAATAAAAGATTGTTGATGATCATTTTACGAATTGAAAGTGAACTTACTTTATTATTCAAATAGTAGATTTTCCTGTTTCACCATGTCGTTATAACAAATTGAGCGCACAAAAAATATTCACTACTGCCTTAATGGTGGAAAAATTTCTCAGACCGTAAATGCACTGCACTGTTTGGAACCTTTGGTGTAGTAATGAATACACTGGAGTTTATTCTTCCTCCAGAAGATGGTCACTTGGTGACTGAAACACGAGTTGAGTTGAGTCTAGTCGAGTCAAAAATAGTGTTTTGGTGATGGAATAAAACTCCAGCGATTTCAAACCGTAAATGTATTGGTGTATTCGTAAAATGCACCCACCACCTGGTCAATTTTTTGAAGACACAACTTTTAATCTATTATCAGTAATGTGCCGTCATTTTGCATAGCATGAAAAAATATTCTATTTGAAGGTGTGTCAAAAAAGTAAAAAAAAACCTAAATAATATAGAGACTCACTTTGAGAACTGTCTATGTTTATTTTACTCCATTGCAAACAATGCCAATTAGTTATGGTGAGATTGCGAAAATGCACATTTAGATAACAAATAGGCCAGTGACATTATCAACAACTAATTAAGAGCTATCAAATTAATGTATTAGTTATTAGAGTATGAAAATAAGAGATTTCCGATTGAATGTTGACAAAAAATATAATGTCTTTAAATGTTTACGTGATGGCTCCATGAAATAATATGCCATCTGACAAAGATTATTTTCTAATACCTTATTGAAGTCCTGTGTGGGAATATTTTGTGTTTTCATATGATATCACATTTTGGAACTCAATTTTATCGTCTCCACGGGTATTTTCAATGTATATTTGTAAATTATGGTAAAATTTTTCAAAATTGTATAAATAAATTTTATTTTGAATGACAACGGTAGTCCGTCTATACACCATAAGAATTAATTTGATGACAGCTTTTATTTTAGTTTATTTAGGCAGTATCTTTGATGTTTGTCGCACTTATCTAGAGGATGTCTTAATTAGATCTATTTTGTGGACATCTGTATTATGAAATATATTTTTGTAATATTGATATGAATTTTTATATGATATAGGACGTCCTTTGAGGCTTGGTTCAAGAATATTTAAAGTACGGACCTGTTTCAACAATAAATGTACCTGAAAGACATTTCAGATACATCGGATGTTATTGCATACAATCTTGTGTCCAAAATATTTCAATACATATTACTTGAATTATTCCCTTGCATTAGCTTTTAACAACGCTATCACTGACTTCTTTCTGACTATATATCTTCGCTATCATCTGACCTTTCTTTGTTCAAGTTTTTTTTTTAGTAGTAATGATCTATTCTTATATTCTCAGCTTAGCATATTTTTATTCATTTTGATCATTCTGCTTCTTTCATCAAAAAGACTAGTGACTTATTTTTAATTTTTTCCTCGAACTTTTTTTAATTTTATATTGCAACCAATTTTGCAAAAATTCTTGATAATCAAGATGATGCTTTTTGATTTTATTTGTAATTTGTACCTGTTTCGATTTTACATAACAGTAGTTTATTTTTTAAAATGAATTAATTTAAGTTCTATTCAAATATAACAAACAACTGCCATAATCTAAAGCAATAAAATGCAAATATGCTATTGACTTTACTCACTCTGATTCATGAAGATTGAAATACATTGAAGCTTCTGATAAATTGTCACAAGTTGCTCAATGATCAATAATGCAAAAGATTCAAGTGATGGTGGTTGTAGGAAATTGTTGATTAATGCATAATAGAATTTTGTATTAGAATGTATGAAACGCTTCAATTTTTATTATTATTGATTAATTTAATTCTTATTGACTAGACAAAAATTACCTTCACACATTTCCCACAGAATAGAAACAATTTCTATCATGTGGTATTAAAATATATTGCCTACAAAACGTTTGATTTAAATTCAATACAAAACTGAAAACTTCAGACAAAATAGTTTTCGTCATTCGACAGTTGCTTCATTGAAATTTTGATAGTCAAGATCTCATGTGGCGTTGCCAAAAAATAAAAAAACGTTGAAGAAACAGATGCACTTCTGAAATTTTATAGTTTTGAGCAAAGAGTGATAAGTTAATTCTAAGTTTCGATTCTTAGACTTTCTTGCCATATTTCTTGAGAAGTACTATTTGTAGAGTATACAAGCCATATTTCTTGAACGGTATTTGTAGATTATTCGGTACTTTGATTACGATTTGGATACCAGTAAACCGTGATTGAGTTTGTTTAAATTTGAAAAAAATATATGAACATTTTGAAAAATATGCTAGTTTTGCTAAATAAGAATAATACCAGATTTTACTAAAATTCTTTTCGAATGTGACAACTCAATTAATTTTCATTTTGTATGATGGCGCTAATTCAAGCTTGTCACTAGCTATAGTTTAGACCCTTCCCAGCTCTGGGACAATTTTTGGTTTCAAATGGATTTGATGGACAACCCATACACCTTGCACAAAGCACAAAGCAAGTGTAATGTGGGATGCTGACCTTTCTTACTGTACTGTGCATACTTGGTATACAGAGTTGGTTTGGGAGAAATGTTTAGTAACGAAAAGTCGTTGCCGATTGATGTAGGCTTATTATGGCAAGTGCCTGTCAGAAAACAACTACTCCCCTGGCTAAAACCACGACGGGTATTCTAGTATATCTAATAGATACTTGTGCAACGTAGATGAGAGTAAAGGGTGAATCATTGCTCTGCAACGACTTTTCGTTATGATTTTAGCCGTTCCATATCCCACAATTTCCACCTTTAGGTAAACTGAATGAAAAATTTGAAAATTACTTTTGTGTTTTTGAAAATGAGAAAGTAATCAGATTTTCTTCAACTAAATGTATTTTGATTTGTTGCAGTTTGTTTCACGTCATTCACAAACAATATTTCAATTACATTCCTGCTTCTTAAATTTCTTTCGCATTTTGAAATGTAAAAAAACAGGATATGTGAGTTGCACATCAAATTCATTGTTGACCGGTTTGCAACCGACACAAAGGTGGCAAGCCTGAATCAGCAGTCGACACGCTCGGTCACTTATCACCACAATAATGATTGGAAATATTGTTCTTTGACATGGTATATGACACTAAGATAACACGATTAAATTTCCACAAATTTATTGTCTACGCGACATGTTTCGATACACAGTATCTTTCTCAAGCGAATGTATTACACTCGTGTTACCTTAGTGTCATATACTATGAATTTCCATCAAGTAACGGCCACGTCAATCCAAAATCTTTGACATGGATTAACTTTTTTTGGGTTCTTCAGTTCTGTATCGGAAGTTGTAAGTTAAACGCGTTGGGTAATACATAAGTTGAAAATTTTAGACTAATATTTTCAATGTATTCTCAGATGCTTATTTGATGTACTTCGTGTATTTTGTATGTTGTGAGGTTTGGATGTTGACTGGTTTTGAAGGCATATGTACAAACAAACGTTGTGTAAATACAGACATCTAATATTATAGGTATCAACGCAACGGATTGATGTAGTTGAAAAAGATTGCTATTTTTTAAAAAATTTCACCAATGATTTGTTAGTAATCAGCTGCAACCTTTTCAAAAAGGGTTTCATAACCTGATAAAATTCATTAATGAAGATATCTACCCTTTCATTGAGTATTCTATGTCGATTATTAAATCTCCAAATATTCGATTCCATTTTATTCATTGATCAGTGCTTTTGGTGTAAGGTATTTTGATGAAATTTCTTAAATTCTACACTTCAGTTATGTCCACTATTTCCTGCCATGACGGTCTTCGATTACTCTTTTTCCAGCCGATGACTAAACCAAGATCAGGATATTTCTCTTGGTCCTTCTGGATCTTGTTGTTATTCCAGTTGTTGTCAACTGCCATGTTTCTACAAATCGCTGCTTCCTTCTCCTCTGCTCGTGGACAGTCGTCTGAGCATGGTCTCCTCGATAGGGCATCTGCGTTCTTTTGGCTACTCCATGCTCGATGTTCGATCTCGAAGTCGAATTCTTGGAGTATTTCGATCCAATGTGCTACTTGGCCCACGGGGTTTTTCAACTGTAGAAGCCATTTAAGGGCTGCGTGGTCGGTCTTCTCCCGTACACGTATTTATAGAATTGTTCTATTCCCTTGACAACGGCCAATAGCTCCCGCCTGGTGACACAGTAGTTACGCTCCGGTTTACTGAGGGTCTTACTGAAGTATCCATTGACATTCCCTGGTCCTTCCTGGATCTGGGACAAGACAGCTCCAAGTCCCACGTTGCTGGTGTCCGTGTCCAAAATAAATGTTTCTACAACCGCTTACGAAAGTAGCATTTGACGCTTTCAGATCTCAACGTTGACGACGTTTTCCATGAAATGTCATTTTGTGACAGCTTTTTCGCTCTAGAGCGACAATATTGAAAAAACGCTCGCATCTCCAATGCTTTTGTTGAAAAAGAACCTATTATTGCATGATGGAAAGTACAGACCCCACTTCTCAGTATATTTCTGAGAAACGAGGCGAGAATGGCTTTATATAGGATAGAAATTTTAGGTGTCTTGAAATAATTGTATTTCAAATCAAGTCACAAAATAATTGTAGAAGACCCAATCTTTGATATAAGGTCAGACTACATACTACATCAAACTGCGATACTCTTTCAACAAACTTTTTAAGGAAGATGGAACACCAAAATATATTCTCTGACGACGACCTGGTTCAAAAGTCCTAGAGGGAATCTAAACTACCATCTCAGACTGTACAGTACTTTATTCCCGGCAAAAAAGCACTCGATACAACAATACATTCCTAACTTATGGGGAGAGCTTATGTGAATAAGTAGATGCACGTCGTCTCTGGTAGTCTTCTGGCACTGAAGGGCCTGATGTGCCAAAGGGTGACCTACAGACGGAGGTCCTGAAAATTATGTCAAAACAGAAGATGTTGGGTGCCAGGATTCAACGGATTAACAGGAACTGAAAAGGCTGACGCATTTGCCAAGCAGGGACTAACAACTTCGTTTCTGGAGATTTAATCGGTATTCAATATACCGAAATGTACAGTGAAGAGCTTACTGAAAAAATTGCCGAAAGCTGCTAGTTCTCAGCAGGAAGCAGTTGAGTTATGAACCTCAGGACTTCTTACTTGGCTTGCTCCTCTGAAGTATCTCCTGTACAAAATAGAATTATTTGAAGGCATCTCGTACTGCAAACTGAGGAATGTTGCCTTGCCAGGTCACAAACTTACACTGAGTTGATAATCGGTAGGCCTTGGTACATGACACTTTTGTGTTGTTACGCTTTCTGGGTGAATAACTAAGATAATTAGCACATTTCATGTCGTTGAGCTTCATCCAAGCATACTCTTCTAAAACCACCCTTAATAGTTAGGTGAGGATTTTTTAACACACTATAGTTTCATTTCAAATTATGTGTATTTTTGTACATTATGCAACGTTTGTTTTCTATACATTTATTCTTGACATGTTTATTTAACAAGCGACACTATGATTACTTATAATAATACAATATGATAGTCATTTTGAGAGCAATTAATACTAATTTTCGTGCAATATAGGTATCAATGATGACTAGATATTATGTTAAATGTGACCATTGTTCTTTATAGGAATAGTGATAATTTCGTCATTAATTTCGTTCCATCAAGTGTGGGTATATGTGATAAATTATAATTACATATACAGCGTTTCCCAAGAAGTATGCAAAAAATGGAAAACTTTTTATTATTGATATTGGTGATCGAAAAGTCATGTTAATTCCATGGTTTTTGAAAAATATTTTCGAAAAGTTATCAAGATAAAAGTAATCCCATTTTTTAAAATAACAAAAAAGTCCATCAGAAAATGTTGTTGTTATCTAATGAATTATTCAAATTCAGATTATCAGAGAGGTCCTTATTTTTATCATTTCATTTCAGTAATACTCTATTCACACATAAATCATTACACAAGTTCAAGGTTCCAATAATGAGATGATCTATTTCTTGGTGAATTTGGCATAGAATCAATAAATGACTTGTAAATTGAAATTGATATTGTTCCAATGTCACTTTGCACACATCGATAAGTAATTGACGATGGTAGAATACAGAATATGAGAAAACTCAAGGGCTAGTCAAGGTAGACATTGATAAAAATAATACCTAAAATAATCAAGTGCAATTTATCTCTCAGAGATTGTTATGAATTCAGGATATTACTCCAATATTCCGATCATTAGAGGATATCTCCTTAAATATCATTTGACGTACGCGTAAGTTGTGAATAAAACAAGTATGGAAAATCAATTTCATGAGGACCATTCTGATGTTCAAAACCTGATTAGTTCTTTAGATGGCAATGAAATATTTCCAGATTTTTTCTGTATTTAAAAAACAGGGGCGCCTTCTTCACTCTTGATAAATTTAATTTAAAAAAAAATCACAAATTCACTAAATGACTTTTCGATCCGCCATGATGAGTTTCTCAATAGGTACCAAATTTTATGACTAATAATTTTTATTGTGAAATGAATAACTATGAGATTTACAATTGTTGAATGCTTTGACACGCTGTATATATATATATTTATATATATTCGATATGAGTCTTGACATTCGAATAGGTAGTCATATATTGATTTTTTAGAATTTTATGATTAATACTGGTTATCATAAGTGAATTCGGTTATTGTTTATGTATTGTATATTTATGAAACTCGTAAAGGACCTTTTAAATTTAATTGCATATTTTATTCAAATTTTAAGTTTATAACAAAGAAGAGCTTTAATTATCTTGTTTCATTTAATGATATTCCGACTGTAATTACCATTATATGAAATAATGTAACTATTAATTATTCTCCATTTGATTTTAAGTCTACATCATTTAAGGTTTTTTCAATTCAGTAATTTCGAATACAATTGTTTATTACTGCTATGAGTCACTACTTAGGAATCGACAAGAGTAAAAAAACTGAAAAAACCTACTTGATATGTTACATTTCAATGGAAATGTATCTTCATTTGTATTATGTGAAGGTTGTGTTGTTTTAAATTATTATAATAAAGTTGTAAATATTATTTCCTGTATCAATATATTTTATTTTCAATGTTTTCCCCAGACTAAAATGATTAAAAATTGCTCTTAGAGACATGGGGTGAGGGGGAAACTCGTAAGATCACGCGGTAACTTTGAAAATCTGCTCTCCTTCTGGCAAGTAGACCCCCATGAACCCTTTTTGTTTTCCACATTTCTACATTACTTCTCTTAATCTTTCATTTGTAACATTCGTGACTTTCAGATGAATTGGGTTAGGAAAGGTACCAGGGCACGGGCCATGATCCCGAGGACTGTAACTATAAGAGGTAGAGAATACAACCGCATTATGAGTTAAGTTGCTAAGTAGCTAACTCATTATGACTGTGATGGTATCTCATTATAATGACTCGGTTATCTCATTATAGTGAGATAATAACTCATCATAATGAGTTAGCTATTCAATTATAACGAGATACTTTACTCGTTATAATGAGACAACAGAATGTTGGAAAATATATTTTTGCTACTGCTGAGTTGTCAAGTGTTCGTGCACTTTTCTCGTATGTTTCATCAGGTGATGTTCAGTTACCTCAAAGACCTTTAATGATAAAAATAATGTATTAGATCCTGAATTTCAAGAGGTATGTTGATTTACCGGAAAACAGAATGAAATTTGGAGGATCTGCTTATGACATAAACCTGCGTTTTTTGACAAGTAACTCAAGTTCACGCAACTTCCGGTGTTTCATCGAAAGTGTATGTCACTTCCGGTGAAACCGGAAGTTGCATGAACTTGAGTTACTTGTCAAAAAACGCAGGTTATGTCGAAAGTGTATGTCACTTCCGGTGAAACCGGAAGTTGCATGAACTTGAGTTACTTGTCAAAAAACGCAGGTTTATGTCATAAGCAGATCCTCCAAATTTCATTTCGTTTTCCTCATAAACAAGACAGTTATATTTTCACCTATTTTGTCTCCATATGACTGAATACAACCAGGTATCGCTTGTCGCTTGTTCTACCAACCTCTTTTTTTAAATTGAATACATTCAAATCACTAATTTCAGACCTAAAATTTTGGGAAAAATACAACTTCACTGTTTTCTGTCAAAATGTATGTGCTGTGTAAAATTTAATTTTTAAATTGAAATTACAAATTTTTTACAAATTGCAACATGGTGGCTCGTCGGATTAGGAAAAAACGTCATTTTATTACGATTATTTTGATATAATAATAATAATGTCTTTATTCAAGGCGGAGTTCAGTCAGTGACGATAAATTCTTAACTAATCGAAAAAATACAGACTACCATGCTTAAAAATAAAAAAATTCAAGAATGAAGAGTCTTTGTTGAAACATTTTTTTCCCTTTTTCCTTTTTTTTCAGATTATCAAAATTGGAATATCGTATTGAGCATAACTAACAAAAAAAAAATTCAACTAAAGAAAATAGCAAAATATTTGGTACTTACTGCGCATATCAATCAATCATTTGCATATCATATGAAACACAATAGTTCTCTATATTCAATAGTGGTAAATAAATACAGGGTGCCCAATAAAAGGTTTCCCTTGTACATGGGAAAAAGTATTTAACATTCTACATGAATGAGTATATTATAGAATCGTGAGTACAATGGGGATATAATGGGTATATTGTATATACATACCTATATGTTGACAATTGTGCGTTAACGTACAAAAAAATATTAAAAAAACTAAATGTACATAATTACAAATATTAAAGTCAAGTTGCAAATACATGTTTACAAACACACAAATATAAACAGGAAAAGTTTCAAGTTTTTCCTATCAATTGCTCGATGTATTTCATCTCTTGGGTACGTAGGCAGCTAGTTCTTCAGTTTCTTTTTCAGCAAGCCGTATGTCACCGGGTATATCAGATTATAAGACTGGAAATAGGTAAGTAGATGATCTTTGACATTTTTGTGTATTAACTCTTGGAATAATTGTTGTTTTGGCTTTGAAGCGTGTTTCATGTTTGTGCTGTATGTGCTCGTATTTGTGTCTGTTTTTATGATGGTGAAGAACAAGTGATTGATAGTATAGTTGTCGGACATCTAGAGCTTTTGCTTTTGTAAGCAATTATTCAGTTGGGTACCTACAATCTCTGCGGTGTATGATTTTCAAGATTAATTTTTGTGATGTCACTAATGGTTTTAAGAAGACGTGTCCGATGCCCCCCCCCCCCCGGCCTTTATACCGTATATGTTATGTGTGACTGATGAATTAACGAGTCATAGAATTGTCATGTAATTCAAGTCAAATATTTCTCTGTTAATTTGAAATCTGTTGGCCAAGCTCTTTAATTTTTTTGACACATAGTCTGAATGGTAGTTCCATCTGATGTGACAGTCCTTGGTGATACCTAAATACTTAATATGGGAAGCTGAACTCTGAAGAGATCTTTATGAGCCCGTGTTATTGAATTCCAGTTGGCTATTATATGTTGGGAGGGTATCGCTGTGGCAAGTGAATGGTAGAAAAAAGGTTTTTTGGAAATTTATGGTGAGTAGTCAGCATTGAAAGAAGTTTATTACATTTGTGAAGTCTTTTTCGACTTTATTTTTTAGAGTTTGCCATGTTGAATCTTCGTAGAAAATCGCAGTATAATCAGAAAAACTGATAATGTTGCCTTGTGCTGTTGTTTTGAATAGCTCATTGAGGTATACATTGAATAGTATAAGTCCCAAAACAGCACTTTATTGTGGTACTCCGTATTCCAGCGTTTTTTCTGAATTCATCGTTCCATCGATATTGCTTTCTATCACAAAAGTTTTCCATTAACTTGAGTGGCGTTTCCCGAAAACCACTTTCAAGTGTTTGAAGCAGGTACTGTTTGTAAAGAGTCTCAAATACTACTAGCGATTTCTCTTTAATGTGATTTGGAATAGAGTTATAGAGCGGGGGAGCTGCGTAAGAAAAACACTTCTTGAAAGATGCCTACGAGTGCTGAGGTATGTCAAGAAGGTGCACGTGTCTTAGTTCTCGGTATGAATGGAGGATCGTTGCATCAGGCATTTTTTTTTAAATCGGGCACAGAAGTGGTAATAATTTTGTGGATTTGACAAGCCAAGTGATGTTTCCTTCTCATTTCCATTTTCAACCATGTCAAAGATTTGATATTCACGGAAACGTGATCTCTTCTTGACAGGTTGAAAATGAATCTGATGCAACAATTCTGCACATTCTGAATCCTTTTACTATAGGTCTGGTCCAAACATGGTCCATAGACGACATCACCGTAATTAAAGTGGGATAAAACTAACGAGTCACAGAGGAGAATTTTGAGCTCCGTACTCAAAATATGACGATTTAGGAATAGTCTTTTCAGTGCACAATGAGTTTACATGTAAGCTGAAATTCAGTTTTTGGTCCAAAAAACAAAACCCAAGCTTTATTTTACTTTGCTTTGGAGTTCTAGGCTTTGTCCCTGGACCATGATAGGTGAGGAGCCCCTGACCATTCGTCTATTATTGTCACTCCCGAAAATGATTGCACTTGATTTGGTGGCTTTAAACTCATTTCTTGCGAAAATGAGACAAGATTTTCGATATCAGTATTAATGCTAGTTATAGAATTTTGTTACTCAGCATCAAAACTCAGATACAGTTGCGTATCGTCAGCATAAAAATGTGATTGACAAGATGTCAGTTCTTTCCTCAAGTATGATGATCATAAAATGAAGAGAAGGGGTCCCAAAATGGACCCCTGCGGTACGCCAGAATCCAGGGTACACGATTCAGAAAAGTTTCCATTTATTTCAACCACTTGTTTACGGTTTGCGAACTATGATGCCATTAACTTGCGACAGTGAAGACAGGCCATATTTTGTCAAAGGACTTAGAGTAATCCAGAATAACGAGTGCAGTGACTTTGCCTTTGTGAAGTGAGGCAATTATATGTCATCGGTTGTTTTCGTCACTGTACTCGCAGTGCTGTGGCCCACTCCAAAGCCTGATTGATTGGGTGGGAGAATTTCGTTAGAGTTGAAGTAGTCTAAAAGTTGACGATGCAACAGTCTTTCCATTATTTTGGACATCGCAAAAGACTGATTGGCCTAATTTTATTAAGACATGTAGGAGATGCTACCTTGTTGAGTGGTTTCACAGTGGCCTCCTGTCAAATATCAGGAAAAGTACCCCTTTCCAAGTATTTATTTATTATATAAGTGATAAATGTGCTCAAAGTTGACATGCAGTATAAAAGTATTTTAATGGAGAAGAAATCCACTCCATATGCATTCGACTTCTCTTCACTTTTACTTACTTGAATGAAAAATGTATGTCATCTGTAAATTTATAATTTATTTCCATTGTAAAACATAAATAATTCTTGACACGGTTCCTGGAATTGACAGACAGAAGCAAAGTAGTCATTCAGGGTATTGGGATTTGGGATCGGAAAATTCTTATGGAACGAGATGAGACCTAATCTGTTTAGTAACGTTCATGTTTTTTAGGGTTTGCCACAGATCTTTATTATTCTTTGTTTGTTGGTGAACTGGATGTAGGCTTTTTTTTCACGTTATGCAGCGGTGTTTGTGAGATTTCGCCACATTTTGAAAGCTTCGCGATATTGGATCTTTAGTGGATTTATATTTAGAAAGGACCTACTAACTTTCATTGATCATTTTCTTTAATGCGTCAGAGATCCAGGGAGCCCATGGCTTAGATATTCTGACGGTTTTCATCGGTGCATGTTTAACAAATAAGTATATTTAAAATATTATTATTGACAACCCCCCAAACAGTCATTTAAATCATCAAGAAGCAGGCGCGGATCCAGAGAGGGGCCATAGGGGACATGGCCCCCCCTAACCCAACACTAAATTGTAGTAGAAGAGCAAAGTCTACTTTGTAGAATTCAAGGTCAAGCTAGCCGAAACACCAAGATGGACATTTCAGCAAATGTTTGATACTCTACTGTGAATCTGCCGTAATTTGGCGGACCCTAACCCCCCGGATACCTCATAGAGAACATCCTAGCAAATTTTTGATACTCCACTGTGAATCTGCCGCAATTTGGGGGACCCTAACCCCCCGGATACCTCATAGAGAACATCCTAGCAAATTTTTGATACTCCACTGTGAATCTGCCGTAATTTGGGGGACCCTAACCCCCCCCCCCGGAGAACATCCAGGCAAATTTTTGATACGCTACTGTAAATCTGCCGTAATTTGGGGGTCCCACCGGGTACTTCATAGAGAACATCCTAGCAAATTTTTGATACGTTAAATCAAGGATCCCCGGTACACATCTCTAACGAATTTTTGACACCCAGCTGAGATTCACTGATATGAATTCATCATATGACTTATAGAAAAAATTTAGTCTTCATTATTCTTCTAGATGGCCCCCGCCCACCATTGTGAACATCCTATCAAATTTTCAACAATGTTCATCACTCGACCTGCTACTAACCTAACCAGCCTTTAACTTATAAGTTCGAAAATTGCAGATTGAAATGAAAAAAAAAGATGCGGATCCCCGGTACACATCTCTAACGAATTTTTGACACCCAGCTGAGATTCACTGATATGGATTCATCATATGACTTATAGAAAAAATTTAGTCTTCATTATTCTTCTAGATGGCCCCCGCCCACCATTGTGAACATCCTATCAAATTTTCAACAATGTTCATCACTCGACCTGCTACTAACCTAACCAGCCTTTAATTTATAAGTTCGAAAATTGCAGATTGAAATGAAAAAAAAAAGATGCGGTGCTGTGGCTTGAACCAGCTACCTATGGCTTCGTTACCAGCCATCCTATCGATACGGCTATGAATCGTGTTAGTTTATTTAGATGAAATGGTTGTTAATAAAAGAGAATGTGAAAGGCGAACTGCGGGGTGAGTCGTTACTTCATCATTCTGTTTTTTGTAATGTGAATCTGAGTTATTCTGTGTGTACTGTATCTATATCAGGTATAGTTAATTATCAACTGATTGAAACAAATAGATGCGTATTTTTGACCTTCCCATATCCCAATGGGACATTCGAAATAAATATTTGGCAGTCCGCCCCTTATTAGTGAAGAGTAATTCAATCAATAACTAATGAATGAGTATTTTGGCTTTCCGCTGTGCCATATAGGGCGTCTCTTAATAAATGAGTATTTTTGATAATAAACAATTTTCTTTGGTTTGCCGAAATGTTGGAGAGAGCCTTGTACATCAATGAGGCATTCGAAATAAATATTTGACAGTCCGTTCCTTATTAGTGAAGAGTAAATCAATCAATAACTAATAGATGAGTATTTTTGGCTGTCCGCTATGCCATCTTATTAGTAATTTGGGTATAAAAAATCGATTCAAAGTAATTTTGGAAGCTCCTTGTATACATTTTTGATAATAAATAATTTTCTGTGGTTCAACTAAATTTTGGAGAGAGTCCTGTACTTCAATGGGACATTCAAAACATATATTTGGCAGTCCGTCCCTTATTATGTGAAGAGTAAATCAATCAATAACTAATAGATGAGTATTTTTGGCTGTCCGCTATGCCATCTTATTAGTAATTTGGGTATAACAAATCGATTCAAAGTAATTTTGGAAGCTCCTTGTATACATTTTTGATAATAAACCCCTAATATTTCAACGAGCGATACAGTCTACTGATATAAGAGACACGGTTTTAAAGTGTGATACTATGCATTAATTCAACTATTTTTTTCCTTGGAGTTTTGGCATCGACTGCTATGGTCTTTAGCCATGTGTTCTGGATAGGCCTTACGCCACTTTAGGAGCAGCAATGTTAAGTTTTAACGCAACAGTGAATCATGGAGTAATTCAACTATTATAGGAGACATAGACTTTTTATTTCAACGTGCGATACCCTTCATTCAGTCATATACCTTTCATTTCCAGGTGTAATGCCCTGCATTTTATTTTTGTAGACCTTCATTTTTAAGGTGCAATACTTCGCATTCACTCAACTATCCTAAGAAGGTTATAATCTCAAATTCAGCTGTTTGAAGTGACGAGGGGCCCTAGCTTTCAACGTGCGATGACAGACGCATTGTTCATTGATATCATACACTCAGTCCTGTGAGACGTGAACCTAACATTTTGAAGTGTGATGAATTCAGTCAACTGTTATAAGTGATGTAGACCTTAGATTTCAAAGTGCGATGCCAGGCGCTCTGCCATAAGAGACGTATATAATTATTACATAGACAGAAAATGGTATTCCGCACGGAACATTTCATAGTGCATTCACAGATTTAACATTTACATTTTGACGTGTGATGCCATGTATTCAGTCATAAGAGACGTAGGCCTAACATTTTAGAGTGCTATGTCAGGCACTTGTATATCAAATCTCAGAAGTCGGTTCAGTTTTCGAACAAACTATGAGGTTCGTTGAGAGGCATAAGTATTCATCTTGTTTAATATCCGTCATGGAATTAGAAAGTAGTTGTTTCAATATACGTTATGGTATTAGCCAGGAGAGTAGTTGTTCCATTATCTATCGTTATTATCAGCCAAGGAAGTAGTTGACTCAATATCCATCATGATATTAGCTAGGAAAATACTTATTTCAATATCAGTGGTAGTATTAGCTAGGAGTGTAGTTGTCTCGATATCCGTCATGGTATAAGCCAGGAGAGTAGTTGTTCCAATAGCTGTCGTACTATTAGCCAGGGAAGTAGTAGTACTCGGTACCCGTCATGGTATTAACCAGAGAAGTAGTTCTTGCAATACCCGTCGTGGTATTAGCTAGGAAAGTAGTTTTCTGACAGGTTCTCTAAGACGCTCTCTAAGACGCTTAAGGTCTGGTTCCCGAAAATTTAAAAAAAACAACAATATCGCGGGTATTTGAATGTACAATTGAACGTCAATTGATGATTAAAAAAATGAGTATTGCCAATTTTAATTTGGGTCAAGAAAATTGCACGTCCAGTATTATTTTGATGTAGGTCATAAAGGATTTCATTAAATGGATTTACGAATTTTTTGGTTTCAAATGACCAATATGCAATCGAAGTTGTTACCGAAATCAGTCTGTATGCATTACCTTAATAATAAACTAACCCTATGATCATTCCCCAATATCTTGTTATCATTGCAATTCTAAAAATTAATAATTTCCATTAGAATCGTTCATAAATACTCAAAATAGGTAAAATCATTCAGTATGTAACATTAGAAAGTCAATGACAAAAGAGAATGTCTCAGCGGTGTTTAAGCGCGGCCGTCTTCGACTGCAGTGGGTATGATGATGGTATTCCGCACGGAACAGTTTCATAGGCTTTGACTAAAACATTCTTTTGAATTTTATTTCAATGCTGTTTGCCGCAAATGACGAGATCTCTAAGCATTTTTTATATAATTATTACATAGACAGAAACAATCAGACATCAAATTTGACATGGGTGAGGACATTCATCATGATCGGTTTCAATTCAATGAAAGCCTTGTGTTTCGTTTCAGTAAGCAAGTTTGTGAAAAATAAGTACAACACCATCGAGATAAATAACTTCAAAAGACAGAAGACAATATCAAATTGGCTTGGGAGAATTCTTACCGAACTCAGTGTTGATTCAAATAGGCAGATATGAACCCGTTGCGAGGGATAATGTATACCCCTTTTGGAAGTTGTAGGTAATGCTTTGTGAATATGAGACAAAACTTGTCTTTTAGTGAAAAACAAAGTGAAATGTCCGATATAATTCAATAATTATGAAAGATAAAAAATGTGATGGTTTTATCAAAGATTTTTTTAACATCAAACAAGTCAATTTTTCATTGAGAATGTTTCTCTTTTCAACATTAATTAAGTCTTGTGCTATGTTTCAGTAAGCAAGTTCGTGAGCGAGATTTCACCGGATGAATAACTTCAAATAGGTGGAGATAATGTCGAGCTGGTTTTTGTCAACAAACACCCTTCATAACCTGCTCCAAAAATATAAGAAAGTTTATGGACCGTTTCAATACCTAGTATCTCAACATGTTTTTGTGTATTCTTTCACAACTCTCGAACAGTTTTTCGAGGAAGAGGTACCTACAGTGAAGTTTTATTTTCAGACTCGTACGTTTACAAATAATATGTAAGTATCATTTTTGTTCAACGGTAGGATTTTTTTTATCTATTTTTTTTTTAATTACGTATTAACTGGGGAGGTATAGCCACTTGAGGTTCATAAGATTTGCCATCTTGAGTTTTGTGAAAAAATGGGTAACTCTCAAATGAAATGGAAAATGTCACCATTTATTTGTTCAAACGGTTCTTGAGATAAACATCTTGAACCCTTCTCAAAAACCCATGTGTTTAGTCAACGTAAACTTTTTTAATTCGCTACAGTCATTATTTATCTTCAATTTTCTTTCGAGACCATCTATGCTAACACATAACAAAGCAAAATTATAATCTCAACGAAATGTGCTACATGGGTAGGTAAATCTCCACGATTGTGGGTATTGTCTTGGAAATGACAATGTTCCCGTAGACATTATACGGATGGTTTTCAAATTTCTGGACTTTTTAGTATATTGACACATATTTTTATCTCCTTAGTGATCCGAAACGAACACTATCTTCGTGGAAGATTGACACATTTTGGATAACAATTTTTTGTGGTGTAAAACTGCTATGAGATATGACGATTCGAAGCTGAATCTTGATTCATAAATATTGTTCTGCGCTTTTCATTCAGAATGAAAATTTTTTCACTCAGCCAAAAATATTTTGTTACTCAGAACTTTTAAAAAAATTTCACTGAGTCAGAGATTATTTTGATACTTGAAACTTTGAATTTTTTTCTCATCTAAATTACCAATTTCCAAAAAGTTTACTGATTGCATGGCTGAAGGGGTGATTCCTTCTAACAAAAACGAGAATTTACAAATTTAAATTAAAAAATGGAAAATTTTCAAGTGAAATTCTATGAATATGAAAATAATCAATTAAAGAATTAAATGTCAAAATATAATTGAAGATTTGGGAATTCAAGTCAAAATGACCATGCAACAATTTGGCATTCATGGATTATTAGCACAACGATATCACTAAGAAAATGATAACGATATTACTGAGAAAATGAAGGCAAAATTTATGAAAAGTTGATAGTAGAATAGTTTCAGAATTAAAAAATCAACCAAGAAAAGTTCATTGTGTCACTTGTAATTAATATGAGTAAAAAGGAAATGAGCGAGTTAAAATCACTATCAACCAATAGGCTGAAGTTGAAGTGCGAGATCGCATCATAAATCAATATCAAGAAACTCCGTAGAGAAAGAAGGTGTCTGACAAAAAATGCGGAAGGTTGAAAGTTCTTGAAATAGAATATCTAATTTGATCAGTATTTGGAGCAAAATTCGAGAGTTGTATCATCACCAATGTTACGGCTTCAAGTTTATCAACCGTACAAAGACAAAAAATCGAATTTTTGAGTGAAGAAGACTCACGTTGAAAATACGGTAATGACTATTAATTTTTATTTCAAATGCTGAAGTTTGCAAAATAACAAAAACTTAAACAAATAAGCATGTTTGAGGAATTGAAATTATTGGTTGAACAAGATGCTTCGAATAGATGTTTCATTCCGTCATTGGAAGCAAAGCAACGGCTGATGAATGAAATTGAAACTAGTATTAAAATGATTAACAAAGAAAAACAACCTTGAATACCTACCACTCGGGATGTATCATCTTTAAATCCTGCTGAGGTGATACAATTCATTTATAATTTTAACAATTTCAGAAATATTTTCATCAATTGGTAGTAATGAGCAAACTGATGCAAAATTGTCAATGGAAAAAATTATTAATTATTTTTATTCTGATTTTGTTGAAATATGATATGACTGGAACTGCACTGAGCAAACACACTCAAAAATATATTTTTGATTATCTCAGTTCAGGTGTAATCTGGTCGAAACTGCACAGCACAAACTTGGTAACAAGGATATGGTAGGATTATTTCAATACATATGGGATGTTGCCAAAACTACACTGCGCAAACTAGTTCAAATAAATATCAGTGTACCTTCACACCGATAAAAAGAGGCTGATCAAGAGGAGGCAGGACGATGGAGAAAAAATTATATACAAAATTATTTTATTCGCACAAATCCTCATTGTCGTCAAAATCTTTGAAAAGTTCCTATTTTTGAATAATGTCACTTAGTATAAATATGTCATTAGACCACATGTTATAAATTTTTCATAGAATTGAGATATGATCAAAAGTCTTTCAATGAATGCAAACATCATAACCATCATTATATTCTTTTTCCTTTTGGTTAACACAATTCCAACTCGTTTTCATCATAACAAATGCCAATATCATAATTCATAGCTCAACAAATGTCCCAACTCAGTGCACTGATATGTTATATATATATATATATATATATATATATATATATATATATATATATGTACATTACTAAGTTCATGGGTTGAACCGCGTTGAGAGTTTATAACTCGACGTTTTCGGCTCCTGCTTTGGAGCCATTTTCAAGACTGTGACTGCGAGGCCTCTATCTGCCTACTCCTCGAGTCGTGGTCTTGAGAGATATCAAGGTCTCAACCTGCCTACTCCTTGATCTCAAAAGACGATCCGATGTTGGTTGCACTGTAGTATTTATAGGTGGTTGGCTACCTGGAGGTGGGCGGGTCTTACGGGTTTTCTCGTTTGTCTTGTCTGCTGGTGCCTGCTGTGTAGTTGGAGTTAATGGGATAATAATTAATTGCGGATTATCCCATTAACTCCAACTACACAGCAGGCACCAGCAGACAAGACAAACGAGAAAACCCGTAAGACCCGCCCACCTCCAGGTAGCCAACCACCTATAAATACTACAGTGCAACCAACATCGGATCGTCTTTTGAGATCAAGGAGTAGGCAGGTTGAGACCTTGATATCTCTCAAGACCACGACTCGAGGAGTAGGCAGATAGAGGCCTCGCAGTCACACTCTTGAAAATGGCTCCAAAGCAGGAGCCGAAACGTCGAGTTATAAACTCTCAACGCGGTTCAACCCATGAACTTAGTAATGTACATATTTCTGACCGCGGAAACCTTTCCGAACATATATATATATATATATATATATATATATATATATATATATATATATATATAACAGGAAGTTATTCATGACATCTACAGTCACTAGTTGAAACTTAATTTGACACGAACCAAGGAATCCAAAAGTAGAGGTTTGTCCACAAATTGACAGGCAGCCAACAATTCGTTGTAGTGACCAACCCAAGGTTCAATCAAGTTTCTAATACTTTATGAGGAACGCAAGCAGAATCTAAGTGAAAATAGAGTATATTTCGTTTTAACTCCGAGAGTTCTAACCTTTGACAGCTGTTTCATGCTAACGCACTCATCAGAAAGGATTTATGGAGCTCTCGAAATCAAAACGAATCCACTTAAGAATTAATACCGTGAGGCAAGACAGAATATAACAGGAAGTTATTCATGACATCTACAGTCACTAGTTGAAACTCAATTTGACACGAACCAAGGAATCCAAAAGTAGAGGTTTGTCCACAAATTGACAGGCAGCCAACAATTCGTTGTACTGACCAACCCAAGGTTCAATCAAGTTTCTAATACGTTATGAGGAACGCAAGCAGAATCTAAGTGAAAATAGAGTATATTTCGTTTTAACTCCGAGAGTTCTAACCTTTGACAGCTGTTTCATGCTAACGCACTCATCAGAAAGGATTTATGGAGCTCTCGAAATCAAAACGAATCCACTCAAGAATTAATACCGTGAGGCAAGACAGAATATAACAGGAAGTTATTCATGACATCTACAGTCACTAGTTGAAACTTAATTTGACACGAACCAAGGAATCCAAAAGTAGAGGTTTGTCCACAAATTGACAGGCAGCCAACAATTCGTTGTACTGACCAACCCAAGGTTCAATCAAGTTTCTAATACGTTATGAGGAACGCAAGCAGAATCTAAGTGAAAATAGAGTATATTTCGTTTTAACTCCGAGAGTTCTAACCTTTGACAGCTGTTTCATGCTAACGCACTCATCAGAAAGGATTTATGGAGCTCTCGAAATCAAAACGAATCCACTCAAGAATTAATACCGTGAGGCAAGACAGAATATAACAGGAAGTTATTCATGACATCTACAGTCACTAGTTGAAACTTAATTTGACACGAACCAAGGAATCCAAAAGTAGAGGTTTGTCCACAAATTGACAGGCAGCCAACAATTCGTTGTACTGACCAACCCAAGGTTCAATCAAGTTTCTAATACGTTATGAGGAACGCAAGCAGAATCCAAGTGAAAATAGAGTATATTTCGTTTTAACTCCGAGAGTTCTAACCTTTGACAGCTGTTTCATGCTAACGCACTCATCAGAAAGGATTTATGGAGCTCTCGAAATCAAAACGAATCCACTCAAGAATTAATACCGTGAGGCAAGACAGAATATAAAAGGAAGTTATTCATGACATCTACAGTCACTAGTTGAAACTTAATTTGACACGAACCAAGGAATCCAAAAGTAGAGGTTTGTCCACAAATTGACAGGCAGCCAACAATTCGTTGTACTGACCAACCCAAGGTTCAATCAAGTTTCTAATACGTTATGAGGAACGCAAGCAGAATCTAAGTGAAAATAGAGTATATTTCGTTTTAACTCCGAGAGTTCTAACCTTTGACAGCTGTTTCATGCTAACACACTCATCAGAAAGGATTTATGGAGCTCTCGAAATCAAAACGAATCCACTCAAGAATTAATACCGTGAGGCAAGACAGAATATAACAGGAAGTTATTCATGACATCTACAGTCACTAGTTGAAACTTAATTTGACACGAACCAAGGAATCCAAAAGTAGAGGTTTGTCCACAAATTGACAGGCAGCCAACAATTCGTTGTACTGACCAACCCAAGGTTCAATCAAGTTTCTAATACGTTATGAGGAACGCAAGCAGAATCTAAGTGAAAATAGAGTATATTTCGTTTTAACTCCGAGAGTTCTAACCTTTGACAGCTGTTTCATGCTAACGCACTCATCAGAAAGGATTTATGGAGCTCTCGAAATCAAAACGAATCCACTCAAGAATTAATACCGTGAGGCAAGACAGAATATAACAGGAAGTTATTCATGACATCTACAGTCACTAGATTTATTAAACATCTTACTATACAAAATAGCTTGCAAAACAAAGAATACCAATTCAATCGATAATAAATAATAAAAATATAGATAAGCTCATATAAAATGGCATGTTAAAGAATAAAAATGTATAAAATATAATATAAACTAGGAACATTTCATATTATTCATCCCGTATAAATGGTTTCTAAAAATCATAACCGAATATTTAACACATATTGTCCATATATCTTTCAGAACTTTTTTTTTAATTTGATGTAATTTACAAAAATTTTGGAATAGAGGTGGGAATGTTCCTCGAGCACCTACGAGTAATCCAGTTACTTCTATTTTGTTCACATTGTAGTTTTCCAAAAAATATGGAATGGTAGGTTCATAAATTAGCCTCTTTTCTTCGTCGACGAGTTTATCTTGATTTTCCTCAGTTTCAAATCTGATAGTTGGATCCACTATAAGTGCATTCTTTTTTTTTTAATCGTATGCAAAAATGTCGACTCTCCTAGTGGATCCATCGTCAGACAAACAAGAAACTTCTTCATAAACCTCCATTCCATTAGATCTCAAGGAATCTGCCAAAGCTGAACGTATAGTATGATGTCTTTTGTTTCTCAAGTTTGAGCTGTACGGGCAAACACCCAGGATGTGGGGCAGGGTTTCAATGATATAACTCTCAGTTGTAGAACATCGTCTACACTGGTTTCCTGTCCTACTTCTCCCAGGCGTTGCTCGAACAGCTGTTACTCCTCCGTTCATCTTCAGCAGGTCCTGGTATTCGGTGAAGGTTATCCCATCTCTATTAGAAAACCAGTGACTTGCTGCCCTAGTAGCACACGACGTCAATATGACGTCTCTTTAAAGTCATATTTCGTCATATCTTACGTCATTTCGACCATCCAAATGACGTCAGAATGGCCTTATTGAGACGTCACTTTGTCATGTCCAAAATGACGTCATTGCATGACGTCAAACTAACGTCTTGGAATGACGTCATTTTGGACATGACAAGTGACGTCTCAATTAGGTAATTTTGACGTCATTTGGATGGTCGAAATATGACTTTAAAGAGACGTCTTAATGACGTGATTATAACTGTGTTACCAATTTTTGACTAAATTTGAGGTGAAACAAAAACGTACATTTATAATATTGAGTATTTATTGCACACCTTAATAATTATACACATTGTAACGTTGATGACATAATACAAAGTTAAGAAATCCAATTCTTCAAAGTTCGCACATACTTCCCTATAGGGACATTATTTTGTCCTATTATGCCAGTGTTTGAGATACAAAATTTGTTTTTTCTGACATCACAGTATGAAAATGATAAAATTTGGTATATAACAACAAAGGTTTTATCAGAAAATGCTATCGTGAATTTATATAATATAAAACAATACAATATTCAGTATTCAGTAACTTTACATTTACAAAACAAAATAGATTCGAATAAAACTCAATTTTTTCTTGTGAATTTAACAACTATAATTGATAAATTATGTGGTACATATATATAATGATTAAAGACAAGTAAAGATACACTACTTTATTGATTTTATATTTATGTATATCTGGCAGCACCTTCAAGGCCCCTCATATGTTCTCGCTCTTCATCTGCCAAGTGCAAGAAGAGAGGAAGACGCAGAGCGAGAATATATGTGAAGACTTACAAACACCATATAATATAATCAAGCGGTATCTAAAATGGTATGAATAATAGGAAACGAAACCCAACATTTTTCAACTTTACCTGGAAATACTATACACTTCATACTTATCTGCTGAATGGGCCAAATTTGAAGATTATCAGATAAATGTGATAAAATAAATATGTTCAACTCCTCGGACTTTATAGGATACTCATAGAGAGATTTGTAAGTAATAAACTGCTTTCCAACAATTAAAGTATCCGAATTTTGGGTAATAATATTATGTATTTCAATGACAATGTTATCTACTGTTGAGCAATAGGCATCAGCTTTTGAATAAAAATTAGTACAGAGAATGAAATTATCAAAATTTAGCATTTTGAATTGCTGAATATCATGCAATTCCAATACAGGACCAAAATCATGCTCCATTAAATGCAAAATTTTCTTATTATCAACAATATGGCCACCTTCTAAAGACTGCATTTCTTGTAATCTTCGACATACTTGTTGTAAAGACTTATTATAAGATCGTAATAAACGTTTCAATTTACCCAAAAAATTTTCAAAGGGAAAGGCGGAGAAAATATCCACTGGACCAAACATACGTACATCATCTACTAAATGGCATAACATATGTATATTATATACTAAAAACTCCTTACCATACAACTCTTCACAATGACTAACAAAATTGACTAACAATGTGTTTGGAAAGTTATAACCAAATTTAGATAGAAGTGAATTAGAAACCAATATTGACATAGATACGTGAAATAAAAGGAAATTTTCATATATAGCTTTATCAATTGTCTGTTTAAGAATAAAAGGTCCCACATATAACAAAAAAGTTCTGAACTCCGTCGCTTTCCATCTTTGAAGCTCATCTAACCCCCTTGGTTTTCGATTAAACTCTCTAGGGATAAATGATTTTAACGATACTAGAAGTTCAGTCAAGCTTTCAACTATACGACTAGAAAACCTAATTGGTAACTTACCAGATAACCAAAAATTCAATAATTTTCTCATCACTCCTAAACAGCATGCATGCATATAGTCAACAGGGAAACGTGATACCATTCCAATATTTAACCTAAGCAACGGTGAAATTCCAGTGTGATGCTCTTCATCTTGCTGAGTAAGAAACATTTGGTCTGTTCTTTTTAAATATGTTGTGCTCTTTAAAATAATCCGGCCATTTACATACTGACCAGGTTCAAGACATTTATCACATGATGAATAGCCTCCGTGATGCTTGATTCTTTTAATAAATGCTTTAGCTGGTGCATCACATATAAAACTATGTACAGAAATTGTATACTCTTTGTTATTATAAGCAAATCCATTTGCGGACAGAAAATTAACTTCATCTATAAACTGTTCAAAAAACAATTCTAATGAAGCTGGCTTAGATTTACCACAGAAAATTGCCACTGCAAATACGGGACTAGTTTTACAATTTTTAACACATGCCAAAATAGGCCAGAACTGTACAGTTGAACTATGAAATAATGGAAGTCCATCAACATTAAAACTAATTTCTAAATTATTACAATCAAAATTATTGATTGATAAAATTCTAAACAAATTGTTTTTCAAGCCCAAGTAACACAATTCACCATTTTCAATATTTATAATATTGAGGTGTTTAGGTGTTCCTAACAAAGTTCTTGCATCTAAAGGCAGGTCCGAATGATATGGTTTTAATATTTTTAACAGGCCATTAACTGCACAATGTGTCACTTTATTTTCAATAGCCCAACATTTTACTTTAGATAGAAGTGAAGGTTGCTCAAGTTCAAATGAATTATAATCTGGCTCAATTTCTGAATTATTAGTACAAGCTTTATCATAATCAATTTCATCCACATCTTGAGAAACATTTTGATTTATGAAAGCAGTATCATGGTAATCTACAATTTCATTAATATTATCAATGGGCAATGTAGATGAAATACTGCTAGGGAAGTCGTTATTGTAAGATATTTGAGAACATTCGGAAGAATTGGATTTCTTACCAATGCTACAGTGTATTTCATTTATAGTAGAGGCGATTCGTCGAAGACGTTGCCTTTCGCCAACAGAACTCTTTAACTTAAATTTAATTTTCTTGTCTGGCTCCATGTTTCTTCATACGTTCAGGTGCATGCTTTAACCAAATTTTGATTGATTCTTCAACATCCCTGTCTGTACTCGTGGGCGATGACAATTTTACAGCATCTGCAAATAAAATACATATTTTTCAGAATTTAATAAATAAATTTACTACATTTATTAAAATTTAGTGAAATGAAATGTAATTCAATGCTTGGTGTGGTACATAACAGGAAGTGTAGATGTTCTTCTATCAGGGATGTTCATACTCATTTTGAATTAATTTTTAAAATATTTGAAGTATATGCAGACAATATAGTATGTGTGTATCATACATATCGAATCGATCTATATGTTTTGAAATAAATTTATACACTTCAAAGTTGACAATGTTTTTTAATTAATGACAATATTCATAATAGAATATTTTATGTATATCTAAATAATTTTGAAATACAAAATATTTTACTTAGTAAGCTAGATACCTACATTGCTCCCTTTTTTACTCCTGCAATCAGAGCATGCTGTAGTTTTTAACTACTAGGTACCTACTAATGCCTAAATATAAAATAATGCTTACCCACAATTATTTTTCTCAAATTAAGCTCTAAGAATGGCCGTTTATTACTCCTTTTACCATAGTAACTAAATGTGCTGGCAACAACATCTTTTAACAAATATTTTAAGATTCTATTCGTCCTGGAGACTGTGTCCTTGCCTCCCAATGTTGACAAATATGAAACCTGCAATGAAAATAAATTAAGTAAAAGTATAACACATTGATAACAAATAATATTACCAAATCATTAGAGTAACGTTCACTACCCAAATCTTCTTCTAATCTGTTAAGTGCAGTTATACTTTCCAGCGGTAATTCCACATTTAAATCTGGTCGAATACCTGTTGGTTTTACTATCTTGTCATCTTGTTTCCGAATCCACTCTAGAATTTCTTTATTTTGTTCTTTAATGCCAGCAACTATGGAAATTAGTTTACCTGTAAAATATTTATATTTTTATTTATTTGCCCAAGTGTAAACAAAAAAATACCCACCTATCTTTTCTGAATCACAACTAAAAACAGAAGTGTGGGGTCTGCTCTGAGGTGTTGTGGTAATAATTTCAGTTTCATTAACCAAAGTAGGACTATCTAAAAATACAACAAATATTACTTATTCATTCTAACAAACACAACATTGTAGTAATAACTTACTCCTTGCTGAGGAATCATTTATGCTCCGTTTTATATTCGGTGGCCTTGGCAGAATTGTTGCAGATGTACCTTCTCCTTCATCGTCAGATGATGACGGCAGAAACCTTTTATTTATTTTTCTTCTTCTTTTTGGACTAACCCCTTCATCAGATTCAAGGTTTGAGGTAAGCTCAGCGTCTTTCCCTTTGGCCTTAACTTTGACTAAATCATCTGCAACAGGAATTCCAAAAATAAGCTGCTAGTGTTTTAAATACTATTATCATATATAAAATGAAGATTGTAAAGAGTTAATTTCACAATATATTACTTAATTCCACTATACTTTTGCGAAAACAAGTCTGTATTGTCAGAAAATGATGACAACCTCTAGGTACACTTACTTATGTAGTTTTAAAATTAGTTATAATGAGGTTAAATTTATTTTTCATCAAGAATGGCTTAAGAACTCACCACAGGAATACAAAATTTTGCTAATTTTGTAAAGCTTCCATGTTTCTGTATTTATAGAAGCACCATTTTTTAAGGCTTTGTCAAACTGGTATTGTTCCTTATGAGGTGGCCAAAAGGCCTCCTTCTTCCTAGGTGTTAACCATGAGTTGTGTAATGTTGCTATGCCTCCACCATCACATTGATCAAATTCAACAAGAACATAAGCCATTGAAGTGTGATGCCTAGAACTAGAATAGCTATGTCAACTTAATAAAGTCTATTGTACTAGTTGTACGATAGAATAGTTTTTGAACAGCTTATATTTAAGGAGTTTAAGGGCAAAATAAGCCCCAGTCTACTTGCAACATGCTGAATAACTTAAAAGAGGGAGGTATACCGAGACCCTTAAAGTCAATAACAGATATTAATTTTTAGAATTACAGCAAGAAATTCAAATGGCCTTATAGGATCGGCTCGGTATCCGTTAATTTAATTGATAATCAATCAATCAATATTATGCATGCGGTTAACCCAGTATCAAGCAGAGAGCACAAATACTTACATATAAAAATACACTGAGACTGTCACAAAATCTTGTGGAATAGAACACCGAACAACTGTCCGTAAAAACAAAAATGTTTATATGGTATAATTACAATACGAAATTACGAAGACAAAACGCCACCAAAACGCATTTCCTAGTTGCTCTGCTAAAAAAATACCGCCAAACGCCAAATACCTCTAAACGCCAAAGTCGACTAACCTAATTCTTCTTCTTCCTTCACCTTTTTTACAGACGTCAAGAAACATAAACGGTAAGCAATAAGCGCTCTGTGATTGGTCACTGTAATGGCGGGAAGTTTAAATGATAAACAAAGGCAAACTGAGTTGAAAATGCGTGAATCAACTGCAAACCTAATCCTACCTGACTAACCTAGTATGAACAGAATAACCATCCAAAATTGTTGATAACATCATAATGGTGGGGGCGCTTATGCCATGCATTTTAGTGTATAGTCTTTTTTACACTTTACACTGAGTCGAGTCTGCTTGCTTACCACGTGACGTTATTGACATCACTGATTGGCGCCAACCCATAACTGCCAAACCAATGACAATAATGTATAGATGTGACCTGAGGTAACAATAGCGGTAGATTCAAATTGTTGAAGCATTAGCATTAGCTATAAATAACAACAAAAGTTTCAAAAATCTCATGCATCATTCCAGAAACCACTATATAAAACCATATGTGAACATCTCTTTTAATCACTTTTTGTTAAATGTAGAGGTTGAATTTTTTTACTGTTTTATAGATATAGGGGGATTCTAACCTAAAACTGACGTCAATATGACGTTATAAGAGGACAACTAAATGACGTCAGGAAAATGTCGTCATTATGACGTGTTTACGAGAAAGGCTAAATGACGTCATGAAAAATGACGTCATAAAGACGTACGTTTTTCGGCAAATGACGTCTACGACGAAACATGACTTTGAAAAGACGTCGTAATGACGTCGTGTGCTACTAGGGTGGTTTATAGAAATCAAATGAAAAAACACCCCTTCCTCTTGTTGGCAGACAACACCACTCATCAAATGCTCTTTGTTGTAACTGTTGTCTGAGAGACCTTGCTGTTCCTTTGCCTATGTTCTCTTCACTGCTCAATTTTAGTACTTTCAAGCACTCCTCTTTTTCTCTTCTCAAATCCCTACATAAAGTTACCAATGGATCTCCCGCTTCTTCTAGTCGTTTGCAGATTGTGAAATGCTTGATAAATGTTTCCCAACTTGCATTAAAAAGGGCTAGCCCACGTTGATTTTTGCCTGAATAGAGCATACCATTGGGAGTATCAGATGGCAGTGATAATACTTCCTTCATTGCGGACCGAATAACTTTGTCAATATCACCTAAGAACGTCTTTGAAATTTCTTTCAAAGGTGTTGTTTGGAGAGGGTAAATCAATACAGGCCAGATGCAAGAGTTGAGAACAGTTACTTTTTGTTCTTCCTTTAGATATGGTGTGTTCGTCAAAATATTTACATTCCTTTCTAATTTTTTCAGTACCTCCAGTTTATCAATTATAATTTTATCATTGAAGTTAACTCCAAGATATTTAATCTTTTCATGATAACCAACTGATTTAATATTTTCCCCTCCAATTTGAAACTCTTCTTCCACCAGTGATCCTTCCTTAATATTTATGATATATGTTTTCTGGAAATTTATTGTTAATCCAATCTCTTCGAATAACATCTGAAGCATTCTGAACAATACCTCCACTGAAAATTTGTCTTTTCCCACTAAGACAGTATCATCGGCAAAACCCATTATACTGACCCCGGAAGATTCATCAAAATGGTATCCAAATTCACGTATTATACAAGGGTCAGAGAGCTCTTCAAGTATATGGTTGATGCAAACATTATACATGTGTGGAGAAAGTGGGGCACCTTGTAGACATCCCCGTTGAAGAGCAATCTTTTTAGTTGTACCTTTAATTGTTTCAATTTGCGTGGTGTTATTTTTCTGTAGAGAAATGAGAACGTTCCTTAATGCTGTTGGAATGAGTAATGATTTCAAAGTGTGTTCGAGATGTTCCAAACTTACATTATCATAAGCTTTCGCAATATCTAAAAAATATATACAACATGACTTCTTATCTGTCCTAGCAGATTGAAGGATACCATTAAGAATTATTGTATTGATATGCGTTCCAGGCACAGGGACGAAACCTCGTTGGTTATAATTTACAGATGTATAACTCCTAAAACGTTTGTCCAAAATCTTCTCCAACACACGACGTAAAACTGAAGTAATTGATATGGGTCTCCAGTTACTTGTAGTTGTTAAATCTCCTCCTTTATCGATCAGAACCGTCCTTGCTTCGGAAAGGCATTCAGGTATTTTCTGTTCGATAATTATTCTGTTGTAGATCGATGAAAGAATTGGATAAATTTTGTCACGTTTAATTGATCGCATTAGTACTCGATCAGGACCTGGTGCTGTATCGATTGCTATAGATTTGATGGCTTCCTTTATTTCTTCGATATGAATTTCAGCATCATATTCTACATCTAATTTAACCTGGTTTGAAATGGGTACAACTGGGTAGATGTTTTTTCGACATATATTTGGAACAGAAAATCTATCGGAAAAATGTTTGTATAAAAGTTCTAGATCAATTTGGCATCCTTTTTGTTTATCATTTAATAACTTTCTCACTGCTTTTCTTCTCCTGTTGTAATACTCATATTGTATGACCTGATATTGATATTTTTCCCTTCTTTTTTCTCTGTCCTTTTTAGTATGGCGTTCGGGATTACTAGAGTCTTTGTATTTTCTGTTTTGGGATACTAGAGTTCCAGATTTCCTAGCTTCATAAAATTTTTTTGCTGGATGTTTGGGACCAGGTAATATCAACAGCTTTGAGCCTATTTTCACATTTTATACTCATATAATCGCGTACAATAAAATGTTATTTAATCAAGTTCGAAAAATTTAAAAAATATGTGAATTTCGTGAAAAACTTGTTTGATTTTAAATTCCCAACGGGTAGTCAAAAAATTATCTATTTATTGCAAATACTCAGATTCATGAAATAATAACATTTGATGTGTTCAAAGTCATTGAACTGTATGCTTTCAAACTGCTTTGAAACGCAAATATTCTGAATTTTAAGGTATCAACAAAATATTAGTGTTATTTTTCGAATAATTACCGTCGAGAAAGCATTCTGCCATACTTTCAAACTGATAAAAAGAAATCAATCAACACTGAGCACCACCACGGAGCATCCAACCACTTCATATAATTTTTTTCCAAAGTTCTGTGCTCAGTGTTGATTGATTTCTTTTTATCAGTTTGAAAGTATGGCAGAATGCTTTCTCGACGGTAATTATTCGAAAAATAACACTAATATTTTGTTGATACCTTAAAATTCAGAATATTTGCGTTTCAAACCAGTTTGAAAGCATACAGTTCAATGACTTTGAACACATCAAATGTTATTATTTCATGAATCTGAGTATTTGCAATAAATAGATAATTTTTTGACTACCCGTTGGGAATTTCAAATCAAACAAGTTTTTCACGAAATTCACATATTTTTTAAATTTTTCGTACTGCTTTTGAGCACAATATTTCGAAATTAAATCGGTAGTTCTAATCATTTCGGGGTCATGATCGAACTTGATTAAATAACATTTTATTGTACGCGATTATATGAGTATAAAAAGTGAAAATAGGCTCAAAGCTGTTGATATTACAACAAGTTATAGAAGGTAACAATAACATATCAGTGCACTGAGTTGGGACATTTGTTGAGCTATGAATTATGATATTGGCATTTGTTATGATGAAAACGAGTTGGAATTGTGTTAACCAAAAGGAAAAAGAATATAATGATGGTTATGATGTTTGCATTCATTGAAAGACTTTTGATCATATCTCAATTCTATGAAAAATTTATAACATGTGGTCTAATGACATATTTATACCAAGTGACATTATTCAAAAATAGGAACTTTTCAAAGGTTTTGACGACAATGAGGATTTGTGCGAATAAAATAATTTTGTATATAATTTTTTCTCCATCGTCCTGCCTCCTCTTAATCAGCCTCTTTTTATCGGTGTGAAGTTACACTGATATTTATTTGAACTAGTTTGCGCAGTGTAGTTTTGGCAACATCCCATATGTATTGAAATAATCCTACCATATCCTTGTTACCAAGTTTGTGCTGTGCAGTTTCGACCAGATTACACCTGAACTGAGATAATCAAAAATATATTTTTGAGTGTGTTTGCTCAGTGCAGTTCCAGTCATATCATATTTCAACAAAATCAAAATAAAAATAATTTACAATTTTTTCCATTGACAATTTTGCATCAGTTTGCTCATTACAACCAATTGATGAAAATATTTCTGAAATTGTTAAAATTATAAATGAATTGTATCACCTCAGCAGGATTTAAAGATGATACATCCCGAGTGATAGGTATTCAAGGTTGTTTTTCTTTGTTAATCATTTTAATACTAGTTTCAATTTCATTCATCAGCCGTTGTTTTGCTTCCAATGACGGAATGAAACATCTATTCAAAGCATCTTGTTCAACCAATAATTTCAATTCCTCAAACATGCTTATTTGTTTAAGTTTTTGTTATTTTGCAAACTTCAGCATTTGAAATAAAAATTAATAGTCATTACCGTATTTTCAACGTGAGTCTTCTTCACTCAAAAATTCGATTTTTTGTCTTTGTACGGTTGATAAACTTGAAGCCGTAACATTGGTGATGATACAACTCTCGAATTTTGCTCCAAATACTGATCAAATTAGATATTCTATTTCAAGAATTTTTTTAGATACTTTCAACCTTCCGCATTTTTTGTCAGACACCTTCTTTCTCTACGGAGTTTCTTGATATTGATTTATGATGCGATCTCGCACTTCAACTTCAGCCGATTGGTTGATAGTGATTTTAACTCGCTCATTTCCTTTTTACTCATATTAATTACAAGTGACACAATGAACTTTTCTTGGTTGATTTTTTAATTCTGAAACTATTCTACTATCAACTTTTCATAAATTTTGCCTTCATTTTCTCAGTAATATCGTTATCATTTTCTAAGTGATATCGTTGTGCTAATAATCAATGAATGCCAAATTGTTGCATGGTCATTTTGACTTGAATTCCCAAATCTTCAATTATATTTTGACATTTAATTCTTTAATTGATTATTTTCATATTCATAGAATTTCACTTGAAAATTTTCCATTTTTTCATTTAAATTTGTAAATTCTCGTTTTTGTGTTAGAAGGAATCATCCCTTCAGCCATGCAATCAGTAAACTTTTTGGAAATTGGTAATTTAGATGAGAAAAAAATTCAAAGTTTCAAGTATCAAAATAATCTCTGACTCAGTGAAATTTTTTTAAAAGTTCTGAGTAACAAAATATTTTTGGCTGAGTGAAAAAATTTTCATTCTGAATGAAAAGCGCAGAACAATATTTATGAATCAAGATTCAGCTTCGAATCGTCATATCTCATAGCAGTTTTACACCACAAAAAATTGTTATCCAAAATGTTAGGTTCCTCGAGGAATACCACAAAAACATGTCTGAAGTCGTTTTATTGAAACTTGTTGAAAAAGATTTGTTGCTAAATTTGAAGTTACACCTAATAATCCAGAACAATGTTCCATTATCCCTTCTGAGAACAAACACCATAGGAAAACAAAATGAAATTCAAATTCACTTACTTATTTTGAAAAGTACCACAGGACGTTCTTGTGTCAATCTTCCACGAAGATAGTGTTCGTTTCGGAGCACTAAGGAGATAAAAATATGTGTCAATATACTAAAAAGTCCAGAAATTTGAAAACCATCCGTATAATGTCTACGGGAACATCGTTATTTCCAAGACAATACCCACAATCGTGGAGATTTACCTACCCATGTAGCACATTTCGTTGAGATTATAATTTTGCTTTGTTATGTTTTAGCATAGATGGTCTTGAAAGAAAATTGAAGATAACTAATGACTGTAGCGAATTAAAAAAAGTTTACGTTGACTAAACACATGGGTTTTTGAGAAGGGTTCAAGATGTTTATCTCAAGAACCGTTTGAACAAATAAATGGTGACATTTTCCATTTCATTTGAGAGTTACCCATTTTTTCACAAAACTCAAGATGGCAAATCTTATGAACCTCAAGTGGCTATACCTCCCCAGTTAATACGTAATTAAAAAAAAAATAGATAAAAAAAATCCTACCGTAGACGTCTTGAACAAAAATGATACTTACATATTATTTGTAAACGTACGAGTCTGAAAATAAAACTTCACTGTTTTCTTGTGAACGTCTAAATAGGTACCTCTTCCTCGAAAAACTGTTCGAGAGTTGTGAAAGAATACACAAAAACATGTTGAGATACTAGGTATTGAAACGGTCCATAAACTCAAAATGATTCTTATATTTTTGGAGCAGGTTATGAAGGGTGTTTGTTGACAGAAACCAGCTCGACATTATCTCCACCTATTTGAAGTTATTCATCCGGTGAAATCTCGCTCACGAACTTTCTTACTGAAACATAGCACAAGACTTATTTAATGTTGAAAAGAGAAACATTCTCAATGAAAAATTGATTTGTTTGATGTTAAAAAAAATCTTTGATAAAACTATCACATTTTTTATCTTTCATAATTATTGAATTATATCGGACATTTCACTTTGTTTTTCACTAAAAGACAAGTTTTGTCTCATATTCACAAAGCATTGCCTACAACTTCCAAGGGGTATACATTATCCCTCGCAACGGGTTCATATCTGCCTATTTGAATCAACACTGAGTTCGGTAAGAATTCTCCCAAGCCAATTTGATATTGTCTTCTGTCTTTTGAAGTTATTTATCTCGATGGTGTTGTACTTATTTTTCACAAACTTGCTTACTGAAACGAAACACAAGGCTTTCATTGAATTGAAACCGATCATGATGAATGTCCTCACCCATGTCAAATTTGATGTCTGATTGTTTCTGTCTATGTAATAATTATATAAAAAATGCTTAGAGATCTCGTCATTTGCGGCAAACAGCATTGAAATAAAATTCAAAAGAATGTTTTAGTCAAAGCCTATGAAACTGTTCCGTGCGGAATACCATCATCATACCCACTGCAGTCGAAGACGGCCGCGCTTAAACACCGCTGAGACATTCTCTTTTGTCATTGACTTTCTAATGTTACATACTGAATGATTTTACCTATTTTGAGTATTTATGAACGATTCTAATGGAAATTATTAATTTTTAGAATTGCAATGATAACAAGATATTGGGGAATGATCATAGGGTTAGTTTATTATTAAGGTAATGCATACAGACTGATTTCGGTAACAACTTCGATTGCATATTGGTCATTTGAAACCAAAAAAATTCGTAAATCCATTTAATGAAATCCTTTATAACCTACATCAAAATAATACTGGACGTGCAATTTTCTTGACCCATATTAAAATTGGCAATACTCATTTTTTTAATCATCAATTGACGTTCAATTGTACATTCAAATACCCGCGATATTGTTGTTTTTTTTTAATTTTCGGGAACCAGACCTTAAGCGTCTTAGAGAGCGTCTTAGAGAACCTGTCAGAAAACTACTTTCCTAGCTAATACCACGACGGGTATTTCAAGAACTACTTCTCTGGTTAATACCATGACGGGTACCGAGTACTACTACTTCCCTGACTAATAGTACGACAGCTATTGGAACAACTACTCTCCTGGCTTATACCATGACGGATATCGAGACAACTACACTCCTAGCTAATACTACCACTGATATTGAAATAAGTATTTTCCTAGCTAATATCATGACGGATATTGAGTCAACTACTTCCTTGGCTGATAGTAACGATAGATAATGGAACAACTACTCTCCTGGCTAATACCATAACGTATATTGAAACAACTACTTTCTAATTCCATGACGGATATTGAACAAGATGAATACTTATGCCTCTCAACGAACCTCATAGTTTGTTCGAAAACTGAACCGACTTCTGAGATTTGATATACAAGTGCCTGACATAGCACTCTAAAATGTTAGGCCTACGTCTCTTATGACTGAATACATGGCATCACACGTCAAAATGTAAATGTTAAATCTGTGAATGCACTATGAAATGTTAGGCCTACTTCTCTTATGGCAGAGCGCCTGGCATCGCACTTTGAAATCTAAGGTCTACGTCACTTATAACAGTTGACTGAATTTATCACACTTCAAAATGTTAGGTTCACGTCTCACAGGACTGAGTGTATGATATCAATAAACAATGCGTCTTTCATCGCACGTTGAAAGCTAGGGCCCCTCGTCACTTCAAACAGCTGAATTTGAGATTGTAACCTTCTTAGGATAGTTGAGTGAATGCGTAGTACTGCACCTTAAAAATGAAGGTCTACAAAATTAAATGCAGGGCATTACACCTGGAAATGAAAGGTATATGACTGAATGAAGGGTATCGCACGTTGAAATAAAAAGTCTATGTCTCCTATAATAGTTGAATTACTCCATGATTCACTGTTGCGTTAAAACTTAACATTGCTGCTCCTAAAGTGGCGTAAGGCCTATCCAGAACACATGGCTGAAGACCATAGCAGTCGATGCCAAAACACCAAGGAAAAAAATAGTTGAATTAATGCATAGTATCACACTTTAAAACCGTGTCTCTTATATCAGTAGACTGTATCGCACGTTGAAATATTAGGGGTTTATTATCAAAAATGTATACAAGGAGCTTCCAAAATTACTTTGAATCGATTTGTTATACCCAAATTACTAATAAGATGGCATAGCGGACAGCCAAAAATACTCATCTATTAGTTATTGATTGATTTACTCTTCACTAATAAGGGACGGACTGCCAAATATTTGTTTCGAATTCCTCATTGATGAACAGGGCCCTCTCCAAAATTTAGTTGAACCACAGAAAATTGTTTATTATCAAAAATGTATACAAGGAGCTTCCAAAATTACTTTGAATCGATTTGTTATACCCAAATTACTAATAAGATTGCATAGCGAACAGCCAAAAATACTCATCTATTAGTTATTGATTGATTTACTCTTCACATAATAAGGGACGGACTGCCAAATATATGTTTCGAATGCCCCATTGAAGGAAGTACAGGACTCTCTCCAAAATTTAGTTGAACCACAGAAAATTGTTTATTATCAAAAATGTATACAAGGAGCTTCCAAAATTACTTTGAATCGATTTGTTATACCCAAATTACTAATAAGATGGCATAGCGGACAGCCAAAAATACTCATCTATTAGTTATTGATTGATTTACTCTTCACTAATAAGGAACGGACTGATAAATATTTATTTCGAATGCCTCATTGATGTACAAGGCCCTCTCCAACATTTCGGCAAACCAAAGAAAATTGTTTATTATCAAAAATACTCATTTATTAAGAGACGCCCTATATGGCACAGTGGACAGCCAAAATACTCATTCATTAGTTATTGATTGAATTACTCTTCACTAATAAGGGGCGGACTGCCAAATATTTATTTTGAATGTCCCATTGGGATATGGGACGGTCAAAAATACGCATCTATTTGTTTCAATCAGTTGATAATTAACTATACCTGATATAGATACAGGACACACAGAATAACTCAGATTCACATAACAAAAAACAGAATGATGAAGTAACGACTCACCCCGCAGTTCGCCTTTCACATTCTCTTTTATTAACAACCATTTCATCTATATAAACAAACACGATTCATAGCCGTATCGATATAATGGCTGGTAACGAAGCCATAGGTAGCTGGTTCATGCCACAGCACCGCATCTTTTTTTTTTTTTCATTTCAATCTGCAATTTTCGAACTTATAAATTAAAGGCTGGTTAGGTTAGTAGCAGGTCGAGTGATGAACATTCTTGAAAATTTGATAGGATGTTCACAATGATGGACGGGGGCCATCTAGAAGAATAATGAAGACTAAATTTTTTCTATAAGTCATATGATGAATCCATATCAGTGAATCTCAGCTGGGTGTCAAAAATTCGTTAGAGATGTGTACCGGGGATCCTTGATTTAACGTATCAAAAATTTGCTAGGATGTTCTCTATGAAGTACCCGGTGGGACCCCCAAATTACGGCAGATTCACAGTAGCGTATCAAAAATTTGCCTGGATGTTCTCTATGAGGTATCCGTGGGGGTTAGGGTCCACCAAATTACGGCAGATTCACAGTGGAGTATCAAAAATTTGCTAGCATGTTCTCTATATGAGGTATCTGGGGGGTTAGGGTCCCCCAAATTGCGGCAGATTCACAGTGGAGTATCAAAAATTTGCTAGGATGTTCTCTATGAGGTATCCGGGGAGTTAGGGTCCGCCAAATTACGGCAGATTCACAGTAGAGTATCAAAAATTTGCTGAAATGTCCATCTTGGTGTTTCGGCTAGCTTGACCTTGAATTCTACAAAGTAGACTTTGCTCTTCTACTCGCGGATCCAGAGAGGGGCCATAGGGGACATGCCCCCCCCCTAACCCAACACTAAATTGCTAATGAGATGATATATTTTACTCTTTCAGTCCTTAAAAAAAAAGAAACATATGATTCAGAATCTTTTAATGTCATATTAACGGAAATTCAAGATATATTTAAAGAACTTGAAGTTGAATTAAATCTAACTAGACTAGCCAATAAAATGAAAAATCGCCCCAACCCCAACTTCCTCAAATTCTTCTAAAGACTATTATAGAATTTTGCTATTTATACCACTGCTCGATTGTGTTATAAACGATCTGGAAAGCAGATTTCCGGAGGAAACAATTAACTTATTCAGCTTAAATATTTGTTTGCCAGTAAATGCAATTAAAGCTGAAACTGAAACATAAATTATAACATCTGGACAGATGTTGATAGGTATGTATTGTAATATATTTAAAGTCCAATTCACTCTAAAATAATTTATTTAACGAAATACAATGATTCAATAACACAATACTCTAATTTATAATCACGGAACTATTTATTTCGACTTTCACTTCGCTCTGACTGTCTGTCTGTCCGCTGCGTAGTTCTTTTTATATCCGACGTTGACTTCTCGGAATGCTCTAGAATTTTCCATCGAATCGTCCAGATTCATCGAATCATCCAGATTCTTCTCGGTGCAAGCGCAAAGACGTTCACCCGTGGCCGGGCGCCAGCTACGTAAGAGTGCAGGTCCGGCATCGCCCGCAGCTTCGCCACAGTATGTATGCAGTTATTTTTGCAAAAGAAGATCCAAAAACAATTTTGGATAAATTCAAAGGGGAATCTGTTATTTGGAAAGATTTGCCTGCCGATGGTTTGGAAACATTAAAACACTGCGATGAAACAATATTCCCGAAAATTTATACATTTTTGAATATTCTATGTACTCTACCTATAAGCGTTGCCAGTTCGGAAAGAAGCTATTCGACTCTCAGACGATTAAAAACGTGGATTAGGTCTATAATGTCTGAAAATCGTTTAAATGGATTGGCTTTGATGCACATTCATCGATCTGTATGTGATGAGATTGAAATTACCAATATAATTAAACGATTTGCAAACAAAAAGAAGCGGAGAGTAGAATTTGTCATTTAAATTACTTACATATTGAAATTGATTTTTTTAGGATTTGTTTATGTTTTGTGTAGGTATATAATAATATGCATCATAATAATAAAAAAGAATATATATTATTCTTGTTGATTTTCGGTTTGATTTGTTTGGATTTCTCCGTATCGGTGGGTTTCGATAGACAGCCACCTCTCACTTTTTTTAGAGCATTGTGACGTGGTTCTTCCAATCCTTATGTTCAATGCTGCTTGATACATCGACTACCCGGGGTGGTGTTGTAGGTTTTTCTGGGTTTCCCTACAGCTGAAAAGTGAATGCGCCACCAAAAATCAGTAAGTCACCCAAGAGCGCTACGGCAAATAATAATGATAGCCGCCCTCTACCCGCACAGGCTATGCCTTTGGGTATACTCATTTGGGTGTTAATGAGGGGAGTATTATTATTATTATTACTCCAGTTAAATTTAAATGGTAGTTTCATGTTACAAAAAAATCCGGTACTGAGTCCGTTTTTTATCGTTTCCTATATAGTTTTTGGAGTGCAGAATCCAAATCTAGAATTATCCATTATCCAACTAAACTTCCTGGTGCGTTAATGATATATTCGCCAGAAACTACGAAATGAATAAAATAAATGAAATTTTACTTTCTAGAAAAAATTATTGAAGTTCGGTTGAGCTCAAATTATGGTAAATTTAATACTATTCAAAAAATTTGTTTTGCTGTCACACGTACATTCGAAATTATGATCGAAAATACGAAAAAAGTGCGAAAATTTCGATGTTTTTTGCGAATTTTTCAAAACATACTAGGAAATTTCATTGGATAAATTCAGATTTCGATTCATCACCCCAAAGAAATATTGAATGATAATAAAATCGACTACTGGATTTTCTGCAACTAGAAGCTCTTTTTCGGCACCGTTTCCCTAGGGTATTTCTTTTAAATATTTTGGATGCCTCCCCCCTTTTAATTTGGTTCTGGATCCGCGCCTGTCAAGAAGATACATTTAATCCCAGTTCACTCTGTACAGATCATTCAAAAAGTCATTATACCGGGTGACCCGGAACCAATTTACCCCCCTGTATCTTCGTTATTATTTTATATGGATGTTTCAAATTTGGTACTTCGATTTGATGTTATGAATGTACAATTTAGCAAGTATCAATCCAAATATGACACTTCCGGTTTGACCGGAAGAGCATCCAATTTTTATATTTCAAATGGGAAGTATATATTTTTTTTGAAAATTACAATTCGGTATAGAATTACCTTTACAATGATATATCACAATCATACTTTCAATTCACAATCTGCTGATATAAGTGACATTTTATTAAAAAAATGACTTTTTGTGTTCCCCTCGTAACGGAACATTTTCATGAAAGTATGCTGTGGAAGATTGAACAATATCATATAAGTAACAATATTTAATGGCCAAACTTTTTACACAATAAGTTTTATGCAGACTAATTATTTTTATAATTTTAGTTTTACTTAATTTTTCAACATCAATACATAGGAATTTTTAATGTTGGTTAGAAACTCAAATAAGTACATACCTATTGAAATACAAAAAATGAAAAAACCTCTATAATTTTGTTTCTTAATTATTTTTTATGAAGATAATTTCCATGCTGGTACGTTGTATTGAACAATTCAACTTCATGTTAGTTGGCTATGGAATTAAATTTGTTGAATTGTTCTGTTGTTTTGTTTACGCCAAATTGTTGACATTTCGAATGTTCTGAATTGTCTAAGAAAATCATTTGTGAAATGAACAACTATACTACCGATTTACCCAAACTGAAAAGGTTGATATGTTGTTGATATATGGAGAAGCAAGGAAAAATTCCTATTTAGCCTTGCGTCTGTACCAGGAGAGGTATCCTAACCGTCCACACCCTAGTAGTAGAAACTATTTTGGAATATTGGAGTCACAGTTCAGGAAAGAACGGAATAATCATGATCGGGAACATGTTATTGTAAGCAAAGATACGGAGATCACTGTTCTAGCAGCGGTTGAAATTGATCCAAATACATCATTAAGGCAGATCGAATATGAGGCCGGGGTACCTAGAGAAACAGCACGGAAATTTTGAAAAAACACCGGTATCGTTCATTCAAATATCAAATTCATCAATATTTGTATGAAAATGATGCGCAGAGAAGAATTGCGTATTGTAACTGGGTTATACGAAAAGAAATAGAAAATCCAAATTTCCACTACAATATTCTATACAGTGATGAATCACGCTTTACAAACAATGGTCATTTCAATAGAAATAATTTACGTTATTGGGCACAAGAAAATCCGCATGTGTTCAGAGAAGGAAGACACCAGGATAGATTCGGATTCAATGTTTGGCTAGGAATATTTGGAACCAGAATAGTGGGACCAATTATTTTTGATGGAGCTTCAACAGGTGAACGGTACCTACAAATCTTAAATGATGAAGTCCAAAATTTTATTGAAGACATTCCCTTAGCGACACGTCGCGTTATGTATTTCCAACAAGATGGAGCACCTCCACATAATTCGAATGTAGTCCGAGGACATCTTATTAGAACTTTTAACGACAATTGGATTGGTACTCATGGCCCAGTTCGTTGGCCACCAAGGTCACCAGACCTCACGCCAATGGATATTTTTGTTTGGGCTCACTTGAAGAATAAAGTTTATGCTCATAATAGACCTCAAAATCGCGAGGAACTTGAAGATAGGGTAAGGAGAGCCATTAACGAAATTACTCCGGCTCAATTAGTGAATGTTATGCGGGCATGCTCCGAAAAAATACAAAAATGCATTGACGTTAACGGGCGACAATTTGAACAATTATATTAATTGAGTCTGTCATAGGTGTTGAATTTCATTTGAATTGAGTTATAAAACTTTACATGTTCCAAATGTCTACTATTTTGTAGAAAAATTATCGAAATAAATATTTTGTGCCCACGATTGTGCAGTTTCAAAAATAACTCCAGTCCTATAGAATAAATTTAATTCCATAGCCAACTCACATGATGTTGAAATGTTCAATACAAGGTATAGCCTGGAAATTATCTTCATTAAAATAATTAGGAAACAAAAATGTAGAGGTTTTTTTTTTCATTTTTTGTATTTCAATATGTATTTGAGTTTCTAACCAACTTTAAAAATTCCTATGTATTGATGTTAAAAAAATTAAGTAAAACTAAAATTATAAAAATAATTAGTCTGCATAAAATTTATTGTGTAAAAAGTTTGGCCATGTATTATTGTTACTTATATGATATTGTTCAATCTTCCACAGCATACTTTCATGAAAATGTTCCGTTACGAGGAGAACACAAAAAGTAATTTTTTTATAAAATGTCACTTATATCAGCAGATTGTGAATTGAAAGTATGATTGTGATATATCATTGTAAAGGTAATTCTATACCGAATTGTAATTTTCAAAAAATATATATACTTCCCATTTGAAATATAAAAATTGGATGCGCTTCCGGTCAAACCGGAAGTGTCATATTTGGATTGATACTTGATAAATTGTACATTCATAACATCAAATCGAAGTACCGAATTTCAAACATCCATACAAAATAACAACGAAGATACAGGGGGGTAAATTGGTTCCGGGTCACCCGGTATATACCTAGTCGAAATTCTTTGTAGTCACGGAAGGTATACACGCATTGTTTTTCTTGTTGAACCGAACATGATAATTCACAAGAAATCAATCGATGTTCTGATATTTCGCTCACGTCATAAAGTTGAGTTTTATGACTGACTTACTTGTGACTATATACAACATCAATAAGAGTTTCGCTAAAATTCGTAACTCTGGTGGCATCAGTAACTATTTGAGTTAGATTATAGGGCTCAGACAGTCCAAGAACTTCACGACGACGCCAGAGGGTTCATTATATTAAATTGATTTATGTTCACCAAGAAAATATCACACGCTAATAGGTTTTAAACACACTCCCGTTAAAAAGACTCAATAAATTATTTTAGATCTTTCTTAAAATGGAGAATCTTTTGGTAACAAAATTTAGATTCAAATGACACTTATTTTACCTCGCTTCTGCAAAAGTAAAATTGGTAATTATTGGGTGCGTTATTAATTAAAAAGCATGTTTTTCTAAACAGCTTTTGGATTAATGATTTGTTTTATCAGTTGTGTTGGTTAAAGTTTACTCGATGCATTCAAATCTTATTTTAATCTCGAAAGAACCTTCATTATGAGAAATATCTACTGTAATCTCTTGAAGATTTTCTACGTTAGTTTATTCGAAACCAATATAGTGTGCATCATCAAATTAATCGTAATAAATTGCTCTTTTTTCCAAACCCGACGAGCCATCATGTAGTCATTTGAAAAAAAATCTTGACCGAAAACAGAAAAATTGTATTTTTCCTAAAATTTTAGGACTGAAATTAGTCGTTTGAAGGTTTCCATGCATATAGCCCTCTTGAATGAAAAATAAATTTCAAAATAAAAAATAAAAAGTGACAAGAGATACATGTCAGAAGAAAATACTCGATGACACACTACCTGGCAGGAACCCATTAAACAAATAATAAAAATGGATTAAGCAATCCAGACTTCTGCATTTAACCTATACAATAGGTATAATCGTCGGCAAGTCTCCAACAGAAAACAACTACTGCCTCCTACAACTATTGAATTACATCTGTTAGATTCTTGGCAAAGTATTCTACAAGAACAACTTTGCAATGTTCTCCCAATCTCAACGCCAAAACATGTCTCAACCCAAGAAAGTGCTAGGAATCGCACGTAAAAAGGTAAGACCTCGTTAATCCTTCGACTTCTGAGTGCTGCCGTTCGTAAGGGGACGACAGCAATCGAAAAATCGAAAATCGATTGCGTTGGGTGAGCTGCCCTTCGCTGATGATTGGCAAAACCATGAAACCGGTCCGTAGGTGTTCCCCCATGTAACGTTAAGATAGCAGAACCCGCGATATCTCTCACAATTGAAGAGCAAAAAATTTGAGAATAGCTTGGATAATAAATTAGCCTAAAACTATGGCATAAAAAAATTTGAAAATTCCAAAGTGGTTCTGCTAGCTTTACGGGGGTATGTATACACCGAGGGCCTGACCTCATACGTCCGCCCACCGACGTAATGTACTGGCGGATAGACATAGGATAGCAATCCTTGAAGTGCGCATGTCGTATCAACAGAAGAACAGATTTTAATGCGTGGGAATTGATAACGTAGGTAGGTTTTGCACGAGAAACTAATTCGCTCACACTGAACCAACGTTGCCAGTGAATGCCCAAGAAGACTAAACGTTATTTGACTAGGAAAGTCTAATCCCCATAAGACAATGGAACTTACAGAAAGAATATTTGTGACGAAATGTGACGTAGTTGGACATGTCATAGCCGCCATTCTCCATAGACAGTGACGGACTTAGCGCACTCCGCACCGTTGGTATATGAGAGTTACATACGTGACAGTTTTGTTTCTTGGTTCGAGTTCGACTCTGTACTCATGTCCAAGTACGTCACTATGACGCGTCGATGCTACAATATTCTGATTGGCAAGAGCTTATCAAACCCTCCTCTCTTTGGTGAATGCCTCCTTCTTTTGAAAATGCATGAATTAGATTATCGATTGCAAGTTGAAAATGCGCATTTTATTGATCAATAAACTAAAACTCAAAATTGCTCCTTCTTTTCACCAGCCCAATATACACACGTGAATTCACCCGTTTTAGACTTTTCTTTTATTGAAACCGATAGTTTTTATCAAAAAGAAGGAGGCATTCACCGGCAACGTTGGTTCAGTGTGGTCGAATTAGCTTCTCGTGGTTTTGTACAATTTTTCCTTGCGAAAATACATTTTGTGAGGAGTATTTTTTAGTATGATCTAACCACAATGAACTAACCTTACGTAGACATTTGAATGCGTAGAAATTTAGCAATCCTTCATCCTTCCACCACCCTATATGCATGCGCGCACTAATGAAGATGCGTACATATACGCATCTTCATTAGTGCGCGCATGCGCACTTCAAGGATTGCAATCCTATATCTATCCGTTAATTTGCCCCGAATCTGACGGTCGGCGAAAGACGTCGCACCGTCGGCGGATAGTTTACCAAAATGTGGTAGTTCTGTAAGAAAGCTTATCTATTACACACAGAATAACCTAGGTACGTCACACATCTACAACAATTATTTTTCACTTTTCACTGAATTTGAATAAAAGCGTGCGTCTTTAAAAAAAAAATCCCACAAATTTTATTTATTGATAGAATCATCTCTCCATGAATCACAAAACTCTGTACCGCCATATTGATGAATCTATAAATTTTGACAAAATATTCATAATCATCGACCTCAAAACCTCCACACACACCGAAAGGAGCGTGAAATTTCGAAAATGTTGCCACAATTGATATTCTGGTTGAATTGACTGACATTTTCCAGGCATTTTCTGATATGAATCAGGGTCGAAATGGATAAAAATTTTAAAAAGAAAGATTTCTGGATGTTCCCGGATATGCGAATCAGAGTACTTATGATGATTGTGTCAAAAATAATATTGCTAAAATCATATATTGTAATAAATTAGCACAAATTCACTCTAAAATAATTTATTTGACGAAATATAGTTCTTTCATAATTTCAACACAATACTCTAATTTATATAACAATCATTGCCTAATGGTGGACCATTGCCTAATGGTGGATTTATGCAGCAATCATAAGTCATAAGTCTTAAGTCATAAGGAAGAATATTCGTCAATGATTGGTTGGAATATACGGACCAACCAATCATTGACGAATATTCTTCCTTATGACTTAAGACTTATGACTTATGATTGCTGCATAAATCCACCATAAGACTGGACTATTTGTGTTCGACTTCCAATGCTAACTGTCCAACTCTCTAGTTCTGTCCTCCGCCGCGAGGCATACAGGTATTTATACTCGAAGTATTGTTTAAATAGAACATAGTTGGTCAATGCCTGTGGAAAAGGTATTGGACACAAACGCGAGTGTCATCTTGCGTGATTAGTTACAAACATGAATATTTGACGTCATTTTAATGCAGGTTTCTTCAAAAAACCCTGATTTTAATGCTTTTCCATTGTTTTAATCAAGTTACGACATGACTTGGAGGCCAGATCACTGAAGTTATGACATGACTTGGATGCGAGCTCACTATCGCCATCTACATGTCGCATCCATTTTGATCCAATTATAATCCCATAAGGTTGACTAACTATCTTCTATATAAACAATGCTCGAAGAGAATCTCACCAGAATTTTCTCGTCTCATCTATTCGCATCTAGATGTCGCGAGTCGAAGATTCTCGAACATTCCTTCGGATATCAAGGTTGTTTACGTGCAGAGGTGACAGGTCCGGCCTCAGAAATATTACCATACTAAGGAATTTACGTTTGTACATATTTCAATACGAAAGATTCCCTAGGATATTTTTATTTTGGTCTATTGTCCATTAATAGTTCATGTAACCAGGAACATTCATGATTCTTTATAATTGAAAATTGTATCCGTTTCGAGCCTCAACCATATTAGAAGAGGTCTAAAAAATGTCAGTCGATTCACCAGAAAATCAAATGTGGCATCACTGAAAAGGGATACTGATAGAATCGTTCAATAAAAGAAAATCTTGGGTCCTATTCTCGAGTGTCTACTAGCCCATATCATAGCCCATGTCGCAATCGACAAAATATGTGTCCATCGCCTTTCTTGAACATGCATAGAAAAGAGATGGAAATAATATTTTGTCGCATGCGACACGGGGTAGTAGACTTTTGAGAAAAGGGCCCGGGCGGGAATTTCATACGGTTTTAGCTATCGTCAAATCTATGAAATAAAATTGAGTAAGTTTTCAAACCAATACTGTGGTTCACCGCCAAAAAATAGCTTTGGCTGAAGATCGTTCAAATGTCTACTAGCCCATAGCCCATGTCGCATTCGACAAAATGTGCCCATCGCCTTCCTGGAACATGCATAGAAAAGATGAGATGGAAATAATATTTTGTCTCATGGGGCCCTATTCTCAAATGTCGACTATGAATTGAAAAGAGATATTTTGTCGCGTGAGGCATAGGCTGGTAGACATTTGAGAATCGCACCCGGGGTGCGATTCAAAAAGGTCTACTAGTCTATGTCGCATGCGACAAAATATATTCATCTCTTTTCAATGCATATTCGAGAAAGGCGATGGACATATTTTGTGGCATGCGACATATGATAGTCGACATTTGAGAATAGGGCTCCTGGGCGGGAATTTCATTTCGTTTTGGCTATCGTCAAATCATGAAATAAAATTGAGTAAGTTTTCAAACCATTACTGCGGTTCACCGCCAAAACTAGCTTTGGCTGAAGATCGTTCCTTAAAAAAGGTTTGGTGAAGGGAGGATTTTTACAATTCTTTTCTCCATCTATTGCTCATGCGCTGTAGTGAGGTTATAAATTCGCACTTCTTTTAACGATCACAAAAATAATGTGTACCGGGATCAAGGAGACTGAAATTTAACAAGGAGAGTTTAATAAGACAATGGGGACACTAGTTGAAAGATATGAAACAACATTTGTGACGAAATGTGACGTAGTAGGACGTGTCATGGCCGCCGTTCTCTATAGACAGTGACGGAATAGCTCTTGGTATATGAGAGTTACTGCTGACAGTTTTGTTGCTTGGTTCGAGTTCGACTCTGTACTCATATCCAAGTACGTCACTATGACGCGTTGATGCTGCAAGATTCTGATTGGCTAAAGCTTATTAAACCCTCCTTGTTAGTTTAGTCTCTGTGTACCACAGTACTATATAGTTCTGTGCTTTGTACCACCGACTTAACCTTTAAAAGGTCGGTGCTTTGACTGCTTTGGTGCTTTGTCTTGTACCACAGAATATTGAACTACATCTGTGCTTGTACCGGGATCGATTCGATATGTGAATTTGTTGATTTTGGTGATCATTAAAAGAAGGACGAAGCACATGAGCCGGTATTAACTTGAATTCGTTGTTTTTGGGATTGATAAAAGAAGGACTACAACCCAAAGGGAGAGTAAACTAACAGGAGGGGAAAAAATACTTTGCTGACCGGAATTAGAAATTTCGTTGATTTCAGACTTTAACTGCGAACATCGGAATGGTAATACAAAAAAGATATCTATTGAATAATACCTCCTTGCCACCATATTCAAAATACTCAAGAAGTACTTTTTGTGCCACCATAAAAAAAGTTTGGATCAACCCTCATATAAGGGTAGTTTACTCTTGTGATTTAAAAAAAAAACATTGCTGACCGAGGATTTCCAGTGAAGATATTTCGTTGAAACAGTAGATAGATAGAACAAGGTATGTGGGCGGACGAAGCCATAAGCATGTAGGCCTCTCAATCGGGACCGTTATGCACCCACTACTGCTGGGAGATGGTTCAGTTTTGAAGGTAGCCTATCTCGCGAGCGAAAGAGGCAAGCATTCTGACGGATACCACCCTCACACTCTCCGGGTTCAGTACGATGCTCCCGAGGTGTGCTTCCCGTATTGCTGCCACTGCCGGGCATTCCGTGAGGATGTGAGTGGCTGACTCCTCATCCTCCAAGCACCACCTGCATTCGGTATCATCCGTGAAACCTAAAATGTTGAGGTGCCTGTTGAGGTGGCAGTGTCCCGTCAGGAGCCCTGTCACTAATCTGATTTCCTTTCTGCTCAGTGTGAGCAGAGTCTTGGTCCTCCTGGTAGAAGGGCATCCGATGTGGAGTTTCGATTGCCTCATGCCTGGTGTATCTTTCCATGTATCCTGGAATTTTACTTCCAGAATTTCCTTCATGGTTGAGACGCACCATGATCTTGAAACTCCTATGATAGGTTCTGGTCCCATCGCTGGGCTTTTCGCACCTTGTCTGGCCAAATAATCAGCCTGTTCGTTTCCAGGTACTCCGGTATGACCAGGGACCCAAAGTAGCTTTACTTTATTGGCGGAAGATAGCCTTTGCAGATCATCGATGCATTCTGACACCAGCAACGAAGTGACTCTATATGATGTGAGAGCCTTGATCGCCGCTTGGCTGTCGGTGCATATCGTGATTTGCTGGCCGCGGTAGCCTCTGTTGAGATTTTCTCTTACACAGGCAAGTATGGCAAACATTTCTGCCTGAAATACAGTAGCAAAAGTTCCTAGAGCGTAACAAAGTTCCGCTTTCGGAGACTGCCCGTATACCCCGGCGCCGGCCAAACTTACCCATTCTGGAGCCATCTGTGTACCAAATGATCCCCTTGGTGGGAAGCAGGCGGTGCCCGATCCGCTCCCAGTCTTCCCTTTTGGGAATTACTGTCAGCTGCCTTTTACTGAATCATATGGCAGGTAACGAACTGTCACCCGGCATTTCAAGAAGGGGACAATCCCTTACCGTCTAATTCCATAATCGAGAATGTCCATACATTCCCTCGATCCGCCATTGGTTAGAACTTCTTAGGCGAGCTGCGGCTTTGCGTGCCTCATGTTCGATAAGGAGGTATAAGGGGGGCAGTCCTACGAGCGTCTCCAGCGCCCTGGTAGGTGCCGTCCTCATTGCACTTGTTATCGCAAGGCAGGCAAGCCTTTGTACCCTATCTAATTGGGTTCTCGACTTGCCGGATGTTGCACCTTGCCACCACACGATGGCTCCGTACGTAATCATTGGGCGTATGAGAGTTGTGTAGATCCAATATAGAATCTTGGGGCCGAGCCCCTACGTACTGCCAAATGCCCTTCTACATGCCCAGAAAGCCGCTGTGGCTTTCTGAACTTTATGATCAATATGCTCGTTCCAGTTTAGCTTGGAGTCAAGGATGACTCCAAGGTACTTGACTGAGCTTTTATATTGCAGGGACCTTCCAGTGAGTTGAACATCTGGGACGTCCCCTGGTTTGCGTTTTCTGGTAAAGAGAACCAGTTCAGCCTTTTCAGGGTTTACACTGAGTCCCACCGAACGGCACCATTCATCCACCCCGCTGATAGCCCTTTGTATCGTGCCCCTCACGAGGCCGGACCCCTGGTCATCGACCAGAATAACAATGTCGTCAGCATAGGCCTGAGTGTAGTAACCCAGATCTTTTATTTTTACTAGGAGGCCATCCACCACGAGGCACCAAAGTAGAGGGGACAAGACTCCCCCCTGTGGACAGCCCCTCATGGGTATGGCCTCGCTGGAGCTAATTCTGAGTTGCTCTGGCTAGTCTTTGGGACAGCATGGCGTGAATCCATGCTATTACGGTTGGATTCATGCCCCTTTCCCTTGTTGCTTGACAAATGGATTCAAATGACGTGTTGTCAAATGCCCCTTCAACGTCGATAAATATACCTAAGATGGCGCCGCCACGATCTAACCTTCCCTCAACTCTATGAACAAGTCTATGGAGGGCAGTCTCCGTGCCCTTGCCAGTCTGTTACGCGTGCTGGAGGTCGCTAAGCGGGTTTAGCTTCAGCACCTCCTCTCTTATGTATCTGTCCACCAGTCTTTCAGTTGTCTTCAGGAGAAACGACGTGAGGCTGATGGCTCTGAATGCTTTTGCCTGAGTGTAATCACTTTTACCAGGCTTGGGGATGAAGATAACTTTGGCTGTCCTCCATACCTTGGGAACGTATCCGTATGCGAGGCAACTGCGGAATATCTTCAGAAGATGGGGGATTAGAATTCCTTTGCCCTTTTGTAGTAGGGCTGGAAAAATACCATCTTCCCCCGGAGATTTGAAAGGTGAAAAAGACTCAATGGCCCAGTCCACTCTTTCATAAGTTACAATCCCAGCAGCCGTCTTGTAGTCGACCTTTGTTTTGGACGGTACAGTTGGCTCTGGCTTGGGTGCCGCAGTGTCACTGCTCGGAAAATGGACTGAGAGCATGTGTTGGAGCGTTTCCCCGTCCGAGGCAGTGTATTTGCCTCCGGGCAGGGCCAGCACTTCCAGCCTCGCTCCCGGATCTTTGGAAAGGACCTTGTTGAGTCTCGCTGCCTCTGGTAAGGTGCTTATACCTTGGCAGCAGTTTCTGCAAGTATCCCTCTGTGCTACTCGAATACTTCTTTTGTATTCCCTTTGTGCTGACTTATAGTCTTCCCAGTGTGCGGGTTGCTTGGTCCGTTTGGCTTTATTAAGACGCTTTCGGACTTCCTTGCGGTGGGTCTCTATTGATGAGTTCCACCATGGGGTCTTGCCTGCCTTGTCTACCTTTTTCAAGGGACAGCTGGCTTCGTATGATGATAGGATAGAGGAATTGAGACAGTCTGCAAATGTCTCGATTTCCGCCTCCGATCCGTAGCGTGTAGCGTGTATATATATATATATATAGTTTACTCCTGTTGTTCCGTTTCATTTCTGTAATTACATGTATATTTTCTAAATCTGGCATCAGCGCCTAAAGACATGCAAGGCACGTTGATTTTGTTACATATTTTTTGGTATCTATGATACGTTGTTGAAAAAGAATTGTGACTTTGAAAACGTAAAAATAAAAATATACACATAAAATTAGTGTAAAGCAAATTCAATTCTCAAATAGCCACCAATTTCCCTAGAAATTACAAAAGGAAAGTGGCAAACTGGGGTAAAGCTACTACCCTCATTTCACCTGTGATTTTTTAAAAAAACTTTGCTGACCGAGGATTTCCAGTGAAGATATTTCGTTGAAACAGTAGATTATGATATGATATGATTTATGAAGAAGATCAGATCAGATCAGATCAACTCCCACACAAGGGTAGTTTATTCTTGTTATTTTTAAAAAAACTTTGCTGACCGAGAATTTCCAGTGGAGATATTTCATTGAAACAGTAGATTTTGATATCTCTAAACGTACTTTTTGTGCCACCATAGAAAAAATTCGGATCTGCTCCCACATAAGGGTAGTTTATTCTTGTAATTTCGGAAAAACTTGGGTGACCGGAGGTTTCCAGAGAATATATTTATTTTATTGAAACGGAAGAAAATGATTGTACTCTTTATATTATTTCTACCAGCATAAAGAAATACATTCACGTTCACAACATATATATTTTTGTTGCTTAATTATTATATTCTATGAAACTATATATAATGTCATTAAAATATGAAGAAAGTCTGTAAAATGCAATGTGAATCTCCTGAATGGTGCAACAAGACAATTCAAAAACATTTTCTTCTCACTTCAAAATCTAGAAACAGAGAAACAATAGAAAATCTGATGAAAATTTAATCTCGAAATTTTAATAATTTCATTTTCTCGAAAACGACTGAAAATATGGAAAAAATTCATGAGAACAAAGATATGGATTTTGATATTTTCTACATAAATCACTTTTTTCTCTGGAAATTCTCGATCATAGACGGAGAGCTGGCTACATAGCGTGCAACATGCCTCGGTGCAAGCAATATTTTTCCTGGAAAAGGTTCGATTTTTGCCGGCAAAGCGAGAGCCCGATTGTCAGAAGGTGCGCTGGTAGCTCAATGCTTGGTCGGGCGATAAAACGTGTAAATTTCCCGACAAAAAAACTGTAGAAGTGCAAGGCTGAGAATTTGCACAGGTATTGAAGATCATGAGAAAAAGCAGGGACAAAAATGTCGGGATTTTGCGTTCGAACAACATTGCCATTAAGACGCTGTATGAGTAACAATGAATATAATTCAATATCTTATTCCTATAAAAGGGGATACATCATTACCTACTTTGCCAGTTAATTCTTTCCTTATATTTCAACATTAATATGCCTGCATTATTAAATATACAAAAGTAAATGAAAATGTTACTAACGTTATGATAAATAGTTAATTGAAAGAGTTCTTCTTAATTTACTTCTGACATTTGAACAATTGTATCTTCAATCCTCTATGAATATTCATATTTGTAAGAAGTGCACTGAAATATGTATGGTATGAAAATCAAGAGAAAAGCAATCGGTCCGCTGATTACTGCGCAGCGCGCTAAAAGACGCTCTTGCACTTTGCCCTCGAATTTCTCATTATTTCTTCCACTTTGGCTTCTGATAATTTGCAAGTACTCTATTCCATAGGTAAACAATACAAATGTAAATTGTCAGAAGTTTTCCTTATAAGTAAATTTTTCGAGATTTTTCGCAACTTTGGCAACTTCTGACAACCCTTTAGCTTCCACTTGCGCTTCTGACATTTTTGTCCCTGCTTTTTCTCATGATCTTCAATATACCTGTGCAAATTTTCAGCCTTGCACTTCGACAGTTTTTTTTGTCGAACCTTTTCCAGGAAAAATATTGCTTGCACCAAAAGGCATGTTGCTCGCCATATAGCCAGCTCTTAGACTATCAGCAAAGTTTTTCAAAAAATCACATGTATGTAGTATGTGGGGATTGATCTACTTAATCTACTGTTTCAACGAAATATCTTTACTGGAAATCCTCGGTCAAGAAAGTTTATAAACTACCCTTACGTGGGGGTTGATGAGAACTTTTTCTATAATAGCGCAAAAAGTACGTTCAGAGATATCAAAATCTACTGTTTCAACGAAACATCTTCAATGGAAATCCTCGGTCATCGAAGTTTTTTAAAAAATCACAAGTACCCTTATGTGGGGGATGTTCCAAGTTTTTTCTATGGTGGTACAAAAATTACGTTTTTAGAAATCATAATCTACTTTTGCAACGGAATATCTTCACTGGAAATCCTCGGTCAGCAATGTGTTTTAAAAAATCACAAGAATAAACTACCCTTATGTGGGGGATGATCCAAATTTTTTCTATGGTGGCACAAAAATTACGTTTTGGAGAAATCATAATAATCTACTGCTTCAACGAAATATCTTCACTGGAAATCCTCGATCAGCAGTTTTTTTAAAAATCACTGGTATAAACTGCCCCTGGGGGATGATCCAAATTTTTTCTATGGTGGCACAAAAAGTACGTTTCGACAAATCATAATCTGCTATTTCAATGAAATATATTCACTGGGCACCCTCGATCAGCAGTTTTTCGAAAAATTACAGGTATAAACTACCCTAGCTTATGAGGGGGTTGATTTGATTTTTTTTTCTACGATGGCACGAACACCTCATCATATACAACTCAGTTTGAGTTGAGTTCGATTATAATGGTGGATTTATGCAGCAATCATAAGTCTTAAGTCATAAGGAAGAATATTCGTCAATGATTGGTTGGAATATACGGACCAACCAATCATTGACGATTATTCTTCCTTATGACTTAAGACTTATGACTTATGATTGCTGCATAAATCCACCATAAGTATCCTAATGTCCTGTATTTTCTGGTGAGCAAATTATCCACACTCTAAACAGGAGGGTTTAATATAATCACAGAAAACTGTGTGTGTGTTCTGTCAATATAATAAGCTCAAGTAAATCAGAATCTTGTAGCAGTGGTATATAAGCTGTGCTTGTAGCATCAACGCGTCATGTCACAGCTTATGGTGGATTTATGCAGCAGTCATAAGGAAGAATATTCGTCAATGATTGGTTGGTCCGTTTATTCCAACCAATCACTGACGAATATTCTTCCTTATGACTTATGACTGCTGCATAAATCCACCATTAGATAAGTATCTCAAAGCTGTGTCATAGTCACAGAACACACACACAGCTTTCTGTCATAGTGACGTACTTGGGCTATGTTCCAAAACTTAGACGACAATAAAGTGCACATGATTGGTCACTGTAATGGCGGTCAGTTTAAGTGACCGACAAGAAGAATGCAAACGGAGTTGAAGATGCGTGAATTACTAGTCAACCCAACCTTACCTGACTAACCTTACGTAGACAAAATAACTATACAAAATTGTTAGCGAATGACTATTCATCCAAAATTGTTAATAACCCTGCATTGGTGGGGGCGCTTATGCCGTGCATTTTATTGTTTAGTCCAAAACTTCCCCTGGAGTAAGAGTAGAAGTAATGTCAAGGTATTAGCATGACAGATAGTTATGTGGTTTTGGAACAGTGTTCGATCTTATGACGTATGACAGCGACTGAAACTTTAAGCGTTTCTCGTTATTTTATCATTGAAGGTTTTCTCATAATATTTATAGTATAAATCAGGCACCTCCTGTAGCTGCCCCATTCCAAGGCTTTTTTCTTCTGGTTCTATTTGAGCCATCTAAGCCGAGTTGTCTCCTTCACTAGGTTTCTTGGGGCTTTCCACCTCGGCAATATCTGAACCAAACATTTCCAAATACTCATTGAATTCAAGGAGTTATGTATCACTGATTCACTTGAAATGTACTGTGAGAATTATATATCTACGTCAATTCAAACATTTCATTTCACTCACCTGAATCCTTCAGCAGAATTCTATCATCATCTATCTTGTAAAATGTATAGAAATCATTATTACACAAAAGCAACAAGAACAATCAATTTGAAATTTGTTATAACGTACTTATGTTTTGAAGTTTTAAACGATTTTACGTTAAAGTTTGAACAGAAATGAAAAAATGTGACACAATAACTGTCAGAGTACTCTTCAACCCTACTTTTTGGTAGGGTACGGTTGAGTAAGCTCTGGGGTAAACCTGACAGGTTTTGGAACGTTTGACAGGCGTAAAATAATTCTCCAGAGTAAGTTTCGGAACAGTGAGCGTAGACTCCTGGTAAAAAAGTAAGGTTTTGGAACACAACCTTGGACATGAGTACAGAGTTTAACTCGAACCAAGAAACAAAACTGTCACCTGTTAGTCTCATATACAAAGAGTGCGGAGTGCGCTAGTCAGTCACTGTCTACAGAGAACGGCGGCCATGACATGTCCAACTACGTCACTTTTCGTCACAAATGTTCTCTCATCTCTTTCTATTAGTGTCCCCATTGTCTTATGGGGATTAGACTCTCCTAGTTAAATAACGTTTAGTCTCCTTGCTATCAACCTCAAAACTAGGCGCACACGCAATAGATGGATTCTGCGTTGGCATTTAGAAGCTCGTTTCTTTTACTTCTGTGAAACCACATATGTTCGTTCGAGTAACTCAAAGTAGCTCCTGAAGTGATCTCACAGACCACGAAAATTCATGTTCCAATCAGGGTTCTTGTGATAGGAAGGTTCCAATCAAATACCATGTATTCAGATCAGTTGAGGATCAATTTAGGGGTAACAAGCTCTCTGGAAAGCTTGAAGTAGGTGGATTTATGCAGCAGTCATAAGTTTTGAGTCATAAGGAAGAATATTCGTCAATGATTAGTTGGTCCGTTTATTCCAACCAATCCTTGACGAATATTATTCCTTATGACTTATGACTGCTGCATAAATACACCATTATGGTGGATTTATGCAGCAATCATAAGTCATAAGTCTTTAGTCATAAGGAAGAATATTCGTCAATGATTGGTTGGAATATACGGACCAACCAATCATTGACGAATATTCTTCCTTATGACTTAAGACTTATGACTTATGATTGCTGCATAAATCCACCATTAGGCTTTTGATTGTCACTTGTCAATGAGAGCTTATTTAAATTCAAATATTGATGTTTGTCACAGTATCACAGGTTTAAAGGTAAAGTCGGTGGTATCACACACATGGGCGTTGATGTGCACAATATCTATTGAAGGCACAGTCCCATGGTCCATGTCATCTGAATACTAAAACTGAATGAATTAGTAGGTGGCTATAGTATCTGCGAGACAGCAGTCTCATCACATCTTTCAACTATTAAGCTGGTTTCAAAGTAACCGTTTCTGTCATACACATAAGATGCCAATCTGGAATCAAACAAGTTAATTTTCATTCATTATTCCAATCTGAAAATGACAATTTATCATTGCTTGGCTGGAAACAAGAATAAAGTCGAGGTTATGACTGATTACCTTTCTGTTGAAGGCTCGTTCACACCCTTGCGAATATTCGCAATTTTTTGCGATACGAATCATACGGAGAGAAAAATGCGGTGAATGATGAATCCAGTAATGCAGTACCTGATAACTAACCCCAACTACTGAAAAATGGCATGTTATGATTCATCATTCACCGCAATTTTTTTGCCGTATGTCAAATCACAAAAAAAACGAAGGTCCGCAAGGGTATGAACGAACCTTAAGTCGTCTTTTTTCCCAATAATTTTCGAATTCCAGCAACTCATTTTTCAACTGCCACAGCCCAACCACCATATTTGTTACTCATTTTACCACCAAAACTCTCAAAACCAACGAAATTAATTCAAAATACTAGTAAACACAGTGTAATTCTTATATGAATAACACAGGCTGTCAAAATGGAAAGGACTCTAACTACTTCAACGCCGCTATGCGGGAGCAATTTCGTACATCCCTGCCGCGCCTCTATTCATATTATGATAAACTGTAAAACAAGACAAAAAAATTAGGCGTTATAATTTTTGATCTGAAACCAAAATCTGAAACATTGATGATGCACTCGGTTCGAAGACCTTGAACACTATGGCTGCGTTCTTCTTTCGTTTTCTTTGGTAGCCACAGACTGACAAGTGAATCCAATCAAATCAACCAATGGGAATAAAATTTCAATGAAACGACATGAAGAACCATTCCGGAAGCAGAATCACACCATAAAAACGCAGTTTTTACTTTGCCAATGCTATTATTGCTCAAAGAGACTAAACTAACAAGGAGGGTTTATAAGCTATAGCCAATTAGAATCTTATAGCATCAACGCGGCATAGTGACGTGCTTGGATATGAGTACAGAGTCGAAGTCGAACCAAGCAACAAAACTGTCAGCAGTAACTCTCATATACCAAGAGCTAGTCCGTCACTGTCTATAGAGAACGGCGGCCATGCCACGTCCAACTACGTCACATTTTGTCACAAATGTTCTTTCATCTCTTTTTATCAGTGTCCCTATTGTCTTATGGGGATTAGACTCTCCTGTTAAATAATGTTTAGTCTCCTTGACCCTGGATCACACCTAAATCCGACATTTTGTCATTCACAGCGCCATCTCACGGTACGTGATTTTTCCCTATAGAGGACTTCGGAGTTCGGATACGGATGCAGTCATACCACCACACAACTTTTGGCTTTAAAACTACTGACACGTTTTTCGGCAACTTTTCTTCATGTCAGGGTTCCTGGCAGCCTCAGGAACCCCGTAAAATGATTGACATTGTTCATAACGACGGAAATATTGAGATTTTCCATAAAATACAAAACACTAGTGACTAATTTTGTTAAGGAATTTTTCTTTCAAAATGGCGCTGAATTCAAATAGAGCTAGAGCATTGTTATTGAAAGAGGTATTGTGTAGTGTAGGCAGTGCCGGACAAATCCACCGTGGGGCCCGAAGCAAATGTGAACAAGAGGCCCTTGATTTGCATTAAGTATTAAAGTATTAAAGCACATTTACAGAAAGACTTTCCGTGATTTAATCTGGGCAAATTTGGAGATAAAACTCGTTAAATCAATATCACTCTATATATGTTCATTATAGTCAGGTCGTTTGACGTTCTTGTCCCATTGTGGTCCTCAAAACATTTTTAATATGCTTTAACGTTGAAAAAGAACGTTCTCCGCTGTAGTTGGTGATTATCAAAATCAAGTAAATGCGAAACACTATTCCAACATTTGGGAAACACGATTCCAATTAATTTTCCGTTAACAGTTTATAAACTTGAAGTTCCTGAGCCTCGTGCCTTTTCTTTTTGCTGTCAATATCAGCAGCCACAGTTTTGAGCAGCTTAGCAAACTGCACCAGCTCATTGCCCAGACTGTCTTCCACATCGTCTAGGATTCTAGGAAAGGATTGACGATAGATCTTTTCTTCCGAAGTATTCCAAATACACTAGTCACTTGATGGTAAAAGCTTCCCAAGCATTTAGCTAATGCAGACAATTACGACAATAAAAACATGAATTTCAAAACGTCCAGGTGTTTGATGGTCTACAACTTCTTCGAGTGTGGTAGAGCTGCTGCTGAAATGGTCGTACTTTGTATTTCGCTTGCGTTTTCTTAAAGTCGATTACTGATATTCTTCAAAGCCAATTAGGGCTTTGGCTTCTACCCCTATATCTGAAAATTTGGATCGTATTGCTTGAAAGTATAGCCTTGTAATGATTTATAAAGAGCGTATCTCGTGTTAAGATCTTGATCGGACGACTGCAACGAAGCGTTGGTCGCTTGCAGGCGTTCTAGAATTTCATTCTAGCTATAGTCATTATTACACCGTTTCTAACTTTATTCATTTTCGATGGGTAGTATAAAAAACATATCTTACTTAATAGCTTTTTTTTACTTTGCGCACAGGCGCGGTGTGGAGGGGCAGCAAAGCTCCCCAATAATAGATCTTATAATCAAAGCGCGATTTCACCTCAAAATATAAAGGAATTCGCGAAATTAAGAAATCCTATCGTGAAACTAATAAACTATGATGAAATAACAAATGTTTTCAAATTACAAACATATTTGGATGCCATATGTTTCGGGCGAAGTGCACCTGCAAGCACACTACCCATTAAAAAAAGATATAAATGTCGCGAAAAAGTAAATTATGCATCATAAATAAGATCGAAACAGGCACTGATGACGTTAGATGACAATAAAAGAAGAGTTGTGCGCGGTATAACTGCCCGAGAAGCGATTAAAATCACCGTATTCATGTCAACACTCAAGTCAAAGAGTTTATTATAGATGTGTTTCCGCGACGCGTGACCACCTGCTTGTCCATAACAGATGAATTATAGGCATTGCGGTGATAGAAAAACCGCCGCGGCGTATTTTCAAGTTAGTTATAGTTAGATTTTAGCTGCCGATCAAAGTCTTACCTATGTGCATTTTCCAAGTGAGTTTTTACTTGCACGGGTAATTAGCATGTAGTATCAGTTACAGTTTTTTTGGTCTACCGTTTAAAGTATAAAAATTATGGTCCAAAGTGTTTGTGTGTGACACTACAATAGTTTCTCAAAGTTTCGATACGGAAGAGAGCAGGAATTTCTACCTGTCGACTAATTTGTGCAGTCACCGCCGAGAAGGGTTTTTATTCAAAACCCCCTGTCGAGGTGTTTTCCTCTACACGACAAATTCTCACAGTTGAGATAGTTGTCAACACCTCACCAGAATGTGTTTCGTATGTAAGTAGTTTTACCCGCTACGATTGTTAATAAATCATTCCTAACGAGGCGAGCCCCGGCGTTTCGCACATGTTTTTTCTAACTCTCAAGATATCGAAGCCATCAGCTGATGTTTCCTTTTTGGACCGAGCGACAAATGTAAATGTGTTTATTTGACTTCATTTCTCTAGACATGAATAGAATCACCCTGATTTGTTGGCATTTTACGAAATATGTATAAATAAGGTCCTTATGACAATTAAAATAATCATAACAAATTTCTTTGTTTTCAAAGAGTAAATAACAGATGTTAATCCTCGAGTTCGTATATATAGTGTTTTTCATACACAAGGCAGTATATGCCAGATGTTCCAAGCCTTTGAGTTTTTTGAGATTTTACCTTTGTTTGTTTTGTAACTTCCATGTCTTTGTTTATCAATTTAAATTGATGATTTTGCTCTAGTTTAAAAATGAGTGTTTTTATTATTATGTTTTGTATTAGGTATTAAAAGAACATTTTTCCTTTATGTCTATTTTATATTTTCAAATATTTGTTTTGATGCGCTGCTATCTATAGCAGGGATATGTGCATGTTCATTATTCTTGTACATTGTCTGTCAGACCATAACGTATATTTTATTTTTTAATAAATTAATTTTAGTTATGTCAATGACTGAATTTTCTTTCTCTTCTCATATTAACAAGCATCCTATACTACGTGTTGTGACGAACCATAAAATAAATCAGTGAAACTTTCTTTCACCGCTCGAAGGTTTCCCGGTTCTGCGACGTATCAGTGTTTTTCTTTCGTTTTGACACCCGATTAATCTAGTGTCAAAATAAGAGTGCGCTGTCTCGTCAACGTATCGTTTCGTGTGTAGCACTATATACAGGGTGTTCCACATAAATGGTGTCAGGTGTGGGGTTTTATTTCTGGAATCTGATATCATGCAAAAATAGTTTTTGTTCATGATATCAGTCGTTCTAGTTTTTCACGTTACGAAAACAAAATTACCCTTTTGTTAAGTTAATGTTTGTGTAATTTGGGAGAGTCAGAAATGACTCAAACTCCTCCAGTACCGCCACTGTTGAGGTTGGTTCAGTCTGATATAATGTCTCCATTAAATTTGAGCTTAGACAATCTGCCAATTTTTAATGGCAGTTCTAACCTGATTGATTTTGTCAGAACCATCGATGATACTATTGCTCTGGCTGGTTGGTCAGAAAATCGAGTTACAGCCTTAGTCCGTCTAAGATTAAGAGGGATAGCGAAACACCTCGTGGAATCAGACATAATTTTAAAATCGACCGAACAATGGGATATTTTGAAACAGGGATTACTCAATCAATTTGGAGTATTAAAAATCCCAGGACAGGACCAACGTAAATTTTCAGAATGTAGGCAACAAAAAGACGAAAAATGTAGACAATTTTTAGCTAGGCTAAAAGTTTTAGCAGCAAAAATAACATTGTGGACAGGTAATGACGCTGTAGATGCAGTTTTAAAACAAAGGCAAGAAAGCGAATTAATTACTCAATTCTCTATGGGTTTATTGGATCCCATAAGAAGGAAGAGCTTGTCATCCAGTCCGACAACAATTAAGGAAGCAATTGAATCCGCTGAGAAGGAAGAAACTATAAAAGGATTAATTAATCCGGTGAATAAGCATTTTCGCCAAAGCCAAGAATATACAAGAGAACGTCGAACTCAAGTACGATGCGAAGGGTGTAAACGTTTCGGACACTCTAGAAACCAGTGCAGACAGCCAAGAGGACCGTTAAATAGCACTATGGAGTGTAGTTTTTGCCATATAAAAAGGCACACAGTAGAGAGTTGTTTTAAGAAGAAAACGACGTGTTTTAAGTGTGGGTCCATCGGACATTGGTCTCGAGAATGCCGGAAGAGTAATTCTCGACAACGTCAGGATTCAGGTGTTAACAGTAGGCACCGTTTAAACGAAGAAGCGGCTTCTGGAAGTCCCCCAAAAGGAGCCGGAGAAATAGAAAATTAAGATTTGGGGAATGGGCTTCAGTATTTACATGTTCAGAGAATGAAGAGCAGAAAAATACTATGATGTTAAAAGTTAATGGAACCCTAAGAAATTTATTAATAGATTCTGGAGCCCAGTTATCACTAGTGCAGAGAGGTGTAGTGAGAGGAGAGAAAATATACAGAGGGAAAGATTATGCCCTCAAGGATGTTCAGGGAAAATTAATCCCTTATTTAGGATCTGTAGATTTGCAGATTAAGTTGAATAATAGGCAAGTAATCACACATACGGTTTTGAGTAGTAGATACTGATGAATTCTCTACAGAATTTATTATAGGAATGTATTTTATCCGCCGTTTTCAGGTAGTGTTAAACTGGAAATACAACAAAATGTACTTGTTAGGCGAAGAAATTGATTTGATAAGTGAACCGGTTTGCGTTAGAAGTTCACAGCAGCAAGGAATATTCGACAAAAGGATGGATGTTATGGAAGAAAGTATACGGGAGGTTAAAGAGTTATTGAGGAAGATTTCGACAGGAAATTATCTGCCAAATTCGGTACCATCACTACCGAAGATGTCCGGGTTGGCAGAGTGTGATGGCTCTACTGATCCTACGGTTGTAGAATTACCTCCGATTGACCCTTCAAGGAAGTTTAATAGGAAACCTGATGGCCCACAGGATTTGGGAGGTACCAGGAATGTATTTTGTCCAGAGTTAGACAAAGAGTTTATTTTACCCCATACACAGGATACTTTCTTACAGCACTTGGATACGCATTGTCCTCCTGCAATAGGAGCATGCGCCAGTGCAGATTCGAGAAGAGGCTTATGGCAGTCCCCAGAAGTGGACATGCCTAGGAACCGCTTGGAAATGCAGTGTTCTTCCTCAATGGAAGCTTGCACAAGCGAGAGAATTGGGAGAGGCTTAGGAAAGCCCCCAGGTTTTGAGAACCACTTGGAAACGCAGTGTTCTTCCGCAATGGGAGGTTGCACAAGCGAGAGAATTGGGAGAGGCTTAGGAAAGCCCCCATGTTTTGAGAACCGCTTGGAAACGCAGTGTTCTTCCTCAATGGGAGCTTGCACAAGCGAGAGAATTGGGAGAGGCTTAGGAAAGCCCCCAGGTTTTGGGAACCGCTTGGAAACGCAGTGTTCTTCCTCAATGGGAGCTTGCACAAGCGAGAGAATTGGGTGAGGCTTAGGAAAGCCCCCAGGTTTTGAGAACCGCTTGGAAACGCAGTGTCCTTCCTCAATAGGAGCTTGCAAAAGCGAGAGAATTGGGAGAGGCTTAGGAAAGCCCCCAGGTTTTGAGAACCGCTTGGAAACGCAGTGTTCTTCCTCAATGGGAGCTTGCACAAGCGAGAGAATTGGGAGAGGCTTAGGAAAGCCTCCAGGTTTTGAGAACCGCTTGGAAACGCAGTGTCCTTCCTCAATGGGAGCTTGCACAAGCGAGCGTTTTAGGGGAGGTTTAGGAGAACCCCCATTATATTGTGGGAAGTGTACGTTTGAACAATGTCAACCTGCAATGGATACAAACGAGTATTGTCGTGTTTTACCTCCGGAAAACGGGAATGACGGAGAAGTGTTGTTAAAGGAAGACGAAAAGAATTGCCTAAACACGAAAAATGGTAGTAGGAAAAATGAGGAGTCAAAAGTTGTAAAGGAAAAGCCTGCTATTACAACGGGAATCAAAGAAAGAACGAAACAAGAGGTGATTGTAAAGATTTTGGGAGTTTAAAAAAGAATAAAACAGAAAAGTGCTCTTCCGCCAAACAAGGAGGCGAGAAGAAAATGAAGGAAGGTTGTATAATGGTTGGAGCACAGAATACAAGGGAAAAGGGAAAGTACCCCGTGAATAACAATGAAAATGCAGTAAAAATAAGAAGTGTTCGAAATACACATGAAGGCGCGGGAGTCTGGTTAACTCAAGATTTATTAATACTAGCCAGGACGAAAACCATATGTTTAGCGAGGACGAAATCGAAGTTATATTCAGAAAATGTAGTGATAATAGATGAAGAATGTGTTGCAGGGATATTAATAGCACGTTCAGTGAGTAACAGCAAGGTTGAAGTGCCTATACAAATTACAAACGTGTTAGAAACAGACATTTTAATACCGAAAAAGCACGTGACCGCCAAGATGTTTGAAACCGATACAGAAATGGCAGAAATGAAAGAAGGACCCGACTACCGCATCAGGCATATACAGGGTGATAGCGAAAATTAAATTTTAAAATTATTGAAGTTAGACAAACCTGAAGACTCAGATCGAGAGAAATTAGCTCTGCTAGTTAAAGAATTTATAGATGTTTTCCATGCACCGTCACAAAAGCTTTCGTGTACAGGTTTGGTGAAGCATAGAATTATTACGAAAAAAGTACCCCCTATAACTAAGATGCCGTACAGAATACCTTATCAGAGGAAGCCTATATAGTGGACAAAGAAATCGCAGATCTGTTGGACAATGACATAATAAGAGAATCGACAAGTCCGTAGAGCGCACCAGCGATTTTAGTTGAGAAGAAAAGCCAGCCCGATCAGGAGACACAGTATAGGCTATGTATTGATTTCAGAGGTTTAAGTGAGATCACTAAAACATATTTTTATCCCCTACCTATCATACAGGAGACGATCGACCAGATGAATGGGTCCAGTATGTACAGTGTGATGGATTTGGCAAGTGGGTATTATCAAATACCTATGGATCCGCGAGATATCGAAAAGGCAGCCTTCTCTACACCTTCTGGACACTACGAATACCTAAGAATGCCGATGGAATTTCGTAACTCTGCGAGCTCCTGGATGCGTTTAATGAACGCCATCTTGACAGGTCTGACAGGAAAAGAATGTCTAGTTTACCTAGACGATATCATAATTTTCAGCGGGAGTGAGGTAAATGAACATTTACTAAGGCTGCGCCACGTATTCGAGCGCATGAGAGCCAGCAACTTAAAGTTCAAACCCGCTAAGTGTAGATTTATGAAACCAGAAGTCAAATACCTAGGTCATGACATCTCTGTCAAAGGATGCGAAGCAGACCCGGAAAAAACAGAGGTAATCGAGCGATATCCTCGACCTAGAAATGTAAAAGACATCCTTCCTCGGTTTATGTGGATTTTACAGGAGATTTGTGCCGAACTACGCGCAGATATCTCGACCAATGACCTATCTAACTAAGAAGGATGTCAAGTTCCAATGGGAGGAACAACAAGAAACAGCATTTTTTAAATTAAAAGAAGCTCTAACAAAACCCCCAGTTTTGAGATATCCGGATTTAAACAAACCTTTTATCGTGTGTACCGACGCTTCAGGCACCGCCATTAGCGGTATCTTGAGTCAAGAAATTAACGGTTTTGAACACCCTATATGTTATGCGAGCAGAACTTTAAACCCTGCTGAAACCCGATATTCAACTATCGAACGAGAGTGCCTAGCAGTCGTATGGGCAATAAAGAAATTTAGAGTGTATCTGGTCGGAAGTCATTTCACCATTATAACTGACCATCGACCACTGGTTTATTTGATATCGATCAAAGATCCGAGTTCACGACTACCCAAATGGAGCATGTCTCTTATGGAATATTCCTTCACTATTAAACACAGGCCAGGAAAAATAAACGCAAATGCAGATGCTCTATCAAGGATAGAAATCGACACAGGCCCTAATAATGAAGTCGGAGTAGCCTCTCTGAAATCGGTCAGCGCCGACCCTGTCCGCGACTCGGTAGCGCCGCCGAAACAAATGAAAATCACGCAAGTGAGCCGAGCGCTCGCGCTAGTCGAAGAACCCTACATTATACCCGAAACCATATGTCAAATCGAAGATTGCAACATGGCGACCCTGAGATCTCCGATATCGTGAAACAGGTAGCGAATGACACAGATAATCCGAAATATTTTTGTAGGGATGGTGTCTTGTATGTGAAAAGAAATGCGACCGAGAGATCGGACAAGATTTATGCGCCCGAAGCCATGAGGTCAAACTTATTAAAGCTTAATCATAACAGCCCTTATTTTGGACATGCGGGACAAAACAAGACGTTAGACGCAATACGCCGCGATTTTATGTGGCCTAATATGAAGAAAGATGTGACGGAATTTTGCAACAACTGTCACACTTGTTATCTATACAAATCTCCAGTGTAGAGACCCGTGGAATTACAACACGTACGAATTCCTTCCGCGGTTTTTGAACTGGTCGCTTTGGATATTGTCGGACCATTGAATGTAACTAAGAACGGAAATCGATACATACTTACGGTGATAGACTATTTGACTAGGTACCCGGAAGCATTTCCTATTCGTGATGTCACCGCAGTGACTGTAGCGAAGGTTTGCGTCGAGAACATCATTACTCGATATGGCGCCCCCCGGTACCTACTAAGCGACAGAAGCAGCCAGTTCCTTTGCCAAACGTTTTTGGAAATAAATAAATTATTGGGAACCCGGAAATTGAATACAACCGCGTACCATCCGGCATCGAACGGTGCCATTGAAAGATTTCACCGACATTTGAAAGAAACTTTGTCGCAATTAGTGTCGGAACAAAATTCCGATTGGGACGAGCAATTGAAATTTGTTTTAATGGCCATAAGAAATCAAACACACAGTTCTACGAAAGAGAGTCTTAATGTATGGCCGAGATATGCTATTACCACATCAATTGTCACTTAGATCCCCGCAAATAAAGTATGATATAGACGACAATTATGTTTCTGAGTTTACGATTAGAATGCAGATGTCGCACGATTTGGCTAGGAGAGCTTTAGAAAAATCGGCGGAAGATCGTAGAAATCGTTTTAATAAGAAGCCGAAATTAAGAGAGTTTGAAATAGGATCGAGGGTATATTTACAGGAACCTCCTTTGTATAGAAGGAAACGCAATTTGGCAAGAAAGCTGTCTCCACGTTGGACGGGCCCATACCGAGTGACCAAAATATTATCGCCGGTAAACTACGAGATACAAATGATAGGGAAGTTTAAGAAGCAGATCGTACATTCAAGTAGGTTGAAAATGTTCAAAGGTACGAAGTATGATGTAAACAGGAAAAGGAAGACGCTCGCAGAAAGCGAAATGGATGACGAAGTACAGTCCGAGGAAGAAGAATTACTCCAGGCGAGTGAAGAAAAAGTTGAGAATCATTTGCAGATTATTATACCGGGAAGGCCCGAAAGAGTAAATGAACGGCCACATGAGGCCGAAAGAATGCCGGAAAGAGAAATTATCCCGGAAGAAGACGGAGAGCCAGGTGGAAATAACTCCGGAAGTTCGGACGAAGCGGGCGTCGGCGAAGGATTAGAGGTGCCGAGAGAACACCCGTATAGAACCAGGGCAAAGGGTCCTGTGGAAGATTTACCGTGGATTTCACCCCGGAGGAAATAGAAAAGTTTAAGGATAAATTAAGTGCAAGATATGTAATACATATGGTACGAATATTAAATGCTAAAGAATTTAAAGATAGAAATTAAGAAGAAGATACGGGAAGAGTGGGAAATGAAGAAAAAGGTTATATTTCACGTCCTGAATGGACCGGTTTGTAAGTCGAAGTACGCTAGTGGCTGACATAATCAATTATATTTCAAAATGAATCAGTTCAAGTTTTATAGAATAGAGTTTTAAGAGTAATTGCAACTCAACTTTTAGCAGAAGCCACACACTGGCGAAGTTACTGAGGAGAGAAGTAAAAAAAAAGATTGTCTATGGTCAAACAAGCGCCTAATGCTATAACAACTTTGATAAAAAAATGAACCTGGTATATATTAGCTAGAATTAGTGGCGAGGTTGTTTGTTTATTGTAATGTATCCCAATATTTATAGATATTAGGCATGGTGAGAATTGTCACCAAGAATTACCTGTTAGTTTTAACATAAGGTCATGTTGACTGTTTCCCCATTATCCCGACGCGACGCGACGCGAGTGCGGGTATAACACAGTTCGAGTAATCACGGACTATAATAAAATAAAAAAGTGTACCACAGGAACGCGTTTTTGGACTCCGTCTGCCGCAGCCGAGACGGCGATAAGCAGCGCGATAGCTTGTTGGCGCGAACCAATCTCGCCTACCGATGACGAAGTTCGCCGTGGTCTCTGGAACCAGTACGTCTCTGAAGTGAGACGAATTTCAGCCTCAAGGCACAGAAGAAAATAAACAATAGGAAATGGTATTGTTAATTGTTTTATATGAGTGTATAAGTAGATTTTAAGTGTGCAAATATGTAAATGCACTATGATAAGTTTTAGTATTATAATGGTAAACATATTTAGATAAGCTTAGGAATTTTTGGAACTATAGTATAAATTCGGTTCATATAAAAAAATCCCTTTTTTGAAATATATCGGTTTTTTGACAAACATTGTTAAATCATATGTCATAAAAAACGGCCTAGCCCATTTTTTTATTTATTTATTTATTTATTCAGATTTGGGATACAAACAGGTATAAACCCAAAACAGTATCCACTGATACTTATACATATCTCTATTAATGACTTAGATGGTAGGTATGTGGAGGAGCAGCAAAGCTCCCCAATAATAGATCTTATAATCAAAGCGCGATTTCACCTCAAAATATAAAGGAATTCGCGAAATTAAGAAATCCTATCGTAAAACTAATAAACTATGATGAAATAACAAATATTTTCAAATTACAAAAATATTTGGATGCCATATGTTTCGGGCGAAGTGCACCTGCAAGCACACTACCCATTGAAAAAAGATATAAATGTCGCGAGAAAGTAAATTATGCATCATAAATAAGATCGAAACAGGCACTGATGACGTTAGATGACAATAAAGAAGAGTTAGGCGCGGTATAACTGCCCGAGAAGCGATTAAAATCACCGTATTCATGTCAACACTCAAGTCAAAGAGTTAATTATAGATGTGTTTCCGCGACGCGTGACCACCTGCTTGTCCATAACAGATGAATTATAGGCATTGCGGTGATATAAAAACCGCCGCGGCGTATTTTCAAGTTAGTTATAGTTAGATTTTAGCTGCCGATCAAAGTCTTACCTCTGTGCATTTTCCAAGTGAGTTTTCACTTGCACGGGTAATTAGCATGTAGTATCAGTTACAGTTTTTTTGGTCTACCGTTTAAAGTATAAAAATTATGGTCCAAAGTGTTTGTGTGTGACACTACAATAGTTTCTCAAAGTTTCGATACGGAATAGAGCAGCAATTTCTACCTGTCGAATAATTTGTGCAGTCACCGCCAAGAAGGGTTTTTATTCAAAACCCCCTGTCGAGGTGTTTTCCTCTATACGACAAATTCTCACAGTTGAGATAGTTGTCAACACCTCACCAGAATGTATTTCGTATGAAAGTAATTTTACCCGCTACGATTGTTAATAAATCATTCCTAACGAGGCGAGCCCCGGCGTTTCGCACATGTTTTTCCTAACTCTCAAGATATCGAAGCCATCAGCTGATATTTCCTTTTTGGACCGAGCGACAAATGTAAATGTGTTTATTTGACTTTATTTTTCTAGACATGAATAGAATCACCCTGATTTGTTGGTATTTTACGAAATATATATAAATAAGGTCCTCATGACAATTAAAATAATCATAACAAATTCCTTTGTTTTCAAAGAGTAAATAACAGATGTTAATCCTCGAGTTCGTATATATGTGTTTTTCATACACAAGGCAGTATATGCCAGATGTTCCAAGCCTTTGAGTTTTTTGAGATATTACCTTTGTTTGTTTTGTAACTTCGAAATACACGATGTTTTGTGTCAGATTTACACCGGGTTTTCCACGTCTTTGTTTATCAATTTAGATTGAATGTTTCTTTTGAATTTTAACTGAATGTTTAATCGATGATTTTGCTCTAGTTTAAAAATGAGTGTTTTTATTATTATGTTTTGTATTAGGTATTAAAATAACATTTTTCCTTTATGTCTATTTTATATTTTCAAATATTTGTTTTGATGCGCTGCTATCTATAGCAGGGATATGTGCATGTTCATTATTCTTGTACATTGTCTGTCAGACCATATACAAGACGTTCCTGTGGGTTTGCACAAGTGAACATAAACGTATATTTTATTTTTTAATAAATTAATTTTAGTTATGTCAATGATTGAGTTTTCTTTCTCTTCTCATATTAACAAGCATTCTAACTACGTGTTGTGACGAACCATAAAATAAATCAGTGAAACTTTCTTTCACCGCTCGAAGAAGGTTTCCTCTGCGACGTATCAGTGTTTTTCTTTCGTTTTGACACCCGATTAGTCTAGTGTCAAAATAAGAGTGCGCTGTCTCGTCAACGTATCGTTTCGTGTGTAACACCATATACAGGGTGTTCCACAGCGGGGCCCGTAGCATTTGCTTACTGGCTAGAAAAGTTCATTCTTGAACGGACGAAAAAATTCAACTTTTTCCTAGAGCCTCCAAATTGAAGGCGTAGGGTTTAACTCGTAAACCATGAGAGATGGAACAAAACCGATTCCAGATCTTGGTTCTGCTACTTGAGATCCTCCTGTGGTTCCATTTTAAAGCAAATCTGTTTTTGAATTTTCACCGAAAAAGTTCAACGGGGTTTAACCTTACTTCTTGAACGGGACAAAAAATCAACTTTAGTGCCTCCAAATTGAACGCAGAGGGTTGCTAGGAAACGAGTAAATGCGGTTAGTGAAATTTCTCGGAAATTTCGATTTTTTCATAATTGATTTTTTTCATATAAAAATTCAAATAGCTTGTAAGGCAACGATTGTAACTGCAGATTAGTGAAAGGACCCCGCAAACTCCTTATAGAATTTGGGTCCAGCGCCAACCCAAAAAAATAAACAGTTTTGCTGCTAGGGGGCGTTGAAATCACCCCTTGCGCAGATTAGACTATCTATTTTTTAACCAGGTAACAATATTTTCACTTGTTGCTAATGTTGCACAATATTGTGCTGTTTTACAAAAAAAAAATCTTACCCCCTCCCCTTTTTCCCCCAACTACTATTATGAAACACAAAAAAAATATTTCTCGAGTGCCTTCAAATGTACCGTCGAATGTTTAAATATGCCTAAATAAGGGAAATAGCAGTTTTTTATGATTACTCCCCCACCCTCCAAATGACACAGAACGAAAAAATTTCGGTGGATTTTTCTGAATTTTTGATATGATGCAGTTCAAGTTATTTTGAATAGAAATAAATGGGGTGACAAATCCCAAAAATCAATAGTTTTGATGCTAGGGGGCGTCGAAATCATACCTTACTCAGAATAGACTATTCATTATTATAGGCGGATACAATATCTCTAGGTATTTTTGTTTTATTTTATGCCGTACAATTGTGTAAATTTTTATAAATTGAAAATCTAAAACCTATTCCTTACCCCCAACCCCTATTTCAGAACACGAAAAAAATACTGGCACCACCTCAAATTCAAATTGTAGATGTCTAATTTTTATTTATTTTCAAGATATTCGCCCAATTAATTGATATATTCAAAAAACATGAACTACGCCCTACTGAGAAGTCAGTGAACTCCACCAATATTTTTCTGAAGGGAGGGAAAGGTGAAATTGAACAACTGTACGATTTTCTCAGTTTGAGCTGATTAAAACATTTATTTTGATAAAGCATTTACAAGCATTAGGGAATTGATTTATTTCGCGTTTTAAAATATGGTAAGGGGGTAAGGGTGGTTTTAAATTTTCAATTTATAAAAAATTACACAATTGATCATCACAATCTAAACTAAAATACGTAGAGCTATTATTTCCGCCTATAATAATGAATAGTCTATTCTGAGCAAGGGATGATTTCAACGCCCCCTAGCATCAAAACTATTCAATTTTGGGGTTTGTCACCCAACTTATTTCTATTCAAAATAACTTGAACTGCATCATATCAAAAATTCAGAAAAATCCACCGAAATTTTTTCGTTTTGTGTCATTTGGGGGGTGGGGGGATAATCATAAAAAATTGCTATTGCCCTTATTTAAGCATATTTAAATATTCGACGATTCATTTGAAGGCACTCGAGAAATATTTTTTTGCGTTTCGTAATACGAGGTGGGGGAAAAAGGGGAAGGGGTAAGAATTTTTTTTATAAAACAGCACAATATTATGCAACATTAGCAACAATGGAACAAGTGAAAATATTGCTACCGGATTCAAGAATAAATATTCTAATCTGAGCAAGATGTGATTTCAACGCCCCCTAGCAGCAAAACTGTTCATTTTTTGGGTTGGCGCAATGGTAACATTGATTGAGAATTACATGGACTACATCATACCAAAACTTCAAAAAAATCCACCGGGACCCAAATTCCATAAGGAGTTTGCGGGGTCCTTTATCAAAAATTTCGATTTTTTCAAATTTGATTTTTTTTTCACATAAAAAATCAAATACCTCGTAAACCACGAGAGATGGGACAAAACCAATTCCAGTTCTGGAGTCTGCTACTTGAGAAATTTTTTTTTTGAAATTTCACTGATAAAGTTCAAAGGGGTTAACACCTCATTTCTTTAACGGACCAAAAAATCAACGTTTTCCAGAGCATCCAAATTGAAAACATAGGATTTCCAATCTACGAGCTAAAGCAAGAGAATTGTGAAATTCTTCAGGAATTTCGATATTTTCAAAATAATTTTTTCCCATATAAATTGATATAACTGGTAAACCATAAGAGATGGAACAAATCCGATTTCAGTTATGGATTCTGAAATGCTCCATTTCTATGTTTGTATTTTCTCCAAAAAAAGTTGAAATATATTTCTTGAACGGACCAAAACATCAACTTCTTCCTAGAGCCGCCAAATTGAAAACAGAGGGTTTTCAATCAACGAGCTACAGCGGAATAGTGAAATTCCTCAGAAATTTCCATTTTTTTAAAATCAATTTCTATTTAAACCTTGCTTTGAGCAACTATTTTATGTATGTGCATCTCTCTACCACTCGTAATTCATTTGTTTATCCCTTTTGAGACAAGCTGATCCGATCTGCTTTATCTTTTACAAATGAACAAAACTATTGTCAACTCAGTGTTATCATTGTTTATATAGAAGATAGTGTCGTAAAGGCGGTGTTCCGTGATTGAAATGTCTTAGTGAAATTTCATTTTCACATACCCGGCTAGCAGTGGGTCTTCTGCCGCCTAGACGCTCTTGGTTTGGATCCATGATCCGTAAAACCAACTGCTTTGTTTTTAGTCCTAACCAAAGAAAGTTATTTCCCGAATGTATAACTAAAGCAGTCAGATTTCTTTTGAAATCTGACAGGTTCAATTGATTTTTCTTTAAAGAAAGATCTGGAAGTGACAGAGTTTACTTTTAAATTCTTGAGAACATATTACTCGTAAAAGCATATCGTACAAAAGGTCTAAGAATGTTGTAATGTTTATAAAGTCTGAGTCACCAGAGTACTATAGACGAATTCTCTTTTGATTTAGTCCAGAAGAACTTTTATAGCGACGGCAGGAACTACTCTAGTGAAACCGACTTGCTGAAAAAAAGGTATGCCTTCGGGAATTTCCCGAAGACCGAAAATATTCAAAGTTCAAAAACTAAATTGTTTCTCACTGTTGAAAATCGTTGAAAAGTTACCGACTTCCCTACAGCATTATGTAGGTAGTCACTTTGAATATCTTTTTATTTTACACTTATTTATATTCACCTGTAAGCCTGCACAGGTCTCACTTTTCTTTCTTCGTGTTCTTGGGAAAAGGCGTAGAAGAAAAACCACAAAAGTTCGTACAAAAACCAATCCAGCTTCCTCTGCTTCAAACCAAGCGGGCCTAAGATTTCCTTCCAGCCAGAAACCAGTTCCAATTTCCTTGATTCGAGAAATCCAATCAATTTCTCTTACTGCTTCCACAAATTCACAAATTTACTCGAAGAAAAACCTCCAAAGCAAAGCTTTCGAAAGGTTAGGTGAATACTTAAAAGTATTGGGTGAAATATATTCAAAGAATATTATTTCTAGTAACTTTTATTTGTCTTATCGAAAATGGCTACTCAGTTCACCACTTCAAGACAAAATTCTGCTAACATCAGACAACGCTCTCGCTCGAATGCCAAGAGAATACTGAATAATTCACCACCACCATGCACCCCCTAAGGTTGAGGCCCGGAAGGATGAACTCCCCAGCACTCGTACGTACTCGAAAGCTCACCCCCCCTATCCACCACCCCCGCTCGTTAAAGCGGTTCCTCATCCTGATGACTGGCGATCAGCAGAATAAAATCTGACCGTTTGATATGGAGTGCCCAGCCAATTCTCGGCTTGAAGCTCCCTTATATCTGACATGAGTTGACTTTTAAACAATGACTTTACTTTACTTTACTGTGCATGGTGCCCCCCTGAAACTGGCTGAAGGCCTGAGAAAAAAAAAACTCTCGGCTGAGGGCCGAGTGCTGTGTGCTGAGTTAATTGAAATTGAAATTATTACTTGGTCGGTTCTTCGTGGATCTGAAACATAAAAGCATGATTAATCGTGATTTGGTGCCTGTTGAAGTAGACGTTGGCGTCGCCGAAGGTCTCGCCTCCGCCGTACTTCTTCAGGGGTGTCGTTGTCTCCTTGGTTTACTGGACGTCTGTATTTGTCTCTGTCTCTGTCGTCTTGCTCACGTCTGTTCTCGTGGAGCTCCGTGAGCAGCGGGTTTCTTGTGGGTCTCTACTCTGTCTAGAGTAGTCCCCACATGTTGTCTGATCAGTCTGTCGATATAGTCCGGGTGGATGTCTAAGTCTCGATATATGAACCTGTTGGGCATATATTGTGGTGCGTCTGTTGCCGTCCTCAGGCAGACGTTGAAGAAGGCCTGTATCTTCTGCCTATAACTGTTCGCGCACTGCCCCCAAGCAGTGGATGCGTACAGTATGATAGGCAGAAGAATTGTCTTGATGAGGCGTAGTTTCAACTCGAGTGCCATGTTGCTCCTACGTCCGATGAGTGGGTACAGCTTATGCCTTGCGGCTTTCGCTATAGCTAATCTGTGGGAGACGTGCCTCTGAAACGTGAGTTTCTTGTCCAGGGTTACTCCTAGGTAAACGGCTTCGTCTACCCATGGAATTCTCTCGTCGTTCATAGTAACATGGCCCTCGAGTGTCCTACGTCGCCTCGTGAACAGTATGGCCTTGCTTTTGTCTGCATTGATTCCGATCTTCCAACGATTGAACCACGGTTCCAGCTTGTTTATCTGAAGTTGCAGCTTCGATGTTACTCCTCTCTCATGAGATGACTCAGCAAAGATTGCCGTGTCATCTGCATAGAGAGCAAGTTTGGTCATGGGGTTGTCTGACATAGGCATGTCTGCAGTGTAGATCGAAAACAGGTGTGGCGACAGTACTGCTCCCTGTGGTACTCCTGCTTCTAGCCTCCTTCGTGAAGAGAGAGCATTTCCGACTTTGCATCGGTAATGTCTACTCCTTAGGAAGGAGTCTATCAGCTTGACCATTGGTATGGAGTATCCGGCATCAACCAGTTTTGCGATCAGCCCATCGTGCCAAACTCTATCGAAGGCCTTGGAGACGTCAAGGAAGACTGCTCCTGTAAGATGTCCTCTTCTCGTGCGGTTCCAGCTCTGGATGGTGGCGTCCACTATCCGGGTGACCTGGAGTTCTGTTGAGTGTTCCTGTCTGAAACCGAATTGCTCATCTGGTAGGATGTTCAATTCTTCAGACATTGTCTCAAGTCGAGTCCTGATCACCCTTTCTGCGACCTTACTCATGGCAGGTGTTAGGCTGATGGGGCGGTGGTTTTGCGGGAACGTGTGGTTCTTGTTGGGCTTCGGAATCATGATGACCGTAGCTTCTTTCCAGCTGGATGGAAAGTGTCTAAGTCTGAGTACAGCGTTTATGATGTTTGTCAGGGCTGCTAGTCCTTTCCTAGGTAAGGCTTTTAGTGCCCTGACTGGTATGTCGTCTGGGCCCGGTGCTTTCCTGGTCTTGGCGTGTCTAAGTATGGCCTTGATTTCCTCTGGAGATGTCGGCTCTAGGAGAATGTCTGTGTCGTCAGTCCTTCTGAGCCGTCGGATCGTCTGGTCTACGTGCGTTTCCGTGTCCTCGACCTCATCGGTGTAATCGACCTCGTTCTCACGGCACTGACGGTCGAAGGAGTCCGCAAAAGCTTCTGCCTTGTCCGTCTCCGTGAAAACGATGCCCATCTCACCATGAAGTGGGGGGCACGGTTTCCTTCGGCCGTGTCTGAGTACTTTCTGAGTCCTCCATAGGGAGTTGTCTTCGGCGTCGAGTTCGTCCAAACGTTCAGACCATTGTCGCTCTCTGAGTTGCTTCAGCTCTTCTCTCAACCGTCGAGACACGTGGTTGAGCTGTCGCTTGTCATCGGGCGTCAACGTTCTCTGGTAACGTTTTTTCTGACGTCGTCTCAGCCTGATCAACTCCCTGACCTCAGGTGGGATCCCTCCTTGGAAGTCGAAGTTTGTCGTCTGTATGTCTCTTGAGCACCGTTCCATTGCTGTCAGTATTCCTTGTCTGAGTTCGGTCACCGCCGCCTCTAGTTGTCGTGATGTGTCGATCCTGGGGATGTTAATTTCGTTGTGGACTGCCCTTTGGAATCGTGACCAGTCCACTATCCGCTTTGTCGTGTGCACGATTTCCGCTTCTCCCTCCCCTATTGTTAGTAGGATTGGATTGTGGTCTGATGATCCCTCGTCCAGTACAGAGATGTCCACCAGAGTTGGAATACTCTGTATGAGGGCTATGTCCTGAATGTCCGGGTGTTGGTCTTCCCTCCCAGGATAGTGAGTAGGTTCGTGTGTCGCCGTCACTGCAATGTCGTCAAAGTCTGGTAGTAAGTTGTCAGATAGGTCTCTGCCACGTGGGTTGGTGTTGCGGCAGTTCCAATCTCTAGATTTCGCGTTGAAATCTCCTATTGCCACCGTTGGGTGGTGGTCAGGAAAAAGTTTCTCCAAGTCCGTTTTCCTCAGGTTGGGGCCTGGAGGAATGTAGACTGAGGAGACTCTTAGGAGATTGATTCCGTCTACTTTCACTCTGATCGCTACCGATTCGCCGAGTGAGAGTTCCGGAAGCATGTCCTCGTTATATTCCAGGTCTGATTTTACCAGGAGGAGCGAGCCACCTGCTCGAGCTCTGGGTCCTGGTCTGTCATTCCTGTAGCATGTGTATCCTGGCATGCCAAATTCCTTGCTTGAGTTCAACCTGGTCTCTTGTAGTGCCACCACGTCTGCCGAGATTCTGGAGATAAGTTCCAAAAGTTCATTTTTGCGCTGGATTGCGCCGTTGATGTTCCAAGAACATATCTGCAAGATCTTCGGAATCCGTGCTGGCATTATTGTCCCGAGGTTGTGGCCATGGCGCTGATAACCGCCAAGAGTTGGGTAAGTACCTGTGGGGGTACTTTTATCAGAGTTTCGAGAATAAGTGCCTGAGTTTTTGCGGCCTCAGTACTTTCATCTCGTCGTGGAGGGCCCCATTTTGGTAGTGCCGTTTGTGGTTGTGGACCATTTCTGGGCGCTGGTCCCTGCCTTGGGGCTGCTGGTCCCTGTCTCTGTTGAGTTGGTCCTTGCCTTTGAGGTTGTCGCGTTGCAACCCTTGGTTTGGGGAACTGTGGGCATCCCCGGTAGCTAGCTGGGTGGCTACCCCCACAGTTGGCGCACTTTGCCGGTTCCTCCCTGGCCTTAGTGCATGTGTGCGTGGCGTGGTCGCCTCCGCACTTCACACATCGAGCTTTTGAGTGGCAGCACTTTTGTGCATGCCCGAACCATTGGCAATTGTGGCATTGCGAGACCTTTCCTTTTTGAGGGCGCCAAATTGGCGTATATTTAAGCACTTCGCCCGACCAACGGCAGCGCGAAGCATCAAAATCGGTCGGTGGGCGGAGCCTAACGGAGTTCACTCTCCGTAACTACACTTTTTTCGAACGCTTGTTCCTTTCATTATTGGAACTTGGTTTCTCGAAGAAGGACGTTATCAAATTTATGAAATTTGACAACGGGAGGTTATGACATGCCCCCCCTTTGAGGAATCGCTCGCTGGTTGTTTGAAGCATTGGAAATACTTGATGGCCAACATCTGTTGCTTTATTCAAAGTTGTTTACAAAGTTTTATTTACAGAAATGCGGACATTTGTCCTGAGCCAACCGGCGTACAATGTACTATCCTAATGGTTTACAATATTAACTTACTCTATAATACAGAAATGCCTTAAACTAGATACATATTTAGGTTGCATCGCAACTCAAAGAACGACAATTTTTAAAATTTAATACACTGGGTAGAACTCTGTCACTTGCCATTTCTTTAGGGAATAAAGTAGGGAAGAAGTGTTGACACTTTTTGTTTTCAGTCATCACCCTCTGCAAGGATGGAATCAGGGATAAAACAAAGTTTGCTATGCTATTCGTTATCGGCTTCATCTCCTTCTGGAGGTGGAAGTCGGGGATCAAGTTCAGCTTGTCCTGAACGATATTCTGGTGCTAGACGTAGATCGCCTACATGAATATTTTGTTCGAGTCCACCTTTAAGGACAACAAAGCAGTTGGGGCCTATCGCTCGTTCGACTTGATAAGGACCAACCCAAGTAGGAGCGAAATTTGACTTAATTCCCGAGTTTCGGCAGAGGACCCACTGTCCGCGTCGGAAGGTAACAGGCTGATTATCAGGGTCAGGGTATAATTTTCGCTGATACGCCGTAGTGGCAGTTAGTGCTTCAGCTACCCGAGCTTCTCGGTTCTGATTCCTGGGTGCCCTTCGCCGTTGTGCAGGAGAAATCCATTCTCCGGGTTTAGGGAGTTCATACCCAAGGAGTAATGTGCTCGGGCTAGTTCCCGTAGCTGCATTTTGGCGTATGCGTAAGTTAAACATAATACTCGGAATTTGTTCTTCCCACAAATTATCCGGTTGGTTTACAAGTGCTGCCCTGAGCATCTTTTTTATTTCTTGGCATCTCCTCTCGACGGGATTTGCTCGTTGATGATAGACTGGCGTCCATTTCAATTCTATCTGAAATCGTTCCGCAAACGTTTCGAATGTGCGTCCCTTGAACTGGCTTGCACTATCAGAGATCACCATCCGGGGATAACCCCACCGGTTGAACACATCTTCCTGTAGGAAGCGTGCTACGGTGACGGAATTTGCTTGTTTTACTACTTTAGCCTCCATCCATTTACTGAAGCAGTCCGTGACTACTATAACGTATCTGTTCCCATTTACTGAAGCGGGATAGGGACCCATGACGTCCACAGAGTTAGGACGTAAATTCGACGCTTCCTGAGGTTTAGATGCCTTCGTCGTCGCGCAAACTAAGCAACGAGTCACATACTCGTGCACACGATTCCTAAGTGGAGCAAGCTGATAGGACCGAGAAACTGGACGATATGTTTCGTCCACCCCAGGATGACCAATGTCATCGTGAAAGCGGCGCATAACGTTAGGAAAGAAATCCTTTGGGATAACCAAACGTCGTTCGTCGCCATTAATGCCGATGTAGTACAACTGTCCTTCGTCCAGAAGGAACTCTCGAGCAATTCGTTGTTCGTATCCAGAGGGATTTGCAGCTTGCCTAGCCTGCAAGATCCTTTCTACAAATCTTTGTAGGCTTGGGCACTCCTGCTGCTTCTGCATAACCTCCTCATAGAAGGTACGAATTTGCGCTAAGGTTTCAGGAACACAATTTAACACTGTTTCTTGAAGAACTTCTTCCCGGATTCCCTCTATTGGCTCCTGCTCAATAATCGGGAAGAACATCCTCTCAGTGTCTTCCATTATGTCCTGGTCTGTTTCCTCCTCGGCGAGGTTCCGCGAAAGGAAATCAGGCAGCTGGTTTAGCTTGCCCGGTACATGTATGATTGAGAAATCATATTCCTGCAATAACAACGACCAACGGGTCAGTTTGGCCTTCTCGTCCTTCATTTTTGACAGCCAAAGCAAAGCCGAATTGTCGGTGTAGAGCTTGAAGGGTTGGTCTTGCAAGAAGTGTTTAAATTTGCGTATCGCCCATGTGATACCCAAACACTCGATTTCGTTCACGTGATATTTACGCTCAGTGCGATTTAACTTGGCACTGGCATAAGCTATAACGTCCCTTTGGCTATCGGCCTTTTCTTGGAACAATACGGCCCCGACGCCTACTAAACTTCCATCCGTTTGGACACAAAACGGGCGAGAAGGGTCTGGCCTAGCCAACTCTAATGGTTGAGACACTAGTTCCTTTATTTTTGTAAAAGCGGCTTCCGCCTTGTCGTTCCACTTGTATCTATGCTCCTTGTCGATCATATCGGTCAAGGGCACAGCGATTTCCGCGAAGTGCGGGATGTATTCTCTTAGCCAACTTGCAGTTCCGAGAAATGCTCGAAGCTGTCGAATTGACTTAGGGGTTGGAAAATCCTTTATATTGAGAATATGGGTCTCTTGGGGCCGGTTGCCATTAGCTGAGACTATCCGTCCTAAATAATTTAGCTCGCTGCTCCCAAAGCAGCACTTTGCTGGAGAAAGCCACAAGCCATGCGATCTGAGCCTCTCCAAAATTCTTTTAAGATGATCCACATGTTCGTCGATGTTGTGAGAATACACAATGATGTCATCCAAATACACTTTGCAAAACTCATCCGTGTATCCCACTAACACCGACGACATCAACTTTTGAAAGACGGCAGTAGTTTGGGCTGGACTTCCGGACCGTCAAATTTCCGCAAAAACTTTCTGGTAAACTCTCCCCACGTCATGTCTATGCCACTATAGGAATTAATCCATGTTAGGGCATCACCTCTCAACTGGTTTTTAGCGAAGTGTACCCAATCCTCCTGATCCGTTTGAGTTTTGTTAAACTCACGTACCAGTTTGTCGATAAAGATTCCAGGATCTTCATCTCCACCCGAAAAAACTGAAAGTCGAGTTTTATCGATTTTTTTTGTATTTGAGGAATTGTTTCTAACAACCTCTCTAAATAAGTATACAAGTTCCTGCATAGGATCCTGTTTAGTTTTTATGGGGGAAATATTAAAAAGGCCCATGTTTCTTTCTTCAGAATTACTGGGATCCCTTTGTTGTCGGGTAGGGCGCCACCTGTTCTCCAAGTTTCCGTCCTGAACAGGGGGGGACGTGAAAAGTTGCTCGAACGGATTCGAACTATTTCTAATATAATTTCTCACAGGGGAGAAAGATGATGGATGCTGGACGAAGTCGTCTGACACTGTGTGCCAGTCGTCATCTTCGAACATGTCCGCGACATGTCGGGAACTCGAAATCATTGCATCATTGAATTCAGAACCATGTTTGCTAACATTAGGAAAATAAACCTTTTCACGCTTATGAGTCGGACTCCTCTCCGCTTGAGAGTGTGTAGGGGTGATAGTTTCGTCGAAATTTAGTTTGGCTGCCACACTGTGGTAGCCATTTCCCAAATCCTTAAAAGGATTACTATTAGCCCGCAAGGCCCCACGTTGGGCGCCATGTCGTAAAGGCGGTGTTCCGTGATTGAAATGTCTTAGTGAAATTTCATTTTCACATACCCGGCTAGCAGTGGGTCTTCTGCCGCCTAGACGCTCTTGGTTTGGATCCATGATCCGTAAAACCAACTGCTTTGTTTTTAGTCCTAACCAAAGAAAGTTATTTCCCGAATGTATAACTAAAGCAGTCAGATTTCTTTTGAAATCTGACAGGTTCAATTGATTTTTCTTTAAAGAAAGATCTGGAAGTGACAGAGTTTACTTTTAAATTCTTGAGAACATATTACTCGTAAAAGCATATCGTACAAAAGGTCTAAGAATGTTGTAATGTTTATAAAGTCTGAGTCACCAGAGTACTATAGACGAATTCTCTTTTGATTTAGTCCAGAAGAACTTTTATAGCGACGGCAGGAACTACTCTAGTGAAACCGACTTGCTGAAAAAAAGGTATGCCTTCGGGAATTTCCCGAAGACCGAAAATATTCAAAGTTCAAAAACTAAATTGTTTCTCACTGTTGAAAATCGTTGAAAAGTTACCGACTTCCCTACAGCATTATGTAGGTAGTCACTTTGAATATCTTTTTATTTTACACTTATTTATATTCACCTGTAAGCCTGCACAGGTCTCACTTTTCTTTCTTCGTGTTCTTGGGAAAAGGCGTAGAAGAAAAACCACAAAAGTTCGTACAAAAACCAATCCAGCTTCCTCTGCTTCAAACCAAGCGGGCCTAAGATTTCCTTCCAGCCAGAAACCAGTTCCAATTTCCTTGATTCGAGAAATCCAATCAATTTCTCTTACTGCTTCCACAAATTCACAAATTTACTCGAAGAAAAACCTCCAAAGCAAAGCTTTCGAAAGGTTAGGTGAATACTTAAAAGTATTGGGTGAAATATATTCAAAGAATATTATTTCTAGTAACTTTTATTTGTCTTATCGAAAATGGCTACTCAGTTCACCACTTCAAGACAAAATTCTGCTAACATCAGACAACGCCAAGAGAATACTGAATAATTCGCCAAATTGGCGTATATTTAAGCACTTCGCCCGACCAACGGCAGCGCGAAGCGTCAAAATCGGTCGGTGGGCGGAGCCTAACGGAGTTCACTCTCCGTAACTACACTTTTTTCGAACGCTTGTACCTTTCATTATTGGAACTTGGTTTCTCGAAGAAGGACGTTATCAAATTTATGAAATTTGACAACGGGAGGTTATGACAATAGTTAGTCAACCTTATGGGATTATGATTGGATCAAAATGGATGCGACATGTAGATGGCGATAGTGAGCTCGCATCCAAGTCATGTCGTAACTTCAGTGATCTGGCCTCCAAGTCATGTCGTAACTTGATTAAAACAATGGAAAAGCATTAAAATCAGGGTTTTTTGAAGAAACCTGCATTAAAATGACGTCAAATATTCATGTTTGTAACTAATCACGCTAGATGACACTCGCGTTTGTGTCCAATACCTTTTCCACAGGCATTGACTAACTATGTTCTATTTAAACAATGGTGTTATTCTATATATACTGACAGGGTCACCGCGCGCGAAAAACAGCTTTCAGAGAGTTCGAGTCACAGAACTCATAATTCTGTGATTCAGAGTTCAGACGTCCTCTGAATACAGAAATTCTCTGAAATCTAAAATTCGTTTTGTGACGTAAATGTCATTAATGTCATTATTAATATTATTATTGTTAGCATTTTTTATCTTGTAATTTTGAGAGCCAAACAGGTATTTAAACAGTGTGGTTGGAGAAGTTTGTGACAAACGAGATTTTTTTTAAAGCTTTGAATTTGAAAATATACCTATTCAACAGAGCTATTGAGTTGGTGTAGATATGTCCTTCGTCAAAAAGTCATTCGCATTCGTTTGATATGTACGACTTATATGAGGTAGATGTATGTTTAAACCATAAAAAACACTGTATTAGACTTTTACGAAACTCAAACACTCTGTAGATATCAATTCATTCTAAAAGATGACTGCAATAAAAAAAGTGGAGCTTACTTTTGTTTAATCTTGTGTTGTGAAACCCCATAGATTTCCAAATTCATGTATTTGGAAACCTTGAGTTCCTTCAAATGAAGTAAGGCCAGTTGTTACATTAAATCATGTTTTGTTATTTTCAGGTGTAGGGATAGCGGCACAAGCTGTGATAGCGGTGTGAAGACAGCAGCCAAAAGTCAGCTGCCGATATTTCCGGAGTTGCGGAGTTACCCGAACTCCAGTGGCGTCGGGGGTATATTTTACAAGACTGTCAGTTGTACTTAATCATCGGCAGCCTGGCTGCTGAGCAGCTAGTGCTCATTTAGGGTTTGTACCGGGTCTTTGCTTATACAGCGCCGATAAAAACATCATAGGCCGTTGTGGTACTGATTCTATATCCCTCATAGACCAGAATTACTGGCACTCTCGTCAGATTTATACAGGGCCAAAAAAAAACAAAAATTTTCTCTGGAAAATTCATTTTATTGAAAACTCGCAAGGCCATCAACTAGCCATAGGCATCATAGGCCGATGTGGTCCTGATTCTATATCCCCCATAGACCAGAATTACTTGCACTCCCGTCAGATTTATACAGGGCCAAAAAAACTTAAAATTTTCTCTGAAAAACTCATTTTCTTGAAAACTCGCACATCCATCAAGTAGCCATAGGCATCATAGGCCGCTGTGGTACTGATTCTATATCCCCCATAGACCAGAATTACTTGCACTCCCGTCAGATTTATACAGAGCCAAAAAAACTTGAAATTTTCTCTGGAAAATTCATTTTATTGAAAACTCGCACATCCATCAACTAGCCATAGGTATCATAGGCCGCTGTGGCACTGATCCTAAATCCCCCTTAAACCAGAATTACCTGCACTACCGTCAGATTTATACAGGGCCAAAGAAACTTGAAATTTTCTCTGGAAAATTCATTTTCTTGAAAACTTGCTCATCCATCAACTAGCTTTAGGCATCATAGGCCGCTGTGGCACTGATTCTATATCCCCCATAAATCAGAATTACCTGCACCACCGTCAGATACATACATGGCCAAAAAAACTTAAAATTTTCTCTGAAAAATTCATTTTCTTGAAAACTCGCACGGCCATCAACTAGCCACATGCATCATAGGTTGCTGTGGTACTGATTCTATACCCCTCATAGACCAGAATTACTTGCACCCCCGTCAGATTTATACAAGGCCAAAAAAACTTGAAATTTTCTCTGGAAAATTCATTTTCTTGAAAACTCGCACATCCATCAACTAGCTTTAGGCATCATAGCTTGCTGTGGTACTGATTCTATACTCCTCAAAGACCAGAATTACTTGCACCCCCGTCAGATTTATACAGGGCCAAAAAAACTTAAAATTTTTTCTGGAAAATTCATTTTATTGAAAACTCGCACATCCATCAACTAGCTTTAGGCATCATAGGTTGCTGTGGTACTGATTCTATACCCCTCAAAGACCAGAATTACTTGCACCCCCGTCAGATTTATACAGGGCCAAAAAAACTTAAAATTTTTCATCATTGAATCATAGAATCAGTGCCACAGTGGCTTCTGACGCCTGTGGCTAGTTGATTGCCTTGCGAGTTTTCAATAAAATGAATTTTCCAGAAAAAATTTTAAGTTTTTTTGGCCCTGTATAAATCTGACGGTGGTGCAGGTAATTCTGATTTATGAGAGATATTGAATCAGTGCCACAGCGGCCTATGATGCCTAAAACTAGTCAATGGATGTGCGAGTTTTCAATAAAATGAATTTTCCAGAAAAAATTTTAAGTTTTTTTGGCCCTGTATAAATATGACGGGGGTGCAAGTAATTCTGGTCTTTGAGGGGTATAGAATCAGTACTACAGCAACCTATGATGCCTATGGCTAGTTGATGGCCGTGCGAGTTTTCAATAAAATGAATTTTCCAGAGAAAATTTTAAGTTTTTTTTGGTCTGACGGGGGTGCAAGTAATTCTGATTTATAGGGGATATAGAATCAGTGCCACAGCGGCCTATGATGCCTAAAGCTAGTTGATGGATGTGCGAGTTTTCAAGAAAATGAATTATCCAGACAAAATTTCAAGTTTTTTTGGCCCTGTATAAATCTGACGGGGGTGCAAATAATTCTGGTCTTTGAGGGGTATAGAATCAGTACCACAGCAACCTATGATGCCTAAAGCTAGTTCATGGATGTGCGAGTTTTCAATAAAATGAATTTTCCAAAAAAAATTTTAAGTTTTTTTGGCCCTGTATAAATCTGACGGTGGTGCAAGTAATTCTGGTCTTTGAGGGGTATAGAATCAGTACCACAGCAACCTATGATGCCTAAAGCTAGTTGATGGATGTTCGAGTTTTCAAGAAAATGAATTTTCCAGAGAAAATTTTAAGTTTTTTTGGTCCTGTATAAATCTGACGGGGGTGCAAGTAATTCTGGTCTATGAGGGGTATAGAATCAGTACCACAGCAACCTATGATGCATGTGGCTAGTTGATGGCCGTGCGAGTTTTCAAGAAAATGAATTTTTCAGAGAAAATTTTAAGTTTTTTTGGCCCTGTATATATCTGACGGTGGTGCAAGTAATTCTGATTTATGGGGGATATAGAATCAGTGCCACAGCGGCCTATGGTGCCTAAAGCTAGTTGATGGATGTGCGAGTTTTCAAGAAAATTAATTTTCCTGAGAAAATTTCAAGTTTTTTTGGCTCTGTATAAATCTGACGGGAGTGCAAGTAATTCTGGTTTAAGGGGGATATAGGATCAGTGCCACAGCGGCCTATGATGCCTATGGCTAGTTGATGGATGTGCGAGTTTTCAATAAAATGAATTTTTCAGAGAAAATTTCAAGTTTTTTTGGCTCTGTATAAATCTGACGGGAGTGCAAGTAATTCTGGTCTATGGGGGATATAGAATCAGTACCACAGCGGCCTATGATGCCTATAGCTACTTGATGGATGTGCGAGTTTTCAAGAAAATGAGTTTTTCAGAGAAAATTTTAAGTTTTTTTGGCCCTGTATAAATCTGACGGGAGTGCAAGTAGTTCTGGTCTATGGGGGATATAGAATCGGTACCACATCGGCCTATATGATGCCTATGGCTAGTTGATGGACGTGCGAGTTTTCAATAAAATGAATTTTCCAGAGAAAATTTTTGTTTTTTTTGGCCCTGTATAAATCTAAAGACATCTTAAACAAGATTCACGTTAACGTAGTTATAAACAGGACAAAATAGGTATCTCAGAACAGTTTCAGTGGATGTCTGAATCCAGAGGGCCTCTGAATTCGGAGGATGTCTGAACTCTGAAGTCTGAATGGCCCGACCCAAGGAGACTAAAATTTAACAAGGAGGGTTTAATAAGCTCTAGCCAATCAGAAACTTGTAGCATCAACGCGTCATAGTGACGTACTTGTATATGAGTACAGAGTCGAACTCGAACCAAGCAACAAAACTGTCAGCAGTAACTTTCAAATACCAAGAGCTAGTCCGTCACTGTCTATAGAGAACGGCGGCCATGACACGTCCTACTACGTCACATTTCGTCACAAATGTTCTTTCATCTCTTTCTACTAGTGTCCCCATTGTCTTATGGGAATTAAACACTCCTTGTTAAATTTTAGTCTCCTTTTGGTACCGAAATGAGTTTGTAGTTAATAGATATATGGTTTCGAGCCATAAAGAAACCACAGCGTTTTTCACTACGTATCGTGACATCTCTCGTATCAACTATCAAGTGTTCATAATCCCACTCCAGTTCAGTGAATGCCTTCCCCCCGCTTGCTAACAGCTGAGTTGTGTAACTATTCTTCATGAATAGTTTAAAATATTTCTCGGTAGAGCAAGTGTTCTAAAAAAATGTGTTCTTTTGTTGTACTGTAGTACTAGTTCTAGTAGTACTAGTACTACCTGTAGTATGACCTGCAACGCTGCAACCTGCAACACTGCACGGGATTTGAAATTTGAATATCAAACTGACAACTTGGGATTCGACCTTTCGACTTCCGGCAGCGGCACAGACCACTTGTGGGCAGCGGTAGAGGTCAGATGGCGGCCTCGTGGTGGAAGTCAGGTTAATGTGTTGTAATGTCCGTCGTCTAAAGAACGTGCATTCACCCAAGATTTAAGTGTTTGTGAAGTCCGCCGTAAAACCATAGCGTAAAGGTTATGGTTAAAACGTGCCAGCAAAAATTATAAAAAAGTGCCAATATAACATAGGATGCAGCATTGCCTAGAGCAAGACTCTGCATTCCCCCGATACAGCGTCACTGTCTACGCCGGCGCCGGTTAAAGGCCGGATGGGAACGGACAACATTGCACCGTCTGCACCACAGTATTACTCATACACAGTGTTGCCAGACTAAATTTTCAAAAATCTTCAGATAAATCGCCAAAAAATCCCTAAAATTCCTCAACTAAAAAATTGGCGATATGCGCTACAAATATAGACAAGCTACATTTAAAATATGCGCTTGCGCAAAAACGAAGGTTACGAAAAATTCCAAGGTTTGAATTAGTTTGAAGCAAAATTTAAATAGGTTCTGTGAAACTGAAACAATACTTGCTTTCTTTTAAAGCATGATTTGTTGTTATTGGTTTTAACGTGATTTTTGACTGGTTTTTCAATGCACTAGCTTTAGTCTGGTGTTTTACAGACTTTTCATGTCTGATTATGGCAGTGATTTGGGCGTTATAGTCATTATTACAAATTTTACAATGAAAAAAGTTCACCCCTTTTTCACTGCGTTCAACCCACTTCGAAAATTTAGGGTTTTCTTCCCACTCTGGACGATATTTTTGTATTTTTTCTATTAGTTTTGTCCGTTGAGACTGATGGGGCATCAATTTCGATCTAGGAGTCGGACTCGGTCTCGGACATTCTTTATTTTTCAAAATTATTGAAAATCAAATCAAAGTAATAAAGTAATGCTCATTTAACCTTACATTTTTTTCTTCCTTTAGTCGATGTGTCAATGTCACGTCAATCAGTCAATCCCAAAAACAATGTCAAATGTCAAACCCAAAAACAATGTCAAGTGTCCATAAAACAGTATATGTAAGATTGTGAATTCTATGTTTTATGGCCAGATACGTAACTTCTGAGATTCAACTCCATTCCATTATTCAAATATGAGTATGTTTGATATGTGTCACTGAGCTTTTTTTCTTCAGATTTCATTCGAAAATCTCTATTTCTCCAAAAAGTAAGCAAATTCTTTTAATCTAAGGAAATTTCTTTGCATCTGGTAACGCTGCTCATACAGTACTCCGTCTTTAGCCAAATTCTGGTTGGAATTTTCATTGCGCACACCCAGGAGTTTCGAATCCTGGGTGTGCGCAAACGACGAATTTAAAACAGGATGCAATCCGTACATGGTTGCCGCATTTCAGAGGTTTCGCTCAGTCTACTGTAATCAGCGTTGCCAACTCTGAGCCTTTACGTAGTTCTACCTGCATCAGGCCTTTCATGCAAACCTACGAAATTCAGTCCCAGAATCTACGTATTTTCTATCAAATTGTACAAATTTTCAAAATAACATAACTCGGTATGCTGAATGGCCATAATTTTCTTTTCTCTCGCGAAAAAAATGTAAAAGACGTTCTGTTCCATTTCATACTAATGCACACACGCCACAACAAACCTCGCGTCATTCATTTTATTAATAAATTGCCCATTCCATACAGCTGTGTCTGTGTAAAACAAAACGTCTCATAGTGAACTTTGAAGGAGACACGTTGTTTCTGATTTAGATGTGTTTCAGCTTCCAGCTCAATTCAATTGAATACAAATATGGAAATGAGCAATGGCAGTGACTTATTTAAAAGTCAGCCGGAGCTTTGCTGCTGAGTTGAACAAATTTTTTGGCCAATTTTCAAATTAAAATTCCCCCACAATCTCTTCATACAGTCGTGGTAAATTCAATACAAAATCTATAGAAATAGCAGTTGTTGATTGAGAAGTTTGTTACTATAGAAATGTATACAGTCAATAATCATCGTAAAATCAAAGTATGACAGATATATTGTAATGTAAGCTAAAAGATAGGCGAAAAAAAAAATTACTTTCAGCAATTATTTAACCATTAATTGTTAACAATAACTAAGATTATTTTATATATTTTTGGAAAAAATGTAATTGTCGTGTGTCTTTATACATTTCTTGTCAAAAGAAGTCAGAAGTTCAGTTGCCTTAGAGGAACTGGTGCAGCCTGGAGGGGCTGCAGCCCCCCAAGCTACCAATTATAACCATTATATTATAACACCTAATTGATAAAAAAAGATATTTCTGATAAATTCTATGTTCAGTTCCCCCCCCCCCAACCTGACATCCTGACTGGAAAGTGATACTTTCCTAGGCAGTAAAGTGATACTTAGCTAATAATTGTCCACTATTTTTCAATAAAATTAGAATGCGATCCCAAAAACCACAAAGTACCCCACAATTTTGTTTAGAATCAGTCCATAAATGACAAACTCGTCTGCTATCATTCAATCTTATGAAAAAATCATGATTTGCTATCCCAGGAACCGTGCATTATCAGTTTTGAATATAAATCGGATCATAGATCAGAAAACTCGCTCGCCATCTTGAATTCTCAAATTAACAAATAAAAATGATATCGAGCCCCAAAAACAACTATAAACCAATTCTGAATCATAAAACTCGTCCACCATCTAGTTTTTTTTCATAAAAATGGCTATGCATTTTGTTACACCCGAATATGAACATCTGCCAAATTCATTAATTCTCAAATTTTACTCGAATTTTCTTTTTTACTTTTCAAAAGCTCAGAGTTACCTAAATAATTTTTTCTAATTTTCTATATGTCCACCGCTTATTTCAACCGACCGAAGTTTTGCGAGCAGTTTATATCAATAGTTGATATGTTGAGCAGTTTATACACGGCGTGGTTGGGATCGTGGTAGGGAGAAATGTCATTAGTGTCAATGTTAGCAGCATTATAAAAAATGAAACTCCTGGACACCAACATCAAAGGTACCGACGGCAAGTCGGACTACTTTATGAGTATATACTGTGACTGCACCGATCTGTAATATAACCAGCAGGTCGATTCTAAGATTGCTGTCGTATAGTTTGAGACGACATAAGTGATTATAACTCCAATTCGATATCGAAATTTGACAATTTCTCGATACTGATTATTCGACACCAGTGGAGGTCTCGCTTTGTTCAATTCGATATGTCTATCTTTTTTCAATGTCTACTATTCCTTCTTTGTTATTGAATTTGTGAGGTTATACCAAGGACAAATAAGTAAATAACTTTATATTTCGTTTCTCTTTGAACATCGCGAAATTAAGAAACAAGTAACAACAATGCTACCTATTCGACATCAAGCCATGCTAGAAAATAGAGAACAAATCCTGAACATTAGGAGAAGACGTCAGCATGCAAGAATGCAAAGTAACCCCTTCGATTTACCTGATAGGATGTTCATACGTTTGTATAGGTTGAACAAAACTCTAGCTAGAAGGCTTATGAATATAATTCTTCCACATATGAATCAACCAAAAATTAATGGTGGGATCGACAATATCACAAAAGTGTTTTGTGCATTGAGATTTTATGCTACTGGTTCTTATCAAAGAGGTATAGGTGAAGAGGCAACTGTTAACCTTAGCCAAACAGCTGTTCATAGGGCTATTCATGAAGTTACAGATACTATCAAAGACATCATGGCTGTAGAATGCATCTCATTCCCAAAAACTATAAATGAGAGAAATAATATAAAATTCCATTTCATGGAGAGATGGGCCTTTCCTGGAATCATTGGTGCAATTGATTGTACTCATATAGCTATTCTTAAACCAGAAGGTGACGAATTCAACTTTATTAATAGAAAAGGATACCATTCTATCAACTGTCAAATTATTTGTGATCATAATTTGATGATTAGAAATATTTTTCCCAATTTTGGTGGTTCCACGCATGACTCATTTATTTGGAGAAATTCAGTAATAAAAGAGTATATGCAAACACTGCATGAAAACCAAGAACAATCATGGTTAATTGGAGATTCAGGCTATCCCTTACAACCCTTTCTAATGACACCTTTTGTAAATCCTGAAGAAAATAGTCCAGAATCAAGATACAATTATGCTCATGTAAGAGCCAGAAATTGTGTGGAGAGATGCATAGGTTTAATGAAAATGAGATTTCGATGCATTTTGAAAGAGCGTTCACTGAGGTATAAACCACAATTTGCAGCAAAACTAACAACGGTTTGTGCAATTTTGCATAATATGTGTGTTGGTGGAAATGTGCCAATCATCGATGAAATGGAGCCTGAAATCAATAATCCTGATTATGAAGCAGATGTCAATATTGATGGGGCAGCAGGGCAGCTTGTCCCAGAGGGAATAGTTGTTCGAAATAGAATTGTTCAACATTATTATGCATAGAACCAAATTGTTATTAACATTAATAAAGTACCCAATATTACAGCATTAACTGTTTTTTTATTTTCAATATAACAAAATTAACATCTTTCTTATAAGTTTATATGTTGAGACAAATCAAAAGAACAAAACGAGTTTTTTCCATTTGTTTTGGAACAAAATAAGTAATTGTTTCCTAATAATAATCAATAATATATCACACGAAGAATTTTTCCTTTAAAACTCATGAGTATTTTTAGTCTTGCATTTCCACAATAAACTGATTGGCTTGTCGATCCAAAATCTGAAAAAAAGAAAATGCTTGAAGTAAATAAATGTCAATGTAATAATAAAAGTAAAATCAGTAAGCATTAGAAGTAGTGATGCATGATTTTGTTTGTTGATTTAATTAACATTAAACACGTTTTTCTAATGCTTTCTATGTCTTTGTTAGAAAATTATATACCTACATTTTCAATATTTTTATTCAAATCCCCAAACACTGCTAACATGCCACCTAAATTCTTTGATATGTCTTGCAGGACTGTTTTTATTTCTCTGAGCTCATTTATCGTTTATTTGTATTCAGTATGATAGTCAATTTTTTTTCTCTTTTCTGGAACCCCTTCACAAAATGTTTGTAACATTCGCTTCTTTGTATTTGGTACAGTCAATACATTTTTCGAAAAAGGTACCTCAGCACAAACTTCTTTGGAGAATGAGCATTCAGGCATATCATTAACTTCTAGAGACATATCATTTCCTTTGCCTATAGGTAAACCGTATTCTTCAGTGTCCAAGCCAGTGAAATTTTCTCCCATAATATCCAAAAACTTAAGTTCCAAATCACTTAAGTTGTGGTCATTTGGTGGTCCACCACCTGTTTGTTTTATATTCTTTTTGATCCCAGCTGCCTTTTTTTTCAAATTATATTTATAATCAGTCCAAGTCTGGAAAAAGTATAATTGAAACCCAATGCTGAGAATACTGTGTAAAAAAACTCATAACATAACATACCTTTATGGTGGACTTGTGAACAAATGAAAAGCAAAAGTGCAAAAGGCAACAAACCAATGTTCACATTTTCTGAAAAAGGCGAAAATATTAGGGGAAAATTTATCTTTTCATGGTGACGAATATCTATGATGACCCAAAAGCAGCAGCAGCAAATTCACCCCATTTCGAATATATCAAGGATATTGGGGTTGTAGTTAATTGCAGATATCTTAGAATCACTTGAAATTATTTATTGGCTTTTGCTCATTCACTTCTCAAATCATGGGAAGGTAATTCTCAAGTTTTACCTACATGATTATTCATGAATCCACCTTCAGTAATAGAGAGTAACTATTATCTTTATAAGTACTATATTATTTAACTTATACCTTCTGCCACTTTTCCGTAGTTCGACTGCCTAATCCCAGAGAATTGTTTATTTGCGGTTTGAGTCCATAATTTTTTATAGTAGTTTTTCCCATTAGGGCCCACAAATTTTCCTGTAGCAATCACAGGGTTTTCTTCCATGGCTTCAGCAAGTACCTCCCAATGAGCGTCTTTTACTTTGAATGCCATTTTATTTTTCCAGATATAAGCGTCAAGCTACTATATTTTCATGAAAAATAGGGAAAATTACCAAAGCACCTTAATAATCAAAATCAATCATGGAATATAAATCTACACTACAGACACTTTGACCTTTGACAGATCGATTCATTCGATTTTAATTCGATTCCGCTCACAGAACAATGTGGGACTCCGCCTGATATAAATTCCAATTCCATGGGTTCAAAAGTTCCGAACGTCTATTCGATATGAACTCAGAATCATTTCTTCCTCTCTAATCGACTTCGTAAAATTCTCGTATCGAGCCGATACGATAGTTTCTCTGAATTCATGTTGTAATATAAAAACCTACAACTTTCAGGCTTTAATCCGCAAAAACGTACACATAAGTATAAACGTGACAATATGCATATGTGACAAAGTATGTGACAAGTAAGGGAGACATCAATTATATGACATTCTCCCCATGTTTATTAAAGTTCATAGTAACTCAAATACTCAGGAGGATGTCGCTCTCTAGCAGAACGACGGACTCTGGGTACATCAGGTTCGGTATTACTGGAAGGATTGTCAGTTATTTCAATTTCAGAAGATCGTTCTCGTGACTGAAAATCTGCAGGAATCTTATCATCGGATGTAGGATTAATTTTCGTTTGTAGTTCACCTAAATCCATTTCAACGTTGGAATCTGATGATGGAGTTATATCTCCATGAGGTAGTTCATTCAAATTAGTATCAATGTTGGCGTCTGATAATAAAGTTATATCTCCACGAGGTGCTAAGTGTTTCAATGACACGGTTGATTCTCTTCCATCTCGGTGACGAATTAGAGCATATTCTGGATTCGCCTCCAATAATTCAACTTCTTCCACTAATGGGTCGTATTTGCTGTGACGATTGAACTTTTTCAAAAATACAGATGTAGTCGGCTTCAACCAAGTTGGTAACGATGTTCCATAGGCTGATCGGCGAAGGTGATTGAACATGCGTTCATGAGGCGTACAATTTGTTTCAGTGCACAAAAGAGAGCGAATGGAATGAAGAGCATCTGGAAGGACTTCTTCCCATTTTTGTGTTGCTAAGCCTTTACTTTTGAGAGCTAAGCTTAGGCTTCTCCATATGATTCCATTGTACCTTTCGATTTGTCCATTTCCTTCCGGGTTATAGGGTGTTGTTCGACTGGTTGCAACTCCTTTGTGATGAAGAAAATTAACTAAGTCATTAGATAAAAACTGTGATCCCCGATCCGAATGAATGTAAGCAGGCATTCCAAAAACTGAGAATAATTCCACAAGACAGTTTATAACAGAAGCAGTAGTGACATCCTTGCAAGGGAATGCAAATGGGAATCTGGAGTATTCGTCAACAACTGTCAAGAGATATTTGTTTTTAGTACAGCTGGGCAAAGGTCCTTTGAAATCAATGTTCAGTCGTTCTAAAGGTGAAGTTGCTTTTATCAAATGTGAATTTTTGAGTTTGAGGAATCTTGGCTTCAGCTCGGCACAAACAGGACAAGACAAAATCATTTTCTTGACATCTTCGAAAGAAAATGGCAAATTTCGATGACGTATAAGATGGTACATTCTTGTGATACCTGGATGGCAGAGTGATTGGTGTAAATCAAATAATTTATTACTACTTGTGGTTCCACAAATTCTAGAAAAAGCATCAGCTGCTTCATTGGATCGTCCAGGACGATACACGATATCGTAGCTGAAACACGATAATTCCAACTTCCATCTTTGAATCTTTTCGTTTTTGATTTTACTAGAATGTCTTTTGTGGAACATGAACGAAACAGCTTCTTGATCTGTAATGAGTTTGAAATGTCTTCCGATCAAAAAATGTTTCCATTTTCTTATGGATTCTATGATGGCATAAGCTTCTTTCTCTATTGAGGAATGTGTCTTTTCTGATCCTGAAAAAGTTCTGGAATGGAATGCTACAGGTCGCCCTCCTTGGTTCAACGTGGCAGCTAAAGCAATGTCTGATGCATCTGTTTCAATGACTAATGGTTCATCACCAGTGACTGTCCACAAAAGTGCTTTAATTACATCGTCTTTCAATTGATTAAACATTTTGGCAGCATGAGTTGATATAGGAAATGACTTAGAGTCAATAAGGATTCTGATTTTATCAGAATATTTGGGTATCCACCGTGAGTAGTGGGCAAACATTCCAATTATTCGTCGAAGAGAAGGAAGATCATGTGGCACAGGCAACTTCAAGAGTGGTTCCAATCTACTAGGGTCAGGTTTCAAAGTACTATTTTCAATCACATACCCTAGAAGACATATAGATGTTTGTGAGAATTTAGACTTACTTTCATTAATTGTAAGCTGATATTTATCGATGACGGACATAAACTTCATAAGATTTTCGTCATGTGTTGACTGATCCTCGCCGCATACGGTTATGTCATCCAAATAGGTGAATCCACCTCTCAAATTTTCATCTGATATTACTTTATCAAGGGTTCTTTGAAAACAAGCTACTCCGTTAGTAACTCCGAACGGAATCCGTCGAAATTGATACAGCCGACCACTTGCTTCGAAAGCTGTGTAAGATTTTTCACTGCCTGCAATAGGGATTTGGTGGTAAGCACTTTTCAGGTCGATGGAACTGAACACTCGATATTTAGCAATTTTACCAACCAGATCCTCAATATTCGGAATTGGGTATGCGTCTAGTAGGGTGAACTTATTGATGGTCTGCGAATAATCTATAACCATTCTCTTTCTGTGATGTCCATTCTTCGTTACCAAAACTTGTGCTCTCCAAGGCGATGTACTTTCTTCAATTATACCCTCTTTCAGCAGATTTTTGATTTCGTTCGTGATAAATTTCTCATCTTCTTCCGAGTGACGTCGGGGTTTAGAAGCTATGGGTCTACAATTATCGGTTAGATTACCAAAAAGAAGTGGAGGGGCGACTTTGGCTTCAGTGAGACAGCATATAGAGAGAGGAGGTTTAGTTCCACCGAAACTGATGTTAAGTTTGGAGTGCTGCTTCATAATATCGTGGCCAATTATTAGATCAGTGCACAATTGTGGGAGAAGAGATACTTTGAAATTTGTATAAACATTCCCCAGAATTTCTAAGTCTATATAGCAGTAACCATGTATTGAAGAAGACAGAGAAACAGAAGCCATTGAAACTTTTCCATTGCTGGGAAAAATGTTGAATTTATGCGTCTTAGCGAAAGAATAGTTTAGAAAACTATCAGAGCTACCCGTGTCTATCAGAGAAGTAGCGTAGATATTGCTTATTTTAACATTAACAAGACTTTTAGATAAACTGGTAGGGTGGTTTGTGGAAGCAATAATGTGGGCTGAGGTAGTTTCAGATGAATACTGGGAATGGTTAGAAGAGGTAGGATCCATTATATAGTGTGGAAGCTGAAGTTGATTTGTTTTCTTTCGCCAATTTTAACTTCATACAAACTGTAGAAAAATGTCCCAATTTCCTACAGTACTGGCAGATCTTGTCCCGCGCAGGGCAAACGATGCGAAGATGCTTGTTTCTGCCACAGAAATAACATTTTTGTATGGTAGCAGCATTGAAAGGAATATTTTCGACATGATTCATTACTTCTGAATGGTTCGGATATTTTCCACCAATATTGGAAGATGATGTTGCATTGACACAAGACTGATTAGATATAATATTATAAGATTCAGAATATTTTTGTGCACCTTCCAATGATCTTGATTGAGACACTGTCTGGTCTAGTGTAAGAGTACTATTTTCCAAAAGACGTTGACGGATATGTGGTGCTACTAGACCTCTGATGAAGGTATCTCTTATGAAGTCATTTCTATTTTCTTCAGCTGTTACTGCTTTGAAATTGCATTCTTTGCTCAGTATCTTGAGGGACTGTACATACTGATCTATTGACTCACCATTTTCTTGTTTTCTTGTAGCGAGGATGTGTCTAGCATATATTTCATTCACAGGTTTGCTATACGTATTTTCTAGTGTTTTGATAGCATTTTCATAGGTCGTGCATTCACAGATGAGTTCAAAAACTGTTGGAGATATGTAGTTGATGAGGAGTTTGAGTTTTTCCTGATTTTCCGGCTTTGTACTCTCAAGAAAATTTGTGAAAGTCGTATACCAGTGTTTCCATTCCTTGGAAGCATGAGTGTTGTTGGCATTCACGTCAAATTTATCGGGACGTAAGAACTTATCCATCTGAGACTCTTTCTAGTTTGCGGATTAAATTGTAATATAAAAACCTACAACTTTCAGGCTTTAATCCGCAAAAACGTACACATAAGTATAAACGTGACAATATGCATATGTGACAAATCAAAGACTATAGTAAGGGCGAATATTCAACAAATGAGTGAATGTAATAGTAAGGGAGACATCAATTATATGACACATGTGCAGATCGGTGTGTGACTGCACGATTTGAAATTTGAATATCAAACTGACAAGGGATTCAACTTCCGGCAGAGGTTAGATGGCGGCCTCGTGGTGGAAGCAAAGAATATCTACAATAGTTCAGTATTGTAGATATTCTTTGGTGGGTATTGTAGATATTCTTTGGTGGAAGTCAGGTTAATGTTGTAATGTCCGCCGTCTGAAAAACGTGCATTCACCCAAGATTTTTAAGTGTTTGTGAAGTCCGCCGTAAAACCATAGCGTAAAGGTTATGGTTAAAACTTGCCAGCAAAAATATAATAAAAAAGTGCCGATATAACATGGGATGCAGCATATTGTCTAGAGCAAGACTCTGCATTCCCCCTATACAGCGTCGCTGTCTACGCCGGTTAAAGGCCGGTTGGGAACGGAATTCTCGCAGCGAGGCATGTCCATATAGCGCCGAAAGGAAGCTCACGGCCAAAAATTAATTGAGGGAGAATTCCTTCAGAAAGGTTCTTCAAAAAGAGCCACATGATGTACTGCTATGAACTAGCAAAGTTCAAGAAGTCACGCCATTTTTACTGTCAGCATATCCATGCCAAATAAAGAAGATTGGTAAATATATATTTCTAAATCAATTTGTAGCAAGTGCTGTTCTCTATAATCATCACTTTTTAATTTTTATAGCTGGGAAAACAAGCAGGCAAAACTTCATTTGGTGGATTTGTCAGTCTTCAAAGGCCCAAGAAAACAGGAGCAGTTGGGACCACATTCAAAGAAGGCGTCAATATAAACAAAGGCCTTTTTGTGCTTGGCAATGTTATAAGCTGTCTTGGTGATGAGAAAACACAAAACGGATTCATACCATACCGAGATTGCTTAAAGGTAACAATTATTGATTGTGTGAAGATAGATTTTTAATAATTATTCCTTTGTTTACTCATACATTAATACTTGTGTAATACAAGGAATTTAAAAAATAACTCCAAAGTAAAATACTATTATACTATCTAAAATTTCTTAGTCATCAGGGGAAAAATATTCACTCGGAATATTATTGTAGTATGTAACTATATTTCTCAGCTATTTCCAATTCATCCATAATAATTTTACCATTTGAATTTAATTCTTCAATATCACTATTTTTGAGGCATTTCTAAGGCAATAGTTTATTGTATTCCAATTTTTTTTGTTGTTACCTTGAATGGACTCAAAATTTCTAATAATCTTTTCAGCTTTAGCTCTTTTTATCACAGCCCTGACTTTATTTCTTCGAATTTTCGAATAAGTTTTCATCCTTTTATATAATTTTAATTTAGTATTTCTCAATCCACTTCATCTATCTGCATTCCGATCTTGTTTTTACAGGATCCAAAAAATTATTATAATGCTCTGGAAATTAATTTATCAGAAACAAAATTCCTAAATTTTGAAAAATCTGTTTTCATTAGAATAGAATAGCTTCATTACCTAATCCATAAAATACCATAATTGCATGGTGTTGGACAAGTCAACTATAAATCATCATAAAAAAATGTGTTTTTCAATAAAAGCATATATAAAATATAGATAAAATGCAATAGATAATAATAGTTAAAAGCTCATTGAGTATGAAATAATAAAATTATTATTAATATTAAATGCCTTTTGAATTTTCTCAAAGTAATGTCAGATCTGTTTGAGGTAGTATATATTATTCCGTGAACAGTTGTTGATGTATCCAAAAAGTAATATTGAAACTGAAAAGGTAACAATTTTTCAAAATGTGTTCAAGAATACTAATAGATTTATTTTCTAGTATAAGAATTTGTGTCATTATTCATAATTTGGAATCCATTGCATTCTATCATTTTATAAATTATAATATAATAATGAAATATTTCATACTGTGAAATTCTCCGACTTAACATTTTTATATTTATAACCTTAGACATACGCTTTTGACGACTCTTCTTCAATTATTGTACATTGTTACAGTATTGCAACAACTGTACTCTTCAATTTGAGAAATAAAGATATCATTATTATAATATATCACAACGTTATTATCGAGTTTCAACGAAAATGTTCGTGTTTAGATTCTCTAGGAGGAAACAGTATAACCCTAATGATAGCATGTGTGAGTCCTGATGCTGACTATAACATTGATGAGACCTTGTCTACTCTTCGCTATGCTGATAGGGCTAGGCAAATCAAAAACAAACCAATTGTGAACCAAGATATGTTAAAGTTGCAGAAATAAATGAGCTGAAATAAACTATACAACAGTTACGGTTACAAATTCTAGGTCAAGGTAAGAGATTTTTTTATTTTGATGTGAAATATACCAGTTTTAATTTTTTTTGATAAAAACTTGTGAACATGTGAAATCATTAAGATTGAGAAAACTACAATAACAAGTTTTCATCAATGGCTACCACACGGTTCTACTTTGGGCTCTCTCTTGTTCATTATCTATGTACAGTATTGAGGTGTAATGTCAAATCTTCCTCTATAACGTTTAAATAGTTTTGGAAGTTGATCACAACACCATACCACTATTTTTAACACCTCGACAGGTGTTTCAGTCAACAAGTGGAGGTATTTTTTTAAGGTATGAAAAGATTTAAACAGCTGCCCCTAGAAATCAAATCATGTGATGACTTGAAAAGTTTAAAGTAAATTTGAATCTATTTCTTCACTCTTCTGTTTCAGTATTCTGTACCTAAGTACACCTAGATGTTCTTTTATTCACTTCAACTGATTTTAAGGTGTAGGTTTTAAACAAGTACAGTGACATGTTTGCAATATTTCAGTAAAATCAAATTTTAATGTGCATTTGAATTTTAAAAAGTGACTTACATTTGTTGTAGTACTTCATAAGACTGAATTTCAATGTGTTTTTTTATAAATAAGTAGTTGTGTTAGTTTATACAACTAAATGAAGGAATTAAATAGGATGATTGATTAGGGGGCAAATACCCGACTTATGGTACAGGACTAGTAAAAATAAGGCAAGTTCTCTCTGTAGCTTGGTTTAGTTTGATCTTCTTCCGGAAGATGGTCTCTTGGTGAGTGAGTTTCTTACAGTTTTTTCTTTATTAGTGTGATTTCATCTTGTTTACTCTAACAAATGTATGTTTATGAAAAGGCAATTCAATTTCTTCAGTTTCAGGTTTGATTTCGTTATGGTTAAAAGAAAATAGGTTAACTTTAAATTTTTGAATATCTAGCTCTATGTACATTTCCAGAAGATCTTTATCAGACAAACCAGATTAAACCCCTCAGTGTAGATAATTCTTGCATGCGATACAATATTTAAAACTTAAAAGTGGTATTTTCTTTACGTCACACAATAATTAGGACCAGTGAGTTTCTTGCAATTTTGTTTGAGTAATTATTATTTTGAAGGTGTATCACCTCGTTATCTGTGAGTCCGTCACGGAAGTCAAATTTGCTGGAAACACATTTCCGAGCATTAAAAGATATAGATATGCCTTTTCTGTCCATTTCTTGGATCCTGCAAATCTGGCTTTATCTATTTACATCGTACCCTGGATCATGCTAAGAGGAGACATTGTCGAGTATTTCCGGTTTCACTCGTGACAACTCTATATAGCATTGGAAAGCACGCGTCACGGAAGCTGTATGATATTTTCTTTAAAATTTCATTTACGTAGTGCTACCACAGCTTAGATAAATACACAGCTGTAAAACTTCCTAGTTCGCGCAGATGTTCGCGCACCTCCCACCGTCGCGGTAAAACCTATCAAAACAGTGGTGTGTTTGGATTTATTATTTGCAAATTTAATCGCTCCAGTGCCGTAGTTGTGTCGAGTGTTATTTGCCGGTGTTTTTACTTTGTATGTTACAAGATGCAATTCTTTCCGATTTTTGGTATTCTTGGTGTATTACAGTCATTTGAAGTCCTTATATATTTATTTTAAAGCCCATGGGAATTCGAAAGGAAGTTTATTTGGTAATTTGAATGATCCAAATGATAGTTTTGTCACTTTCATCAGTGACATTGAAAGCATTTTCCTAGAAAAACTAGATACATTCATTTTAAAACTATTAGTATGCCTTTAATCTTTTTAATATAGCAAATACACTTCTTTTTTCACATCCGTGTGACAATTTTCCCAGAGAATTTGTGATACAATTATATTTGAGGGTTCGGTTGTACTATACTTTAAAGTACCTATATCAACAGAAATTTCAAGGACCAAAAAAATATTAGAAATAAATTAATTATATGGCGCAACCAATAATCTGCTGTTTTAATAAAGTGCTTTGGAATTGTATTTCTTTGTTTTTTGTTTTATAATTCTATGTTGTCCTGTTGAAATCATAACAACGGAAGCAAAGCCTAAAAAATTATAATTTTATGTTTTAAACACGGGATTTTATACAAATGAACTAGAAAGGAAGAAAAAATTTGTTCATTGTTTGACCTAGGTTGTTCTATGAGTAACAAATTCAGAAGATCACCTATTTCGTAGCCGCGGTGAGCTTTTGAATCTGTTACTCGCAGAATAACCTAGGTCAAACAATGAAAATTAATAATTTTATCCCTTTTAGTGCATTTTGTATGGAAACTTGTCTTTTTATTTATATTTGAGACACACAGACACCGGGACAGGTGACACTATAAAATCTTGTAAAAAGCACAATCAAATTGAGGAATAACATATATTTATCTTTGATTCAAACTATTGAGTCCTACGAAATTGATACGGCAAGAAAAATATTTGTTAGATACTGGTATATACACATTTAGTTTTCTGTGCGAATTCATTGTGGAATTCAGTATCGTAAACAAATCGGTCTTGGAATCTTAATCCTTAGAACACAGCAATTCTTGGATATTCCCATCATTCCAAATTATTATAAGATTCAAATCCATAATAATTAAATCCTAAAATTCCCTGAAAGGTTAGGAATTACGGAGTACCTTCTGTGAGGAGTATGTTCAATAATAAAATTGTTAGGTAGTGACACGAATACATTCTTTTCTATTCTTAAACATTGGATTTTAGGTTGGCAACTGTTGTTAGATATTTTGACGGTATTTGTACACGCCCTTGAATAGATGACCAATCATTCAAACGAGACAAATTGTTATATACAATAAAAGCTGTTTGTAATATTTGCCACCCTTCCTGATTTTGGATACCTGAGAAATGTGCTTGACATAAATATTTCGAGCTCTTGATCGCTCAGTATTGTAAAATTAGAACTAGTTATATGAAAATATAGGTCAAAAGCACCGACGATTTTTTATATTTGAGTGATTATATTGACAATAATTTTTTACTTTTTAGTCCATGTTGGGAGTGAAGCGTGTCTTTAGTTTTTTAAAATATAAATTAATCTTTCGACTAAAAAATCGACATCTTCCCATTATTATTATTATTATTATTTAGAAACATGGAACAAAATCATTGAATTTGTGTATTGTCACCAGGTCATGACAAGTGTGCACAATTTTGAATTTTTTCGCTGGTATTATTTACGCATTATTATTACTATTATTATTATCATTATTATTATTAAGTAATATGGGACAAAATTATCAAATTTGTGTATTGTCACCAAGTCTTGACAAGTGTACAAAATTTTCAATTTTTTTTCTGGTATTATTTACCCATTATTATTATTATCGAGGACTAAGGGACAAAATTATTAAATTTGTGTTTTGTCACCTGATTCTCACTTCTCGATATGGAACATGAGAATCGCCAATTTTGTTTATTCCACACGACAGCTGTCGAGTCGAGAGATAAGAATCCCGCTGCAGGTCTTAATTCAAGTGTGCAAAATTTTAAAGTGGGTAAAAATCGAGTCCAAAGGAGTCGGTTACAAACATACAGGTAATATAAAGCGTGTAAAAAAGGCACAGACACATGTGTGATTTTATTGTCATGATACCTAAAATGCTGTTTGAATAGTTTATGCCAATATTGTAAGTTGGGTCCTGTCTATTGCACCGCAATTATTTCGAATCCTGCACTGACTTTTACCGCGAAATGGCGTCTTCAAGGTTACGGATTTATTTTTTCAACGAAGGGCTGAGTTTGTTAGCTGTGTACTTATCTAAGCTGTGGTGCTACTCCAAACTACGAAGGCTCTGGAGAGCCCGAGCGAAAAAAAAAACTGAGTTGAAATTTCGACTTTCTTATCGAAAGTACTTAGTCGAAATTTCGGGTTAGTAATTCCAAATTCCGACTTAGTTTTTTGAGTTGATGAAGTTGAAATTTCGCGTTAGTCAAGTCGAAATTTCGAGTTAGTAAGTTGAAATTTCGAGTTACCTAGTCGAAATTTCGGGTTAATGAGACAAAATTTCGAGTTAGAAGTCGAAATTTCGACTTATTTTTTTTTTCACCATTGAAGAAAAACAGTGAAAGTACACATAAGAGTTAAAAAAGTTATTCAATAAATAAATGTTTCAAAAGGCAAGCTGAGTCTGCACTACAGAAATTGTATTTTGAGTTGAATATTTGATAATTGCTAAATACTATTTTGATTTAAAATTTGCAGTAAGTGGTCAAATTTTTCTCACCACATAAATTAAAAAAAATAAAAGTTTAAACATGTGTTATTTCACTTACATTATTCTTGTATAAAGTTGTCAAGAAACGTGAACCTGTATAAATCATAAGTGATTCCTCGTAAAAATAAAGAAATGTCAAAAAACTATTACAGTTGATATCGTATAAAAGATAGAAAACAGTTTTGAATTCGTCGTTTTTTGAAAGTTTCATATTTTGTTACAGAAATATCAGGTAGAAGCAATATTCTGCATTTACAGCAAAAGTAGTTTTTTTTCTGGTTAATCACTCACAGAACAAAAATATTAAAATACAACAGAAATGTATTTTTTTTAATTAAAAATGTATTACTTTAAATATAGGCACTAACCAGAAATTAACACTTTTTTATTTGTGTCCCTTTTTACCTTTTTATAGTATGCCTCAGCGTGTTTAAATCGAACTTTCAAAAACGCGCGTTTTTTGAAGTCACCATGGTAACATCAACAACTCGGAAAAATGTGAAGTCTGAATGAAAACTTTTGATTATTGATCTGACAGCAATAACTTGTAACGTCAAATAAACAAATCGTTCATTTATATCTGTTACCTTTTGCTTTTTCATCCATTTGATGACCTTGTCATTTTCTTTTTCGTGCGCATCAACAGATTTTTGCCATATTAACCGCGATTCTGCTTTACACCATTCAAAGACTCGATAGAAGAATTGATTTTTAGGCACTACAGTGACAACAATTAATCTTCGATGACAAATTGCAAATTTAACTGTTTTTCTCATTTACATGACAACGAAAGGTATACTGATGTCTCATCACGAATTCAACCATTTTACATTATTAGTACATATCAACATTTGTGTAGAAATAATACCAGTATTTATGATTTCAAATTGCACCAATAAAAAAGAATCGCTTATAACTTCGTTATAACTGGTCTTTCAAACACTTGCTCTATTTCGAGCACTCCGGCTGCGTGCTCGTGCTCGAAAAATCGCGAGTGTTTGGAAGACCTTTTTATCCACTTATACTTTAATATACTATTTGTCTTACCTAACTTGTATAAAACAACTTTCTGCTTGCTAGTAGGTGGAACGGAAAAATAATGTTTCGATACATTCATCAGATAGTTTGAATAATTTGAGTTTGTTTTGATCATAATAATTGGGGAAAGAATAACATGAATCTAATAATGATTGAGATCATCCCTTCGTCACATATTGTGTCTCTTGATTTTGGCATTAACAAAATCGTTTATTTAACCATTATTATTATTATTGAGTTATCTGTATTTTGCTATCTCTTTCATTTTAATTAAACAAAATAAATCCCCACCACTATTACTCATTGTTCTAAATTACAAACATAAAATGAGAAAAATTAATGAATCTGAAATGAATTTACGATAACCTACAAACAAAATACACAAAAGACGGATAGGAGATCGGGTTCAGTTTTGCCTGCAATTGGTTTTGTGGTGTGGACTGGACCTCAAAGAAGTCAACTTTCTTGAAATATCAGTTATTATTATAATGTAAAATTATGGAAAATTAGGAACAATTGATGTTTTTTTCCCACATGCATTGTAACAAGACACCTTTATTTTAAACATACTACATTCGAGCATTTTGTAATTATGTTCAATAAAGTACTATTATTATTATTAAGAACAATGGTTGAATAAATCTAACTATTCAATGATAATTCAAGCCTCCTCAATTTCTTAGATCTCTACTTAGGTCTTCAATTAGTATGAAACTTTCACCACAAAGTGTAAGCAAGCGCATGGACTATAGGATTATGAAAAAGTACGTTCTGAAACATTACGTTCGGAAGTATTACGTTGTGATGAAATACGTTATGATGCGTTACGAATTCTACCGAATACGATTATGATCGTTTGATGTTATGATGCATTGCTGTTGTGATAGTTTGAAATTATGATGCTTTACGACGGCGTTCTGGTGGCACGGCGAAAATAAAAAAATATGTCAATTGACACATTTAATCTGTCAATTGACACATTTAATCTGTCAGTTGACACATTTCATCTGTCAATTGACACATTTAATCTGTCAATTGACACATTTAATCTGTCAATTGACACATTTAATCTGTCAATTGACACATTTAATCTGTCAATTGACACATTTAATATGAGGTGATTAGAGCATATCGATGATGAAAATTGTTGAAATCGTTATTTCCGTCAACCTGTTGCACCCCTACCCCGAACCACCATAAGTCTTCGAGAGACTTGTACAAGCTAGGGAGCAACCCTCACCTTTTAACGTGTGATGCCGTGCATGAGACCGATGACCATGCTGGGAATCGAACCCAAGACCCAATGCTTGAGAGGCGCATGCTCTACCAGCACTACCACCACGGAATGGGTAGTTTGAACATGACCAGTGAATAGCCATGAACCAACTCAGCCTCAGGTACTTTTCGATTGGGTTGAGCAATAACGAAATTTTATTATTTTTGGAATTGTGATTTGATTCGTAAAACTCTGAAACGATGTTTGAAATTTTTAAAATTTGTTCTGGTGGAGAAATTATTGAGATACTGAAATGCTTCTAACGTTTGTAAATAATGAAATCTGTAAATCAGGGCAGTTTCATGGATGCGTTCGAAATGCGTGCAAGCTGTGGTTTGTTTAGTTGTCACTCAAAAAAAAGTACCGTTTGTACGTTTGGTCTTGAGCAACAGCGTATGAACATGAATGAATGGGAGATTGAAAAAATCACTTGACAAATAAATGAGTAAATTGACAGATTAAATGTGTCAATTGACAGATTAAATGTGTCAATTGACAGATTAAATGTGTCAATTGACAGATTGAATGTGTCCATTGACAGATTAAATGTGTCAATTGACAGATTAAATGTGTCAATTGACAGATTAAACGTGTCAATTGACAGATTAAATGTGTCAATTGACAGATTTTTTTATTTTCGCCGTGGCACCAGAACGCCGTCGTAATGCTTTGTGTTTATGATACAATGATTTTATGAAATTTTGTGGTTATGATGGAGTACGTTATGAAAAAGTACGTTATGAAGTTGTAAATTGTGATAGATTACGTTCTGAAACTTTACAATATGACGCTGTACATTTCTGTCTTGTACTATATGATCTATTGCGATTTCTATCCTTTGACGATATGATGGAGTATTTTTCTGTGTATTACGATTTCTGTACTGTACATTATATGATGCATTGGGTGTTCACAAAAAATATGAGATCATGTATGTTCATCAACGTTATTAGCGGAGATATATCGATATAACTTCAAAAACCGTAAGGCATTCAACACTCTGTAACTCCTCGTAGAAAAATAACTCTGAAAACTTATTGGAGGCAAAATGACTCCAGTATGGTCTAGTTTCTGTAACATGACACACAGTTGAAATTTCATTTCTTTTTGTGTACCGGATAGATCGAAACGCACATTGAAAGATATCTTGTTTTTTTTCAATTGGAAAGTGTGATATATCATTCGAAAGGAAATTTTATGGCCTTCTCAATACTGAACTTGAATGAATGGGTTTCCATTTAAAAAAAAAAGATATCTTTCAATTTGCGTTTCGATTTATCCGGTACACAAAAAGTAGTGAAATTTCAACTGTGTGTCATGTTACAGAAACTAGACCATATTTGAGTCATTTCGCCTCCCATAAGTTTTTAGAATTATTTTTCCACGAGGAGTTACAGAGTGTTGAAAAACTTATGTTTTTTGAAGTAATATCGATATATCTTCGGAAATAACGTTGATGAATATACATGACCATATATTTTTTGAATTGCCAAAGTAATCTCTATTCAACCATGTGAAGAAATATAGGGTGTTCCATTACAAAAAACATGAGTTTGGTGTGGTGCACTTTTCTGGGTAACCTTGTATACTTCGGAATATTTTCTAAAGAAACTCTTTCAGGAAGGAAACATGCTAGCCTTCGAAAGAAATTCTTAAGTTGCGCTGTATAGAAGCTATGGACCACCGGAGCGCAGTTGCAGGGCCCTGTATATGAAATTCTACTGAGAAAAATTGAAAAATCTTTTTTTGTAATACCTAACAGAAAATATCTGATATTACATGTCTTCAATTGCAGACAGGTAAAAATGTGGGATACTCAAAAAGAGGTCCCACATAAAATACAAAATGAGTAAATACAAATGACGTTTTCAGTAATATACATAAATTTTTTACCTAAATATATTTACATTTTCCAAATATTTACAAGTTTTGCAAAATTTGTAATTTTGGATTTTCTTTATTTGAACATTGGGATCTTATTTGCCTGTTTGCGAATTTTAATGTGTAATATATTCGCACTCTAGTATATAAAGAAACCAAATAATCATGGGGAAAATTACTACATGGCTGAGAAAATTTTACATTAGAATATTCGTTTAAAAATATCTGTCCTACACCATGTTGAATACAATTAATATTGAAATTTGCAACTATAGTAATTTACGTAACAAGTCCGGAAAATACTGTTTTTTTGGACGAGTAGACCAAATTCTAGGACGAGCGTTAGCGAGTCCTGGAAGTCTACGAGTCCAAAAAAACTGTTTTCGTACGTGTTGCGTACACTATTTTTTCTGCAATCATGTAGAATAACAAAACAATGAGACGCATTTAGTCTAAGAGACGAAGAGAGTCCGGGAAGTACGTACTTCCCGGACTAGGCCGGGAAGTGCTACTTTCCCAAAGAAAAAGTGTCCGAGAAGTAAACACTGGTTGCCGAAAAATATATTTTCTAAGCCTATTAGGTATTGTGAAAAATCATTTGTGGGGACTGTTAAGCCACCAAATAACTCACCGCTAGCGTTGTAAGCTTTTAGCTCACATAATATCGTGGACTTGTCTCTTTGGGACATTGAACAATATTGAAAACAAATATCACAAGAATGTGTGAAGAGACATTTACGTAAAAAATATCCACCAACATACACCATTGCCTTCCTCCGATATCAAATTCCTGTAATCGGTTGACACTAATTTCAAGATTGGCGATATATTTTCGTATTTTTTTCCTGAAAACATTCGATTTTTTTAAACGATTTCGATGTTATAGTGAACAAAATATCGCTACTATCTTCCATACAATTGCTGCCTTCTGCCTAAAATGAAAATACCCTATAGCAAATAGTTTTTTAAATGCTCTAGTGAACTGAATGGCAGTGGGATTTCTAGCGTTTCCACAAGCGTTTCTGATTTGATTAAAGTAATTCTCAAGACAATCCTGATTCAAATTATGGGTCAATAAAAATTTATAATTTTTATTTTTCAAAATTTTCCACAATTGTAAAACTGAGGAAATAGTAAGCCTCCAACCGAAAATAAATTTAAGAGAATTTGTTACATTCTTTCCTGCCTTACCTGAAACTTTCAATATTGAAAAACGTGTGTCCATTTTATTAAAAAATTCAAATTGAGCTGTGGTTCCCATAAAAGCGTGGCATGTTTCCAAGTTGCTTGAATTTAATATATCAAACAATTTGTTCATGTCTTCAATAAAGTTAGCAGTTACTTTGGCTTCTTCCGGTATTTTTTCAAAGTCAATATAAGTGTGCATAGCAACGGCCACAGAGTGAATGAATACTTGAGAAGCTAATTTCACCTTCATTTTTTTTTAATTGTTTGGATTTAGGTGTTCATCACTTAGTGTGGATTCATGCAGCACCAATTAACAATTATCAAGTAACAATTATCAATTAACAATTAGCAAGTATAAGTTGAACTTCTTGTTTTACAATGAATGCGTTCATGCAGACAATTAACAATTATCAATTAACAAGAAACAAGTGGAAGTTGGCCAACTTTTAACTTTTTACTCTAATTGAACAATATTTTCTTCTGGTGCGCAACTAGTACGCAGGTGACCGCGGATTGGTCAGTATAATGACGAAAATGAATCTCTTTCAAATATTTGTGGGGCAGTTTGTAATGTTTGTATTATTGTGTTGTGTTTTCGGTTTTCGTTCATATGGAAATTGATGCTATTTTGGCTTATTTTGTACGGCAATTTCCCAAATTGTATATGATAAGGGCATAATTACGATCTTCAAAGATAAAAATATCAGAGATAATGCTTAATGCTTGAAACGATAGCAGGGACCCTCTCAGTGTTGATAGTTTGTATTCACATTGCAATTTTTGGTCTTGCAGGCCATACATTTGATGTCATTCGGGGTATAAAAAAAACGCCACATGCATATGGTCATGCAAGATGCAATCACACTGATATTATGAGATTGTCAAACATTCTTTTCTCCAAAATGGTTAAGGCTTTCGCCTATTTAGTGACAATCATGAGTACACAAAACTGGTCATTTATTTTCGAAGAACAAATAGAATCTGAATTTTTAAACAGTATCCACGAAAAAGTAAGGTTAACTTGGTAATTGTTAATTTGGGTGCATGAATGCCATATTTTCAATACTTGTTAATTGATAATTGTTAATTGATAATTGCTACTTGATAATTGTTACTTGGTGCTGCATGAATCCACACTTAGCCTAGGCGCCAACCTATACTGTTTTGCCTTATCAAGGGTATACATCGTTTCTAAATATGATTTATGCGTAACACCATCAACGAGATGAAAGTTATAAGAGAAAAAGTTATTCCTTGTTGATTTTAATAAATGTGAAACATCAAATAAATGAAAAACAATGGATTCTTAACTTGTTGCCATTTGGCAATAGCCACTCGAGCCCTTCGGGCTCTCGTGTCTATTGCCTGGCACAAGTTTTCGAAAAATCTGTCTAATTATTTTCACTTTATTCTCACTCTCTTGTGGTATTACAACTGATAATTTTCTTAAAAAGAGTCGTTCACGGTATTTATCACCAGTTCGATAATTCGAATTTGGCATAATGTTGCTTGATTAAGTGTGGATTCATGCAGCACCAATTAACAATTATCAAGTAGCAATTATCAATTAACTTGTTACTTGTTAATTGATAATTGTTAATTGTCTGCATGAATGCATTCATTGTAAGACAAGAAGTTCAACTTATACTTGCTAATTGTTAATTGATAATTGTTACTTGATAATTGTTAATTGGTGCTGCATGAATCCACACTTTAACAAATATTGAAAAATACAATAAGTGTCACTATCACAATACAAGAGCAAACTAAACTCTAACGGTAGCCTCCTCCCTTCTCTGCGACACTCATTTCGGGATAATTGGGCCCTTTGTGTCTTGCCGCCAGTCGCTCGCCAGCTCCTTGCAAATTGCAAAACATATCCAGTTCTCAGTAACTAAGTGACCTGGAACGTAATCACGATCCATCAACAAATCGTATCTGCTCCTTATTATTATTTGTCCATTTCCAGGAAGCAAATGTTCAAGTTAAATTGAATTATGACATATATAAGAATTACAATTTGATAATATATAACTTCATTATTCTTATATAGGCTACCTAATTCGGCATATTTGCAACTTCAATAAACCCATTTACAACTTCTATTGTTTTATCTCCAGTGCTAAAATTTCCGGAATAGCTTCAGAATAATTTCTCTACTCATGAATGAATCTACAATTCATTCAGTTATCCATAGTATTCATGTAAAACAGCATAGTTATGTGAGGGCGCTCGAATCAGTGAAGATAAATGCTCGAAAATTGAGTGGAGGGGTTCAATAGAAAACGCTTTGACGATGTAATTTTGAATGGATCATTCCAATTTTTTTTTTGAACATAGATAAATGTATAAGTGAGGCATCTCACGAAGTACTTTTTCGAAAAAAAAAAAAAATAGATCCTGAGATAAAAGTTAGTGAATCTGGTCAATGTTCTGCCAATTTTTTCAACGTTTTCGTGAGATGTCTAGATCCAACATTCGAAAATCGGATGATGAAAAAAAATATCGAGTTTATTCAGCGAGCTCCGAGTATTTTATTTTCTTCCGTTCCTTGTTTTACTAATAGTCACTAATAAGGTTAAACCCCTCTTAATAATTTTTTTCAATCACCACACAACACAGCACCAGAAATTTTGAGGTTAGGAAAACCAAAACAAAATAAGGGTCACCTGTCAATTTAAGGAAGTTAAAGTAGTGGTTTCTTCTTCTTCGTTTTATCGTCGTGCTTATCGTTATGGTTAGAAAAAATAACCACAACATCACCAAAATCAGTTCAGTGTCGGAATGGGGTCCATACATATTAGCAGAATGTAAAATATCCGACAGGTAATTCGTCAGAATGTAAAAACTCAAATTAGTAAACAAACAGATTCGTATTATGTAAGAACCGTACTTTGGCGACCGGACAATTGTCAACTGTACATATGGCGATTGTATACTGTCAGAAATTACATTTCTATAATGATAAAATGTAGACTGCATTCTGTAGGAACGACAAAAATGTAAACCAATAAAAATCTGAACTAGTACTGCAAAGAAATGGGAAATTATCAGAACATGATTCCATCGAAACAGTATTACGACAGAAAATGAATACAGCAGAAGTGCATTTGAACAGATTCGAATTTTTTCAAATTCGTACTTTGTCAAACCGGATTGTGTAGACCGTGAATCCGTCAGATTGCGCGATCCAAAACCATGCGCCATCAGACAGAATAGCAAGCAACACATAATACATACCCTGGGCGTAGCGGTGTTGCCAAGCTGCACAGTAATGATTCCTCAAATCAAAGGAAAATGATTTTGTAATTGTACTACGTTAACTGACTGAATTTCAGAGTCAGTTTTTAGTAGAAGTACTGACATAATTTGATGTACTGTTATCGAAGGGATTCGATCATGAATTGGTTAATTGTTTTGATATGATTCGAAAAGTGTGAGGGACTGGCATACAATTTGTGATTGATTGAATTGATTTGGTAATGAAGTTTTGAAATCACTTTGACCAGCAGGTTCTCAGCTCAGTGAGAATTTTCAAGAAATAATCAATACAGTCAACTGCGGTTATTAAGATGTATATGATATATAACTTTTGTCAGTACAACCAGTGTTCAAGAGTGAGTTAGTTTAGAAAAGAAGTATCAAATTGTTTCTATGGATCTATTTGAAAGTAGAAAATTTCAACTTAAATCGAAAAAAACTCGTAGAATTTTATATGAAAATAAAATAAATTTTGATAAATTTAGTTGTTTCAGTTAAGTGTATGTTAAATTAAATATATGAATGAGCAAATAATAGGTATTGAAAACAATCTATGTAAAAACGTATATTTAGTGCATATTTTTCATGACTATCCTGAACATTTCATAAAAACTAAATAGTTTTGAATGAAATCATTATACATGTAGGTACAGTTTTTTTTTAACAATTTTTATCATGAACAGAATTGAGGACAATTTTGAGTAGCGATTTTCCTACTAAATAGAACGAACTTGTGTTCATACATATTTTCCTTTATTCATTAACCCACTCCAGTTTTTTTTTTTTTATTTATTTATTGACTCAAAGGAGATTCTGTGAGAATGAAAATAATTATTTGAAAATGAAATACACTACAATATGTGACCCAAACATTCTTACAAGAAGCTACATCACATGTTTTTTCAGACATGATCTGGAGTAAATAGACATGAAAGTAACACAATGGTAAAACTGCCCAAGGAAGTATGTCATCACTTATTATAGTCCAGTTGGTGGAGGTTACGAGAACAAGTAATTAGCAATCTCACTGAACTTTTTTTTTATTAGTAGTATATTTGAAATAAAAAAGTTCACTGGTCAATCAATTTCCAAAGTCAAAAAAAAATTCGAAAAATATTTTTATTTTCAAAATCCTAGAATATTTTGTGCTGGGATGAATATAATAAAAAAAAAAAATACTGTCTAGTAGGGAAAGTTTTTTTTCTACCAAAAAGATTGAACTTTTTTTGTCAGAGTTATACTTTGTCCGCAAAAAAATCATTTAGGAAGTTATGCACACTACACTTGGGATGCATGGTCAGCCGCGTGAGGACCTATTTTTTAGAACCGGGCATATTACATTATAATCTGATACGTACTTACGAAATCTCAAATTGTAGTTTCAAATACTCTATTTTCAAGTAGGAAATCTAAACTTTCTAATGCTATAGTTTATTTTTCGTTTTTAACAAAACATTGTATAGAAAAAAACGCGTATATATGTATATTAGAATCGAAAATTGACTGTTCAGATTATAAATTTTCTCAAAAATAATTATAATTCGGAAAAAAAAATCATTTCAGAAAATTGTTATTTAGGTGACCTAATTAACGAATAAAATTTTCCAGTCATTAATTTTGTCTCGTTATAAAATATGTGATAATTTTGAAATTTTTCGGAATCTAAATTTCATAGCGATATAAATATATAGGCCTCTGCAAAAGTATTAAAAATAAAATTATTTGACTGAAACTATTTTTAAAATGTAGGTTAAAAAATACATGTCAAGAATCTTTAAGCATATATTAAATAAATAATAATAAACATTTATTCCTCATCAAATATTCATTCAGTGCGGAATTTTTTTCAATTTCAATAATTTTTTGTGTATATCAAGAAAATGGCATTTTTTTGTTCTAATTGTTATCTCTTCGTATTGTTGAAAATAAATTTCGATACTGTTATACCAAACAGATGAACACTGAACCAAAATCCAAATCCAAAAATATTTATTTTACAAGTTTTAGTAATTTTACATTTCAGAATAATAACATTACATTGAATTATAAATAATAAAATGTGCCACGTTTGGCAACGAAGGGAACCCTCTCGGCGAGGGGGTTCAACCATAAATGGCACCCTCTCAGGGGGGTTTCTCCCTTCGTCTACCCTGCCATTGCTGGCCGTTAGCTCAGTTGTTACCCATCCATGTGTTGTGAAGTTCAGTGGACCGACCTCCAGCCTAGCTTATGTCGGTGTTTGTTGTGTAATGGTCTGTGACCCTGTGTGGTGTTTGGTGTTTTAGTGTTGGGGTGTTTGATAGTGTTTCAAGAAAAGTAGCATAAAAAACTTGATTTAGACATTGGCTTGTGTTATGAGCTCCTCCCACACCGCAGGGCGCGCTGGCTTCGCGGTGTGCGATTTGCCCACATCACCAAGTACACGGTTCATTCCCCAGCTTGGTCGCAGGCGTCCAAACTCGGGAATTCTCCGCGTGCTCTTTTTTGTTTGTGTATTTTGTGTTTGTGTTGTGATGTTGAGTTGTTTTTCATGTTTTTCATCGGCTCATTGGATCCCTTGACTGCCACCCCCCCATGGGGACGACGAGCGGTGGGGTGGGGGGCCCCGTTGGCGCCCCCACCATTGAGGGGTGCGTCTCCGGAGTTGCTCCAGTGATCCTCAGAATGAGGATATGGAGCTCCATGAGCCGATTACTCACATGATCAAGCACCGAAGCTAGGTGAATATGGCGCCTTTCTGCCTCACAGCCACATCGAGTGGGGGCAGGGTGACGACTTGAATGTCTTCTTTCTTCATTGTTGTTGGAGTGCCATTCACTGCTTCTTATTTGGTGTGTTCCTCCTCTAGCCTCTCTTGGGGTGAGGGTAGGGGGGTTGTTTGAGGTGTAGTTGGTTGGAGTGTTACTGTTCTTGTGTGTGTGTTTCAGTTCTCCAGGCTGAAACTTTGGTCTGGTTGTTGTTGTTGACGACTGTGTGGCTATCCTGTTTTCCTCCACTTTTTCCCTGTATGCTTCGCATCCTTGGTAATTTGCGGGGTGCTCCTGGCCGCAGTTTGCGCATGTTGGCGGGGTTTCCCTGGACTTCTCGCATGCAGTGGTCAGGTGTCCCTGGCTGCATTTGAGGCATCTTGGAGCATGAAAGCAGTTGCCTGCTGCATGCCCCCATCTTTGGCAGCGCCTGCACTGTGTGACAGCTGCCCCATTTATTCTGTGGTCCCAGGTTATCCTTGTATTGAGTAGCGTTTTGGCTTGATGTTTTATGCCTCTTAGCGTGATGTCTGCTGCTGTTGTTATCATATACATTGGTCTTGTGGTTTTGGCCATTGTGAATATTTTGTTGATTTTTATTCCATGTTCCCGTTTCATTGCACTCTTTATCTCTTCGTGTCCAGGGTCTTGAGCACGAAGAGGTGTTCTTTCTGCTTCTGCGTAGTGAACGAGTGGAATTCCAGGTCCATCTCCTGGAATCTCTTTTTCGCTTTTTCGAGGTCCTCATCTTTTTCGAAGTGAAATATAGAGTGTTTCTCTGTGTACTTCACTTCGAATTTCAGGTTCGCTCTCCTCAAGCAGTCCATGAGTTCGTTGCTGTTCCTTGCCCTTTTTTCTACTACGATTGGTGGGGGTATATCTCGTTTTCCTTTCTTTTTTCTTTCTCTCGGCTGTGTCTGTTGGGGCTTCCTTTCCAGACTTTCTTCGAACACTGAACCAATAGAATGTATAGTGGACAGGTAAGAAAAAACTCAGGTAAGAAATGCAATAGAAACGGAAGCAGGTATAAAATACAGTAGGCTGCTGATGTCGCAGCTGCTCCTGTTTTCGGGAGTTTCGGTGTGGGCGCGGTCGGCTGCTCAGTCGTCTGCTCTCAGCTGTGTATCATAACGTTCATAACATCATATGATGTTATATCAGAGACAAGTTCTGATGAATCTGATGCTGAAAACAATGACGATGATAACGATAATATACAAAATGTAGATGATTCCATGTAATTTTTTTTCTAATTTTAATGAAAAACAAAACAAATGAAGACTTTCTAATTTAAATTAATTATTTTATACCCAGAGAAAAATAAAAGAACTAAAAAAAATATTTTCATAATTTTTTTGAAAATTTTGAGAAAAATTTAAAACTTTTTAGTTACGAATCCTTGGAATAAAGTCCTTTTACATGAATAATGTTATAGATATTTGAGTGGAATGTAATAATTATGAATTTAAATCGTGTTTCTAGTACAAGATGGCTAATGGCGGATCTAATTTTTTGCGGACAAATATAACTCTGACAAAAAAAGAGCAGAATTTCTTCTTGATAGAAAAATTCCCCTTCTAGATGTTTTTTTCATTTTCCATTATATTTATCCCAGCCCAAAATATTCTAAAATTTTTAAAAATAAAAATATTTTTTGAAATTTTTTTGATTTTGGAAATTGACTGACCAGTGAACTTTTTTATATAAATCAGTATCCCTAAACTACTTATAAAAAAATACCAGCGAGAATGCTAATTACTTGTGCCCTATAACAAATTAGGATTCACCACGCACTAAACAGTCGATTCAATTTTCATTTTTCACTACAAACTAAAGATGTTTTGGCAATAAAAAAACATTGACTGGAAAGTTAAATGATTCACCAAACACAAACACTGAATAAAACGACGAAAAAATGTTACTAACTGGAAAAAAAACTGCTATCAAAAAGGATAAAAATACACGAGGTCTTATGGTAGACGAACAGTTCTGGAGGCCAGGTGACGTCAAATGACGATGATGAAATTTGACCAATGTACGGAGATAGGAATTGAGCCATCCTTTGTAGTGCATAACCGTTTGAGTCATTTTCACAGAAAATTGATTGTGGCGACACTGAATAGGAGTACCTACTGGAATCGTCCACTAACCTTATTCAACGATTATACACTACACAGGATGGCCCATTTCCTATGCCCGTTCATTGGTCAAATTTCAAAGCAGGTGCGTCGTCATTTGACGTCACCTGGCCTCCAGAACTGTTCGTCTGCCATAAGAGCCCATATATTTTTATACTTTTTCACAGCGGTTTTTCTTCCTGTTAGTAAAATTTTTCCATCGTTTTCTTCAGTGTTTGTATTTGGTGAATCATTTTCTCTAACTTACTCTATCTTTAAATGGCATGCATCAAGAGCGGTATTTCTCCTTGGGGTTACATAATAAATGAACATGTATATTTGCGAAGTTTAGTTGCTGCTAATTTACTTCTTCAATACTATTGTATTTATTGAGAAATTACTTATCAGCTTTTATTATTGTCATCCCTCAGCTTGAGCTAATTTTATGATATCCAAACTGAGATATCTCTAAAAGAACAACGATTCATGAATACCTATTAAATGTAAATTTCGACATATATATTTTAATGACGAATGAAAAACACTAGACATCTCTATACAGATGAGTTGATGGCGATAAACTACTTTATTGCATATACCAATAGCAGAACAAAATAAAAATGTACATTTAGTTACGAATTTGAAAATTTAATTTTTTCGTCGGGATACTCTAAAAATTTTCATTTGGAAGGTTAATGCCTTTTTGTAAAACAAAATTTTTCTTATAAAAGAACAGCGAACAAACACCACCATATTCCAAAATATTCAAGCAAATTCAAATATCCATCAATCATGAACACTATCATTGTTGCAGATCCATTGTGTGTATGAGCGCTCAAAACAAGATGATAGTTTCAAAAAATAAAAACTTTTGATCAATTAACGCTTCAACTACTCTTGAATTAAAATAAATGAACAATTCCCCAATTTGCTTTCCATTTATAAGCACCGGCAACACTGTATGAAAAATCCGTCAGTCGCCAAATTCTCAGTCTGACAAAGTACGATTCTGCTGTTTTCACTTTCTGACCGAATTCAATCGGCTCATGTATCGGTCGGAGCAAGTCCAGTCCGTGTTAGTACAGTATAGATAATTGTGGGTCTGCTGAGTTGCTGGTTTTGTGAAACACGAATCGGACGATTTTGAAGATTTACTTTTCTGTTAAAATTCACTTCTGAAACAATAAGTTTCTGTGAAAAGCGCATTCTGATCATATACATATTTGTCGAAATAACAATCTAGGAAAGTACAGTCGATATTTTTCATTCTGCCGGCGTCCAGTCTGACGAAGTACGGTTTGATGTTGTGATGTTTTACATTGTGCAGTTGGGATAAGTATGGATCTGTTCATTTCATTTTCTGATCAAGTAGCTATCTGACGGAGTAAAGTTTGTCAGTTTCTTTATTTGATATTGTTCGTTCTGACAATATGGGTGTCCCCGTCGGAATGGATACAATTTTCAATTAGAAAGATTCCTGGATGTTCCCGGATATGCGAATCAAAGTACTAATGATGATATTGTCAAAAATTAAATATTCTAGGGAATTTCACGCTAGTATGTTTTTCAATGTGACAGATAAAATTCCATAGGATGTTTTTATTTTGTCCATTTCATCAATGTTACTTCGATTCATGTCTCCGGGAACAGTCGTGATTCTTCAAAATTGAATCCGTTTCGACCCTGAACCATATCAGAAAAGGTCTAAAAAATGTCAGAGGTTTCAACCAGAAAATCATTTGTGGCAACACTGAATAGGGGTACTGGAATCGTCCATTCGAGTCTGTTTAGGAAGCACATACTAACGAGTGACTAACGTATAGTATGAAATTCACCTTTAAATTAAATTCTTGCGCAATATTCACAGAACAGCCGTACCTGCCTATTATGAGTAAGACATTCGCTAGTCAATAATCTTAGCATTATACAGGGTGATTCTAAATTCAATACAAATATTTCCAGGGAGTTTTCCCATAAACACGTGTCCTAAAATTCACCCCCTCCAGTTTCAGACATCGCAAGTTGCCAGAAAAAAAATAGTAAATTTTGAATTGGGCTACAATTATGCATCAAATGTTCGGAAAATCAGAGGCCCGTGGTTTTTTGGACAATCTATTCGTTTCTTGCTCCAAAAATAAGGTAACTCTGATTGGGGGGGGGGGGGGGGGAGGTAAATTAGGGTTGCCTAAAGTTTTTATGGAAAAAAATTCTATTTCCTCACAAAAAAATCCATATTCAAATGTCACCATTGAGTTGGCTATGAAATAACAAAGTTTTAAACTCTTGCATTTTAATCAGCTAATAGTTTTCGAGAAAACCGCTAGTAGATGACAGGAGAATGTTAAAGTAACTAAAATACTTAGTGAGCTATGACTTTTCACTTTGTTTCCCATTTTGACGCTTCTGACGTTTAGAATGCAACATAGCACTTTGATTTACTTGCTAGTTTGACGTTTATTGAACGGGTAAATTCCGATTTTTTTGAAGCAACTTGTGATGTCTGTAGCTTGGAGGGTGAATTTTAGGACACATGTTTATGGAAAAAACCAGTCTCATTTTAACCCCGGGAAAACGCACATGGAAAATTTATATTGAATTTATAAACACCCTGTATTTAACCGTTATGAAATAATTTTTTAATATAGAACATGGCAATTGTGTAATCGTATTTTGGATTTCAGTATGTGAATGATAAAATTGCAACATTTTCTCCCTGGAAAAGTGCTACCACGAGTTCAATAATCTGTTGCATTGTTTGAAACTATACATTCAACACCCTGTACATCTTATCTGGGTATATCAGGGTGATCTAAGAACACTATTAGCCTACATAATTTTCTTTTTTGGCCCTTTTTGTGTATGCGAAACTATACATGAAATATATCTGAGATAGTGATAACACCGTTTCATACAAATTCATTCATAGAGAAAATGAAAAGTTAAACTGAAGTATAAGCAAAATCCATCATTTGCTACAAACTTCCTTTCCCCAACATATTATTTGTGATCAAACAATATTCATTCATTTATTTATACTGGACTAGATTCAGGAACAACTAGAAAACATCATATAAAAAATATAATAATTAAATTGTAGCATATTTATTTCTTGATACGTACAATACAAATTCATTTAATCATTTGACAAAAGAGTATATAAAACTAATGAAAATCATAATAGGAGAATTTTTCCCAACAAAAAACTAATTTACTTAGGGCCAACTTATCAAATACAAGTTAGGTGTTAGGTACGAGCTAAAGCGTGATCAAGAAACAGCATTGGTTCTTCATATTAGAAAATAAGTTCTTTACTATGTATTGATAAATCAGCACTTAGCAAATCATGAAAACTACCCAATTTCGAAACGTGACTGAAGTAAGAAAATTGAAAATTCCCAATAAAAACAATCCCTTTTTATTTAGACTACTGACTATTTTATTGTTCACTTCACAGAGAAGTTAAAATATGCTACAAACTAGAATGATATCACAAGTCAAAAAGGACATAAAATACATTCCCCTTTTCAGTTGTATTTGGGTTCAAAATTTCACTATGAAATGTGTATCAACTTATAACTTATTCAACGATAGGTATGAGTTACGCCATTCCCTTATGTTCAACTAGTTAATTGATAAGGTTTTAGCAATCAGATTAGCTCAACTCTTTCAATTTTTGTGGCCCAAAGAGAAAGACTGAATGATAAAAAAGCTGAAATCACAGCAACAGAATGATTTCAATAAGTTCCGAAATCAAAAGGGAGAGTGAGATAACGATGACACCCATATTCCCTTAAAGCTTATGAAATAAAAAAAAATAATATCTTGTACAACAAAACATTTTATTGAATGTGTGTATTATACACTTTTAACTACTTGAAATATATTATTTTCGATTTTCACAACAAATTTAGTTATAACTTATAATAATATAAGTAGATTAATTGCAAAAAACACAGGAAAATAAGAAGCCACTAATCAAAAGGGTTTTTGCAGGATTGGATGAATATCACTCGAATCATAAAACAATGTCAATATCAAATAACTGACTATTTAATTAGTTACTTCAACAATGCTATTTCAACATACGCTATAAAAAATAGTAATGATTGTGAAATTATACACCTTTCATTAAATCGATTTTATAAAAATGCAATTAATAAAACTTCAACTTTTAGTGGTGGCATTGAAAGTAAAACTGACAAATTAATGAGCAGCCACAAAGAAGAGATATTAACAATGCAGCGTGATGCTGACTAGTAACTTCCACCCTATTGGGTGCTCAGCTTACACTGAAATAGATTATTTGAGTACATTGCTAAGAAAATCTAGAGACAAATGTTTGTCTATGATGCCTAGTCTGTACCAATGTAGCAAAGTAGTTAAATTGTAATATACAGTCTCTCTTGAGGTGATGATAAGTCACTCCTACAGCCAACCATAACTCAATTGAAAATATGGCAGACACCAGTGTCGGTAATTTAACCAAGACAGGGGAAGTCACGTTCATCGTCAACCTTCGGAGCCGGACGATTATCATCGTTTCTTTCTTCAACCTGAAAAAAAAACAAAACATGAAACTATTCAAGTCATATGGAAGAATTTGCTTGAGATTACCGGCAGATACTTGGTTACAAATGGGAAATATTTCAATTTGAAATTTTTCCGAATATTTCAAGTCTCTGCATCTTTCAAACTCAAAAAGGATCATCCGAACATCAATAATTTAGTTTTATAAGCAAAAAATATGAAAATTGCATGACTTAAAGTAAATTATCAATATTTAATATGAAGCCAGAGCAACATTTTCCAATGGTACGTTTTTTATTGTTTGTGTCCTTCAGGCTAATTTTTTTTATATAATTCTTTTCATAAACACCTCAGAAGTCCATCTAAAAGATTGTGCAAGCAGAGGAGATCCGAAACTTACAGCTTACGTAAGTGTGGATTCCGAACCACTCTAGCTCAGTCATTTCGCTTCATGACAGTGGTGCCTTTACTTTGACATATACTATTCAATACATCCTGTTTATATGAATAGTTTGAGTCAAAGCCAACTCGTCATCAGGATTCGTATGGAAAGTGTAAGGTTCAGTTCTGTACAACTAGCAAGCAGAAAACTGTGTCACTAGATCTCAGTATTGAAAAACATTTCTTGCCCGTAATGAAAAAAAAAAAAACAATCAAGTGGTTTTTATCCAATTGTTGCAACAAAAGATATTTATGGTGTAATTAATTCAAGGAACTGATTTTAGATGAGTTGCTTAGTCATAATGGACTCAAAAACAGTACTTTCTTCATGATACTCGACTTTTTTATGGCATTGACATGTTATCATTCGGACAGAAACAAGTAGAGTATGAAGTATAGAATGATTTTAAATTAAATAAATACCTGCCAAGTACAAAAACACCAAGAAATGAAATGATTTGGTTCCAATAATGAGATCATCAATGACAAACACCTATTTTGTTAAAAAAATCTTATTATTCAGAAAGGACCAAAGACTGGAAAACTTTGAAATAAATTTCAATCTGAAGGAAAAATACGTTTCAAATGAAAATGAATTTTGCGACAAAAATATTTTTTTATGGTCAAGGCCAGGTACTATTCATACGACTCTCGTATAACAACGTTCTTTAGGATTTATAATACAAGTATTGTCCAAAATTGACAACTACAAGTCCACTGTGCGCATGACCTTCATTTGAATTCAAAATTACATAAAAATGCAGGTACTTGTTCAACCATTCCAGAGACAAAAAGAAGGCAACTGAAATTACAACTAATATGACTTTTCATTTACCTGTCCAACATTGTCTCTGCCTACATCTCTTGCAGGATCTCTGCCACCATCTCGTCCGCCTTCTCTACCAGCATCTCTGCCTCCTTCTCTGGGTCCGTCCCTGCCGCTGATTCCATCTCTACCGCCTTCTCGAATTCCATCTCTTCCTCCATCTCTGCCGCCTCCGGCACCTCCACGACCACCACGATTTCCTCTTGGACCAGATCCTCTTCCTCCTCTTCCACGCCCAACACCAACACGCCTGCTGTCATTGAACTGAATATCGATGTCCAGTATGTGTTTCTGTCTACCCACACGTTGCGGATATTCGGATATATCGTATTCCTCTTCTTCGGATTCCTAAAGAAAATTCAACTTGAGATTACAACAAAAAATGGCAAATTTTTTGAAAAAAATTAACTTCTTGACATTTCTAGGTTTTCCATGATTTCCAGGTTGGTAGCAACCCTGTATTACTCAAAATAGTGGTCTGCGCCATCCACAATTACTATTTGTAAGTATAACAGGAATCAGTTGAACAAACATCCACAAAACACAGGGTCCTATAAAATCGCTGACAATAAAATATCCAAAATATGAAGCCCATACTAAAGTAGCTGTTTTTATTATCAATTAAGGAACTGACGGCAGTATCAAGTTAAGAGCAGTTTCATATTGTTAACCATTGTGCAAGGTTTCTGAAAATTTTGACAGCAAATTGAAGAACAAAACACAAAATATAAACATGACTGATTAATCTGACGAGCGGTTGGTGTCTCTGAATTTCTACAAATAAAATTGCTTTATCTGGTCACCAAGAATCAGGCGATACGGCAAATAATAATAATAGTGGCCCTCCACACTCATAAGCTGCACCTTTGTGTACCCATAAAAGTTAGTAAAGAGGTAACGGGGTTTTAAACTTCTAAGTCGATATTACGTAGAATCTAAAGTAAAATATCGCAACTGAAGAACATCTATATGTAAAAATTTAAGATTTTTTCCTAGATCTAGGTACTTGCAATGTTTTCACCAAAACCACTTTAGCTATATCCCAGTGAAACGCCAGATTCATGGCGAAGATTTTTTTAAAATTGAAATGAATTGCCACTAATAGGCCAATCACTTAGGTAAAAATGGATAAAAAATAGCAAAACAATGCAAAATTTTACAAATGTTTTATTTTTGTGCTCAATGAAACAATAAGAATTTGCGCCCTCGTACAAGGTCGGCAACATTGTTAAAAATGTAAATTATAAACAATTCCGGTTATTTTGTAGGAAAAAAAATGCAAAAATGTCGCAAAATGACGAAAACCAAAAAATTGTCATCCTTTATGGTTCCCCAATTTTGCGACCATTTCCAAGTTTGGCATCTGAGTAAATAAAAAAAAAATCTAGTACACCGGGATCGAACCGGGTCCAATGCTAGCAGAAGTTTGGAGAGAAAGATTTGGAGTGATAGAGGACTATATAGTCCCCAACAATACTCCTCCTTGGAAAGGTTCATTGCCACTATTTGTTGAACAGACACCAATGCCGGAAAATCTAGTATATGCCAATTCAAAACCCAAAATCAGCTTCAACTTTAAGAATCTGGAGTTGTCTAAAAATTTCTAATTTTACCAGAAGTCACAAATAGAAATATTGGTAGCAGTTGAATGGTGAGAATTGCCCACTCACAGTCAACTCAACCTAAACTTTACCAGCAAGTCACTTTAACGACAATTATTATATTCTTCTGTAAAATACAATATATTTTTATTTGATATTTGGAATTTAAAGAGGAAATTAATCATGTGGTGTTTGCTCAACTGAAAAAATATATACGTGCATTAAGATATATAAAACATATTCAACTTACCTCTTCTTTCTCCTTTTTTCGAAGTTCAAACATCTTTTTCCATTGGCTTGGGTCCTCGCCTTCACCTGCTTTTCGAATGTTATATTGTGGCTTAGCACGACCAGCACGTTGAGCCTTCCATTCGTCTAATGTCAGTTCCTTAGGTTCTTCTTCAACAGGGGCGGTTTCTACGTCAACTTCTTCCCTAGAATTAATGAAATTCCATTTGAATAAATTATGAAATTCATATTTAAGTGTGAAATTATAATAAATACACATCCAGAAATCTTTCAATAAGGCATATATTGATTTTTTTTGTATATAGTTATTAATATTCATCTTCCAAACAAATTAGCAAATAAAGTAATAAAAATAATCTGCTGCCACAAAGAAAAAAGGAAACTTACTTCTTTTCAGCTTCAACGACTTCCACTTTAGGTTCATCTCCCCAACTTTGATTCATGTCATTATTAGTAGGCCCATCAGCTTCCCTTAAAAAAAAAAAATGAAAATTAGTTTTTCAACTGGCACACATTTCATCGACTTACTCTATTACGTCCTTATGAGATCCCCAGTTATGAGCACCAGCTCCATCACGCTTGTCGACTGGTTTAACTCCTCTGTAACCATGGCTGCTCAGTATTGGTGTCAATGACCAAATTGAATTAATTCAATGTCAAAAATGAAAAACAAAATCGCAGGACTCTAGCCAAATGTATGTTTCAAGATTCAAAATATTCCCGTCTCGCTAAACCAAAATGAATTTTTATTTCAGAGTTATTCCTTCAAGTTCTTAAGGATTTTAACATTATTTTTGAATCGTTAGGATCTGCCAAGTATTTAAGCACTTCATTTATGTCCTTATCACATGGCCAGCTGAATGATTTAGAGGTTCAAATTAAGAGGCCATAGAATAGGACATAAGAACTCCTTCCAACCCGTAAGCGATAACAAATTGCGACAATTACCAACTGTCCAAACTATCATTGGGTAGTACAAATATAAGGAAGACCTGTCATCGATCATGAGAAAGAGGTGACTGTAGTACCACTCGCCAAAAGAAGGAAACACAAAACCATTCCATTTCTGGGCATTTCCAAGTATCTAAGAATAACCTAGGTGTAAATCTTACATGAAAGACCTATCTAAAAGGAATATCAAAGAATTATATTATATAATGTACTGGTTTAAGTATCATGCTAGTAAAATTATCGGTTGAATTCCAATACTTGTTGGCAATAAGAGTGGATTATAAGAGAACTCCGATTCAAGCAAACTCGGAGAAAGTTGCGGAAGAGTTTATAAGCATACTCTTCCTAGCTTGGAAAAATATTTTGAGTATCTATTGTTAACATCAACTCAGATAAACAATAGATGAAAAAAAAGCAGTTTTTTTTTTAAATGAAGCTTTGTGTTGCATCACTGGATGAAACGATTTTTTAGAAGCTTTTCGAAGATGTAAGAGATAAAAGGGAGAACATCTTCAAGTTCACTCCATAATATCAGAATCAATTTAAGAGATCCAATATAATTATGCATATTCTGAAGAACTATAACTTTTCAAATTTGTATCCGCATGTCATCCGTACATAAATTTCAGACAATTTCACGCCAACGAAATTTTTATAAAGTGCCCTCAGGATATGCAAGAAAAAGATTAGCAATATAGGAAGTCATAGTCTCTGACTGCAGTGTCTCAAACGGCACGATGATAGAAGGCACAGGCTCAAAAAAGATCTTGTTTTCATATTAACAAATTTCATTAAATGTTCTCATCGAGGAGCTCGTGGTAACATGGTAAAAACGCTATCTGTTGTGACAACAGGTTATTAACGTTAGATATCCTCCCCAACTTCGTATAATCTTGCCATTACTTCTATGAAACTCCCAAGATTTGCTAGGATTACGAAGTTGTCAGCACTTTTAACAGTTTGACTACTTTTATTTTATTTTCGAAGTATTACTACTGGAAACTTGGATGAAAATGAAAGATGAAGCTGAATGAAATGAAAATCAAATGGTTTTATGAATAATGCTGTTAGAGACATGCAATTTCGTCTTTCACATTGAATTGACATTTGGTTGAAAATCTAGTATAAAAATTCGAGGTTTATAAAAAGCTCAATTCATTGAAAATACATTCAAACTTGGAATATATGGAGAAGTTCAATTTCAATTAAACTCTCAATATAATTCTAACCAGAACACAAGCTTATCTATGAAGCCTTATCTTCATTGGTGAATTTACGATTGAAATTAAGGGAATGTTACTAAAAAAAACTAATTATTATTTACATTTAAAAAACATGATATAACTTGACTAGAACAAATAATAAGAATTTCCTAAAACAAGGAAAACATATTTCGCAGTTGTTGGATGTACTGTAATAATGGGGCTGTTCGAAACATTGATATTTACAGTTGGTATGGCTGATGAGAAACATTTTTGTTGCATTCTAGTGAATTTGAAAAACTATGATGCTTATAAATTTTGCATATTCTAGGCATCGTTCCTTTCGCACCTGAACTATATATTCGTTCCTACCGAATTATTAAAACGTGGGGTTATTTATTTGACTATTTTATATACCAAGTACATTTACAACAAGTCATAATAGGACTGCTGAATGCTAAGCGCTGCGCTGAACTTATTGCCCAAAAATAAAGGTGTTTTCTAGGCATTCAGCATCTAGAAATTAAAAAAAAATCCTATTTTTAACAAATTTTCCTTTGTTCTCACGATGTTTTGTGAACGTAACAAGATTTTTTATTCCAACGGAACCAGAATATAAAAAAATAGTACAAAATCACAGCTAAGCGATTCTAATTAATAGATTAAGAAGTATTAATATGTGATTTCATACAAATTCACTTTTGGACAATCATTGTTTATAGAAGATTCAATATGAAAAATAAATAATTCATAATATTAATAAACTCTATATTTCTTCAATGCATAACATCACGTTGAACAATAATCTATGTAGATAATACCATTCAACTAATTGCAAAAATTAGCTTACCAGAATCTACCAATAACAGATCTGCAAAGTAATTTTCGCAAGATCTTTCAAGAGTTGTCGAAAAAAAAAGTATTGATTTGGAAAGCTATTCATTAATAAAACTTCATAAATAAACTATCACATAGTGTAATTCTACAACCTAGAACTGTAAATTTGGCAGACAAATTTTGAACGATCAAAAACAAGATTGGGTGAAACATCATAAATGTGTACCGTCTGCAATTCATTTTGAATGACTGTTAAATACTTTTTATTTTCTGGGAAAATACTAGCAACGTAGAAGAAATATTCATAATCCAGAAAAGTGTAATTCGAATATAATGCTTGGACTTAAATATGATGAATCATCAGGTTCCATACAGTGGTGCAGTATAGCAAGAATTTTAGAAACATTCAGAGAGAGTCCTGAAGGAGGGAGGATCTGAGAGAATATAGAAAGTATCCCTGAATGTTCCAGACAGCAGAAATGTTTCTCCGAGACTTCTCAAAACACTATCAACTATCTGGATACAGTCGCCTCATTGAAAACATTAAAAAACTACTCGACAGACATATGGGGTACTGGTTTCTAACCAGCTACACTCCTACCAATATGCGAATAGAGGCGGTACTTCACATTTAGTGGGGAAAGAAAACTCTGGAAGAAAAGGAGGTATCTCTAGGAGCGTTTTGCGATATAGAGGGTACCTTCGACAATACCTTCTTAAAATTTATCAACGAGACAACTAGAGGGCAATTGCTGCAGGTTGAACGAGGGGATGATCGAAGATGCCCACAAGAAAAAGTATATTCATTTCTATTGTGGAACATTGTGATGGAAAAGCTTATAATTGGACTCAACAAGAAGGGATTTAACGCCCTAGAATATGATGACGAATTAGTCATCAAAGTGCCCTGAAATCAAAGTTAGCCTCAGAAAAATAACATAGTTGTATTCACCCGAAGGAGAATTGCAGAGGAACTTCTCTCAGACTCCAAGAGGAAGAAGTAATGAAATCGGGAGGATCAAGTACTCTGGAGTTGTCATAGTATGATACAGTGGATATACAGGGTGGCCTATCGAAAACGTACCGCAAGGCATTACAGGCTAGGAGGAAATCCAAAAACAAGTTTGTTTTTCAGGGGGACAACTTTTGACGCAAAAAGCATAGCAAAACCTTCAAACCCCTAAGTAGGGGTGTCATCCCCCAACTTTTTTCAAATGGAAATGGGGGTCAAGTGATACCTCTTTAAACGGGACCATTAATTTCCTATGCATTACTGCTAAGTTTTTGTAAATCTATCCGCTCGTTTAGAGAATATGTAGCTTCAAAATTCCAACAATTTACAAAATGTATAGGTCTTAGGGTAAAACCTGTTTTCTTAATTGGCCCAACCTAAGCGTGGTATTATTCAATAAGAGGCCAATTCAAGAAGAATACAAACGGTATGGGCCCCCACCCATTACTGCGCTTAGGTCGGGCCACTGAAGAAAACAGGCAGTCCTGTTACCTCAAGACCTATAAATTTTCTGTCATTCACACACTTGTCCGGAATAACATTAATCAATAGGCCGGTAGTTGCTAGTCTTGTGACTCGTGGTTGAAGTGTTTCAACATTGTTGAAACTTTAAAAATTATCAATTATGGTGTACTCATTTGCAGATAGAGTAGAAATTATTATCTTTTTTTTTTCTAAAACAATAAATGTAGAATGTTGCGACGGACGTGACTCGTACAGGTGTCAAACGAGTCTTAAAAAACACAAGTTCCATCTTTATAAGATATTCCTTTTCTTTTGATCATGATGACATGATATAGATTCGGTTACTACAAGAACTAAATGAAGACAACTTTGATCGTCGCTCTCAATTTTGCGAAATTATGACCGAACGAATGATTAATAATGGTAATTTCCTATTTAAAGTGCGATTTTCGGATAAGATTAGATACTTCATGAATAGTTTAGTGAATCGCCACAATTGTTGTTACTCGACTGACACCCATCAAAAGATTTTCTTCGAGCCACACACACACAACACCCCCAGAAGTTGAATGTATGGGCTGTTATTTTTGGAGATTCCATTGCAGGCCCTTTTTGCCTTCCTGGAAATTTAACAGGAAATATGTACCTGGATTTACTACAAAATGCCATCGACCCAGCTCTAACAAATATAGAGAACGACCCTGCATACAATGCGCAGGAACTGATTTCCCGACAAGACCTCCTACGCATTACTTACTGAATGTGCGCAATTACTTAAATGACACGTTCCAGGACGCTTGATAGGACGAAGGGGTGCAATTGAGTGGCTCCCTCAGTCAGCCGACTCAAGTCCTTCAGATTTTTTTTTGTGGGGGCACATAAAAACCAAAGTTCACAGCACTCCACCTGACACATTGAAAGATCTGCGAGGATTAATCATTGACGTATGTCGCCAAGTGACACCGCAAGTGCTCCAGAATGTTCGGCAACGGTTTGAAGATAACCTGTATCACTGTATGCACGTTGGTGGACAACAGTTTGAGCATTTACTTGACTAATACAGTTTTTAAGTAAAATTTAATCAATTTTTGAATTTTTCGTCAAATGTATACAGCACTCCACCTGACACATTGAAAGATCTGCGAGGATTAATCATTGACGTATGTCGCCAAGTGACACCGCAAGTGCTCCAGAATGTTCGGCAACGGTTTGAAGATAACCTGTATCACTGTATGCACGTTGGTGGACAACAGTTTGAGCATTTACTTGACTAATACAGTTTTTAAGTAAAATTTAATCAATTTTTGAATTTTTCGTCAAATGTATTGTTGGCATTTTAAAGCTTCATATTTTCTAAACGAGAGGATCGATTTTAAAAAACTAAGCAGCAATTTATAGGTAATTGAAAGCCCTTTTAAAATTCTCAATTGAAAGAAATTGGGGATGACACCCCCACTTAGGGTGCAAGTTTTGCTAGCTTTTAGTCAAAAGTTGTCCCCCTGACAAACAAACTTGACATGTTTTTGGATTTTGTCGAAAAGATCTTTCTCAGCTTGTAATGTATGGTGGCTCCGACTGAAAATCTCAACAGTAAATAAACTAAACCGATAACTCTGATGGCAATATTGGGGTGTCCCAGGGGTCAATTTTGGGCCCTATTCTGTTTCTTATGTATGTTAACGAAATTCTGAAAGCAGATGGTAAATTGTATTTTCTTCATATGCTGAAGACAACTCTATAATTGTTTCCAATAAGTCAAGCAAATATGTGGAAAAGGAGCGTGTAGTGTTGTGGGTTCCCTGAAAAACTGGTTTTCACATATTTTTTACTTTATTAAGAAAACTTAGAAAACATATTTATCAAGAAAGTCGACGACTCACTCTAAAACAACTTTACCTTAAAGCAGTCACAAGATTTATGTTGAAAATGTCTTGTTATAAAAAGAATATGCAAACACGTCCTTTTGAGAAATCCCAAAAGTGTTGCTTACCAGAAGCATATACAGGGTGAACTACGACCAATTACGGAAAATTATACAGTGTTGTCTCTCCACCAAAAGAAGGAGACCCAGGATGTAAACATGTGGACAGCCAAAATCAGTGTTCCTTCGTTACTCCCTCAGATCAATAAGTAAACATAGATCGGCCCGATGCTACGTAAACATCATATTCACTGAACCGAAGATAATTCTTGCGGAAACTGTTTTGTTTCGGGTTTTTGACATTCGAACCAAAACACAACACCTCTAGCACAGTGCCGTGCTTTTTTAAGGGGGTCAAAATTACTTATGCAAATGCAGTACCTGTGAGCTGCAACAAGTTATGTCACGGTTTTGTCTTAAAATTCCTAGGGTCAATAAAAAGCCGGGGGTTGGCAGCAAATAACTTTTTATCAAAATTTGGGGATTCAAGATAGCGGATTAGTTTTGTGATATTCTTTCCTTAGTTGGATTCTAGGAGTTTTCAGCTATCAAAAATAAAGCATTATTTATGGTCTAAAGTAATTATTTCGAGAGATCAAGTTCCTTGACTATATTTCAAGTTTGGTGTCTGGGGGTTTATGTTGTGTAGATCAAGTTTCAACGAATCAATACGAATATTTGAATAAATATGGACCAGTTGCATAAAGCCTTCTGTTAACGTAGGTAACATAACTGGTGAGCTTAGACATGCGTTGCCATAGTAATCATCAAATCAAATATTTATTTGTCTGTTAAATTCTTTATGCAACTGGCCCTGTGAGTTAAGAAACCTTCTCCAACATCTATAAATAAATTGTTCATTCTGTTGAGTATTATCCTTCCTAAATTTTAGACCAGTTCATTCATATGGCAAGTACCTGTCAGAAAACAACTACTCTCCTGGCTAAGACCACGACGGGGATTGAATTAAATCGAACAGATACTTGTCCAACGTTCCTCAAAGCATCAGAGAACGCAAGTGCAAGTGTTTTGTGTTTATGAAGTGTTGTTAAAATATTCCTGTGTGTTTTCGTGGTTTTTGTCCTGCTTAAACAACTTAAAGTTACGTTTGGAATATTTTTCAAAATAGTGCAGTGGTTTAGTGAGACACAATGTCGAAATACTGCTTTGTTTAAAAAAAAAAAGATAGTAAACAAACATTCCACAGGCGAGGTTCCAGTGGCGTCAAATGCACGATACAAATCATGCAATCAAACGTATTCGTCAAATATAATATTGGAGGACAAAGAAACTCATTCAAAATTACAGATAAGAAAAGCCTATGGCAAAATGGTGAATGCTTCAATGTTTGTTATAAATATCTGTAAGCAGGGGGAAAAAACATTGAAGCTTATGACAGGAAAATTGAATTTATTTTCCAATAATAGTGATAATGTTAAAATTCTAACAGAAGGACAATTAATGATATACCAAAGGACTTGCTTAAAAGTTTTGGAAATAATTTCTTTGAAGAAGAGCCTTTATCAAACCATAGTTATGCCTTGGTAAAGGCAATACTTCATTTTTTTTTCAAATTCCGAATATACCATGAATTGTCAATAAGCGGAACTGACAAAGTAGAAAGGGTAATGTCTCTTTTGACAAAGACAGTTTTCTAATGAACAGTCGTTACCGACCGATGATGAACCCTTTACTCCCATAAACACCTACTACGTAGGCTTATTATGGCAAGTACCTGTCAGAAAACAACTACTCCCCTGGCTAAGACCACGACGGGTATTGAATTAAATCTAACAGCTACTTGTGCAACGTTCCTCAAAGCATCAGAGGACGCAATTGCAAGTGCGTTTAATTCAATACCCGTCGTGGTCTTAGCCAGGGGAGTAGTTGTTTTCTGACCGTTACTTGCCATAATAAGCCTACGTAGTAGGTGTTTATGGGAGTAAAGGGTTCATCATCGGACGGTAACGACTGTTCGTTAACATCAACATTAACACAGGAAATAAAATATTTATTGAATGAAATATATGCTTATACCACACGTTATTATAACAAATTGGCAAATATCACTATTATTTATTTAATTTTAAGCCTAACATACAATATTACAAATGTATAAATATAAAGTGTCAAAGTGTATGTGAAAGAATGATTCTCAAGAAAGCTCAGTACATGAGGATTTCAACACTTGGTATTTATTGATTTTTAAATAGAACTGTCTTTGTCAAAAGAGACCTGACCCTTTCTACTTTGTCAGTTCCGCTTATTCAAGGTATAATCAGATTTTGAAAAAAATTTGAAGTACTTATTACCTTTACCAAGGCAAAACTATGGTTTGATAAAGGCTCTTCCTCAAAGAAATGATTTCCAAAAAGGACATGGCACTGGATACATGTATTCCTGGGGCTCGACAGATTTTTTTTAATTTTTGGATATTTTTGGCCAAAAGAAACAACTTTCTTCATTAGACTTTTTTTCTGGCCCTACAAGGTGAGCCAAAAAATTGGGTTGAATGTCTAATGTAAATTGTGGAGAAAATATTGTCTGTAAGTTGTTTTTTCTTCATTTTTGGGTATAAAATGCTGTGAAAAATATCAATTGACTTTTAATGATGTGCATATTTACAGGATGAGGCATCAAAATAGGCGATTTTTCTAAAAACTGTTTATTACCTTCTCGTCCCAGTGTGGACTTTTCATTGAATTTCTCGAAGCCAAAAATTGTCCCAAAGTTGCTCGTGTTAGCATTTTTGTTTACTTGTTTACACCCATATACAGTGTATTTCACTTGTCATGGAGACACCCTCGTATCTTCCGTAATTTTTGACGTAGAACCATAAAATTTTCAGAATCGATAGATGCACTAGGAATGAACTCACTGCACAAAAAGGGTCATCCAACATGATATACACTGCACGCCAGCAGCGATGGAAAAATGGGCAGTTCCATCGCTGCTGACGTGCAGAGTACAACACGTAGGATCTCCGCTTTTGTGAAGTGAGTTAATTTCTAGTGTATCTATCGATCCCGGTAATTTCATGGTTCTACTTCGAAAATTACGGAAGATAGGGGGGCGTTTCCATGAGAAGTGAAACAAATTAGAATTTTTGAAGATTGAAAATTTTTCAGTAGATAGGTGTAATAGTAGTGATTTGGGGATCCTGAACACGAATCCAAAAGAATTTTGGGTCAATTTTGTCCCCTAATATAACTTTCCGGTAAAATGGATGGTTCCATCGCTGATGGCGTGCAGTATATATCACATAGAATGACCCCTTGTTTGCAGTGAGTTCATTTTCAGTGTATCTATCGATTCTGAATTTCATGGTTCTACGTCAAAAATTACGGAAGATACGAGGATGTTTCCTTAAGAAGTGAAACATACCGTATATGGGTACAAACATGTGAAAAACAAAAATGCTAACACGAGCAACCTCAGGAGAACTTTTGGCGTAGAGAAATTAAATAAAAAGTCCACTCTTGGGCGAGAAGTTAATAAACAGGTTTTGGAAAAATCGCGTGTTCTGCCTCATTCTGTATGTATGAACACCATTCAAAGTCAATTAATATTTTTCACAGCATATTTCACCCAAAAATCAAGATAAATCAACTTACAGACAGTATTTTCCACAATTGACATTAGATATTCAACCCAATTTTTTAGCTCACCCTGTAGGGCCAGAAAAAAAGTCTAATGAAGAAAGTTGCTTTTTTTGACCACTATGATATATCCAAAAATAAAACAAATCTGTCGATCCCCAGGAATACATGTATCCAGTGCCATGTCCTTTAAAGCAACTACTTTGGTATATCATTAATTGTCCTCACTGTTAGAATTTTAACAATGTCAATATTATTGGAAAATAAATTCAATTTTCCTTTCATAAGCCTCAATGTTTCTCCCCCTGCTCACAGATATTTATAACAAACATTGAGGAATTCACCACTTTGTTTTTCACTTTTTTGCTTTTCGTATCTGTAATTTTGAATGAGTTTCTTTGTCCTCCAATATTATATTTGACGAATACGTTTGATTGCATGATTTGCATCGTGCATTCGACGCCACTGGAACCTCACCTGTGGAATGTTTGTTTACTATCATTTGTTTTGCAAACAAAGCAGTATTTCGACATTGTGACTCAATAAACCACTGCACTATTTTGAAAAATAGTCCAAATGTAACTTTAAGTTGTTTAAGCAGGACAAAAACCACGAAAACACACAGGAAAATTTCTAACAACACTTCTTCAACACAAAACGACAAGGTACAATGTCCGCCACGGCCGGTGTCACAAGCGGTGTTGCCAAGAGTAAAATAATTCTAGTAACCGCTCGAAGTGCCTAAAATTTCATCAGTTCAAAACGACATATATCTTCCTTTTTGGTAATTTTTTCACACCTTCCTGGACATAAACATTTCTCTAGAGTTTTTAGAATAATACATCTGAATATAAAATATGATTGATTATGCATTTATTGGTAGGTTCCTACCAAAATCATATTTTTTTACCAATTTGACAACAGGGCGTCAATGTTTGAAAACATTAGGGATGAGAGGTGTACGTAAATAAACAAAGTTGTCTTCGGTTCAGTGAATATGATGTTTACGTAGCATCGGGCCGATCTATGTTTACTTATTGATCTGAGGTTACTCCTCTATCACACGTAGGAGTGAAGCTGGTGATTGGAAAAGTATGAATGCCTTTTGAGCGATCGATTAACGAAAATACGCCGAAATAATGTCTCAGTAACACCGTAATGAACTTAAAATGAAAGATCGAGAGCAAAGTTGTAATGTTTATTTCCAAATAATTTTATGGTACACCATTTCATTTTCCGAAATTGGTCGTAGTTCACCCTGTATATCGTACAGGTCCTAAAGTGTACAATGCCCCAGAATTTTAGATTAATGGCATATAATAAAATAAAAAAACGCATTATAAAATGGATTGTTCAAACTAATGTCACCCTGATGTATCGAAAATGAAATGAAAAGTAAAAAAATAGAATAACTAAATTAAAAATCATAAGCCATAACTTTTTTCGATTTCTTAATTATAGCACTTACCATTTAATATCCTGTGCCTGTGTAAAAATTGACATAGAACCTCATGAACAATTCTACATAGAGTCGCCCACACAATGGGTCGTATGCATAAACCTTGAGCAAATGCTTTTACTTGGATTTCTTGAAACAGACGTATTAATTGTGTTGTGAGGGAGATAAACCTATAGTAAACGCATTTGCTACGTTTTATGAATACTACCCAATATCTTATGATACTTACTGTGTTGCGCAAAATTCTAGTAATAGGGTAACATTGTCTCTTTATTTCCATAGATATTTTAGAGTAGATAATAATAATAATAAATTGATTTTATTGAATCATTTATTCAACAGCAGTACCGAGAAGCAATTAACATAAGCCATTGAAGAAAGAATGTGGATGATTTCAGATTCATGTTTAGTTCACCATTCAGAAGTGATTACCCAAAACTTTATAAAAAAGGCGTTTTATCATGGTAAAGTTAAATTATTTCAAATTGTTTTTTATTGCAAGATCATATATTCAAATAACTTTTCTACAGATAACTTCTAATGAATTAAACTGATTATGGGTGCTGGTGTGATTGTGATTCATGAGACTTTGCTTCCATTAGTAATTTTAGTTCAACTTCAATATAATTGACGAGTCCTATACAATGAAAAAAAAAACTGTCAAAAGGATTGCTGATTGCCTGCCTTGCAATAACATAAAACTGTGATACTCTTTCGACAGACCCTTCGAGGTCACCATAGCGGATTATGGCGAGTGAAAAGATGGAACATTAGAACACATTATCAGATGATTGACCTGGTTGTGCTATTATAGACATGTGGTCTCCTTAACACTTTCATTACTTTCTTCTTCTTCTTCTTTGTGAATATTAAAAAAAAAACTCTATAGGTAATTTCATATTAGCAGAAGTATTTCCACTATCATTACTGCATCAAATTTCAATAAATTCAAACATCAGCCGAGAGTCCTGCTGAAATATCAATTGCTGAGATGAAAGAATGAAGGTAGTACATTACATTTATACAATGCCACATACTACTTTCCTTAGCTATTATTTATACTTACGTTTTATCAGATCCACTTTGCCTGTCAAACTCTCGTTTACCTCTCCTCTCTTCAAAAGTTTTTCTTGGACCCCTAAGGCCACCTGGTTTGTTTCCTATTGCCCGGCCATCACGACGTTCACCTCTATCACGGTTGCGAGTTTCAAAATTTTCTCCAGTAGGTTCTCTCCTTGGCCTTTCTTCATTACTCCTGCAAGAAAATTTTATTCATTACTCCTTATTGACAAGTGCAATAATCGAACTAAAGCCAATTAACAAAGAATCAAAGTGTTTAAAAAAGATCATATTTCAAGAAATACAACACGATTGGAATATTATTATTATATTACAATAGTACTATGCCCTCATTAATACTTATTACGAGTGTACCGAGGCATAGCCTGTCAATTTTTTCGGCAGGACCTTCAAGGTTAGAGTGCACGGAACAAGCTCCAAAATAAAGAAGACCGAGGCAAGAGTGCCGCAGGGATCCAGCCTGTCGCCACTTTTATACTCGCTGTATACGCACGACTTTCCGATGTTCAGTAATGCGAGCACGGCTGTATATGCAGATGACACTGCAATATCATATGCTCATGCACATTCCTGCAATGCAGAGGCGGCTCCGTTAAAAGTGCATCTGCAAGGAAGGTAGTGCCATACATGGCGAGTAATAAAATAGTGGTTAATCCGACCAAGACAGAGCTCATGATATTCACCAAGAGAAGGAAGCGCGTTTGCGCGGAATTCTCTGGAGGATTCATGGCTCTGGGTGACCGGATTGACAGGTCAGAATCTGTGTGGTACCTAGGGGTTGCAGTTGGACAAAGGATTAACAGTTGGGAAACATGTTAGCTTGGCAATCCAGCGAGCTGCGGGGGCAATAAGAAGGACATATCCGTTGATAGCCAGGGCTTCCAAACTGTCTACGGAAAACAAGGAGTTAATCTACAAGCAGATGACATCCTTGTCCAGCATTCTGCAACATCACCAAGACTCGCTGAGATTGGAGAGGATGAAGAATAAAGTGCTCCGTATCGTCACGAATAGTGATAAGATACGTTCGGCTAGACGCATTGAGAGAGCTAGCCTTTATTCCATCCATCATAGAATTTAACAACAACACTCTGATAAATTCTACAGACACTTTATCTTTGGAAAAGTCAGGTTAAACTTCAATTACTCATTACGAGTTTCTCGATATACTCAACTTTGACCATTACCACATTTTTAGTGAAATTAATAATAAAAAAGTTTTCCACACTTTCTCATTCGAAAAAAAAACATTCAATGGTTTATTGAACGCAATTGAATGACACGTTTCAACTTATTCATATTTTTTATTGTTAATTATGGTAGAGGTTGTCTTTCAGAGTTCAACCACATAAAACATTGTACATTTTCATCTTAATTACGTCGAGTAGTATGGAGGCCTGCCAGGTCGCCAGATTTTACCCCATTGGATCTTTTTGTTGTTCCCTATCTCATAGAATGTGTATACGTTAGAGCCCTTGCAAGTATCGAAGACCTCAAGAACAGAATAAACCATGAGTGTCAGATGTTCAACACAAAGGACGTCATTTCGAACATCTGATGACTAATTTTTGATCAATTTGTATTTCCTTGTTGGTGTTCCATTTTTGTTTTGGTTCTCACGACGAAAACCCGTTCGCGAGAGCCGAAAGAAAGTAAGTAGGAATTGGTGTTCTTGAATTTCTGCAGACTGGATCCCTCAGAGAACACCTCCTGAAGCAGAGTTCCAAAGCTTTGCGATGCCTGGGAAAAAGGTGTTAAGAGTTTCTCCAACGTGACGACAAAGGGATGTGAAGACTGAGCTCGACGGGTCGGTCTCAATGGCACCGCTAACGGTGGGACGATTGATGATATTTCAGAAGAAATGAAAATATCTATAAAACAGAGACAGATCGTCAACTTTTCTGCAGTGTTCCAGAGAAGTGAGCGAGCGAGCTTGTAAGCGCAACATCACCGACGAGACGAATGGACCATTTTTGGACAGAATCCAAAAGTTTCAGTGGGAGTTTGTTTAGAGGCTGCACTCCTTATATGGGAACAGTATTCCAGGACAAGTCGGATCTATGCATTATAAATCATAATCCATTGACGGGAAGATGGTTGCACTCAGGAAGGCAGACTCTATCAATGATTAAATAAACAATATGACAAATTGAAAAAAAAGTAGAGTTAACATGTGAGTCTTTGACAGGTGACAGATTGTAGGTAATGAACGAGTTCAGCCACCTATTGCCAACCTTGTAAATAGTCAAATATAGTCTACCACTGGAAACTCATTTTATCTATGCCTTTCGGTTTCCTTACTTATTTTACAATACTAGGAACTCCTAGCCATTTGATAGAAAATCAATATCAAGTGATTTTGAGGTTAGTACAGTTAAAATGTTGCCTGACTCAGTTTTTTATGTTTTCTGAAAGTAAAATTTCATGAGGTCTGTGATGTTACCCCCTTGAAATACTTGAGTTTGTGCTTACTTTACTCAGATCTCTTCACTGGTGCATATTACAAGAAGTCAGACGTCTCCATTTCTCGGCCCTAAACTTTATAACCATCTACCATTTCGATAAAAAGCTGCTTAGCTGAGAGAAAGTTTAGAAGCGATTCAGTGGGCAGAGTACTGATGAGTACTTCACAATGAGTAACTTCAAATAGTACTCAAAGTGTTTGAGTACTCATATAAGAAGTACTCAAAGCAAACGAGTGCTTTCACAAATTTTAGAGAGTACTCGTGAAGAACAATGGAATGAGTATTTAAAAAAAAATTAGAGACTCCAGGTTAGAAAGAAGAAATTATGTAATTACTATAATTAGTAATAATAATTCAGTCAGTATGAGAGTGACAGACAAAAAACGAGAATTTCAGTACCACATTGTTGTTCAGGGTAATAAAAACAACAAATAACTAAAATTCAATAAAAGAAGTTTTCAATAGAAGAAGTTTTCAAAATTCGTATCGCTTAGGGACTTACGCTTTGGAGCATTTATTATCGTTGCATACGAGAAAAGTCTTTTACTGGTGCGGACGAAGGCAATGTCGTATTTGTTTACATAAAAATTCACTGGATAGTCTTCCAGCATTGATTGCTTCTTGTATCATCTAGGTATCGCAGGGAACTCAAGTTCTATTCTGTTTTTATCTTTCACGTTCGTCTTAAACTCCCAAAAACAGAGTTCAAAGGCTGAGAGTGGCATGTACTCGCACTTTCTACAGTATTAAGATAATTTATTTTTTTTTAAATCATCTCATTAGGAACGGTTTACAACCGACCTCTCGGATGGACCAATGAATTTGGACCTTCATCAATGATCAACTTTTGAATGTAATGTCTACAGGGTGACCCAGGGGTGTGTGTGGTCCATATCTTTTTTCTATGCAAGCTATCGACTTGATTTTTCTTTTCAAATTATAGGTTCAACAATGAGCACATTCTGAAAATATTTTCAATAATATACAGGTTGTTTCAAAATAAAATATACAACTGAGTTCTATTTCGTAAAATGGTAACCCTCCGTTTTTGTCACATTTTTGGATTCGCCACTAAATTGTCAATATAACGCACCCTGGACTTATCTGCAATAATTTTTAACTTATGTCAATTTATGTGTCAAATGAACCCACAGAAAAATTCATAACTTCAGAACCATTCAAGATAACCCAACCTACTTCTTTCCAGACAATTCCTTGAGCTTTTGAAATGATGGCGAACTCGAAGTTCCATCGCCAACTACGAATTTTTTTTAATGGCAAATTACAAATGGCAATAAATCGACTATTTCAAATGCAACACCTTGTATTTTATTGCACCATTGCAAATAATTTTTTGAGAGCTTTTTGTTGATATAGGGTTTGTGGGGTCTACTTTGTGAAGTTTGCGAAATATGTTGCAAAATAAGAAATATGGATGGGTTTTGACGAATCTAGTAGGCCGTTTTCGTGAAATTTGACACATCCTTGAAATTATGAAAAGAATTTGTTTTTGAAATTGTGATAGAAACAGGAGTACATCACAAAGAAAATAATTCTAGTGATTATCAATGAACCATATAAACATTTTGGGGAAAGGCTACTTATAAATGCTCAAATCAGGGTTGGAAAAAATCATGATTTTTTAAAAAATTCAAAAATCGTGATTTTTCAAAAAAAACAAAAAATCAAAGAAAATCGTGATTTTTTCAGTCTTTTTTTATTTTGGTCCATTTTAAGTACCTATGTATCTTTACATGCAAACGCAAACAATAACAAATAGCATTTTCCTGTTTTGTCCTGTTTTGACATATCTTGTATTGGTTTATTCTTTTCAGACCTTGCGAAATCAAGAAATCGCCTCGCGCCGTAATTTCCCTTTAAAAATCCTGTCGAATCTTGATTGCACCAGTCACAACACAAAATACAATAAATCGACGAGAACTCGTAAGCTGATTCATTTGACAAATTTTATTGAGACTGTGAGTGTGTCTGTGCCCAAGTAGTGAACTTAACTGAACAAGTAAAGCGAGTGTAGAATAAAAATGAGTGGAAGGAGGAAAGATCCAATTTGGAATTATTTTATAGAAAAAAAATCAGAAAAAGGAAAAACGTGTAGTAGAGCTATATGTAAAAATTGCAGAAAGGAAATGCAAGGAATTGTCCAAAGATTAAAAGACCATCATGAAAAGTGTAAGAACGCTGGGCCAAGTAATGAAGAAGTTAATTTAACAACTGAAGGTATGTACTATGTACACATATTGTCTTATAAGTAGTATGACTCTAGTATGGTAATGGTATGATATAGTAGAAACAGAAACTAAAAAATTATTATTATTTCATTATTAATTGCTATTCTTCATACAAGGAAAAAGTGCTAGATTTTAGTACGGGGTATGATTTGATATGAATAGAAATACAATACAAGGATTACAAGGAGCGCTAAAATCTTACTTTTTTCCATATATTTTATCTTTAAATATTTTAATAATTATTATTAATTCAAAGGCTTATCTTATCATTTATCAACCTAAATAATTTCTCGCTTTTTTACAGAACATGAAGGATCAGATCTTAATTCAGATAAAGCAACTATTGCAAGCGGAAGGGCTTCAACGTTTTCCAATTCAAACACCAGTTTTGAAAATCGACCGCCAAGTTTAGAAAAACGGACGTTCCCGGTCCCGCTAATTTAATGAACTTTGTTATGAGGACATCTGCAAATAAAAAAGAAGAAATAGACAAACAAATCGCAAAAGCTGTATTTGCAACTAATACTAGCTTCAGATGTTTAGGCGATCGAAATATTAAGACCTGGTTATAAGCCCCCATCAGGAAAAACCGTTTCGAAAACTCTTCTAGAACAAATCCACGAGGAAGAAAAAACAAAATGTTTTGGAAGTCTTTCTGGTCAGAGTGTAAACATGTCTATTGATGGTTGGTCTAATGTCCACAATGAGCCTGTAGTTTGTGCCACAATAACCACTGAAAATGGACAATCATTTTTGTTTGAAACGATTGATACATCAGGAAATCCACACACAGGCGATTATTTAACTGGGATTGCTTGCAATTTAATTTTATTTTGTAAATCTAAATACAACTGTGACGTAAAATCTTTCGTAACAGATAATGCAGCAAACATGTCACTTATGAGAAGAAATATATCAGATAAACGAAAAGTAGACTCTAAAATCATAACTTATGGATGCTCAGCTCACCTTTTAAACTTATTATGCAAAGATTTAGAAATAAAAAATATCAAAGAACATGCTACACAAATTATTAAGTACTTCCGAAATAATCATCTGGCTAGGACAAAATACATGCAGGCAGGTGGAAAAACATTAGATGGAATAGTACGTCAGATTGTTTAGAGGTATATACAAATCAATGAGAGAAATTGTTAAAAGTATGTGAGGAGAATAAAAAAGAAATAGACTCAACAATATACGAAAAAGTTTCAAACATTGGTCTTAAACGATCAGCTGAAGATTACCTAAACATCTTAAAACCTATAGCTGTGGGACTTGATAAATTACAAAAAAAAATGCTTTCCTATCTGAAGCAGTAGAAGTATGGAAGAAATTACAAGAAGAATTCCAGGACGAATTAGAATTATCGTTATCTCAAATGCAAATTTTTGAACACCGATATAAAAAGGCACTAACGCCCTATCATTTTGTGGCTTATATTTTGGATACAACCAGAACCAAATTTAAATTGACTAGTGCAGAAAAAAATTCAGCATTAAATATCATACAAGAAATGTATGGAAATAGTGGATTCCTACCACTCATTATAAAACTTGAAGCCAAAACTGAACCATTTTCAACAGTTATGTTTTCAGAAGAGGTATTATCCAGTGTTAGTGCCTTACAGTGGTGGGTTTCACATAAGAATAAGTATTCCTGAAGTTGCTAAACTTCTTCCTATTCTGAAGCAATTGTTATGTGCTGTCTCCTCGTCCGCTTCGGTAGAGAGAGTATTTTCTAAATTTGGAGTGGTTCACTCCAATTTACGAAATAAATTAGGAGTGGAGAAAGTGGGAAGATTAGTATTTCTGTACAAATACTATAATGAAAATGAAAATTAACGTTGCATTTTTTTGAAAATATCTATTTTTTTTTTCAATATTAAGAATATAGTTTTATTTGCAGTTTGTATCAGTTTAATTTGTATTTTGAGTATATTTTATAAAATAAATAAATGTTATTTCTGATTTCACTTTTTTTTATTCATTTAATAAAATAAAAAAATCACTTGATTTAAATCATTGATTTAAATCGTGATTTAAATCAAATGATTTAAATCAGGCGAACCCTGGCTCGAATAGGTCACCATCATGTTCCACTCAAGCTGCTAGTATTCTTGTAAATGAGTCTTGAACTCTAGCAAGCTGCTCCATTAGTTGAATGGAAGGCTTTCCTGATCCTATCTTTCGTATCATCTGCAGTTGTCGGACGATCTCTGAAAACCCTTTCCTTCACGTACCCTCATAGAAAGAAATCTAGAGGCCTAAGGTCTGGGGATCGCGCGGGCCAAGGAATAGTACCTCCTCGGCCTATCCGAAGATGAAGATAGGATTGATCTAAATATTCTCGAACTATCTCATCGTTATGCACTGGCGCACCACCGTGCTGCAACCACATGGTTCTTCGTTCATTCAAATCCACTTTTCCCAACATTTTTGGAAGATGTTCGCGAAGAAAATGTAAATATCTTTCACCATTCAGAACATTGTCGAAGAAGTAGGATCTAATAATATGATTTTCAATCATTCTTTCCCAAACATTAGGTGACCATCGCTGTTGGTGATCAAGAGTCTTCAACCAGTGAGGATTTTCGACTGCATAATAATGCATATTATGGTCATGTTCCGATATTCCGGAACAGTACTGCCCAGTAATTTTGGTCGTTCCGATTTTACTGAAATTGACTGGTACACATTTCTCGACAATTTTCATGGAACCTTGTTAGAGGCTAGAAATTTACTGGTTGCTACTGTTACAGAAATGGTCGTGTAGTCCCAGTATCCCCTCCCCGAATTAATAATGAGTTAGGTTAGGATATTGTAGTAGATTTATACTCTAATTAACTGACTAAAATAATTTATTTAACGAAATACAATGATACAATAACACAATACTCTAATTTACATATAACAATCACGGAACTAGGTATTTATATTCGACTTTCACTTCACTGACTGTCCGTCTGTCCGCTGCGTAGTTCTTTTTATATCCGACGTTGACTTCTCTGAATGCTCCAGAATTTTCCATCGAATCGCCCAGACTCACCGAAGCGCCCAGATTGTTCTCGGTGCAAGCGCATCGACAGTCTCCCGCGGTTGGTCGCTAGCTATACGTGAGAGTTCAGGTCCGGCATCGCCCGCAGCTTCGCCACATTGCCCCCTTCTTAGAGATATTTCGTCCCGAAATGTCATCCTTGGAGTGTGTCGATATTTGCAGGATTCCCCATATCTGCATCGTGAAGTTCGATGAAAATAACACTCCACAGTCTTCATGTTAGGTCGTGGAATAGGATTACAACAAACCAAAATCTGGATGCCGCTGGATCGGAATATCGTCTCCAACATACTTCTTATAACTCTCCAATCCAGCCCATCAATACCACAGGATAATTTTGGGATTGCCAAGTCCACCAGATTCTGGTTCACCATCGTATCTCTTAGTTGGGTGAGGCTCCTCCAGACATCTTCATAGGACGGTTTGTCTTGGGAATGCTTCTTGGTCACCAAGTAGTAGATGTTCCTCTGGCCCTTCTTCAGCTGTAGCACACCTCCAATTTCTGGATTCTGTTTCCGTAGTGTCTGGAGTTGGCCAAATTTCTTGGAGAACACTACAGCGATGCCCCTGGACATTCGAAGATCTTCTGCGACGCAGTGTGCTAGGGCGTAATCGACTGGCACTTTGAAAAGGTCCCGTGGCTCCTCCCGAGTTACCCCGTGTGACACTTTCTGTCCATTTGAGTATAAGGACATGAATTTCTGGAACGTCATCGCATCCTCTGGTGGTCTGAGGGTGCGGACTTGGTCATGATTTCCAGCGTAAGGGGCCAACCTGTTGAAATGAACGACCCTGGGTTTACCTCTGGGTGGCTTGTGGATTCGGTAAAGCAGGTCGTTTATCCTCTTGATGATCTTGTACGGACCTTCCCATGAATTCCGTAATTTCGGTGACAGGCCCCGGCGACGCATCGGGTTGTACAGCCAAACTAGGTCACCAACCTGAAATCCTCCAGCATCGGCATTGATGTCATAAGTCGCTTTCATTCGGTCGCTGGCACTCTGGATGTTCAAACGGACTCGTTCGTGGATGTCCTCCATTCGCTGCCGGAGTTTACTGACGTAGTCCTCTCCCGCGGTATCCTGTCCTGGTGGCATCCCAAACTTTAGGTCACAGGGAAGTCGCAGCTCTCGGCCCATTATGATACTAGCAGGGGTTTGGCCGGTCGACTCGTGTACTGCGGAACGGTAGGCCATCAGAAACAAATGGAGATACTGATCCCAGTCTCTTTGATGGTCAGAGACTACCTTGGACAAGTGGCGATTGATAGTCCTGTTCATCCGCTCAACCATTCCATCGGACTGTGGATGTAGAGCTGTGGTTCTCGTCTTGCGGATGTTCAGCAGTTGGCAGATTTCTTGGAACAGGTTGGATTCGAAATTTCTGCCTTGGTCCGAGTGCAGCTCCAAGGGGACACCGAATCGACATATCCACTCTTTCACCAAGACGTCCGCGACGGTGATGGCTTCCTGGTTGGGCAGGGCATAGGCTTCGGCCCACTTGCTGAAATAGTCCATTGCCACAAGGATGTATTTATTTCCATGATCTGATACGGGGAACGGGCCGGCGATGTCAATGGCGATTCTTTCGAATGGACTACCTACATTATACTGTCGCATCGGGGCCTTGGGTCGTGTCCGAGGTCCATTGCTGGCAGCACAAACAGCACACTTTCTGCACCAGTCATTGACATCAACTTGACAATTGACCCAGTAAAACCGTTGTCTTACTTTCTGCAGGGTCTTCGTCACACCCAGATGTCCTCCAGCAACTCCATCATGGATCTCTCGGAGTACTTCCTGTCTTCTGTTCTTGGGCACCACTATCTGACGTCTGTCCTCCCCACCATCTTCGGACTCCAATACACGTTTCAGGACCCCATTGTCCAGGGTAAGGGAATTCCATTGGGCCCAGTAGGATTTAACTGCTGGGGAATATCTTGCGATTTCCTGCCATGTCGGTCTTTGATTACTATTTTTCCAACCGATGACTAAACCAAGATCCGGATCTCTTTCTTGGTCTTTCTGGACCTCGTTGTCATTCCAGTTATTGTCAACTGCCGTGGTTCTACAAATCGCTGCTTCCTTCTCTTCTGCTCGTCGGCAGTGTGAGCAGTCGTCTGGGCATGGTCTCCTTGACAGGACATCTGCGTTCTTGTGGCCACTCCCTGCTCGATGTTCGATCTCGAAGTCAAATTCTTGGAGTCTTTCGATCCAACGTGCTACTTGGCCCTCGAGATTTTTGAACTGTAGAAGCCATTTAAGGGCTGCGTGGTCGGTCCTCAACAGAAATCTTCTCCCGTACACGTATTTGTAAAAGTGTTCTACTCCCTTGACAACAGCCAACAGTTCTCGTCTGGTGACGCAGTAGTTACGCTCCGGTTTACTGAGAGTTTTACTGAAGTATCCGATCACCTTCTCTTGCCCATCCTGGATCTGGGACAAGACAGCTCCAAGTCCCACGTTGCTGGCGTCCGTGTCCAAAATGAATTTTCCACTCGGAAGGGGATAACTCAGAATCGGTGCGTTGATCAATGCCCCTTTCAGCTTCCTGAACGAGTCTTGGCATTCTTCGGACCATTGGAATTTTGTTTGACCTTCCGTGAGCCTGCTCAGTGGTTTAGCGATGTTGGCAAACCCCAGCACATATCGGCGATAGTATGTGCACAAACCAAGGAAACTACGTAGTTGGTGTATGTCTTTCGGGATAGGCCACTCCTTCACTGCTTTAATCTTCTCGTCATCCACTGCTACTCCGCGCCCAGAGACAACATGGCCAAGGTAACGTACTTCTTTTTGGAACAGGTGGCATTTCTTGGGGCTCAGCTTCAATCCAGAGTTTCTCAGTCGCATGAATACCTCCTCCAGGTTTTTAACGTGGTCTTCGAACGATTTGCCAACTACAATAATGTCATCGAGATATACCAGACACGTCCTCCATGAGAGTCCTTTCAGAACCGTCTCCATCAATCTCTCGAATGTTGCTGGAGCATTACAAAGTCCGAATGGCATAACGGTGAAATGCCACAGTCCCGAGCCGATGGTGAAGGCTGTCTTTTCTCTATCTTCTCGAGCCAGTTCTACCTGCCAGTATCCACTCTTCAGATCAAGGGTCGAGAAAATCGTGGAGCCGGCCAACGTGTCTAGGGTGTCGTCTATTCTCGGAAGAGGGTAACTGTCTTTCTTCGTCACGTTGTTCAGTTGACGATAATCTACGCAAAAGCGTGTTGATCCGTCTTTCTTCTTCACCAGCACGACTGAAGAGGACCATGGACTGTCGGATGGTTCAATAACTCCATCTTTCCCCATATCACTGACTATTTTGTCAGCCTCTTCTTTCTTGGCAAGAGGAAGTCTTCTAGCTGATTGTCGGATTGGTCGGGCATCCCCAGTATCAATTTTATGTTGGACTACATTCGTTCGACCCCCTTTTCCTTGTCCGGTATCGAAGATGTCTTGGTACTTCTTGACTAATTCTCTCAATCTGGGCTGTTGGGCTGGTTTAATGCCCTTGGAAGAGATGGTAACCAATTTTTCCAGTTCCGCTGTCAGGTTGTTGTCTTGACTAACAGTACCGTGTACACTCCTGATCACAGAGGAAATTGACGAACAGTGCCCCAAAACAGTTCCTTTCTTCAAGGTCACTGGGTAATAATTGACATTCATTACCCTTACTGGCACAAATTTATCAGCACGCAACAAAGTCTTGCCTAGTGCAATACCTCGTCCAATTTTCTCATCATGAAGCTTGGGCTCGAACATCACCACGCTTCCATTGCTCGCACCTCCGTCCAAGCGAGCCTCCAGTATGGTCTCAGCCCTCTCGGGTACACTTACATCTTCAACCAGCAGAACACGAATCATCTCTTCACTTCTTCCATGTAGCACCAGCTCTTCTCCGTTCACACGTAGGACGCCATCTTTGAAGTTCAATTCAAACCCTCTGGAATTCATGATGTCCATTCCAATAATTGCGTCGTCCTCAATGTCCGCTACTAATGCCCGATGTTTCACTTTTGTGTTGCCTAGAATCAATTCAATCGGTAGCTCACCATGTACAGTGGCCGGCTCTCCTGTTGCTGTGCGTAGCTTCCAGGATGTTGGTTCCATTCTCTCTGGTGTTTTAATAAAAGCAGGTCCAAGGATTGTCCTAGTCGCACCTGTATCCAGCAGCATTGCGCAAGGCTTGTTGTTGATGAAACCGTCTACAAAGGCTCCTTTGTTCTGTCGTTGGAGGACAGCGACATATGCGTTGTTCACCGGGGCTCTCTGAGTAATGGCCGACGATTGCCCCTTCTCAACAACCTTCGTTGGTTTCGACCTCTTGAGGGTTGGACATTGACTACGCACGTGTCCAAGTTTCCTACAGTTCCGGCATCTCACTAGTCTTCTCTCAGGCAACAATTCCTTCACCACCTTCCTTATAGCAGCTTCCAGGTTAGCAGGCTCCTGTGGGTCTCCTTCAATAACTCGGACTTTACTTTGGCTTCTGCAGGATTGCTTCGCTGCCTCAAATTCCAAAGCGCGTGCCAGTGCATCCACGAGATGTGTTGGACGAGCTAGTGTTAATGCTTGTCTCGTTTCCTGGTCACGAAGTCCATCTAAGAATGCCTGAACTGCTAGTCGTTCCATTACCTTTTCTGGTGTAGCTGGGTATGCAAGGCGAACCAAGCGTGCAATGTCGGCTTCAAATTCCTGTAGGGATTCGCTTGACTTCTGGCAGCGGTTTTTGAGCTGTGAGTGGTATACATGTTCTAGATGAGTCTGTCCATACCGTAATTCTAGATGTTTGATCAGCTGCTCGTAGTCCTCTTGTTCTTGAGCCGTGAGGGTTTGTAAGATATCCGTTGCTTCTCCACGCAACGCCAGTGTTAGTGCCACAGCTCTATCTCCTGCATTCCATCCATTCGCCTTTGCTGCAGCTTCAAACTGTCGGCGGTAATTTGCCCATGGTGTTTTTCCATCAAACTGGGGTGTTTTCATAGAGATTTTTCCTGTTTCCGGACTGATTTTCACATCTTTCAAACCCTTTTGAACATCATCTAAGTTCAAACTCAGTTCCAATACTGAATTTTCATTGACAGATTCTGTGGTGTGGGTAGTGTCAATTTGCTTTTTCAACTCACTGATTGTTTCTTTCATTTTGCTGATTTCTTCCTCGATTCCGCCTTTGATTTTCTCCATCTCTGACTCGACAGTCCCCATTCTTTCTTCTAATCGATTCGCCACGCCACAAAGTTCTTTTTTCATGTTCTTCGAATTTTCTAGAATCTCTTCTCTCAAATTCCTCGAACTATCTTGAAATTCTTCTTTCAGGATATTCGAATTTTCTAGCAGCTTTTCTTGAATTTCTTCCTTCATTCCGTCGAGTTTACTCATTATGGAACCCAAATCAATTCCAGAAACTTTGAATAAAAATGTTTCTGGGTCCTCGCCCTCCTGAACTAATCCCTCGGCAAGTCTTGTTTGAAGCACGGCCTTTTTACCACTTGTGTCAAGTTCCCTCTCCTCCAGTTCTTGCTTCAATTCCGCAACCTTCAATTCAACCAGGCGAACTTTCCTCGAACACATTTTGTCTTAGTCTATGTCTCACAGTCTATTTCACGGGTCACCAGTCTATTATTATTATTATTGTCTATCTCACACAGTCTATTTCCCGGACACTAGCCTATTACTACTATTATTGTCTATTTCACACAGTCTATTCCACGGCCACCAGTCTATTATTATTATTATTGTCTATTTCACACGCGAAAATAATTGTCCGAAATACACAAGCTGTCTACTTACATGAACACTCTAACAATCGCACTTCTGATCACCACTGTAGTAGATTTATACTCTAATTAACTGACTTCTTTTTATATCCGACGTTGACTTCTCTGAATGCTCCAGAATTTTCCATCGAATCGCCCAGACTCACCGAAGCGCCCAGATTCTTCTCGGTGCAAGCGCATCGACAGTCTCCCGCGGTTGGTCGCTAGCTATACGTGAGAGTTCAGGTCCGGCATCGCCCGCAGCTCCGCCACAATATGTTAATTAATATTTATTCAATTTATCGATAGCAATATCATTACAATTAGCTCATCTGAAAAGACAGCAGAGAAAATGTATCAAGTGGTATTAGAAGACTTGCTAGTAGAAGTTGATGCCGGAACCGCCGCTAATTTACTAGCGTTGTTCTCTCTCGCCTCTCGTCCATGTAGATGTATGAAAATACATTTTTCAGATTGAAATCATGCCAGGCGATATTCGCAGGCCTTTAAAGACAATTCGACAATGAATTCAAAACATCAGAACAAGAAAATAAATCAACAGGTCATTATAACAAAGAAATAATACCTAGCTTATAATCATAGCTCGGCTAGAGCTTGAAGTACTTAAGATATCCGAATTTTCTGATGATTCGAATCCCTATCACCTGATATTTTCTCTATTATTACTTGATTAATTGCAACCATCAATCAGTATCACATAATAGTAATGATATAATTTTGAACTAGAAACGTTCCCGCCTTACATTTGACAGTCTGACTTTTCCAATCGTTCCGAAATTAGATGGCAGTTTCAGGTTACTGTCACTGTTAGGCGTTCCGAAATTACCTACTGTGGCCAGTACAGTTCAGTAATATCGGAACATGAGCTGTTTGTTGACCGACCCGTTGTTCTTGAAAGTTGCTTTATCAGAAAACAGAATTTTGTTTAAAGTATATAAACTCATCAATCATACCATTCATTTGAATACAAAACGCAAATCTATTTGCAAAATCATCACCATACAATTCTTGATGTAGTTTCAGATGAAAAGGGTGGAACTTATGTTTCAATATTATTTTGTTCACACAACAAACCGGAAGTTGCATGAACTTGAATTAATCGTCAAAAAATGCAGTTTTATGTCTCATCCAGATCCTGTAAATTTCATTCCATTATCTTCAAAAACAAAAAAGTTATAGGAGCGAGCCACACCTTCCGCGGACAGCCGGTATAAGTGACATTGTCAGGGAGACAAACCAGTAAAATACACCTGTTCGCAGATGACACTCTTTTACAGAGCTGCTTTTTCTATCCCCCCGTTAACTTTTGAACGCTTTGACGTACAAACATGGACAAAAACCATTTTGAAAGGTATTACGATACTACTTTTTGAAATAAAAGACATTGTGATTGCCCGACAAAGGGGGTGGGAGAGGAGACACATTCATTTAAAAGTTTCAAATGATATGGGGGGTCAAATGATACATCGTTGAAAAGAGAATTCAATTCTTTTCAACAATATACATTTTTTTTAATTCTCGTTAGTACGTATTTTTACAATTTTGAACTCTTTGCCTTTTGAAAATTTCAGTTGATGTGCCCCAAGCGCCATCTGTCGAGTACTTGCAATATATCTTCTTTCAAAAAGTAGTATATGCTATAACATTCAAAATGTTTTTGTCCCAATGGGTGTTCCACATAAAACCGTTCAAATTTATCAAGATAAGGGTACCATTCAGATCCGCACTAGTACTTTATATTTCGAGTGCATATGGTGAAAAAAACATTAACAAAATCCAAAGAAATTCAGATTGTTGAAAAAAGAATTGAATTCTCTTTTCAAAGATGTGTCACTAGACCCCCATGCCACCATGCCATTTGGAATTTTTAAATTTATTTACCCTCCTCCCCGCCACCTCTATCAAGCAATCACAATGTCTATTGTTTCAAAAAGTAGTATGGGTGATAACATTCAAAATAGTATTTGTTTTATGTATATACGTCAAACCCGAGGTCAAACCGTTCAAAAGTTAACAGCCGCACTGTATATTACTGCTATAGTGACAAGGATGAACTGATGAACACTTTAAACAACGAGCTTTTCAAAATAAGTCAGTGGTGCGGCGCTATTCTAAAACTTGACAGTGAGAAAACAAAATTTCTGATGTTGGGTGAAACAAAGAATAAAAATCTGCAGATTATAATTGAAAACAACAAGATTGAAAATGTTAGTGTAGAGAAATATCTTGGAGTTTTAATTAATAAGGATCTACCTTTCAAAGCTCATGTGCTACAAGTTATTAAAAAACATTAAACATCGACTTCATGATAAGAGTATCAACAAACTTGTCTAGATAGTCAAAAATAACAATATACAACACATTAGTATTACCACATTTTACATTCTGTGCATCAATAATATTCAAAGATAATGAGAAAAGACAGACGACAGAAACAGCATAACAGAGTTATGAGAACTGTATTGAAGTTACCAAGAGATAACCCGATTAGTAATATGCTTAAAACAATTGAAAAATATTTTGTATATTATCATACCATGGTACTAAACTAATCTAAAAAATGTATCACAATCTATCACTGGACTATCAGAGTAAAAAAAACTGAATTTAATGTAAACTATCACCAATACAAAACTAGGACTAGACATATACATATTAGAGTCAAAAATAAATAAAAAAATATCGAAAAATCTTTACACCGCAGGAATGTTAGCCTTCAACAGCCTCGACAACTTCAAAGAATGTACTCCTCTAGGTTTATTTGAAAGGGAATTGAGAGATCGTTAGCTGCAGTAATGATTTGAACAATATTTTTTAATGTTTTGTGTAATATCTCAAACAAAAAACTCAAAATTAAAATGGTGTTGAAAGTGTCAAATTGTATTGTTTTATTTTACACCATAAGAATGTCTTGACCTTATTTATCATTTTTGTGTCTTTATTTTTTTTTGTTATTGTGACTCATTGTTTATACACATCTATGTACTATTAGCAGTTCTGCTAAATAAAGGATATAATAATAATAGAGCATCCAACTCTGGGCCGACAGGTATAGAGTTCGAGCCCCAGGTTGGGATTTTTTAATTTAATTTGATCGATTAAATTATTAAAATCTTGTGACTCGACTGGGGCGAGTCCTGCACGATTCACTGTTGCGTTCCAATTAACAGTGTTGCTCCTAAGGTGGAGTATGGAGTTAGTAACAAGGTCTACCCAGAACACGTGGCTAATGACCATAGCAGTCGATGCCAAACAACAAAGAAAAAAAATTATGATACATTTAGTAAATTACTTAATGTTGCTGCATCAAGAGTATGAAATAATGCAGGATAACCAACAAACTAAAGATATAATCGAATTAAAGATGAGACATATCAAGGGAACACATTTAAAGGACAATAGGGGTATTTTTGCATTTTCAAAATTTTTATTGAATATGTCGAGCAACCCTCAGAAGCCTTAGGGAGAATTGTGTGAGATAGGGATGACCTTTTGACATGAGATCCTAAGCTGTAATTTCAAAAGATGCTTCATTGAATTGAAATCATAATAAAAGGTAGAGAACTTGGATCCTAAACCCAAACTTTTTTGTAGAAAATAACATTTTCCAGTCCTAGCAAGTATTGTAATCCACAAAAATATGTAGTCTTTCGGTACCGAAAGAATAGAGTTCAGCTCCATTACTACAGATAAATACAATAATGTATATTGATTAAAAAAAAAAGAATAAATGTGTCACAGGAACAAACAGACAAAGACGTATGGTATAAATAAAAACAAAGAATTAAAAATAGTTATCAATAGTCTCCTCCACATAATTACCAGAAATCACTATAATTTTTATGTCCACTAGTATGCCTCTGAATGTCAACAAGATTGAAAATAATTTTAATGTTAAAAAAAAAATTGTTCAATTATCTGTGTGGCAACAGCTCGTCAGATCACTATATGCTTTGTTTGCTTTAACGTTGAAGGCTGAGTTAGAATAATTGAAAATATAACCAATGCCACAGTAATAATGAATCAAATTTCCCACAAAAACATATGAAATAGGTATTTTTGTTGACATCTCTCTAACAGAAAAAAACTACTAGGTTCCTTGAATTATATCCCGCCTTCACTGATAATTGGCCATAACCATGAAACAGGTACAATTGTGACCCTATTTGAATTGAAACATAATTTTGGCTATAAGTTTCAGAGTACACTGCAAAGTATTTCATGTAGAACAGATGTAATTCGTAGGGGGCAGTAGTTGTTTTCTGTTAACGATAAAGACTTGCCTATGAAAATACCTATTGAATAAGATTTGCGGAGGATTAGTTTTATAAATCCATTGTTTATTAAAAGTTAAGACTCTTCCATCAGGAAGTGTCGTTCATTCTTTATGCAATACCACAGTAATCAGTTGAAAACAATGTGCAAAACAATCATGAATCAACATTTACTATAAGAAATGGATCATAAAATGCCAAACTAAAGTAAGTATAAAATAGAGCAATAACTTTTCTCCAGAAAAATGTAAATGCTAATGATAGTTATTACATTAATATTTATTTTGGGCTGAATGGAAACTACCCTCAATTCAAATTCATAGGCATAAGATGAAACAGGTATGAAGTTAAAATAGAACACACTCCCAATGATCAAAAACACACATGCTACCAGCACCTGCATAACTATTAATATGTCCTTACTCAAAAACCATTTCAGGATCTGATAACATTGGCTACTTCCAATACCTGAATTTCACATATTTAGGAAACTACCTTCAGAGTTCAAGCATAAGCACAGCATGTTTCGGTATCAATTAAATCAACAAGCTTACCGGTTTTCGAATTGTCCATTAAAAGGTTTGTCTTCTCGATTTCTCCTGTTATTTCTTTCCTCCCTATTTTCGGTACTAAATTTATTAGAATTTTTTTCCCGATCCGGTTTTCCATCAACAATTGATCTCGAAGTAGGTTTTATATCTGGAAATACGGAAGTTTGTGAAATAAAATTTGCAATTTCAAGACTATCCAATTCCATTTATGATCATTCATGAAAAGAATGGCCGCCTCGCAAAAAATAAATCTTACCGTCTCTTTTATTTTCCTGAACTCTAGTATTCGTGTCCTTAATAATTTTTTTTTGAGTCGGTGCTGGTTTTCCTTTATTTAAAGGTTCAGACTTAACTTTGTTCTCTTTCTCTGCAACTTTGTTTTTCTTTTTCGAATCCTTCTCCTGCTCTTTCAAAGAAAGCGTTTCCAAGGGATCAGATTCATCATCCAAAAATAGAGCGTATCTATTTGCAACACCAATCCCATATAAGTTTTCCATGATGTTCAAAAATTGAACAAGTCTTCACAACGTAACGATGTTGGAAGATATATTTATTTATGGCTACTTCAGCCGTTTGTTGTTGTCATTCATTCAACACAATATGGAAGATCGCGCACGAGGTAAGTGAACTACGACGAGTAAATCTTGAAACCTGTGCCGCGGTGTTGCAAGTTGCATTGTTGCAGTCTAGCTTGGGTTTCGTCTTTGGAAACGTACCCAGCTGATACTGATTGCATTAAATAACAATCAGAAACTGCATGTACTTTGTGCAATCGTTTATCTAATTTTATTCACGATCATAAGACTGATTAACTATTTCCCGTACTTTGTAGTGAATCTTGATCTTATTTGGTAATCATTTTGTGACTGTGAAACCTTAAATTACCCAAAAAACCATTCGAAATTTTGTCATGATTTGGAATGGTTGTTACTTTTGTTTTATATTTTTTTCTTCGGGAATCAACGTGATAGATAAGTTGATGGTTTGTATTGAAACCTGTTAAATAATTCAACTTGCAAATTCAATACCATTTAATAAATGTCTATGTTTTGTTTATCAAACAATTCATCTTCTTTTTGTATACTGATATATAGTCTTACGATGAATGGATGTAGCATCTATTTTACCGTCAAATTGTCACCTCAAATTCAACATGCGATATTTGCAAATGTTACACTTCTACTGCTACAGCCAATGCTTAGCAGATGGCGTTGTCATATAACTGGTATTTGATCCTTTTGGGCATTGTTTAAAGAGAATTTAAACAATGTTTTGGTGGTTCATGATTACAGGAATCTGTCTGTGCTGCGTATGTGAAGTGCAACGTGCAAATTGACATCTACGCATGCGCATTCGTCAGCTATTCACGTTAACGTTGAAAATAGGTTTATGGTGGATTTATGCAGCAATCATAAGTCATAAGTCTTAAGTCATAAGGAAGAATATTCGTCAATGATTGGTTGGAATATACGGACCAACCAATCATTGATGAATATTCTTCCTTATGACTTAAGACTTATGACTTATGATTGCTGCATAAATCCACCATTACGGGCATACGTAACCTAACGGTCTCTCACGGATGCCTTAAGCCTGATTCACATAATGGCAGTAGCAGTGGCGTCACCCCCCTCTATTGATAAGATAACCAATGGCAAACATGTTTAGACGACGCTGAAAATTCAAGGTCACGCTGCTGAAAGTTTGATTCATTAAAACTTTTTGCAGTAAAATCTAGCAGTGTTCGCATTTCTAACCTTAAAATTATCATGAAATCGAGATTGCTGTTATGATGCCTTTCTACTGCTTTTAACAAACAATTAGTTGAAAATTTCCATTCCAATGTCACTCATTCGGATAACAGCGTCAAAAGGGGCGGAGTCACTGCCTTAGTGCCACTGCTACTGCCATTATGTGAATCAGGCTTTTAAAATCAACGCACGTCAACCGAAGAATATTCGAATAACACCGAAGATGCGTTTCAATTTAACGTCTGTCGTCCGGTAACGGACGATGTATGACGTCATAGTTGTTTCGTCGGGCGATATCTGTCAGAGTGAATTTTGAAACGCTCTCCTAAATCGTGGGGTAAATAGTTGACGGTCGGACGTTCCACTCAAGAATTTTGAAACGATGGAATGAAGTTTTCGGACAAGACGTTCTAATATCGAAACGCTTCATAAGAAAAGTTAAACGTCGGACGCACGTCGGACGTAATATTGAAACGCACCTCGATGAGTTGCGAATGAGCAAATTTTGACTTTAAAGCCATAACATCAAAAAGTGACAAAGCATTATTTACAATTTTACATTAATCATCAGTTCTTTAATGTATTTTTGATGATCTTGTTGGGTATTTCGCTTTATTTGAAACAATGAACATTTCGAAAAGACAATTTCGGGAAGAAATTGATTTTCATTTGGCAAGGGAGGTATATGGTCAAAATCTCTATTAAGATCCGCAAAGATGAACTCTAATCCAGTTGTTCAGAGAAAACAGCATAAAAGCAAAGTAAAGACAAATTAACATGTTAGGGTTAACGGTTGACATACGTTCAACTTCAACTCAATTTCATAACAACCCGTAAACGTTATATTTCGTACGTTAACGTCTACGTGAAGGTTCACGTACTGTAATCACTTCAACTCTCTAAAATCTACTCGATAAGGGTAGTTGGCCACAATGATTTCACAAGTGTTCCATTCAATCATTTTAGGAAACCAGATTGCCTCAAATGAATTTTTCAAGGGGATATGCTCTGATTAGAAATTTGAGAGACCTGCTGAACATATGCTAGTTTTGCAGAAATTGTTGTAGAAATGAAATTCAGCACTTTATCTATCCGATTGAGATCAAATAATCACAACACCTTCGGCTTATCATTAGCTTGCCTAATTTTTTTTGGATAAAATTTCCAATATTCAAGGAAACCCAAGGAATATCGACGTTTTAAGCCTTGTACATACTTATGCGAATTCGCAAAAAAATTTGCAAATCGCAAAGTAGCAAATTATTGACGGAAATGGGCGTTCATACTTCTGCGGAATAATTTATTGGTCGCTGTCACAGAACTCACTAATTTGTTTGTGTTCTGTGCTCACTGTCATTTAGAAATGATCTCATTTACTGTTTTGTGATGTTCCTTAGACACATAACCTATTATAAATTTAAAATTTGTTCAAAAACCAAGAAGGCAAAAGAAAAAATCATATCACTATCACTTAAGATAACTAATTTTGTATGGTGAATGAGTAACAATCGTTCATTCGCATTTCTCGAACGAGGTTATGATAGTCTCCTTGAAGTTTGCGGTTCTTGAAAATTTTTCAAACACTACAACTTCTTTGTTTCCTTCTTAAAGTTTTGTGATATTTCCAAAGATTATATAATTGGTGCATAGGAATTAATTTATTGAAAATATCACTCATGATTTGAACTAGAAATATAATATAAATCACCAGCCTTTGAGGTTATCCTTGCAAATGAAACAAATGTTCATCATTTTTCGTGGATTCTCTGTATCACTATTTTCTGCGAAATCGCAATAAAGTTCAAATATTTGAACTTTATTGCGAAACTGTCAACCGCCATTTTATTCGCAAAAATTTTTGCGAATTCGCATAAGTATGTACAAGGCTTTAGTCACGCTAAAGAAATATCAGTGACCAACTATAGATAGCGCCACATTTTTTGTGTACCATTGTCGAAAACGACAGGTCGAAAGGACTGCGCAAGGTTTTATGAGTGAAGGGGAGAAGTTATAGTAGACCAACTGAGAGACCACCACAGACCTCATAAAAGTGAGGTCTGTGGAGACCACCCACTCTAAGGTGGTCTGTGGAAGGTTTCGAGCCTAAATTTGAAGCGCCATTTAGCGGAAACGCATTTCGCGAATTGCCATAACACTTAAAATCTTATCTTAAAATATGAAACTATTTCGGCTCGTAATCCGTACACTTTCCACAAAGCTGATGAGACTCATTACCATTGTCTACTTTAGACAATGTCTTTACTAATAAGAGTACACAAAACCGTCGATAGATGGTGACAACAAGAGAATGGTGCCAAAATTATTCCCACATGAACACATATGCCTTATAAATTTAAAATTTCCACATCAATAAAATGATGAATATTGACTCATATATCCCTGGCCGAGAAGTAGAACAATCAAGAGAAAAAAGCCGTATTTCACCGCCCACAACTTAAAACCTTATTCTTGAATTGAAAGATGGGGGATCAACTATAATGCATCCCTCAGGGTTTGTAATAGAACCAAACAGAGAATGCTCATGATTGGCTCCCCTTCCATTTCTAAAATGACATTTTTTATAGGGTTATGCCATGATACTACAATTTATAGTATCATGGGGTTATGCCGGTTATGGCCAAGGAGTCTTTAAATTAGGGAATTATTGGAAACTCTATAAGGTAAATGCCTTATTATGGTCGTTCCGAAAATGGGAAGTACGCATGCGCACTAGAAAAAATTTAATTAGGGAACCATAATAAAATACTGCTTTCCTCTATTTACGACAAGATACCGTAAGTATTTAAGGTTTCCTTATTTCCCTAATTCGCCAAACCTAACCTCCCAAAAAATTATCTCAACTCAACTCAATCAAGTAATCTGTCTGTATTTTCGTTTCAAGTTTTGTGTCGGTTTAGTGCTGTAATTGTGTTTTTTTTTTAAATAAATGTTCAAGTTTATATTATAAATCCAAATCGAAAGGGGAACCCTGGCCTTCCTCATCTCTGTTAATTAAAATATTATCCAATATACCAAATTCAATATCTTCATCGGCCCCACCTCCTAAAATTATGGCTTCCAAAATATTTTCCATATTGTTCTAGACCGCTATCAAAATTACAATAAAATATCACTAAAATAGTGAAATCTGATTAATCTGAACCTTTTTTCAACAACAAAACAAAAGACACAAGTAGAAGTATTTTTTTTAGGTTAGAAATAAAAATATCGCTGTCCTAAGAACTGTCAATTTAAGGAGTGAGTTCCAAGTTCCAATAACTCAATTTCTACCCTGACATTTAAGGTTTTGCTTTATTTATATAAGGCTTAACTTCCTTAAGGCATTACCTTAACGGACGGTGTTCAATAATTCCCTTTAGTTAGCTCTTTATGTTATGGTGTTGGTTAGAAGGAGGCAAAGAGACTAAACTAAAAAGGAGGGTTTAATAAGCTCTAGCCAATCAGAATATTGTAGCATCAACGCGTCATAGTGACGTACTTGGATATGACTACAGAGTCGAAGTCGAACCAAGCCACAAAACTGTCAGCAGTAACTCTCATACACCAAGAGCTAGTCCGTTACTGTCTATAGAGAACGGCGGCCATGACACGTCCAACTACGTCACATTTCGTCACAAATGTTCTTTCATCTCTTTCTACCAGTGTCCCCATGGTCTTATGGGGATTAAACTCTCCTTGTTAAATTTTAGTTTCCTTGGAAAGGAGACATTCAATGCCAGACAATGCGCATGCGTTCGCCATTTTGTAACGTTGCCAACTGTGCTCTTTGCTAGACGAGATGCTAAATGCCACTGGCGACTTGCAGACAGCTTCATACAAACTGACAAACTACGTGAAAATGCGTAAATTATCAGCCAACCTAACGACCTGACCACAGAACTCGAAATTATATCTTATAGATATAATTTCGAGTTCTGTGGACCTGACTAATGATACGTAGCCAACCGTACTTGACTATCCTTATGTCCTAAGCTGTGCTTATATAGAGAAAATAACCAAGCAAAAAAACAAGGAGACTAAAATTTAACAAGGAGAGTTTAATCCCCATAACACATTGGGAACACTAGTAGAAAGAGATGAAAGAACATTTGTGACGAAATGTGACGCAGTTGGACGTGTCATGGCCGCCGTTCTCTATAGACAGTGAAGGACTAGCACTTGGTATATGAGAGTTACTGCTGACAGTTTTGTTGCTTGGTTCGAGTTCGACTTTGTACTCATATCCAAGTACGTCACTATGACGCATTGATGCTACATGATTTTGATTGGCTAGAGCTTTTTAAACCCTCCATGTTAGTATGGTCTCTTTGGCAAAAGACGAATTAGGCAACGTCGCAAATCGCGCGGGATCGGCGTCAGACGACAGTTAAGTGCACGCAATTAAGCGGTCTGTCATTGGTTACTGTAATGGCGGGAAGTTTGAATGCTCAGACAAGAAGGCAAACTGAGTTGAAAATACGTAAATTTGCCAACCTAACTCAACTAACCTTACGTAGACATAAACATCATAGACAATACGTTCTATAGATATGGTAGACATACAAAATTACATCGCGATATCGCCACAATACTTTTGAATTTCATACTTCACAAATATATACGGCTCCACCTCTGTGACGCAAAATGATATTTCGTCAGATTTGAGGATTACGTCCAGAGGATTGTAATTATACTAGCGGACAGTATACACGAGGTTTTCTCCTCGCGACGAGTTACGTGATTATAAACTCAAGACGATATTTTTCGGAAATACCGCATCTCCCTATCTCTCATTACCCTGACTTTTAAACGATTCATTTTCAACTTTTTTATATCAACATTTTGAACTCGAAGATGCTACTATAAATTGTTTTGTAATAAAAATAATCTTAACGTTTTAAATTAATTTATTCTGTACTAGTATAGAATAACACTAATTTATATAACACACCACTCCATCTCATCTCTACTTCAACTGGGGACTGCCTGATGTGTTCGACTGTAACTATATCTGCCCTCTCACCATGCACCCCGTAAAGCTTCAGGATGAACTCTCTAGCACTCTTCGCTTCAAGATAAATCTAAGCTGTGGTATGGATAGCGGATCATCATCCTGTTGATTGGCGAATTGGCGATCAGCGCAGTTTCTGGGCCGTGGTGGTCGGCTGCTAGAGCGTTCGCCTCTCAAAAGCGTAGGGTATACAGACCTCCACCCCCTGTATTTCCTAAGATATTTGAAAAATACATTGCTAACTCGATCAATGAATATTTTGCAATTCTTGAACTATTTACAAACTCTCAATTTGGATTCAGAAAAGCAAAAAGCACGTCCCTAGGGATTGTCGACTTAACTTCAAGCATTATGGACAGCTACAAAAAGACGTACAACTCAGTTATTTTCTGTGTCACACAATTTCTTAATAAAAACTACTTGAATCATACGTATCTAACAGGAACCAATCAGTGAGTGGATTGAGTGTCCTCGGCAGAGAGTCTGTTACATGATGCTGACGGTGTACCATAGGGATCTGCCCTAGGGCCGGTACTCTTTATTCTGATCTACATTAATGTAGTGTGACACCCGACTGGGGTATACTCTATTTGTGGATGACACTACGATCTTCCTATCTGCTTCATCTCTTGATAATGTTGTTCAGGAGATACAGAAGGCACTCTCAAGGACTGAAACTTGGTTTACTTCAAACAAATTAATAATAAATAATGTAAAACAGACAACATTACCTTTCCACTGAGAGGCATAAGGGATAATATAACACAATGCGAAAAAGTGAAGTTTCTAGGGGTATACCTTGATCCCAAACTGCAATGGGACGCTCGTGCATGTAGATTATATTTAGTAGCGAAGTGGTCGTGGTGTTAGAGCGTTTTCATTCCACCCAGGAGGTCCGGGTTCGATCCCCGGACTCCTGTCACGGAGTTGAAGTGGTTCGGATTCGACTTTTATTTAAACTGTATGTCCCGGATCTCCCTTGCTCGCACAAGCTATGATTTTGAGGGGTTTTCTCCGAAAACCTGGGAGTTTCGTGAAAACAAATAATTCTACAATTTTTTTTTATATATATATTTTCCACTCTGTGCTGTCCACAGACCTCATTATAAGGTCTCTGTGGTGCTGTCCTATGGACTGATCTCATGAGGTGGAACATCGCAGTCGTCTACGGAAGGAGATTCCTGGTGAGGACTGACCTTGCAGACCTCAAATTGCTTTTACAGTTGAGAACCCCGAAAGACAGGTAGCACACGCTGGATCGAGCGACTTCAAGAATTTGATATCGACATCGAGCAGGGAGCAGTCACAAGAACGCCGATGCACTATCACGGAGATAGTGTCCAGACGACTGCTCACAATAGGCGTTTTCCATTTAGGAGTGTTGAGCCCCAGAGCTTCAAGCCCCTGAGATCGGAAATTACTTTATCACCAACTTTTTCGCCAAAAAACTGTGTATTCGCGTTTTGACTTTTGTCTACTTGTGCTTCATGCACCAATAAAACGGGTGGTGCTCGAGGGGCAAGAGGAATGTCAATCGGTGCTTGAAGCCCCACTAAATGGAACGCAGGGTCACACGCTCTGGGTAGCTCTGAGGAGCTCCTTACGTTAAATGGAAAACAGCTAATGTCGTTGAGCAGACGAGAAGGACGCAGCCGTTCATAGGACCACGGTGGTTGATGATGACTGAAAAGATGACAAAATCCAGAAAAACCAAGAGGAAGATCCAGACCTTGGTCTGGTCGCATCGGCTGGAAAAAAAGCAAACGAAGACCATCATGGCAGGAAATCGCACGCTATTCTCCAGTAGTTAAATCGTACTGGGCCCAATGGAATTCCTTCACATTGGAAAATGGAGTCTTGAAACGCATGTTGGAGTCCGAGGATGACGGAGAGGAAAGACGCCAGACAGTGGTACCCAAATCCAGGAGACAGGAAGTGTTCCGAGAAGTGCATGACGGAATCACCGGAGGACATCTGGGAGTGACGAAGACTCTGCAGAAATTGAAGCAACGGTTCTATTGGACGTCAAGCCGACGTTAAGGACTGGTGCAGAAAGTGTGCCGTATGCGCTGTCAGCAATGGGCCTCGAACCCGATCTAAGATTTGATGATGATCAGTGGTAATTTTATATTGCTGCAATTAAGCCTAATATAATGAAACACGTAACCTAGCAATATTCTTACTGAAAAATGATGCTTAAGTATAGGTACAAAAAATGTTCTATTACGATATTCTATCGCAGTTGATATGTTTTGAAAACACATAAAGAATATTCATTAGTGCTTGAAGGTACCTAATAAGTAGGTAAATAATAATATATCAGTATTAATTGTACAAGCTTTTGTTCAGTTTCACTCACACGTAACAGGTGTGGTATCTACTGTCTATAACGGGGTCAAAACTTCAGTGGAAATTTTGAACCAATTCCACTGATCCAATCATCTTTAAATTTGGCAGGTGTCCATTAAATTCACTCAGGTTCGTTACGACATTCACAAGAGAAAAAAACAAGATAGCGAACAGTTTTTGTGATTTATTGTCCAACTATTCATAATTCGAATCTCGAGTAGATTTTGTATTTTTACAAAATTCGAAATGGCGAATACGATTTTTGATTAGATTCTTTCAAAATTGGTACCTATACAGGGGCTTGTTGTGTTTGAGACCAATACGAACATTCAAAATGGTGGACAAATTTTTTTGATTCATGTCCGAATCCGTCCAAGATAGATATCCAGAATTATTTGGGTAGGACACTGGAAAATTTGAAAATTCAAGTGTTGGCCAACATGTGTTCTTTAATTGATGGTTCGATGTTATCAACAATTTATGGAAATATAAGGAGACTTTCAAAGGAGGTTATCACCAGAAATCATTCATCTCCTACACGGGCCTAAAATACATTTTTTGTTGTACAATATAGTTATTTGTGTATTTAGATCGCGAGGAGCGCGGTAATCTTTGGAGAGCGGCAATAAAACTTTGTTCTCGAAATAATGTCGCTACTAGGGCTACTAGGGTAGCATCCTGAGCCGTATAAGGGGTTGCTTCCCTTATACAAAATGCGACTTGGGGTGTAGCTACAGATGGTAGCTATTAAAACTCAAGGGGTAGCAAAGGAATATAAACATTTATTAAATAACAACTGGGATACGGGGGAAAGCTATATACACATTTAAAATAAGGGACATTCAATAATATAATAGGGAACAAATAAAACTCTTACCTAAAACCATCACTATACAATACGTAGAGCTAAGGCCAAAAGGGCCTAGCCTATAAGGCTAACAGAGCTCTATGGGAGTCTATTACTAACTATATCCATCGTTCCATTCCTCTTGTATTTATATAAGGAAATATGTTTATTTCATTCGGTCAACGATTTTAGCACGTCACGCGACTTCGCTAATTTCAATGTCGGTCGCATATGACAATGAACTTCTATATCGTGGACGAATTAATAAACAATAAGATGAATGGATCAATGCACTAAAACAATTCAAATTCAACATTTACGACATATGCCCACCTTCTAACAAAGCTGGACCCCAGCTTTAAAATACAAACACGACCCTACGAAACCTTTATACAAAACAAGTGCCCTATTCTAATAATATTGAAATAATTACAAAAAATATATTTTTCTGGATCCTATTACGTGGTACACACACCGCGATCTGGTCTTGTTGATACCATAAGTTTCTTCAGCTCTGGCATTTCTACAGTATTCCGTATCCGGTAACACAGCTCGAAACAAAACGGGACTGCATCGTTTGGCACCCTGGGTACTGGCTGTCGACAAACATTCATCGGTGGGACTGGCAGCTACGGTAGGCGTTACCAGCGCTACCACATTCTGGGACTGCAAGTATTCGGAATCACAGCATCTGGAACATCCTTCGGGGCAGTTTCAGGAATATCAACGGCAAATGTCTGGTGTCTCTTCTGGGCACCACTGGTTCAGGAAGCTGAGTCGGCTTGGAAGTTTTCGACCTGGATAATCTTCTAGAATCCTTGACAAACTCACGTTTCTCCATCCTCCATTTATGTCTTCAGGAGGAAGCATCGGATTACTCAGTTCGTCCAGTGCTCCACTCCTTTGTACAGCCTCTCTATCCTGATTTGCTGTCGACCTTTGAAACCTTTCATTCCCGATACTTCCTGGAATTCTTACCGGAATCACGTTCAGAATCCTCATTCCACTTCTGGGAAAGGAAACATCTGGATTACTCAGTTCGTCCAGTGTTCCAACCCTTTTTGAACCATTTTGAATATCGCAGCTTCTCACTTTCAGTTATTGCCAGCCATGTTGGGTGTCCAAATTCTATTCTCGAAATGCCAGACTGGGTACTCGGTTGTCCTGATCTCTTCTCTCCAGGATTGTGTGTGTACCATAACCGAGAAACAAAACAAGATGCAAATAAATACATAACTATATCAAATAACTAATCAAAATATAAACCATTACAACTATTACTATTTCCCTTTTTTTTTTCATAATTATATTTATTACGATTAGTTTTTTTTTCAGCTTCTATGACTGATAGAAAAATTCAATTTTTTTTTGTTACAGGTTAATCCTTAATAATTCTACTCAAAAGAAAATTCAATACAAAATATTATATTCTATCTAACCAATAATTTTCAAACTTCAATTTAAATGACCAACAATTTTTTTTTCCAATCTTGAGATAAAAATGACCTGTCAAATATTTCTTATCGAATGAATATCTCCATAAACTTGAGCCATATAAAAACGCTTTATTGCCAAAAACTATCAGTCGAAAATTTGTAATCAAACAGTTTATTGTTTTCAAAACACTCACGATCAATTATTCTCATAGTTCGAATTATCAACAAATATTTCACATTAATAACAAAAGGAAACCGTCGAATGTTTCTTACGACAAATCAATTGACTATTTACTGGCCATATAAAACGCTGAATCGCAAACGTATTACTCGACTTTGTTTTCAAAACACAATTGGTCATCACATTGCATTCAATATTTTCAGTATTGCATTTTTCGATAAAATTCCGAATATATTTATAGAAGATACCGACAATGGGAGTTTTAAGGAATTCAACAAAAAAATAATATCATTCGAGAAACAAGACGGCCAAATTATAATTTATCAATTTGGGAATATTAATCAAAACACGATTGTTTGTTATGACCCATTTCATTATATACTGTTGCAATCTTGTAAATGAGCAATTGTTTTCATATGATTCAAAAAAAATATCATTCGAGGTAATGGGGATGGCCAAATTACAATTTATCAATTTGTGAATGTTAGATATCAGTTCACGCCTCCTGATCACCATCTTGAGTGTAACACTGGTATGCCATCAATTTGGTTAGGACAGTCATACAAATCGTCAATCACATTATATGACAAATTTCAAATTAGCAATTTAGACCTCTTGATCACCTTTATGACACCCATAATTTTCATCTCTTTAATGTTCTGTTTTGCAGTTCAAGTACATACTTTAAATTTCGTATTCACACTCTTTACAATTCCTCATGACTCATTCATCCAAAAACCTTTCTCCGTGCAACTGTTTCTCTCATACATCGACATCTCACATTATCACAATTCACCTATTTTCTCGGCAACACATCGAGAAAAAACAACATCATTCAACAATGATTCTCTTGGAAACCCATCAAGAGCATGTATATCACTTTATACCATTTACCAAAAAATCTCAAAACTCTTGGCAACACTTCAAGAGTAAGATACTGCAGACAGACGCTCAATCCCACTTTGAGGAATTTCTCCCGCGTCACTCCTGCAAACTCCTTTACAACAGCCTCATCCGGCCGTCATTCAATTCTTCTATAACTCCGTTATAGACATAGGTAACCTATTACCCTATAAATATTGTTATATCACGATATTCCATTAAAAAGTCGATCATACACCAATTGCACCAGATATTTCGAAGACGTCATAATTCCAAGAGCATGCAAAGCAGAACATATTTTTTCAAAAAAAAAATCAAAAACATCACAATGTCATTTACAAGTGAAGCGCCTCCACCATATGTCGCGACTAGGGCTACTAGGGTAGCATCCTGAGCCGTATAAGGGGTTGTTTCCCTTATACAAAATGCGACTTGGGGTGTAGCTACAGATGGTAGCTATTAAAACTCAAGGGGTAGCAAAGGAATATAAACATTTATTAAATAACAACTGGGATACGGGGGAAAGCTATATACATATTTAAAATAAGGGACATTCAATAATATAATAGGGAACAAATAAAACTCTTACCTAAAACCATCACTATACAATACGTAGAGCTAAGGCCAAAAGGGCCTAGCCTATAAGGCTAACAGAGCGCCAGGGCCCTCTCCTCTATGGGAGTCTATTACTAACTATATCCATCGTTCCATTCCTCTTGTATTTATATAAGGAAATATGTTTATTTCATTCGGTCAACGATTTTAGCTCGTCACGCGACTTCGCTAATTTCAATGTCGGTCGCATATGACAATGAACTTCTATATCGTGGACGAATTAATAAACAATAAGATGAATGGATCAATGCACTAAAACAATTCAAATTCAACATTTACGACAATAAACACATGTTTTTTTTTATTCAAACGCAGCTTTTAAACATAGAAACGATCGACACTTCATTCAACATAGGCACCTAATATTACCCATGAGAAAATAAACACTCAATAGTAATCCCAAATGAATAAGCTATCCAAAAATCCAATAATTTACATCTTCAACAAAACAAGATAACTTGCTTGATAGCAGCTACGCTCTCAACACCACCACAGTTCCTAAGAGTGTCATGAATTTATTGTCTATCATCATGCAAGAATAGGTTCGTTTTCAACAAAAGCTGTGGAGATCGACCGTTTCTCCAATATCTTCGCTCTAGAGCGAAAAAGCTGTCACAAAATGACATTTCTGAGAAAACATCATCAGCTTTGCGTTGAGATCTAAAAGCGTCAAAGACTACCTACTTTGGTAAGCGCCGGTTGTAGAATAGTATATTCTGTAACAAGGTTAGAATGAAAATTCGATGCGAGTGGAAAGTTCCGAACGTGAGCCGAAGGCGAGCGTGAGGAACCACGAGCATCACGAATTTTCATTCTAACCGAGTAGCAGACTATATTTTCTCCACGATAAAAGATAGGAAACGTGAATTTTGACACTCAAATTTTGCCACCACGAAGACAATCAACTGCGTCAAGGCTAATGTTATTATTGCTAACCAGTGTGAGAATATTATTCTATCACAAGAGAGAGAATGTAAATACATTTAAATTGCATGGGGGCAGAGGTGTTGCAGAATATTTCTTCAATCTCAAGAGAGAGAATTCCAGCATTCTGTAATCAAATTTGATTTCAGAATTGGCAAATTCTGTGATGATCGTGGAGAAAAAAAATATAGTTTACTGACCATGCACGATCATCGGGGAGATGGAAATATTTATGGTTATACGCACTGTCCACAGTGTCTAAAGTGATACTTTTCAGCACACGTAAGTGAAAAAATCAAATGTGCGTAAAGTTTTGTTTTACGCATCGTCCATATAATTCCAAAAGACAGTATTTTGCGTCAGATTTTATTCGGAAGTCATCAAATGAAAACTTCATGGAATAAAATATACTCAACAATTGTTACAATTTGCCAATATAATAACAGTCGTAAAAATAAAATTGTAGATACATTTTCGTAAAGAGCTTTTTTGTACTCACTTGTTTCCAAACTCATGTAAAAAGTACTAATTTACGAACTTTTGTATCATATATGTAGACTTCTTTCCAATAACTCAAACTTCCTTTGTAAACGAACTATTTATTGGTACGCAGAAAGAACACTCTAACAATACTTAAGCTATGCCGACCGGGAATCGAATGAATCATCTCTTTATCTCTCCACTCTACGTAATAATATGATGCGTCAGGTCTCTGACTCAGCAGCACAGGCACGTCTCAGGACCGCACGGCCATCCTGCGAATCTTTCGTCCTCGAAAGGTGTGCCTGTGAGAGAAAAAAAAAACATGATCAAGCATACTTGGTGTCCGTAAAAAAAAATGTTGTATTGAAGTTAGTTGTCTCACAGGATGAGTGAGAGCCTAGACGGCTATCAGTTATGTCCTGGATGACTATCCGAAGTATACCTCAGATGGCTGTCTGTTTTGCCTCCGATGGCTATCTCTTACCTATGCCTAAGATGGCTATCTGTTGTGCCTCAGATGGCTATCGCTTATGCCTCAGATGGTTATCTATTATGTACCAGATGGCGATCTGTGATACCTAAGATGGCGATCTGTGATACCTAAGATGGCGATCTGTTCTGCCTTAGACGGCTGTCTGTTTTGCCTAAGATGGCTATCAGTTAAGTAACTATATTTACCTCAACAATTTTGAATTTTGAACAGTTTCATATCCTCCGAAGCAACAATTCCTTGTTATGGTCGACTGGACCTTTCAGTGTGAATATCCTCTATGACTCGATATCTATTGTGAATATCCTCTATGACTCGATATCTATCGTTGGGTAAAGCTTCTGTGATTCGGAATGGGCCTCGAAATTTTGGCAGTAACTTTTTGCTTTCATTATTTGCTGGGAAACTAGTCACTTTGGTGAGAACTAAATCGCCGACAGCAAAAAGTTTGGGTGGTGAGCGTTTTTGGTTGAAAGTGATGTTTTGTTTCAGTGTCGATTATTTCTTCGATAACGGGCATAGGAAACTTATGTTTTACCGTGATGTTATTGAGTGCTCTGTAGTCAACTACTAATCTTTTTTCGTTTTCTTTTTTATTTATAAGTAAAGCAGGACTTGAGTAAGGTGACCTACTTTCTCTTATAATGTTGGCACTTAATAAATCTTTGATTATTTTTCTGAATATTAGTTTATCTTTCTCTGTAGCCCTATACGCTCTATGCGTTACTGGCTTATTTGTTGTTAGTTCAATAGAAAGTGAAATATTATGAGCCTTGCCTAATATGTTAGAAGCCTCGAAAAAGCATGATTCGTAAGACCTTAAAAGATCGTATAAATTGTTTAAATCTTGAGCGGGTATTTCACCATGTATGATATTCTGAAGGCCCTCAGGTTCTTTGGGTTTATTTATAAAATGAAGTGAATTGTCCACTCTGTAATATATAATATTTGGATTCTCTGTAAAATTGGTTCCAATCAATACATCAAATTTGAAGTATGAACTGTCAATTATATAATAGTCAATGTGTAGACAAACTTGATCGACTTTAGTTTCTTCTGAAATGAATTGTGTGGCCACGATACCTTTTCCCAAAAATCCTGAAAGCGTTACCGAATTCTCGAGGTTGCGTATTTGAAACTTGAATTTTTCTACTAGCGATTTCGTTATTATCGAACATTCGCTTCCAAAATCTACACTGAGGAAAAATTTTACTAACCCCAGCTAGAAATCGAATAACCCCAGCAAGAAACTCTAATAGCATAGGGGACAAGCGAGTTCTCACCTGTGGTTATAAAGTCGACTTTGCTGATTACAACTCGCTTGGGATTACTAGATTTTGTCGAATAACTTATTTTCTCGAACTTTGCTACCGCAAGTGAGTGCACCTAGTTATGACTATGATACATTGTTGCAGTCGTAGGTATCTGACTTTGGTACCGCTAGCGATTGCACCTACTTATGACTACAAGGTTGTCTCAGTCGTAGGTATCTGACTTTGCTACCGCTAGTGAATGCATCCACCTAGAACTAATGGGGTACTGTTCCAGCTACTGCTAACGAGTGCATCTACCTAGACTATAAGTAATAGTTTCAATTGTAGATTTGCAAGTTTGCTACCTGCTAGCAATGGTTGCAATATTTTTTGTTCCAGGATGTCCCAAAAATAGGTTCATCAATTTCAACCACTTGTATAGAATTCATAAAGAGCAAACATTCTAATTCAGCTAGCTCCCATTCTTGTAAAATAATCTTGTTAGCCATTAGGTGGAAAGGTACCTACTCTCTGAGACCTCATTTATGCACTTGTGGTTGTATGGTTTGCAGTCGAACGGCACGGAAACGCTTCTTGCGAAATTTTAATAAATAATACAAAATACTTGTTTCTCTGCTCTGATAGCATACTGCACTAAAGCTTCTCGAACCGTTGCAACTTGCATAAAAAGGTACAAGGCACCACACGGAAACGCTCAATGTTTTGCCGTGAGACCGCAAACTACACAACCACACCTGCATAAAGAGGCCTTACACACAAAACTAAACTTGATTACCACACAACGGCGTTATTCCCAATCAGTACTCATAGACTATGAAATATGAATTAGCCGGAAACAAAAGCATACACGTGCACAAACACGAAGCCAAGAACAATAACCTAATCTTTGTCTTGTCCGAACGACCACCAGCCAGGCCAGAGAATGATTCTGTTTCTTCGTTTTCATTCTCACTAAACGACCTAAAAATATTTGTTGTGTTCGTGGAAGGGGTAATTTCCGTTGAAATATCAGCAAAACATCGAATAATCATAGCAAGGCATAGAATAATGGTAAGCGGGTTCATCCAGTAATATTTTAGTGGCTGGTTGACAACTGTATTACAGTAAGTGGATGAAAATCTATGCGATTTTCCACTTATAGTAAGCAGAAACCTTACAGCCACAGGCATGTAACTCGCTAGTGATTATTCAGTTATAAGATTAAAATGTTCTAATAAAAAAACTTTCTGTCCCAGACCGACTGCCTAAGAGCGACAGCAGTATACTTTTCTGTGGCAGAAAAATCACCTCCAGCAAAATCGTTTTCGCTGCCGTATAATTTCAATGTGCTGGTACTATTCGACACTTTGTCATAGTAATAGTATTTCTTATAATAATAATAATAATAATCGCTTTTATTGATAGTTAGAAAGAACAGTGTACAGACATATTATACGTATACATGGTACCTACTACTATCAAAAGGCAGAGTTAGCGTTTACCCATGTGTGAGATGGGTAATTACTTTCTTACACTCTTACACTTCTTATGATAGCAAGAAATATCTTAGCAAAAACTTTAATAGCACGATTTTCCTCAGTGTATGAATGCCTGGCAGTTATGTTCACCAATGAGGATGTCCTTATGAAATTTTGACTGTACCCTATTCTGAGAAAACATCATCAGCTTTGCGTTGAGATCTAAAAGCGTCAAAGACTACCTACTTTGGTAAGCGCCGGTTGTAGAATAGTATATTCTGTAACAAGCAGGGACCCGGACCCAAATGAAATATCGGTTCCAGTTCGGGTTCGGGTCCAAGGGAAATTGAAAATATCGGTTCCGATTCAGTTACGGTTCTCAGAATATTATTTCGGTTCGGTTCTGACAATTTTTTTCGGTCCAAACGGTTCTTTTCGGTCCGTTTCCTATATATGTATGGATTCAGTAATATATGCGGAAAATAGTATTTAATAGCTATTTTTCTTCTCCGATAACTATAATGGCATTTTTTGAACTCATATAACATAGCATCGTTATTTCCCCATTCTTTCAAATTATATGTACCTATATCCAAACAAAATTGCTTCAGCAATGGAAATGGATAAGACCATAGTGACTCCAGTGCAAAGAGACAAAAGAGTACACGTTTTGTAGGTTCTCTTTACTTCAGTGAGTGGCAGTGACCTTAATTAATGCGCCAAAACCAAAGAGTACACCAACTAACTGTACTCTGTGGCCAAAACGCCCAAAACATGAAGCATAAATGAGAACAATAAAGTCTTTCCACAGAACAAGTCAGTTAAATTTCACCAACTGATTCCTAAAGTTAGGAAATACCTTAATCGGATTACGGAATACCCAAGTGCAATTTGCGTTTCACCACAAGTTAAGTAATGGTGGATTTATGCAGCAGTCATAAGTCATAAGTTTTGAGTTATAAGGAAGAATTATCGTCAATGATTGGTTGGAATAAACGGACCAACCAATCATTGACGAATATTCTTCCTTATGACTTAAAACTTATGACTGCTGCATAAATCCAAGGAGACTAAACTTTAACAAGGAGAGTTTAATCCCCACAAGACAATGGGGACACTAGTAGAAGGAGTAAACCCTCCTTGTTAGTTTAGACTCTTTGGCATAAATCAGTCGATTCTATTGATATCGAAAGAAATGTACCTGCTGTGATATCCACAGAACTTAAACACATGTTTAAACTAAGTTTAAGTTCTGTGGTGACATCTCACATTTCATCAATGATTGACTTCGGATAGAACCGAAATTAACCGAAAAAACCGTTATATTTTTTAAGGGTTTCGGTTCGGTACCACGAAATGATCGAATTTGAAATATGGGTTCGGTTTCGGTTCCGGTCCACGAAAAAATATCGGTTCCGTTACGGTTTTCGGTTCAAAACGGTTCCGGTCCGGGTCCCTGGTAACAAGGTTAGAATGAAAATTCGATACGAGCATCACGAATTTTCATTCTAACCGAGTAGCAGACTATATTTTCTCCACGATAAAAGATAGGAAACGTGAATTTTGACACTCAAATTTTGCCACTACGAAGACAATCAACTGCGTCAAGGCTAATGTTATTATTGCTAACCAGTGTGAGAATATTATTCTATCACAAGAGAGAGAATGTAAATACATTTAAATTGCATGGGGGCAGACCGACTGCCTAAGAGCGACAGCAGTATACTTTTCTGTGGCAGAAAAATCACCTCCAGCAAAATCGTTTTCGCTGCCGTAGAATTTCAATGTGCTGGTACTATTCGACACTTTGTCATAGTAATAGTATTTCTTATTATGATAGCAAGAAATATCTTAGCAAAAACTTTAATAGCACGATTTTCCTCAGTGTATGAATGCCTGATTTTTATGTTTTTTTCTATGTGACCTTTAATTTGACAAAAATTACAAACTTGGTGTTTGTGTCGACAAATTGAGCGATCGTGACCAGTGTTACAACATGCAACACAAATTTTCCCTTTATATTCTCTGGTAGTTACTTTACTTGTGGAAGCTTTATATTGACTTGTACTTGCTTCATTTCTAAAATGTTGAAACTGTGGTTTACTGTTAGAAAAATTCTGTGACACTTTTGGTAAAACGCAGATTTTATTTTTGAGATATGCCCCCAGTGTATTCGGGTCGACCATATTTGAAGCCTCAACGGCAGCTGTTATATTGCTGCCATTAATGGCTCCACAAATTAACGAAATTTTATCAGAATTCGAAAAGTTTACCTTAAGTTTGTTAATCTTTGCCAAGTGTTCAAAATAAAAGTCGTATAAAGAGCAGCCCTCGTTAGGTTTATGATTAGCGAGGTCCATTAATAACTCATATGCATTTCTACTAGCTCCAAAAGTAGATCCTAAAATATCTTTCCATTTTGCCCAAGAATGCATAATGACCATTCCAAATTACATTGTATATAACTATCGTACCACATTTTAGCAGTACCTTTCAACTTGTTCAATGCTTGAAATATCGTAATATTGTCGGGCCATTTATATGTTGTTGCATTATACTGGATAATTTCTAGCCAGTCATTAACATCTATCACTTTAGGATCAAAGTCTGGTATTACCGTGGATATTCTCAAATTCAAATTTGTTTGCATTGATGACTGTGCCATATATGATTCAAGAATAGGAGTGTGTGACTTACAATTTCTCGCCTGTGCTCTGTTATTCTGGATTTTTTTTTGATTTTCTTTTACCATATTCTCCATCACTGCACGTGGAACTGCTTTCCGTAGAAGATGGCGAGCGTTGCCTCCTTGATTTTTTTCTGTGACGACCCATTTCAATTTCTGTCGGAGAAGACAACACAGCTACCATTCACCGAACTCAACACTGTTCTTAACCACTTCTGATGTAAAATTCCTTCCAATAACTCAAACTTCCTTTGTAAACGAACTATTTATTGGTACCCAGAAAGAACACTGTAACGACCGGGAATCGAATGAATCGTCTCTTTATCTCTCCACTCTACGTAATAATATGATGCGTCAGGTCTCTGACTCAGCAGCACAGGTACGTCTCAGGACCGCATATATAAATAACTATTTCATCTTCTTTATATGAGTTTTCTGTGCATATTGGTCATGAAGTCATAAAGTTTTACTTTTGATAAGGATATCCACTTATAGAGGTTATTTCGAACGATCGACTGAAACTTCAAATTCAGTCGCAGATAATGCCATTGTCTCAGTACCTAATTTCGAAAGAAAACCCTTATTAGGTTTTACAACTTTGACTTTATGGTAAATAAATAAACTTGAAAAAACATATTTTAGAGAAAAGCTTCTGTTTAAATGTACTAAAAAGAAGACAATAAATTTTAAAGTGAATAAACCCATCATTTTGTTACATTATAAAATTCTAAATGATATAAAAGCTTGTCGCGAGAAGTATATATGTAATTCTTATAGTAAATTAAATTTAAAATTACCTCAAGATTTATTTACACGACAAGCTTTTATATCATTTAAAATTTTATAATGTAACAAAATTATGGATTTTTCGCTTTAGTGCCTTTAAATAAAAGCTTTTATCTTAAAATTTTTTTAAAGTTTGTTGATTTATTTCTTTTTTAGTTTTCTGTGAATATGTTTCGTAGTCTGTTCATTTCAATCAATGCGCCATTGTTGCACGGTCGCTTGCCTGTTAATTTACCGTTGGAAATTTTTCCAAATTTCTACGTGTTCTCTAAATAGCTTTAGAGGAGGGCAGAGGGGTAAAAACCGTTTTATTCAATGGCCAGGTAATTTTCACTATTTTTACGGATTGTTTTGATTTCTATTCCGCGAGTTTTCCAATTTTTTTTGTGAATGGAAAGGAGGGCGAGCCCCCCCCGATCTATTTTTGTTTCCATGATTATTTTCCATTTCCGAAACTGTTGAAACATTTTCCGAATTCCTTTGCGTTCTCTATCTAGCGTTTGAGGGGGGAAAGGAAGGGCGAAATTTTTTAAACCATAATTTTCGGCGGTCAGATATTTTTCACTATTTTTACAGATTTTTCCGATTATAATTTCGCGTGTTTTCCATTTTTTATCGAGAAAAGAGGGAGGCGAGTACCCCCTACTTATTTTTTTCTTGCTGTAATTTTTGACGTCCAAATCCGTCAAGAAAACGTCCGAAAACCTATGAGTTCTCTATCTAGCTTTCGGAGGACGGGGGGGGGACAATTCCGTATTATAAACCATAACATTCGACTGTCAGATATTTTTCACGATTTTTACAGATTTTTCCGATTTTAATTTCACGAGTTAGTTTTCCAACTTTTCGACAGAAGGGGGGGCAGCCCGCCCCACTACTTATTTTTTTTCGCTGTTATTTCTGACGTCCAAATCCGTCAATAAAACTTCCGAAACCCTACGCGTTCTCTATCTAACTTTCGGGGGGCATCGGGGACAATTTCTTCCACTTTAATGTTTTGTCATCGGAACTGAACCAACACGTAAAATTTCAATTCTATAGGATAAGGGGAAGTGGTTCTAAGTCAGCTTGCAAAATTTGTACCCATCTAACACACACAGAGCAAGTTAAATAAAAGCTTTCAATAAAAACAGAAAATAATATGGTAACTGTCGGAAGTGGCATTATCACCTTCATAACTTGAAACCGATCATCGGTTGTCATCATGAACGTTGGACATATTCCCCCAAACATTAGTCAAGAGAAATCACCCTGAAAATATCTATGTGAATTCGAAAACTGACCGAGACCTAACAAGACAAAAACAATGAAATGCCAAACACCACGAAAGTTCGCTACTTTGCTCTCTCGTTTACATTCAAATTGCAAATGGCAGGTGGAACGCACACTGAGCCAATCAAAAACACGAAATAATGAACATACATTATTTACTTTACGCGATTACTACGACACTATCCATCTCATTCGTTTGTCTCCTTTTTGGGGGCAACCGTGCTGGCGCCATCTACTAATAAACCCCATCGTCATCCAATAATAATCCCATAAGATTGACTGACTATACTTCTTTAGACAATGGCGCGGTGACAGACTCCTACTAGAAGCAAATGGAAAATGTTACGAATCATATAAATAGCGAGACAGTTACGGAAAGGAAGTATTGGAAATCGAACATAAATAGTCCAGTGATTGTTATATAAATTAGCGTTTTCTGTTGAAATTATTGAAGCATTATATTTTGTCAAATAATTATCTTATAGTGAATTTGTGATAATTTACTACAATATACGCTACAACAGAAAGCGAAGTGACATAATTCAGAGAGCCTCATGGGTGCGTTAGTTTTAATAAAGAATGGCATTTCTGCTTCTTTGCAATGGCCTTTAGATCGTATTTTTCATATCAAGCTACACCCTAGTATGCAAGAGGATTGCAACCGTGCAAACAGGTGGTACTACCTCAATCAACTTTTATTTGGTCAAGCTGTCCGCTTCCGCTGTGGGAATGATATTTTTTTCTTTTCTTCTCCTTCCATATGTTGTATGCGCATGTTCCAAGGGTATTTAATTTTTAGTTTAATTTTTTTACAGTTCTCAAAATACGATGAGTAAATTCTCGCATTTTCGGGTACGGGGTATGTTAAGTTTTCACTTTAATTATTAGTGCTTCTTTTATAATGTTTATCAATTTTTAAGATGCATGCATAAAACATGTGAGCCACTGAACAGCCGTTTTTGGCCAAAGAGACTCGTTTAATCTCTTTGGTTTTTGGCTACCTTCGAAAAACCAAGTGGATTCGTGATGAATACATAAAGTGCGGCTTTTTTCAGTCCCTCCCTCCCCCCTGTTAACTTTTGAATGGCTTGAAGTACAACCATGGAACAAAAATCATTTTGAATGGTATCACCAATACTACTTTCTGAAATGGTAGACATTGCGATTGTCCAATAGGTGGCGCGGGGGGGCAAGGGCAAGGGTGGTCAAGAGATACATCGTTGAAAAGAGAATTAAATTCTCATTTCAACCATCAAATTTTTTTCCGATTCCGTTGATATATTATGTTTTTCACTATATGCACTCGAAATATCAAGTATAAGTGCGGATCTGAATGGTACCTACCTAGCTTTGTCTTGATAAAATTGAACGGTTTGATGTGGGGCAATAGGACAAAAGTATTTTGAATATTATCACAGATCCTACTTTTTGAGAGAAGATACATGGCAATTACTCGATAGATGGTGCTGGGGGCACATCAACTTGAAAATTTCGAAAGTCAAAGAGCTCGAAATTGTGAAAATATGTAATGACGAATAAAATCATATGGTAAAAAAGAGAATTGAATTATCTTTTCGACGATGTGTAATTTGACCCCCCCCGCATGCTATTTAATTTTTTTAAATTGATGTGCCCCCCGCTTCCTCTATCGGGCAATCGCAATGTATTTTATTTCAAAAAGTAGTATCGGTAATGTGCCATTCAAAATAGTTACTATTGCATGTTTTTACGTCAAACCGGTCAAAAGTTAACAGGGGGGGTGGGGACTAAAAAAGCCGCGTAACTATACTAGTTTGGTTATTTAACTCTATTCCATTTTTTTATTCACGCATCATTGGTGTCCGAACAATTAATTTCGTTAAATTTGGTGTGGTGATCTCTTTTTGCCATGTGCTCAACTTCCACAGATGTCTGGATAGTTGCTTTCTAAAAGTTTCGAAAGTGTTTATAAATCATATTGAGTAATTTTCAAGCTGCAATAGGATGTTTTCCATCATGATGAAAAATTAACTTGTATGTCCATTTTGTTAATGTTGACTTTTTACTATAAATCTCACGATTTTAGTAAGTACCTTCACCTTTTTATCTATCTGTTTAACAATTAGTGTATTTCAAACTTTTCTGTAGATGCATTGATAAAGGAAAGCTCGACAATATAACGAAAAGGATTCTTTAAAACAGCCCACTATTTTGACTGCATCCGCAAGCAGATCTACCCACAACTTTTCTCAACTATAGTCAGTCAAGATTACCTTTTGTCTTACCCTACTGACTGCATCTCCAATAAGATATTATTTTTAAATTAGTCCAGTCAAGATACTCCCGCTTTATGTTTATACAGTGCGGCTTTTTTATGCCTTCCCCCCTGTTAACTTTTGAACGGTTTGACGTACAAAAATTGACCAAAAACCGTTTTGAATGGTTTCATCGATACTAATTTTTCAAATAAAAGAGATTGTGATTGCCCGATAGAGGGCGCTAGGGGACACACAATTTAATAATTTTAAATGGTATGGGGGGTCAAGTGACACATCGTTGAAAAGAGAATTCAATTATCTTTTCAACCATCTACATTTTTCAGATTTTCCTCAATACGAGTTTTCATAATTTCGATTTCTTTGCCTTTCCAAATTTTCAAGTTGATTTGACCCCAGCGCCTTCTGTCGAGTATAATTCCAATGTATCTTCTTTCAGAAAGTAGTATTGGTAATATACCATTCAAAATATTTTCTGAATTGAATTCTCTTTTCAACGATGTGTCAAGTGACCCCTCATGCCATTTGAAATTTTTAAATTGATGTGCCCCTTGCCCACTACTGAGCCAGTGGCGGATCCAGGGATGGGTGAAGGTATAGTAATTACACCCCCCCTCCAAGCCTCGTCCAAAATGTTCATTGGAGAGTCTATATAATCACGGAACACATACTCCGCTTCCCAGTGAGTAGCTTCGAGTAATTCCGGTAGCTCCTGAAGTGATCTCACAGACCACGAAAAATCATGTTCCAATTAAATACCAAGTGGTTCAGTTCAGGAGCGAAGATTTATTTTACTCTAGTGTTTCCTGTTGTTTTAGGAAAAGACGTTTTGAAAGCAAAAATAAAAATGTGCCCAAAATAATTCGTAATTTTCGTTAATAGATGAAAAAATATATGTTAGAAAAAACTTCAATCAGTTAAGATTATTTTGAAACGAAAATAAAAATTTGGGGAAGTGTCGAGAGTTCAAATCCGCCCATGGCCATCGGTCTCGAGCATGGCATCACACGTTAAAAGGCAAGGGCTGCGTTTTCCCTAGCTCACACAAGTCTCTCGAAGACTTCTGAGGGTTGCGCGTAGGGGTGCAATCGGTTGACAGAAATAACAATAACAGCAATTATCACAGCTTATCCGAAACTTTTTAACCACACATGCACTGCCACGTAATTGGTCCATTGCTGTGAAAAAAAATTAATAAAAGTCCAACAATAATAGACAAAAACTGTTTTGGTTACAATAATTGAAAATAATAGAAGTGAAAAAACATACAAAATCAAGGTGCAAAATCCGTTTTGTTATTTTGTTAGTACTGTGATAACAGTGTAGTTTTGAATAGCATTTGTATGGTGGTTTGCTACAAAATCATATAATTTTTATCTCGTTTTCTGGACTGCATTTTTTTTCAAGAAATCGATTCATCATTTAGGCGTGCATTTATATAGTTAAAAAAAATCGGATTCGTCTTGTGTAACACTCACCTGCATGATTGAAGACTCTTTTTGATAGCTTCTTGGAAGACTGATAGTTGCAGTTGCAAAATAGGTAACATAGGTTATATTTCACTGAAAATACTAGGGCTACAGGAATAATAGTTCACTAAAAAAATGTCAGTAGATAACAAATGAGAGAGCAACGGGAGGAGGGTCTATACAAATGAGAGAGCAACGGGAGGCACCCGTCAGCAGAAAGTGCACGAGAACGCAACGGGAGGAAGGTCTATACAAATGAGAGCGCTACGGGGGGTACTAATCAGCATATTGTACATGTGGCAATCGGTCATTGCCTTGATTTTGGTGATTACACGTTTCCGGTATGAATAGTGATGTACGAACAAATCAGAATTCCTTATACAAGGTGTATTATTAAAAAGTTTCAACTTGATGTCATACACTTGATAAGTTTAAGAAATGAAGTAAAGATCTGAATGAATTTCAATGCGGTATGTCCCAAGGATCAGTTCTCTGGACATTTTTCTGTTACAAGTTATTTCATTTGTTGAGCCTCAAGAAACAATCACATAGACAGAGACTATCATATTTTTGAATTTCAATGTGGCATACCTTAAGGACCAGTTCGTTGGGAATTTTTCACAAATAATTAATTAATTTCAAAGTGGTAAGCTTCAAGTACCAGTTTTCTGGGAATTTTTCATCTACTAGTCATTTCAGTTTTTATACCCCGAGGAAAAAACACATAGACTACACCGCCACCATTTTGAAATTCCATTTTAGCATTCCTCAAAGATCAGTTCTTTGGGCATTTTTTTATATATTAGTTATTTCAATGAGGTAAGCCTCAAATACCAGTTCTCTTAGCATTTTTCTATTACAAGTTATTCCAATGTAGTAAGGACCAGTTCTCTGGACATTTTTCTATTACAAGTTATTTCATCATGTAATTCAATGTTCGTCGTGGCATTAGCCAGGAAAGTAGTTGTTTTCTGATGGATTTTCGATCCAACTTTTCCTATTGTATAGGATATTAGCAATGAGCAGTCCTCCGGACATCTTATGCCTCAAGTTATTTCAGTTTATGTGCCTCAAGGAACAATCACATAGAAAGAGATTTCAACATTTTTTAAATTTCAATGTGGCATACCTCAAAGACCAGTTCTTTAGACATTATATATTTATTATAAATTATTTCAATGTAGTAAGCCGCAAGGATCAGTTTTATATGCAATTTTCTTTTACAGATTATTTCAGATTTTGTGCCTCAAATAACAATGACATAGGCAACGCTTTCACTATTTTTCAAATTTCATTGTGGTACACCTCAAGGACCAGTTCTTGGGCCATTTTAATATATAATAAGTTATGTCAATGAGATAGGCCTCAAGTACCAGTTATCTGGGCATTTTTCTATCACAAGTTATTTCAATGTAGTGTGCTTCAAGGACCAGTTCTCTGGACATTTTTCTATTACAAGTTATTTCAGTTTTTGTGCCTCAAGGAACAATCACATAGACAGAGACTTTAACATTTCTCAAATTTCAATGTGCTATACCTCAAGGACCAGTTTTATAAGCATTTTTCTATCACAAATCATTTCAGTTCTTGTGCCTCAAAGAACAATGACATAGACAACGCTTTAGTGACTGTAGATGTCATAAGTAACTTTCTGTTATATATATATATATATATATATATATATATATATATATATATATATATATATATATATATATATATATATATATATATATATATATATATATATATAAGTGAAAATAGAGTATTTTTCGTTTCAATTCCGAGAGTTCTAACCTTTGACAGCTGTTTCGTGCTAACGCACTCATCAGAAAGGATTTATGGAGCTCTCGAAATCAAAACGAATCCACTCGAGAATTAATACCGTGAAGGCAAGACAGATATAACAGAAAGTTACTTATGACATCTACAGTCACTAGTTGAAACTTAATTTGACACGAACCATGGAATCCAAAGTTAGATGTTTATCTACTCATTGACAGGCAGCCAACAATTCGTTGTTCTGACCAACCCAAGGTTCAATCAAGTTTCTCGTACGTTAAGAGGAACGCAAGCAGAATCTAAGTGAAAATAGAGTATTTTCCGTTTTAATTCCGAGAGTTCTAACCTTTGACAGCTGTTTCGAGCTAACGCACTCATCAGAAAGGATTTATGGAGCTCTCGAAATCAAAACGAATCCACTCAAGAATTAATACCGTGAAGGCAAGACAGATATAACAGAAAGTTACTTATGACATCTACAGTCACTAGTTGAAACTTAATTTGACACGAACCATGACTTTGAGTTTGGACATTTTTCTTTATAATAAGTGATTTCAGTTTTTGTGCCTCGAGGAAAGATGACGTAGAGAAAGACTTAAACATTTTTGAATTTCATTTCAATAATAAGGCTAGTGCAATGTGTTAGAAGGAAAGTTTGTGAGAGAGATTTCACCGGATGAATAACTTCAAAAAGCTGAAGTATAATATCTAGTTGACTTTGAATATTTTCAAGTGAACTGAATGTCATTGTTTATAAGTGGAAATGAGCTCGAAGCGAGATTTCATGGGCGGGATGTTTCATCGGTTTCAATTCAACAAGTCTTGTGTTATGTTTCAGTAAAGTGAGCAGGTTCGTGAGCGAGATTTCACCAATGAAGATATCATCTATGACATGGGTTGGAAAGATCAATCGGGTTCAATTAAACAAGTCTCGTTCTATGTTTCAGTAAGCAAGTTTGTGAGAAATACTTCACCAACGAGATGAATAACTTCAAAAGGCTGAAGAAAATGTCGAGTTGCCTTGAAAAAATACTTAGGTACTGGAGTAGTAGGAAGATATTATACTTCACACATTTCCGGTTACAAATTCGTCTAGACGGAGAAATCCTAGATGGGTTCAATGGCCTATTTCAAGGTTGATGAATGCACATGTCACATATCATATTTACTGGAATTCGTTGACGCCATAGTTCTGGTAACAGACAGGTCAGAAAAAGTCAATACGGGTTCAATGGCAAATTTCAAGATCAGTAAGTGCACATTTCAGATTACCTGTAATTTGCGGACGTCATACTTGCTGTTACAAACAAGCCCCGACAAGTTGGAAAAGTTTGATACGGGTTCGACGACCTCTTTCAAGGTCACATGTTCATCTTTTCTCGTGATACTTTGTATTAATAACTTATATACAACATATATTTTGTGAAGAAATGAGTTGTGGCTATTCATCGCCATCTGTGGCTATCCATCGCCATCTGTGGCTATCCGTGCCTATCTGTGGCTTTCTGTAGTTAGCAGTGGCTGGCTGTGGGGACCTGAGGTTATCCGTGGTTATCTGTGACTTTCTGTAGTTAGCAGTGACCAGCACAACTGAGTTGTGGCTATTCAATGCTATCTGTAGCTTTTTGTTGTTAGCAGTGGCTAGCTGTGTGGGTCTGAGGTTATCTGTGGTTATCTGTGGCTGTCTGTGGTGAGTATAGTGGCAAGCTGTGATGATCTGAGCATATCTGAGGCTGTCTGTAGTGCTCTATGACCATCTGCTACTAGAACACAGAAACACATGAACACAAACAAATATACGAACACATAGACACTCGAAAACACTAACACTCGATCACGCAAACTCACGAACAAATACGAACACTCAAAAACCTGAACACGCGAACACACGAACAAGCACGAACACACAGACAGTTGAACACAAAAACACGCGAACAAACGAACAAACATACAGTTACACACACAAACATACGAACACGCGAACAAACCAATACTTAAGCCCTCGGTATATGTCTAAATATGTCACGTCCTTCATTTTTCCAGTTGCTCTCCTGTTTAGAATTTTTTCATCTCCCGTTCACCCTGTATCCTGTGCCCTCTTCAATGTCTTAGATTTGCTGTTCACTCTGTATAATTATGTCTAATGAGTATGTATGTTTTCATTTAACTTCAACATCATCCATCCCATTTCACTGTGAATTAACTTCGATGTATAATTCACCCGGTGTATTTCTCAGTAGCAGTTTACCGTACATTCTCAATTCATTTGATACAATTTCACCCAGTATATTTCTTTTAAGCGATCTGTTTTATTATCCCACAACTTACAAGTCAGAAAAAAGTCATTTGACATTGAAAATCATGTTTTTTATTATGCTATTTTCATACCCCAAACATATATGTCAAAAACTATTCGATTTCTATATGTGAATGCTCGATTCCCAAAAGGCATTTGATTCCACCAAGTACTTTATGATAATCTATATTAGCAAAAATCAAAATTTTACAAGAGAGAATTTATAATGATGAACACGGGCAATGACCTGAATAAACCGTACAACTCCAGACATGATTTCGCCACATTAGATTCAGTTTCATTTCCGATCGCTCCGTCATGTATCGTAGTTTTGCAATAATAATTATTATTTGTGGAAACAGTTAATACAGAATTGCATTTTGCAGCTGATAAGAGCGATGCAAGAGAAAGCAATGGGAGCTGGGTCTATACCACAAAACAACAAAACATGTTTTGTAGTCTATACAAATGAGAAAGCAACGGGAGGCACTCGTCAGCAGAAAGTGCACGAGAGCGCAACGGGAAGAAGGTCTATACAAATGAGAGCGCTACGGGAGGTACTAATCAGCATATTGTACATTTGTCAATCGGTGATTGCCTTGATTTTGGTGATTACACGTTTTCGGTATGAATAGTGATGTACGAACAAATCAGAATTCCTTATACAAGGTGTCTTATTGAAAAGTTTCAACTTGATGTCATACACTTGATAAGTTTAATATATAAAATGATGATTTGAATGAATTTCAATGTGGTATGTCCCAAGGATCAGTTCTCTGGACATTTTTCTATTTCAATTTATTTCAATTGTTGTGCCTCAAGGAACATAGACAGAGACTATAATACTTTTGAATTTCAATGCGGCATACCTCAAGGACCAGTTCATTGGACATTTTTCACAAATAATGAACTTTTTCAAAGTGGTAAGTCAAGGACCAGTTTCAGGAAAAATTTTCTTCTACAAGTTATTTCAGTTTTTGTGACTCGAGGAAAAAACACATAGACTACGCCTCCACCATTTTAAAATTCCATTTTAGTATTCCTAAAGGATCAGTTCTTTGGGCATTTTTATATATATAATAAATAATTTCAATGAGGTGAGCCTCCAGGACCAGTGCTCTATTACAACTTATTTCAATGTAGTGTGATTGAAGGAACAGTTCTCTGGACATTTTTTTATTACAAGTAATTTCAGTTTTTGTGCCTCAAGGAACATTCACATAGACAGAGACTTTAACATTTTTCAAATTTCAATGTGCTGTACCTCAAGGATCAGTTCGTTGGGAATTTTATATATAAGGAATCATTTTAATGTGGTAAGCCTCAAGGACCGGTTTTATAGGCATTTTCTTTTTTACAAATTATTTCAATTTCTGTGCACCAAAGAACAATCACATAGACAACGCTTTCACCATTTTTCAAATTTCATTGTGGTTCACCTCAAGGACTAGTTCTTGGGGCATTTTTTATATATAATAAATTATTTCAATGAGGTGAGCCTCAAGTACCAGTTCTCTGGGCATTTTTCTATTACAAGTTATTCCAATATAGTGTGCTCCAAGGACCAGTTCTCGGGACATTTTTCTATTACAAGTTATTTCAGCTTTTATGCCTCAGGGAACAATCACATAGACAGATACTTCAACGTTTATTCAAATTTCAATGTGCTATACCTCAAGGACCAGCTGGGTGGGCATTTTATATATTTAATAAATTATTTTATTATGGTGAGCCTCAAGAACCAGTTTTATAAGTAAGCATTTTTCTTCAACAAATTATTTCAAGTTTTGTGTCTCAAAGAAAAATCACATGGACAACGCTTTTACCATTTTTCCAGGACCAGTTCTTGGGACATTTTTATATATAATAAATCATTTCAATTAGGTAACCCTCAAGGACCAGTTCTCTGTGGCATTTTTCTATTACAAGTTATTTAGATTTGGTGTGCTTCAAGGACCAGTCCTCTGGCCATTATTTTTTAAATCATTTCAATGTGGTAAGCCTCAATGACCAAGAGTTTGGGCATTTTTCTTTATAATAAGTGATTTAGTTTTTATGCCTCGAGGAACGATGACATAGACAAAGTCTTAAAGAATTTTGAATTTTATTTCATTAATAAGGCTCGTGCAATGTGTTGAAGGGAAGTTTGTGAGTGAGATTTCACCGGATAAATAACTTCAGAAAGGTGGAGTGTAATATCAAGTTGACTTGGAATATTTCAAGTGAATTGAATGTCAATGCTTATGAGTGGAAATGAGCCCGAAGCGAGATTTCATGGGTGGGATGTTTCATCGGTTTCAATTCAACAAGTCTTGTGTTATGTTTCAGTAAAGTGAACAGGTTTGTGAGCGAAATTTCACCGACGAAGACTTGGGGTGGGTAGATTAATCGGTTTCAATTAAACAAGTCTCGTGCTATGTTTCTGTTCAACAGAGCGTTGGACAGTATTTGATTGTGGTAACAACTTTTACCAATATAATTGAATGAACGAAAGAGTTACGTACTTTATTAATCAAATATATACAACATATGAAAATCAACTTGACATTCAATAAAATACAACAAATATATCATCTCCATGAGAACATTTCTTGCTTCTATCTTGATTCACCTCAACACTTCCCCTCAAGACAATGTTCATTTCTGAAGAAATACAGGAGCAAGTCCAAGCATTTTCACACAAGCATTATGTTTCGGTTTAGGTAAACCCTTGGTGAGAATATCAGCTGTCATATTTTTTGTCGATATATGCTTCACAGTAAATTCTTTGTTTTCAATCAAATTTCTGATAAAATGATACCTCAAATCAATATGTTTACTCCTAGCATGAAAAGTCGGATTTTCCGCTAGTTTGAGTGCGCTGAGATTATCATTGAACAATATTATGTCAGTCAATTCTTCGAGTCCCAAATCCTTCATGAAATTTCGATGATAGACAGCTTCTTTCGCGGCTTCAGTCATCCCCATATATTCCGCTTCGATAGAGGAGAGTGCGACTGTGCGTTGCTTCTTTGCATCCCATGAAATCGGACTTCCAGATAACATAAAAACAAATCCTGTATAGGATCTCCTGTCATCGAGACAAGATCCCCAATCTGAATCTACAAAAACTTCTCAAACCTTCTAGATCTGATGAATAAACGATTCCTAGATCTATGGTTCCTTTCAGGTAGCGTAGGACACGTTTAGCTGCCGTCCAATGCACCTTGCTGTAGCAGTTATTGAACTGTCCCAAGTAACTGACAGCAAAACTGATATCTGGTCTCGTAGTAGTGCTCAGGTATGTCAAAGCACCAATCAGTTCACGATATGGTAGTTTCTTTTCGTTTTCCGTTGGGGCTTCTACGGTCTTTTTCAATTTTGAGTTTGGGTCCAATGGAGTTGACACATGATTTGAATCTGTCATCCCAAACCGGTTCAGTATCTCTCTGATATATCCTCTTTGGTGCATTGCTAATTCACCGTTTTTCTTCGAGAATTCTATTCCAAGGCAATATCCAACTTCTCCCAAGTCTTTCACTTCAAAATGATTCGAAAGTTTTTGATAAAGGGAATTGGCAGTACTTGGATCTTTCGAAACTACTAAAATGTCGTCAACATAAATCACAATAATACTCAATTATCAACATCGGTCATGAACGATACGACACCTTTGGCTAAAATGTCTGTCGATTGATTATTTGCAAGATTCAATGTTTCGTTATCCATGTAACTGAGTTCAGTGAAATTTTCAGTTTCTTTACACAAATGTGATGTAGCACCACTGTCTAAACACCATTTCATATCAGGTTCGATATCACCAATTTGAAAAACTTCGGTGGCACAAAGACATACATTTTCAACATGTCTTGCTGCAGGTTCATCGTTTTTACGATTGTATTTACTTTTTTTTTTGGATTGACGTGGCCTTTACTTGATGGAAATTCATAGTATATGACACTAAGGTAAACACGATTAAATTTCCACAGATTTATTGTCTTCGCGACATGTTTCGATACACTGTATCTTTTTTAAGCAATGTATTACATTCGCTTGAAAAAGATACAGTGTATCGAAACATGTCGCGAAGACAATAAATCTGTGGAAATTTAATCGTGTTTACCTTAGTGTCAGATTGTATTTACAATCTGAAGATTTGTGTCCAATTTTTCTGCACTTGTGGCAACGATATTTAAATTCAATTTTCTTCGTAGCTGCTTCCAAATCCAAATTCTTTCCGGAGTCCTCATATTTTCTGTTGTATCGTTTTGGAAAATGCTTTTTATTTGCAAACATTGCATTCTGCATTGAATTTCTAGCTTCGCTCTTGCGTGCATCGTTCTCTTCAATGATTTTCACTCGCAAAGTATCAGGAGATGGTAATACGTCTCTGGATTCAATAGCACATCTGAAGTTTTCGAAGCTGGAGGGTAAACTGTACAACAACATAATGGAAAGCAGATCTGGATTGATTTCGACTTCCATTTCGCTCAACTTGTCAACAGCGTCAAAAAATTTGTTCAAATGATCACGAACATCGTCACCATCAGTCATTCGTTGTAGAGTGAGCTGTTTTAACAGTGTGGCTTTCCGGGCTGGTCCTTTTGACTGGTATATATTTTCCAACTTCAGCCAAACTTGACGAGAAGTTGTGCATCCTTTGACTTGTTTCAGTTCTGATGGACTGATTGAGAGGATAATATCGGATTTCGCTTTGTTATCATTCTTTATCCAATTTTGCGAACTGTTCAAAGAAACTGCGTCACCTTCAATCAAAGATGGTTTCGATATATCACCATTCACGTATACCCATGCATCGTTCTTGATAAGTAAAGCTTCCATTTGCATTTTCCAGGTATCGTAATTATCTTTGGTGAGGGTTTCAATTCTGGATACATTCGTTGAATTCATACTGGAGCACTTCTTGGTAGATTTCAGTTGATACACAAATTCTAGGCTCTTAAACGTTTAGGTTCTGGGCCCATAACCTGTTCAACAGAGCGTTGGACAGTATTTGATTGTGGTAACAACTTTTACCAATATAATTGAATGAACGAAAGAGTTACGTACTTTATTATTCAAATATATACAACATGAAAATCAACTTGACATTCAATAAAATACAACAAATATATCATCTCCATGAGAACATTTCTTGCTTCTATCTTGATTCACCTCAACAGTTTCAGTAAGCAAGTTTGTGAAAAATACTTCACCAATGAGATGAATTACTTAAATTGCTGAAGACAACGTCGAGTTGACTTGAAAGAATACTACTGAAGTACTAGGAAGATATTTTTCATACATTTCCGGTTACAAATTCGTCTAGACGGAGTTATCCTAGATGGGTTCAATGACCTATTCCGGTTGGTGCGCGCACAAACCGGAGCTAACCCCCGGAAAAATAATACCATTTGACTAACCGAAGCTAACCTCCAGAAAATATTGTGCTCTGAACTTCAGTTCTGCTGGCCACTGCTAACCACAGAAAGCCACAGATAACCACGGATAACCTCAGATCCCCACAGCTAGCCACTGCTAACCACAGAAAGCCACTGCTAACCACAGAAAGCCACAGATAGCCACGGATAGCCACAGATGGCGATGAATAGCCAGAACTAATTTGTACACAAAAATATATGTTGTATTGAATTGAAGTTATTTATACAAAGTATCACGAGAAAAGTGAAACATGTGACCTTGAAAGAAGTCGTCGAACTCGTATCAAACTTTTCCCACTTGTCGAGGCTTGTTTGTAACAGGAAGTATGACGTCCGCAAATTCCAGGTAATCTGAAATGTGCTGATCTGGAATTTCGTCATTGAACCTGTATTGACTTTTTCTGACCTGTCTGTCTCCAGAACTATGGCGTCAACGAATTCCAGGTAATATGATATGTGACACAAGCATTCATCAACCTTGAAATAGGTCATTGAACCCATCTAGGATTACTCCGTCTAGACGAATTTGTAACTAGAAATGTATGAAAAATATCTTCCTACTACTCCAGTAGTATTCTTTCAAGTCAACTCGACGTTGTCTTCAGCCGTTTGAAGTAATTCATCTCGTAGGTGAAGTATTTTTCACTAACTTGCTTACTGAAACATTGCACGAAACTTGTTTAATTGAAACCGATTAATCTACCCACCCCAAGTCAAAGTTGGTGTCTTCGTCGGTGAAATCTCGCTCACAAACCTGCTCACTTTACTGAAACATAACACAAGACTTGTTGAATTGAAACCGATGAAACATCCCACCCATGAAATCTCGCTTCGGGCTCATTTCCACTCATAAGCATTGACATTCAATTCACTTGAAATATTCCAAGTCAACTTGATTTTACACTCCACCTTTCTGGAGTTATTTATCCGTTGAAATCTCACTCACAAACTTCCCTTCAACACATTGCACGAGCCTTATTAATGAAATAAAATTCAAAATTCTTTAAGACTTTGTCTATGTCATCGTTCCTCGAGGCATAAAAACTAAATCACTTATAAAGAAAAATGCCCAAACTCTTGGTCATTGAGGCTTACCACATTGAAATGATTTAAAAAATAATGGCCAGAGGACTGGTCCTTGAAGCACACCAAATCTAAATAACTTGTAATAGAAAAATGCCACAGAGAACTGGTCCTTGAGGGTTACCTAATTGAAATGATTTATTATATATAAAAATGTCCTAAGAACTGGTCCTGGAAAAATGGTAAAAGCGTTGTCCATGTGATTTTTCTTTGAGGCACAAAACTTGAAATAATTTGTTGAAGAAAAATGCTTATAAAACTGGTTCTTGAGGCTCACCATAATAAAATAATTTATTAAATATATAAAATGCCCACCCAGCTGGTCCTTGAGGTATAGCACATTGAAATTTGAATAAACGTTGAAGTATCTGTCTATGTGATTGTTCCCTGAGGCATAAAAGCTGAAATAACTTGTAATAGAAAAATGTCCCGAGAACTGGTCCTTGGAGCACACTATATTGGAATAACTTGAAATAGAAAAATGCCCAGAGAACTGGTACTTGAGGCTCACCTCATTGAAATAATTTATTATATATAAAAAATGCCCCAAGAACTGGTCCTTGAGGTGAACCACAATGAAATTTGAAAAATGGTGAAAGCGTTGTCTATGTGATTGTTCTTTGGTGCACAGAAATTGAAATAATTTGTAAAAAAGAAAATGCCTAGAAAACCGGTCCTTGAGGCTTACCACATTAAAATGATTCCTTATATATAAAATGCCCAACGAACTGATCCTTGAGGTACAGCACATTGAAATTTGAAAAATGTTAAAGTCTCTGTCTATGTGATTGTTCCTTGAGGCACAAAAACTGAAATTACTTGTAATAAAAAAATGTCCAGAGAACTGTTCCTTCAATCACACTACATTGAAATAAGTTGTAATAGAGCTCACCTCATTGAAATTATTTATTATATATAAAAATGCCCAAAGAACTGATCCTTTAGGAATACTAAAATGGAATTTTAAAATGGTGGAGGCGTAGTCTATGTGTTTTTTCCTTGAGGCACAAAAACTGAAATAACTTGTAGAAGAAAATTTTTCCTGAAACTGGTCCTTGACTCACCACTTTGAAATAGTTCATTATTTGTGAAAAATGTCCAATGAACTGGTCCTTGAGGTATGCCGCATTGAAATTCAAAAGTATTATAGTCTCTGTCTATGTTCCTTGAGGCACAACAATTGAAATAAATTGAAATAGAAAAATGTCCAGAGAACTGATCCTTGGGACATACCACATTGAAATTCATTCAAATCATCACTTTATATATTAAACTTATCAAGTGTATGACATCAAGTTGAAACTTTTCAATAAGACACCTTGTATAAGGAATTCTGATTTGTTCGTACATCACTATTCATACCGAAAACGAGTAATTGTAAGACACTCAGCTTACCATCCCAAAACATCTGGTACATTGTTGGAGCAAAATGAGCAATCAGGGTCCTAAGTCACCCTTACGTAATAGACCGTCAGATAGTGACAGATTTAGGTGCCCCATTTTCACATACAAGCCTTGAATAGAATTGAGAAGTACATCGATGTTGAGTAAAATGGAGGGAAATTTACTAGTGGCTCCTGGGGAAAACATATGGAAAATTCGATTTTCCATGGAAAATTCGATTTTCCATATTTTAACGAGAGCCGTGTTCATCTAATCATTAATTAGTAGAACCTGGCTTCGGAAGATCAAAGGCTTGAGTGTTGAAGGTGGCTAAAGGGTTAAAATAAGGCTGTAATCTTGTAAAGAAAAATCTAGATTTTAACAGATTTTCCCACGCAAGCCCATCGAAACTATGAAAACCTACATCGTCACTAGACCGAAAAACATAAAGGCTTGAGTGGCGCGAATGGAAAAGTAGATTTTGTCGTTGGAAAATTCAATGGAAATTCTTTTTGATTTTTCCATATGTTTTCCCCACGAGCCACTCGTAAATTTCCCTTCATTTAACTCAACATCGACTTACTTTTCAACCCTATTCGAGGCTTGTATGTGAAAATGGGGCACCTAAATCTGTCACTATCTGACGGTCTATAAGGAACAGGCCATCGATGAATCGGACAGGAGGAGATAAGAATCATGACGAGTGACTAGGATTGGGAGAGGATAGATTAGGATTGTTCGTGTATTGCTTGGGTTAATATATAATTGTTGAGTTAACGGGAGTTTTAGTGACGCGAGAAGGTTTCTATTAGTGCAGCGGTGGGATAACAACGCTCAATTCGAAGTGATTGGTGTGCTGTGGAGTGCAATCGGATTTAATTGCGAAAAAAGTGACCATGGGACGTAAGTCAAAAAGGCAAGATAGTTCTTCGGACTCGGAGTCGGACAACGATTATGAGCGATACCGTCGCGAAAGTGGACGCTTGACTAGGATATCGAAGAAACGTTCTTCGTCACAAGATAACGTATTTTGGACACCTCCTAGAAATCGAAGGGAAGCTCGAGCTCCACAACCTGTGACAAATTATGGAAACACGCCAAGAGGTGAACCTTGCGTCGATCAGTCTGACACAGTACGGGTCCAACAAGAAAAAATAAATGAACTTGAAGGTATGTTGGCTGTTTTCTAGAGTCGAAGTTCTAACGTGGGACATTCATCTCACTCGATTATTCGTGCCGATTGTATTCCCGAATTTTGCCCTGGCAAATCGGACGTGTCTGTTACTAAATGGCTTGATAAAATCGAGCAAATTGGCAAAATAAATGGGTGGAATGAGCAGATAAAAATTTACAATATGCAGTCCCGATTAACGGGGTTAGCTAAATCATGGTACAACAGTTTGGATAACTATGAGCATTCGTGGGCGGAATGGAAGCGATTGATTGAAAGAGCTTTTCCTGATCATCGGGATTTTCCACCTACACTGAAAGAAATGATTGCTAGAAAAAAGAGATCGTCCGAAACCTGGACAGAATATTATTTTGCCAAAATGGAACTACTCAGAGCTTGCAATATATTGGGGAAAATGCAGTAGCAATGGTTATTGATGGAATATCGGACAGTGCGATCCAGAATGGAGCAAAAGCTGGAAGATACTCTGACCCTGAAACGCTCTTCGGTGAGTACCTTTCTTCTCTCGCGCCTGAGGAACATTCTTGGTTCGAGATTGGTGGGAACAAGAGCAGAAAGTTTGCTACGATTCGTCGGGAGCATGACAGAGTAACCACAGCTCCAGCTCCAGAAAGTAACGTTGTTATTAACAAAGGTCAGAATGGGATGGGAGTAAGGTGTTTCAATTGTAACCAGCGTGGACATTTCAGCACGAAGTGTCCGAAGCCACGAATGGAATGTAGGAATTGTAAACGTTTGGGACATTTCGAAGCAAAATGTTCTCGGAAGCAGGCATCCTCTTCCAAAGGCATTGTGACTTGTACTACCCTACCCAAGGAAACTGAGGAGCACTATGTTGTACCATGTAGGATCAATGAATACCCTACACAAGCACTCATTGATACAGAGGGTGTGCTGTAGTAACAATGAGAGAGAAAGAGGCTTAACATTTTGGGATCACCTGGAAAACTTGCAGGTTACAAATAAATGGGTATGCTGGTAGAACCTCGAATGTTTCGGGATAATCCACTGTCAGCGTTCAAGTGGATTTGATCGAAACTGATGTCCAAATTCTCATCGTCCCAGACGAAGTCCAAGGAGTACCAGTAATGATTGGACAAACGTTGCTCAACAAAGAAGATGTGATTTTGGTGGTGAAAGACGGAAAAGTACGACTTTTCCATCCGCAAATGACTCAACTTACGGAACTAGAACATTTGCCCCCAAGCAAAGTGAACATGGTTGTATCTAGTGATATCGAGATTCCCCCAAATCACATAGCTTACGTACAGTTCAAGACATCAGATGAATACGACGGAGACATTTTTGTTGATTATCAAGAACGCCCAAAACCATCTCAAGAACATCTTCTACCCCGTTGCATCACTTCGACGACTAGTAAGTTACTACCAGTTCTGAATACGTCCACTGCAGTCTTACGCTTTGGGATGGACGAAGTGATTGCCAGAGGAGTACCCTGCTCGGAGAACGTCTCCAATAGAGAAGGGGTGAGTGTATTTGAATTATCTATTACTAATAAACGAATGTTTCGCATTTCGGATTTAAACTGCAATTATGATATGAGCGAGAGTGAGAAGAACGAACTTCTGACTCTACTGAACACATATTTTGCTTTGCTGAAAATTTGCGCGAACTAGGAAATGCTCGGGCAACTGAAATGAAAATCCATCTCAATGATGATCAGCCCGTTACGTATAGCCCGTATCGTTTGTCAATGAGCGAGCGAGAAACAGTGAGGAGTCTAGTGAAGGATCTGCTTGACAATGGAATCATCGAAGAGTCAAATTCACCATACGCCTCGCCAATTCTTCTGGTGAAGAAAAAGACTGGTGAATATAGAATGTGTGTCGATTATAGGGCACTCAATTCAAAAACCGTTAGAGATTGCTATCCGTTGCGCCGTGTAGATGACCATTTAGAACGTCTGAAAGGTTGTCGATATTTTACAACTCTCGATCTTGCCAACGGTTATTATCAAATACCGATGGCTAGAAAGTCTGCCAGCAAGACCGCTTTCGTGACACCCGATGGGCACTACCAGTACTGTCGAATGCCATTCGGGCTGGTAAATGCCCCTGCGGTATTTCAGAGAACTTTGAATCAAGTTTTGGGAACAATGCGGTTCACTCAAGCCTTAGCTTATATGGATGACATTTTGTTACCTTCTACAGACAAACGAAGTGGGTTGAAATGCCTGGAAATGTTCTGAAAATTCTTGAATCTTCCGGTTTGACGCTTCGATTATCCAAATGTCATTTTTTTCAAACTAGCATAGAATATCTGGGTCATGAGATTGGTGAAGAGGGCATACGTCCGGCACCAGGTAAAATAGAAGCAGTCAAGAAATTTCCAGTTCCTAAAAATATCCATGAAGTAAGGCAGTTTTTAGGGCTGGCTAGCTATTTTCGAAAATACGTGAAGGACTTTGCGAGTATAGCAAGACCACTAACTATTCTTTCGAGAGGCTTCGTGAAATTCTGAGTACGAGGCCGGTGTTGGAAAAGGTCCTATAAAATTGTTTAAAGCCAATCCTGCTCAATTGCATGCCTGGGCTTTGTATAGCGGAATCAAGTGTGCGGGTGTCAAGTCTTGTTGAATAGAATGCAAATATTCTGACGCTTCCTTTTTTACGTTTAAAAAACTGCACTGTATTTGATGAGAAAACGTTTATAAATTGCAACAGAAAAGCATAATATATGTTCCTGAATCCATAAATAGAGTTTGTGGAGTTAATGTTTCAAGATCCACGCAAATATATCTCCAAAAAGCGGTAAAGCTGAATTTGGTATCTTCCGTTGTCAAACTTGACAAGTTAAATGTACATTGTCCTGCAAGAGCTGAGCTTTCCTGTAAGGTATTTATACAAATACGTATCATCATTTTGTGTCATCGACACTGATTGTTGATTTCCTTCCTGTCTTGTGGACAGGTGGTCTTTTTTGCTGATGTAACCAGATTGAATGTTTATTAAAAGTTATAATGTGCGACTTGGCTGTCAATTTCTCAAATTTCTGGTACTCGATTTGAAACACGCTGGATCATCTACAGTCCAATTATATCGAAGCACAAACCAACCACTACCGGAAAGGATTGTTAGGTCTACACCTATTACAATTATTTACAGCCGGTACTAGCCGTGTACAACCCGAAAGCAGAAACGGAACTCCACACGGATGCATCGAAATGGGGTGTTGGTGGAAATCTACTCCAGAAGCAAATGGAGGGCAAACTCAAACCTGTTCTCTACGTCAGTCGCCAAACGAGTAAGGAAGAACAACGATACCACTCGTACGAGCTGGAGACCTTGGCTGTAGTTAACTCCATGAACAGATTCAGAGTTTATTTATTGGGGATTCAGTTCAAGGTGGTCACGGACTGTAATACCTTGAGAACGACATTAACTAAAAGTGACTTAATACCACGAATCGGCCGATGGTGGATGACGACCCAGGAATTTGATTTCCACATTGAATACCGACCAGGATCAAGAATGGCTCACGTAGATGCGATTAGCCGATATCCTGTGGACAAGCCACAATAATATGGGGAAGTGGATATAATGGCAATAAATATCACAGAAGACGACTGGGTACTGGCAGCTCAGTTGAACGATGATCGATGCCGGTACCTGCACAAGGTCTTTTCGAAAGAACCCAATGATAGAGAGGAAATCCTAATTCATAAGGAGTATGACCTCAAGACTAATAGAGTGTACAAGATTACGAATACTGGACTCAAATGGGTAGTTCCGAAGTTTGGACGATACGCTGTAACAGTGTTCTGTCACGACTCAGCAGGGCACTTGACAAAACGCTGTCTCTTATACGCCAAAACTATTGGTTTCCTAGCATGAAAAAATACGTATCTCGCCACATTCGTTGCTGTCTCAACTGCAGTTACAACAAAGAACCAACTGGTAGAAGGCCTGGCACACTTCATCCCATAGAAAAGATTGCAATACCTATGGATACGATCCACATAGATCACCTCGGACCATTCGTGAAGAGCAAAGATGGAAACACGTCTCTTATTGTGGGTGTGGATGCATTCACTAAGTATGTGTTCATGAAGGCAGTGAAGAGTACTAAAGTAGGTCCTGTCATTAAATTTCTCACGGAAGTTCTCGAAACGTTCGGATCCCCTAGGCGGATTATTTGTGACCAAGGCGCTGCTTTCATGAGCAAATCATTCAGCAAGATTACCAAGAAATGGGGGATCAAAGTGATTCATAATGCGACAGCGACACCGAGGGCCAATGGACAAGTTGAGAGGTATAACAGGACTATACTTTCCTCACTAGCAGCCATGAGCAATGATGAACAGAAATAGGACCAGGTTATTGGTAGTGTAAAATTTGGAATAAACTCTTCGATTCAGAAGGCAACAGGAAAGACGCCACACGAACTTATGTTCGGATATCATCCTAGGAGTGAAACCGATTCTTTCGTGACAAACGAGGTCCAAGTCGCTGAACCGAACGAAGCGATTCAAGATAGAAGGAAGGCTGCGGATGAAAACATGAAAAAATCGCAAAGGAAGCAAAAAGAGAGATACGACGTGAAGCGAAGAAAAACGGTAAAATATTCTGTGGGGCAACAAGTACTCATCAGACGAAAAGTCGCCTCTAATGACGGCAAGAGTAGAAAACTTCTACCGAAGTATAGCGGACCTTACGTAATTAAGGCCGTACTAGACCATGATCGCTGTGTCATTGAAGACATGGTGGGGGCAAACAGATCGCAGAAATTTTATAGCGGCATATCCGCTGTAGATATGATGAAGCCGTTCTTAGGATTTCAGCGAGCCACCACAAAGAAAAGTGATCAAGTGGAGCAACGTGCTCCAGTCGGACAAAGTGTCCTTGCTGAGCGGAACGCAGGCAGGGAGCAACGTGCTCCAATGGATGAATGTATCCCTGATGAGCAACGTGCTCAGGCGGATACAGGTATCCCTTTCGAGCAACGTGCTCCAGCGGATGAACGTATCCCTATTGAGCAACGTGTTCAAGTGGGTACACGTATCCATTTCGAGCAAGGTGCTCCAGTGGATGAACGTATCCCTATTGAGCAACGTGATCAAGTGGGTACACGTATCCCTTTCGAGCAACGTGCTCCAGCGGATGAACGTATCCCTATTGAGCAACGTGCTCAAGTGGGTACACGTATCCCTTTCGAGCAACGTGCTCCAGTGGATGAACGTTTCCCTATTGAGCAACGTGCTCAAGTGGGTACACGTATCCCTTTCGAGCAACGTGCTCCAATGGATGAACGTATTCCTTTCGAGCAACGTGCTCTGGTGGATACACGTATCCCTTCTGAGCAACGTGCTCCAGTTGGACAACGTGTCCTCGCTAAGCAGAACGCTTTCAGGGAGCAACATGATCCAGTGGATAGACGTATCCTACCTGAGCGACGTGTTCAGGTGGATACACGCATCCATTCCGAGCGAGTAGATACAAGTATCCCTCCTGAGCAAACAGATCCTGTGGGACAAAGTGTCCCACCAGGGCAAAGAGCCCCAGATTTGCGTGATACGATCACAAGGAGGCGAAGTTTACATTTACGTAAGCTCGCGCCACAAGATTACTGAAGCGTAGTGGTGGCATAGTTGGGATGGAGATGTGATCTTCTCCTCAACTATCCCCAGCGAAGATTTTGTATTTTAGACTAACTTTGTGCTTGTTACAGGTAGAAACGGCGATGAAGGAGCCTCTTGCCATCCGTAACTCCTCGAGACGAGGATTCGGTAGCTGTGGCCGACTGTAAGACACTCAGCTTACCATCCTAAAACATCCGGTACATCGTTGGGGCGAAATGAGCAACCAGGGTCCTGAGTCACCCTTACGTAAGGAACAGGCCATCGATGAATCGGACAGGAGGAGATAAGAAGCATGACGAGTGACTGGGATTGGGAGAGAATAGATTAGGATTGTTCGTGTATTGCTTGGGTTAATATATAATTGTTGAGTTAACGGGAGTTTCAGTGACGCGAGAAGGTTTCTATTATAATCACCAAAATCAAGGCAATCACCGATTGCCAAATGTACAATATGCGGATTAGTACCTCCCGTAGCGCTCTCATTTGTATAGACCTTCTTCCCGTTGCGCTCTCGTGCACTTTCTGCTGATGAGTGCCTCCCGTTGCTTTCTCATTTGTATAGACCCAGCTCCCGTTGCTTTCTCTTGCATCGCTGTTATCAGCTGCAAAATGCAATTCTGGATTAATTTTTTCGACAAATAATTATTATTGTAAAACTACGATACATGACGGAGCGATCGGAAATGAAACTGAATCTAATGTGGCGAAATCATGTCTGGAGTTGTACGGTTTATTCAGGTCATTGCCCGTGTTCATCATTATAAATTCTCTCTTGTAAAATTTTGATTTTTGCTAATATAGATTATCATAAAGTACTTGGTGGAATCAAATGCCTTTTGGGAATCGAGCATTCACATATAGAAATCGAATAGTTTTTGACATATATGTTTGGGGTATGAAAATGGCATAATAAAAAACATGATTTTCAATGTCAAATGACTTTTTTCTGACTTGTAAGTTATGGGATAATAAAACAGATCGCCTAAAAGAAATATACTGGGTGAAATTGTATCAAATGAATTGAGAATGTACGGTAAACTGCTACTGAGAAATACACCGGGTGAATTATACATCGAAGTAAATTCACAGTGAAATGGGATGAGTGATGTTGTTGAAGTTAAATGAAAACATTCATACTCATTAGACATATTTATACAGAGTTAATATTTGAGTGACATTGACATTGAAGAGGGCACAGAGGATACAGGGTGAACGGGAGATGAAAAAATTCTAAACAGGAGAGCAACTGGAAAAATGAAGGACGTGACATATTTAGACATATACCGAGGGCTTAAGTATTGGTTTGTTCGCGTGTTCGTATGTTCGTGTGTGTAACTGTTTGTTCGTTTGTTCGTGTGTGTAACTGTTTGTTCGTTTGTTCGCGTGTTTTTGTGTTCAACTGTCTGTGTGTTCGTGCTTGTTCGTGTGTTCGCGTGTTCAGGTTTTCGAGTGTTCGTATTTGTTCGTGAGTTTGCGTGATCGAGTGTTAGTGTGCTCCAGTGTCTGTGTGTTCGTATATTTGTTTGTGTTCATGTGTTTCTGTGTTCTAGTAGCAGATATTCATAGAGCACTACAGACAGCCTCAGATATGCTCAGATCATCACAGCTTGTCACTACTCACCACAGACAGCCACAGATAACCACAGATAACCTCAGATCCACACAGCTAGCCACTGCTAACAACAAAAAGCCACATATAGCATTGAATAGCCACAACTCAGTTCTGCTGGTCACTGCTAACTACAGAAAGTCACAGATAACCACGGATAACCTCAGGTCCCCACAGCCAGCCACTGCTAACTAGAGAAAGCCACAGATAGGCACGGATAGCCACAGATGGCAATGAATAGCCATAACTCATTTCTTCACAAAATATATGTGGTATAGAATTGAAGTTATTAATACAAAGTATCACGAGAAAAGATGAACATGTGACCTTGAAAGAGGTCGTTGAACCCGTATCAAACTTTTCCAACTTGTCGGGGCTTGTTTGTAACAGCAAGTATATGACGTCCGCAAATTACAGGTAATCTGAAATGTGTTCTTACTGATCTTGAAATTTGCCATTGAACCCGTATTGACTTTTTCTGACCTGTCTGTTACCAGAACTATGGCGTCAACGAATTCCAGTAAATATGATATGTGACATGTGCATTCATCAACCTTGAAATAGGCCATTGAACCCATCTAGGATTTCTCCATCTAGACGAATTTGTAACCGGAAATGTGTGAAGTTTAATATCTTCCGACTACTCCAGTAAGTACTTTTTCAAGTAATTCATCTCGTTGGTGAAGTATTTCTCATAAACTTGCTTACTGAAACATAGAACGAGACTTGTTTAATTGAACCCGGTTGATCTCTCCAACCCATGTCATAGTTGGTATCTTCATCAGTGAAATCTCGCTCACGAACCTGCTCACTTTACTGAAACATAACACAAGACTTGTTGAATTAAAACCGATGAAACATCCCGCCCATGAAATCTCGCTTCGAGCTCATTTCCACTCAAAGTCAACTAGATATTATACTTCAGCTTTTTGAAGTTATTCATCCGGTGAAATCTCACTCACAAACTTTCCTTCTAACACATTGCACTAGCCTTATTATTGAAATGAAATTCAAAAAAGTCTTTCTCTACGTCATCTTTCCTCGAGGCACAAAAACTGAAATCACTTATTATAAAGAAAAATGTCCAAACTCCTGGTCATTGAGGCTTACCACTTCGAAATGATTTATGATATAAACAATAACGGCCAGAGAACTGGTCCTTGAAGGACACCACATTGAAATAACTTGTAATAGAAAAATGCCCAGAGATATGGTCCTTTTGAGGCTAACCTGATTGAAATAATTTATTATATATAAAAAATGCCCCAAGAACTGGTCCTTGAGGTGTGTACCACAATGAAATTTGAAAACTGGTGAAAGCATTGTCCATGTGGTTGTTCTTTGAAATAATTTGTAAGAGAAAAATGCCCCAAGAACTGGTCCTTGCGAGTCTTATATATATATATATATATATATATATATATATATATATATATATATATATATATATATGGCCATTAATAAATGATACTCTTTGGTATTGCCTGAGCTTTCAAAATACTTTATTCCATTTTCAAGGGCACCTAAAAATATTTTACGTAAAAAATTGGAAATACTTAAATATTTCAATATTCTACTCACATCATGAGGTTTAATTTTAAAGCAATTCAAGTAAAAACATCGGAAAACATTCCTAGTAAAAAGAAAAACACAGGAGAATAAGATGATGTCAAAAAATTATGTCAGGAATGATCTTTCAACTTGACATCAAATTTCTATTTTTGAAAATGAAGGGTGAAATCTTGATGATTTACATTCTAACATATAGAGAATGATAGGAATGTGATGGGAGAACTTTTTTTATGAAAATATTCATGTAAAAATAACTTTTTACCGTTTCATGTAAATTTAGTAGTCTGAATGGTATATATTTATGAATTAACTATCAATTTCGTTTAGGTATTATTTAAATTTAATAAATAGGTGTGAATCTGACTGAGTCCATCAATATCAGTTCTTTTATTCATTGCTTTTTCATTTTTGCCAATTTCCACCATCTCTAAAAATATTCTTTTATGATAATTTTGTTTCTGTTGTTAATATCTTAGTGTTATTGAAGTCCATGCAATGATTTTTATTGATCACATGATCTGATAATGCACAAGATTTCACACCTCTCCTACAATCGCTTTTATGTGATGTAATTCGACCTATCATATTTCTGGAAGTTTTTCCTATATACGTTAGGTCACATTCAGTGCAAGGTATTTCATAAATTATATTTGATTTTTCTTTGTTATCTAAAGGTGTTTTAATTTTAGTAAAAATTCTGGAGACTGTCTTAACATTCCTTTTTGCAAATTTGATGTTTTCATTCTTGAAAATATTAACCAATGAGTTATAGTAAAGTGGAATTTGTTATACACCGCCAAAATATATACGTTCTGGAACAACACGCCTCAAAAATCGGAGGCGCATTCGAAAAATCGGAGGTCAATACGAACCCATGTGTATATCGTGTTCATTGATCATAAAACTTCATGAAACGTCATTATACAAATTTTTCTAAGGAGGTGTTTTCGCCAGGTATAATATGCATATACACCGAAAATAATGGCTTTGCAGACGAAGCATCCGTATAGTCTCCACTCCGATAGGCCTCCGAAATATGGCAACGTTGTGTGGAGGTGAATTAGAGTGATGAAGTTATAAATGTATTTATCATTTGAAATTCACGTTTTTTGTAGTTTCGCACGCGTTGCTATTCGGACTCCAAAAATGTAAGTGTATATAATCGGCAATGGTCGTTTAGCCATATAGCGATTGCTGTCTAATAGTTTGAGAATCATACATTTTTGGAAGTTTCGAAAGAGGTATTGAAAATGAACGAAATTGTAAATTTTAGTGCAAAAATGACTGTGGTTCTATTCAGGAAATATCGTAAAAAACAACGAAAGATAGGTAGAAATTGGTGTTCTTCTTGAATTTCGAGAGGTTGGATGCCTTGGAAAACCTTCCTACGCGATTAATTTCAAAGCTTTGTTTGGACAAGTATCCACCACGAGAATAACTGTTTGGCAGTCATGCAGGAATGGGTACTGAATACTGACAAAAATGTACGTATACCAATAGTTTTTGTGAATAAGTAGATCCATATTATTTCTGTGTCAGGCGGCACTGGAGGTTTTGATGTGCCAAAAAATGACCAGACTAGTATGGAACCCCTTGAAAATCAGAAGAATATATCAGAGCAGACTAGAGTAACACTAGCCTGGTACCAGATCATAGACTCCAGGGAAAAATAAAGCCTGACGAAATTGCTAAGTGAGAATTGGCCACCTCATTTCTGGGCCAAAATCTGCAGTGTGGAGGTTATTGAACAAAAGGCTCCAGATGATGCAACAGAAACACTGGAAAATGTACCAGGACAAAAGCGCGGTAAAGTTTAATTGCTAAACAGTGCGGAAAATGAACTCAACAGTTGTTCACTCAGCACTCAAAGTGAGAGTCAATTGAAGATTATTGTATCTGAATGTACACACTCTCTTAAGAGAAATACCTGTTGAATATGGGACTGACTGAAGACAACTCGCACTGCAGACCCTATTGAAAGACATTAGAGACAGCATACTATACAATGTACGAATGAAAGGCTCGAGATCATAGCAGTTAGTGAGCCTTCTTGATGGTAGTGACTCACGAGTTGCAACATTGGACGGGCCCTCTGAAAAAATAGTATCCGAATTGATGACAAAGAAGTGTGAATGTGAAGACAGAACTCTCTGGATGATAATCTTGGAACAATTGGGTATACACTGAAAAAATTATGGTACATTATATCAATGAATACCGTTTATTACCTCTCCGTCACATCAAGTTATGCTGGTTCATAGTCTAGTTCACGTAACAGTAGATCAACAAGCCGCGATGAAGTTAAAGGAATAACGTTAGCCAATATTAGGAATCAAACTGCAAAAGGGGTATTGCTGGTAGAATTTTATGAAAAAAAAAAGGAAAAATCGAAATGAACAGAGGACATTGTTAATAATAACCGTATCACAATATTTTGAAGATGGGGGTTTTCAGATGTCTTTGTCAAAGAGCTTCCGACGTGAGAGATTTAGGCAAGATTTCCTACCGAAAAGTTTGTACGAATGGAATAAAATGAAGAAATAATATTTCATATATGATAAATTCATTTAAGTTTCTTATAGGAATATCATCAAAGAATTGAATGAGGAAAATTTTATAATAAGTGCTTGAAGAAAATATTCAAAACTGCTGTGTAACAGCATATTAGGGTGAGGGCTCAGAAGGGACCACTAACGAAAATAAGTAGTTTTGAAATAAAATCAGGTAAGATCTTGAATTGATATGATACAAACATATTAGACACTGAGAAGGGAAACATTCTCAATTGAAAATTGAAACAAAACATGACTCCTCTGGAAATCGAAAAAAACCTAGGATAAATTGAACTTACTTTTTTGTAATATCTAACAGAAAACAACTACATCCCCGTTTAAAGCCACGCTGGACAAACAGAAAACAACTACTTCCTCGTTCAAAGCCACGCAGGACATTGAACTGAGCCTGATAGATTTTGTGAAAATACCCTATATAACTTGAGAGAAAAAATCTGAAATTAGAAATTTGCATTTTCGTTAGATTCTTTCCACAATATCTATCAGATGTAGTTCAATGTTCAGCGTGGCTTTTGCCAGGGAAGTAGTTGTTTTCTGTTAGATATTACAAAATATTTGAGGGAAGCAGACTTATTTAAGAACTGATCTCCATACAAAAGTCCCTGTGAATTTCGTTTGGTAAGCTATAAGAATACCTATACCTAACCAGGGCTCTGAGTTATCTTTTTTTTAAGATTGATATGGATTTTAACGTTTTATATGCCAATGCTAATGGACTGCTAGATAATTAGGAACCTTTTATGAAAAAACTTGAAACTTTTTTCAAAGTGTGAAAAACAAAGTAGTGAAAACATTGCTGCATAGTCTGAGCAAGCCAGATATGAGTGAAAGTAAGTTTTTATTATATAGGTACCGATATCGTAGACCATTGGGTTCCATTACTTGAAAATTGTATTTAGTTTTAGGTTCAACCATCAGCAATTCAGCTAGTTTCTCAACCGGTTGACCAAGCGGCATATGCGCCGGTCGCTTAAATTTCAGCTAGCGTTGTATGATTGGATATTTTTTTGAATAATCGAAATATTCGTTTTGAATATCAGATGACACAGTTATTGTGTTTGAATTTTGCTTATTTTTTGTTTTTTAAATTTTGCCTAATGAATTTCGTTTCATTTTATATAATTCAGTAGGTAGTTTTTATAGAAATAATAATAGGATTTGTATTCAATATACTTTCTTCTACTGTGTTGCACTTTCTAGTTTAGATATAAATTAATATTCTCATGGAAGTTATTCATGTGTGGATACGATGAATTTTTCGTTTTCGGAAATAAATAGTATCAATAATAATAATAGGCTTATTATTTACTCTTCCATCTGATGAACCATTATCAACTAAAGTATTTGATGCATTGAACAAGTTTTCATTAGAGCAAACATTTACCTACCAGAGAAAAACTTGAAGGTGTATCAATTATTCTCCAAGAAAATGAAAATACTGCAAATGTCAAATACATCTTGAAAGGTTGAGGCCACTTTGTCAGTCCCGAAAAAAATATCATTGAAAATCTTGATTTAATGTTTCAGAAAATTCGAAACAGTAAGTTATTTTGAGCGTAGCTCATACTGTAATTCAAAAATGGACAACTTTACAAAATAACACTTCATTCCCAAAACTGGGAGCACTTTATACTCATGAAAATTAGCCCTGAAGTCCAATATTACTTCATATGGTGTAATTAAGAACATTTTCTCAATACATTTCATGTTTTAGATGATGCACCTTCCATCAGGAATGCGATGTTTTGTTTAAATTCAACTCTAATTTTCCTAAATTTTGAAGTTCACTGTATCGTCAATATCAGTAGCCTTCATTGCATTGATTAATTTGCATTGGTTGAATGAAAACCGCTAATTCAAATGATATACACAATAATTTAGTGTACACCAATGATTGAATCAACGAATGTAATTCATTGGTTTCAAGAAAACTCCATTATAGTAACGACCAACATTCATGAGTTCACTAATCACTATTCATTGAATTGATCTAAAATATTCCCCTCGTCTTAATGAACGAGTGCATTATATCAATAATTCCAAGAAAGAACAAAAATGATGAATACGATGCAGAGGAATCATGAATCCAATGAATACTTATCATTCGTTTGATGAATGGGATTCGTTAAAATAACGAACTAATTCAATGTACTAGATCATGCAATTAACGAAAGTATTCATTGATATTATGAACGTCCGTATTCATAGTATCGATAACCAGTGCTAAATTGACATAACGAATGCGTTCATTGGACCAATATTGATGAAACTGTTCAATGAGTCACTACTTTTTCATTGTATTCAGGTACCGATTTTTTCTTTGTATTTTTATTTTGGAGACATTAGAGAATCAGACAAGAAAATATTCATAGAAGAACAAATCGTCAACCTTCTTGCGATGTTCTGGTAGAGTAAGCGAGTTTGTGAGACTTGTAAGATTTACCTTTTTTTCTGGATTTAATCTTAGAGAAATATTAGGTGCTGAACTTCATATATGGAAACGGTACTCAAGAGCTGAACCTAAAATATGTGTATTATTACACAAGCAATTTTTTGAAAAGAGTCGAATTTTGACAAAATTATGAAATTGGTCGATTTTATTTTTAATTTTCGAATTGATGACGTATTGGATTGTTACAAGCATTTTTAAAACTTGCTTGGTTCGTGTATCTGTTTGTCTGTCTTTCGGGTTTCAAAGTTTGCAGTAATATTTTCAAACAATTGCTGATATCCGATCGAGCTGAAATTCTGCACACCTAAAAAACGGTGACAATGTAATAATAAAAAAAATACTTCTTTGTCCCACTGAAAAAAAACATGTCTGTTGGGAGGCTCGGAACCCCCTACTTTTCGAAAGAAGTTGCTAAAACTCGCAAAAATAAAATCCGTCAAATGATGAAATGCATCGCATCGTCAAATAAATTGATTTCAAATTCCACTCCCTACCCCCTGAAAGCTAGCTAGAGATTTCGTTCTTACGAATTCTCTAGCTTTCTTTTTCGTGAACATTTCGTGAACATTTTCGACGAATTCGTACTTCGAAAATAATGGAGAAAAAAGTTAACGGAAAAATTTGCAAACACTCACTAAAATAAAATCTGAAAAATTATAGTGAAAAACTTCGGGCCGTCGAATAGTTTTCGTAGCTTGACATTTCTGTATTCATATATACAAACGAAACGTCTTATACACCTCCAAACTTTATACGTTCTGGTACAACACGCCTCAAAAATCGGAGGCGAATTCGAAAAATCGGAGGCCAATATGAAAGCATGTGTATATCGTGTTCATTCTTCTAGTCACTTCATCAGAAGTCTTTAGAACATTTTCTCTGAGGAAGCCTTCTGTTAGGTATATCTGTACAGTTACACAATGCCAGTAAGGGGAGTTACGTGCCGGAAAGCTGTTTGGCCAGGGGTAGCAAAAAATAATATGTAGTGTATGAAATCCAAAGAACTTTCAGAAATTTCAATAATTTTTTAAAGCTTTCATCGTGATTTTTTTGTTAAAATTGTTTTTCCGTTAACCAGCCGTCGTCCCCTTATGAAGGGCAGTCCTCAGAAGTCATAACACTTGAAGTAAAGCCTCGATATTTTAAAAAAATATTAAAATTTCGGAAAGTTCTTCGTTATACTAAATATTATTTTTTACTTTTTAGTTCGATACTTTATAAACAAAATCTTGTTATCAAAGAGATTTTTTGATTTTATTTCATTTTTCAAATAGGAATAGGTACATATCAGGTGATACCTTATTTCGATGATCTTTTTATTCCTTATTCAGTCATGTACTCTTATGAATGGTTAAAATCGACAGGATGGCCATAAACATAATCGATTACACATCACGTCAATACCGATGACTAACCCCTCTCAAAAGTAAAAGTCTTTAGTCTTCAGAATTTTAATCCTCTTAATTTGACCATAATTATAATAATAATCATCCACGATTCACTGTTGCGTTAAAAATTAGCAGTGCTGCGCCTAAGGTGGCGTATGGAGTTATTAATAAGGCCTATCCAGAATACACTGCTAATGACCATAGCAGTCGATACCAAAACAAAAAAAAAATTAAAAAATTAATTTGTCACATGATTTAAAAATTTCATTCTCCCAGTAGAAAAAAATCATAGGAAAATACATTCCGTTGAATAGTATATGGAAATACTTTTCAAATGATTTCATTGATTACGTTATCCAGCCAATAGCGTTTTCACTAGAATATTGAAACATAAGCTCTAGAGAAAAAAAATTTGCAGCATACTGCAAATACAGATTTGCACATTTTGAAAATCGGTGGTGAGAAAAATAAAGAAATGGAATTCATCTGTTCCCACTCCCTATCTGGCACACACTTATAGATCCAGTTTTGACGAGATGAAAATGGAGGGACGTGAACACTGCCATTGGAAGTGATTGCTCCACCTATCTGGATCCTCTCTCTTCCCAATCATTTACAACATTTATTCCGCCATAAATTGCCCAAATCTTCATTCAGTATAAACCAAAGTTTTTTATTCAATAATTTATTTCGCCTCATTTTTAGTTTCAAATATGTATGCTGTAATTTATTTAGGTAGAGTTTTATTTTTCTGATATTTATTGATGCGCATCAAATCAAATTCATCATTATTGCAGATAGGGGAGTGAAATTTTCCATTCGATGGATAGATATTTTTCACAATTTTTACGGATTTTTCCGATTTTGTTTTCGCAACTTTCTTGAAAAGAGGGGAAGGAGCGAGCCCACCAGCAGACGTATTTTTTGTCGTAATTTTCCATGTATGAAACCATTGAATTTTTTTTTCCAAATTTCTACCCTATCTCTACTAGCTTTCGAGGGGGGAAGAAGGATGATTTTTTTAAACCGTATTAATCAATGGTCAGATAATTTTCACTATTTTTACGGATATTTTCGTTGAAATATTTTCCGAATTCCTTTGCGTTCTCTATATAGATTCTGAGGGGAATAGCGGAGGGAAATTTTTTCAGAAGATAATATTCGACCGTCAGATACTTTTCACTATTTTTACCGATTTTTACCGATTTTTCTGATTTCAATTTCGCGAGTTTTCTTACTTTTTTAGAAAAAAGGTGGGGGACGAGCCATCTCTACCTAATTTTTCTTCGCTATAATTTTTGACGTCCAAATCCGCCAAGAAAACTTCCGAAACCTTACGCGTTCTCTATCTAGCTTTCGGGGGTCACGTAGGGACAATTTCTTTGATATTAATGTATTGTCATCGGAACTGAACCAACATATGATGAGAGAAAGTGGTTCCAATTTAGCTTGCAAGATTTGTACTCATCTAATAAACTCACACACAGAGCAAGTTAAATTAAAGCTTTCAAAAATAAAAATCGACCTTTCGGGATTTGTCTCCAAAGTCGACTATTCGAGAAAATATGTAATTATTGCATAATTTTGCACCTCACTGTATGTGCAACAATGAAGATCATCTTCATAAACGAGTCATTTTTTTCGTTGCTGAATGAAGAGTTGTTTGGTCTCTTAAAAACTCAAAATTTGAGCAATTATTTCAATAAACTTTGATACAACATTTCATCTACTTCATTGTTCATGTAATACCTACACTATACGATCTTCAAAAACGCGAACCTTCCAAGAGATGAGGAATTGTATCGGAGCCAGATATGAAAATAGCGCTTCCTCCACCATCATAAAAATCTTGTTTGAAGGTCACATAAGTTTGGCAACACTGTCGGAGGCGTTTTGGTAAAAATTCGTGTAGAAATATATACAGAAGAGGTCATTTCGTCACCTTCTTTACGGAGGAGTGCTGCATTGAAACCTATGTCGAAAATCTGTATATTTTGTGGAGCATTTTTCTCTTCCCCTCTCTTGGTGCTCGCATAGACGATAGAAATTATGTACTATCTGTCTACAGTATACACCTATAATGGTATTCTTTAGATAGGAGGCGTGGGTGCCTGTTCGGCGTATGGATGCACCTAAGATAGCCGTGCATGTATATATATATATGCCGAACAGGCACCCACGCCTCCTATCTAAAGAATACCATTATATATATATATATATATATATATATATATATATATATATATATATATATATATACAGGCCGTTTCTTTTATCATGTGGTAACATTGCTATATTCTAAACCGTAACAGATACGAAGACGATTAAATGGGAGAAAAGGTAACTATTGTGGAGAACAGTACAATGGTAAAAGAAAATTTACAGGGAGTCTCGCCCTTCCCGAGTTATACAGGGAAAACCAAAAATGCTGTTAATTGTTTTTTACGAATAGAACTGTTATTTCTGAAAATATAAAAAAATGTATAAGGAAAGTTTTAATGTATTTAAAATGTACTATAAAAATGTAACAATGAATCTTTGATTAAACGTTTCGTGTCAACACGGCCACCATCAACATTTTTTTTTCAAATACTGACCTGTCTATTTTAGTACAAATATTGATAAAGCGATAAAATCACAATTCAGTGGTATATCACACTTGATATTTTTATAACGTTTCATTTAAAATAACTAGCATCCTCAGTGACAACAATTTTTAATTACGGTCCTGTCGTTAGTTCTTTTGTAAATTATTTTGATTTCTTCAAAACCTATTCAACTATTGGCATACTTCAGACTCCACCCAATAATTTCGATAAGAAGATACCCCAACACAACGAACATTCGTATTTTTCCTTCTTGGGCATTTTTGTATTACAGAAATCCTTGTTTCAAGGCTGATTTCTTCTGAATCAATTATCATACTGAATATTTCTATAATTCTCAATTCTGGAAGTAACGAAAATATTAGTTTTTGGTCAAATTACGACTATTGTGTGATATGGTACAATTAAATAGCATCTCACTTCATTTACCATTTTTAAACAAGTAGGCTTTGCTTGGTTTCTATGGCAGGACAAATAAATGAGTTGTTGATACGTGTTAAGAACTGTCAGTCGTTTATACACTCAGTCTTATCAAAGATGTATTCAAATGACGAAAGGACTGATATGCTATTTGCTTATGCAAAATCAAATAGAAATCCTCTTTTGGCAAAAAATATGTATGGTGAGCTATACCCAAATCGTCGTATTCCAAACATTCAAATGTTTAGACGATTAGAAAGAAATTTGAGAAACTGTGGTGCATTTGATAGAAATAAAACATGAAAATGTGTTGTTACTGGAAGTATGCGGAACCAAATAAATGTTTTAGGTGAGCAAATATTACTTCATAAAGATTAACAAAGTGACGAAAATATTTTTTTTCAATTTAGGATTGGTCAGTTACAAAAATATTTCTAATCAAGATTGTTCTTTACGAGAAATTGCCCACGAACTAGGGATTTCTGTAAAATCTACCAGAAATATTTTGAAAAAGAACAAATACAAATGCTAAAGGATACGCAAAGTTCATCACCTCAATGAAAGGGATTACGGATGGAGAGTACGATTTGCGATGTGGTTGAGACGTAGAAATAGGGAAGTTGGAAATATTTGTAATAAAATAATATGGACGGACGAATCAAAATTCACCAACAATTTAGATTTTTTTGTCTGGGGATACATAATGGATAAAGTTTTTTCGACAACTAGTACAGATATCGACCATCTTAAACAAAAAATAAGAGATGCATGTAATAGCATTACTCCCATCATGCTAGAATATTGCCACAGAAATTGTATGGACAGACAACTTATGTGCATTCAACAAAGAGGTCGGCAATTCGAGCATTTAATGTAGGTTATCATGAAGAATTCATTTTCTGTATTGGTTTTATTTTCACTCAAAAATTCAATATGAAATAAATTGTTTTCTGTTTGTTTGATTTCTTCTACTCTTAAGTAAGTTTATTTCCGAGGTAAATTGCTATCGTTCGTCTCTGAAACTACAGATGTCTTTTATTATAGTGTAAACATAATTTTAATAGATACATTTATTCAAAGCGTCACTGATAATTTTTATATCGGAGAGTTAGGTTTTGTGGAATCCATAAACGACCTAACGACAGGACCGTAATTAAAAATTGTTGTCACTGATGATGTTAGTTATTTTAAATGAAACGTTATAAAAATATCAAGTGTGATGTACCACTGAATTGTGATTTTATCGCTTTATCAATATTTGTACTAAAACAGACAGGTCCGTATTTGAAAAGAAATGTTGATGGTGGCCGTGTTGACACGAAACGTTTAATCAAAGATTCATTGTTACGTTTTTATAGTACATTTAGAATACATAAAAACTTTCCTTTTCCATTTTTTTATATTTTCAGAAATAACAATTATATTCGTAAAAAACAAATAACAGCATTTTTAGTTTTCCCTGTATAACTCGGGAAGGGCGAGACTCCTTGTAAATTTTCTCTGACCATTGTACTGTTCTCCACAATAGTTACCTTTTCTCCCATTTAATCGTCTTCGTATCTGTTACGGTTTAGAATATAGCAATGTTACCACATGATAAAAGAAACGGCCTGTATATATATATATATATATATATATATAAGTAGAAAAGTTATTGGGTATAACCCTCAAAATGTTCTGCAACCTCGCTATATCCATCCTTATATATATATATATATATATATATATATATATATATATATATATATATATATATATATATATATATATATATATGTATATATATATATATATATTATATATTGTTATATATTTTACTTTATTATAAAAAAAAATAATTATGTTATTTTGATTTATTTTAATTTTATTTATTTTTGATTTTATTTAATTTAATTCATTAATTTTATTTTATTTTATTTTATTTTATTTTATTTTATTTTATTTTATTTTATTTTATTTTATTTTATTTTATTTTATTTTATTTTATTTTATTTTATTTTATTTTATTTTATTTTATTTTATTTTATTTTATTTTATTTTATTTTATTTTATTTTATTTTATTTTATTTTATTTTATTTTATTTTATTTTATTTTATTTTATTTTATTTTATTTTATTTTATTTTATTTTATTTTATTTTATTTTATTTTATTTTATTTTATTTTATTTTATTTTATTTTATTTTATTTTATTTTATTTTATTTTATTTTATTTTATTTTATTTTATTTTATTTTATTTTATTTTATTTTATTTTATTTTATTTTATTTTATTTTATTTTATTTTATTTTATTTTATTTTATTTTATTTTATTTTATTTTATTTTATTTTATTTTATTTTATTTTATTTTATTTTATTTTATTTTATTTTATTTTATTTTATTTTATTTTATTTTATTTTATTTTATTTTATTTTATTTTATTTTATTTTATTTTATTTTATTTTATTTTATTTTATTTTATTTTATTTTATTTTATTTTATTTTATTTTATTTTATTTTATTTTATTTTATTTTATTTTATTTTATTTTATTTTATTTTATTTTATTTTATTTTATTTTATTTTATTTTATTTTATTTTATTTTATTTTATTTTATTTTATTTTATTTTATTTTATTTTATTTTATTTTATTTTATTTTATTTTATTTTATTTTATTTTATTTTATTTTATTTTATTTATTTTATTTTATTTTATTTTATTTTATTTTATTTTATTTTATTTTATTTTATTTTATTTTATTTTATTTTATTTTATTTTATTTTATTTTATTTTATTTTATTTTATTTTATTTTATTTTATTTTATTTTATTTTATTTTATTTTATTTTATTTTATTTTATTTTATTTTATTTTATTTTATTTTATTTTATTTTATTTTATTTTATTTTATTTTATTTTATTTTATTTTATTTTATTTTATTTTATTTTATTTTATTTTATTTTATTTTATTTTATTTTATTTTATTTTATTTTATTTTATTTTATTTTATTTTATTTTATTTTATTTTATTTTATTTTATTTTATTTTATTTTATTTTATTTTATTTTATTTTATTTTATTTTATTTTATTTTATTTTATTTTATTTTATTTTATTTTATTTTATTTTATTTTATTTTATTTTATTTTATTTTATTTTATTTTATTTTATTTTATTTTATTTTATTTTATTTTATTTTATTTTATTTTATTTTATTTTATTTTATTTTATTTTATTTTATTTTATTTTATTTTATTTTATTTTATTTTATTTTATTTTATTTTATTTTATTTTATTTTATTTTATTTTATTTTATTTTATTTTATTTTATTTTATTTTATTTTATTTTATTTTATTTTATTTTATTTTATTTTATTTTATTTTATTTTATTTTATTTTATTTTATTTTATTTTATTTTATTTTATTTTATTTTATTTTATTTTATTTTATTTTATTTTATTTTATTTTATTTTATTTTATTTTATTTTATTTTATTTTATTTTATTTTATTTTATTTTATTTTATTTTATTTTATTTTATTTTATTTTATTTTATTTTATTTTATTTTATTTTATTTTATTTTATTTTATTTTATTTTATTTTATTTTATTTTATTTTATTTTATTTTATTTTATTTTATTTTATTTTATTTTATTTTATTTATTTTATTTTATTTTATTTTATTTTATTTTATTTTATTTTATTTTATTTTATTTTATTTTATTTTATTTTATTTTATTTTATTTTATTTTATTTTATTTTATTTTATTTATTTTATTTTATTTTATTTTATTTTATTTTATTTTATTTTATTTTATTTTATTTTATTTTATTTTATTTTATTTTATTTTATTTTATTTTATTTTATTTTATTTTATTTTATTTTATTTTATTTTATTTTATTTTATTTTATTTTATTTTATTTTATTTTATTTTATTTTATTTTATTTTATTTTATTTTATTTTATTTTATTTTATTTTATTTTATTTTATTTTATTTTATTTTATTTTATTTTATTTTATTTTATTTTATTTTATTTTATTTTATTTTATTTTATTTTATTTTATTTTATTTTATTTTATTTTATTTTATTTTATTTATTTTATTTTATTTTATTTTATTTTATTTTATTTTATTTTATTTTATTTTATTTTATTTTATTTTATTTTATTTTATTTTATTTTATTTTATTTTATTTTATTTTATTTTATTTTATTTTATTTTATTTTATTTTATTTTATTTTATTTTATTTTATTTTATTTTATTTTATTTTATTTTATTTTATTTTATTTTATTTTATTTTATTTTATTTTATTTTATTTTATTTTATTTTATTTTATTTTATTTTATTTTATTTTATTTTATTTTATTTTATTTTATTTTATTTTATTTTATTTTATTTTATTTTATTTTATTTTATTTTATTTTATTTTATTTTATTTTATTTTATTTTATTTTATTTTATTTTATTTTATTTTATTTTATTTTATTTTATTTTATTTTATTTTATTTTATTTTATTTTATTTTATTTTATTTTATTTTATTTTATTTTATTTTATTTTATTTTATTTATTTTATTTTATTTTATTTTATTTTATTTTATTTTATTTTATTTTATTTTATTTTATTTTATTTTATTTTATTTTATTTTATTTTATTTTATTTTATTTTATTTTATTTTATTTTATTTTATTTTATTTTATTTTATTTTATTTTATTTTATTTTATTTTATTTTATTTTATTTTATTTTATTTTATTTTATTTTATTTTATTTTATTTTATTTTATTTTATTTTATTTTATTTTATTTTATTTTATTTTATTTTATTTTATTTTATTTTATTTTATTTTATTTTATTTTATTTTATTTTATTTTATTTTATTTTATTTTATTTTATTTTATTTTATTTTATTTTATTTTATTTTATTTTATTTTATTTTATTTTATTTTATTTTATTTTATTTTATTTTATTTTATTTTATTTTATTTTATTTTATTTTATTTTATTTTATTTTATTTTATTTTATTTTATTTTATTTTATTTTATTTTATTTTATTTTATTTTATTTTATTTTATTTTATTTTATTTTATTTTATTTTATTTTATTTTATTTTATTTTATTTTATTTTATTTTATTTTATTTTATTTTATTTTATTTTATTTTATTTTATTTTATTTTATTTTATTTTATTTTATTTTATTTTATTTTATTTTATTTTATTTTATTTTATTTTATTTTATTTTATTTTATTTTATTTTATTTTATTTTATTTTATTTTATTTTATTTTATTTTATTTTATTTTATTTTATTTTATTTTATTTTATTTTATTTTATTTTATTTTATTTTATTTTATTTTATTTTATTTTATTTTATTTTATTTTATTTTATTTTATTTTATTTTATTTTATTTTATTTTATTTTATTTTATTTTATTTTATTTTATTTTATTTTATTTTATTTTATTTTATTTTATTTTATTTTATTTTATTTTATTTTATTTTATTTTATTTTCTTTTCTTTTCTTTTATTTTATTTTATTTTATTTTATTTTATTTTATTTTATTTTATTTTATTTTATTTTATTTTATTTTATTTTATTTTATTTTATTTTATTTTATTTTATTTTATTTTATTTTATTTTATTTTATTTTATTTTATTTTATTTTATTTTATTTTATTTTATTTTATTTTATTTTATTTTATTTTATTTTATTTTATTTTATTTTATTTTATTTTATTTTATTTTATTTTATTTTATTTTATTTTATTTTATTTTATTTTATTTTATTTTATTTTATTTTATTTTATTTTATTTTATTTTATTTTATTTTATTTTATTTTATTTTATTTTATTTTATTTTATTTTATTTTATTTTATTTTATTTTATTTTATTTTATTTTATTTTATTTTATTTTATTTTATTTTATTTTATTTTATTTTATTTTATTTTATTTTATTTTATTTTATTTTATTTTATTTTATTTTATTTTATTTTATTTTATTTTATTTTATTTTATTTTATTTTATTTTATTTTATTTTATTTTATTTTATTTTATTTTATTTTATTTTATTTTATTTTATTTTATTTTATTTTATTTTATTTTATTTTATTTTATTTTATTTTATTTTATTTTATTTTATTTTATTTTATTTTATTTTATTTTATTTTATTTTATTTTATTTTATTTTATTTTATTTTATTTTATTTTATTTTATTTTATTTTATTTTATTTTATTTTATTTTATTTTATTTTATTTTATTTTATTTTATTTTATTTTATTTTATTTTATTTTATTTTATTTTATTTTATTTTATTTTATTTTATTTTATTTTATTTTATTTTATTTTATTTTATTTTATTTTATTTTATTTTATTTTATTTTATTTTATTTTATTTTATTTTATTTTATTTTATTTTATTTTATTTTATTTTATTTTATTTTATTTTATTTTATTTTATTTTATTTTATTTATTTTATATATCAAATAAATTTATTCCCTGGACTATAATTTTTACAACTCAGTCATACAACATGAAAAACTCCCAATCTCATCAGGATTCTAGGCTAAATTTTGAATCTCAAACATATAAGAATGAAATACTGATACAATTTTTTTTTTATTATAAACTCCAATTCAAATTCATACAATCTTTATATAAACTTTAGTCAAATAATAATGAAAATCTCCTTCACCTATAAAATTCCTTTTCTACGAGAAACCCACCTTATATTATCAATAACTATAATTTAGATAAATTCAAAATTGATTGTCCTAACACTTTCAAGAAAATGAAATCTATCTATAAAGTCCCTGTCTATAATTTTATGACACTGAAATGACAGTTCTTAGAAAATCACAACGACTTTTGTTTATAACTTGGAAGTCCGGAAATTATAAATGAAAAGGATAATACCTTGTAGTATAAAGTTCTTATTTCGAATTCTACTTCTTTTACTCCTTTAGTGTTGATGCTATTTCCTCTGCCTTTCAGACTTTAGTCCTGCTGCTTCCTCCTTTTTAATTTCTAGTTCCTCTGCTTCCTCCTTTAAATTTTAAACTTTGTTTCAGATGATTCCTCTTTTACTATTAGTTTTGGTTCTTCGGATATGTTTTACTTGTTTTTTTTATTCTCGTTCCTCTGGATAATATGCACACCTTGTTTATACTATTCTTGATTTCTAACTTTTCTAAATTCTCCTTCAAAAATTTTAGTTTTTTTTGCTTCCTTCAGTTTTCCCATAAAAACAATCTCCTCCCCTCAATCCAAACAACCGTCGTCATGTCCCTCCATCCACCAACCTACTTTCTTTTTCCATCTGAATTCACAGGCACCTTTCTATCACTTACAATTTATGCATTTTCTTTCCAATCCGCATTCTAAATCAATAAACTTACTATTCTATTAACAATTCTTTTCATTGAATGTGTCTCTTTCATTTTATTTGACTATACTTTCATTTTTACTTCAAACTTTTGCCTTTCTATCAATATTCATTCCATTATGTCAAAACTTCTAACTGTCACTCTCAAATCTCCTAGTCTCCATACTGAATGTTTCAAAGTTTTTCAATTTGGTTTCTGAGAGTAAAATTGTAAATTTTGATAATCTACCTGAAATGTGTTCTCATTTGGCCTTTCAAAATTATTATATCAACTGAAATAGTGAATTTATAGTATGGTTGTTTAAAATCTGGTTTCAAACACATAAATAAACATATCTATCAGTTTTATTTAAGTAATTGTCTTCAAAAACTCGTAAAAAAATTAATTTCAAATAATTTCAAATTATATCATAACAATATATATATATATATATATATATATATATATATATATATATATATATATATATA